>JANBXA010000734.1:53825000-54425000 GCA_030556225.1 Cricetiscus sungorus
GATGTTTGTGAGCCACCATATAGTTGCTGGGAATTGAACTCAGAACCTCTGGAAGAGCAGCCAGTGCTCTCAACTTCTGAGCCATCTCTCTAGCCTGACCCTGAGCTTTTTAAATAATTGTTCACCTCTTCCGTGCTCAGGGGTGCTGATGCTATTCTAGAGAAACAGCTCTGTAGCCCTCAGGAAGTTCAGGAAGACTTTTGGAGCTTTAAACCCGGTAATCAGGAATTAGGGGTGAAGCTCGGCCAATTCTACAGAATTGTGAAGCCTGCCCTGATCTATGGAGAATGGGGATAATTGTAACAGAGCCTCAGACCTTCATAGCACAACTGACTCCGTGATGAAATTATCTTTCAAGCCGTAAAACTCAGCATGCATGTAAACAGCACTGTATGTGCCTACCCCTGCCAGCAAGGAAGATGCGACTCCGGGAAGATCTTCGTGCAGTTTTAATCAGGATTCTTGAAACATGTTTCCTCTGACCCTCGGGAGAGAGCTGGGGGACCCCTGCACAGGCTTAAATACCCTTGAGCTAACCAACCCCAGTGGACCCTGCAGATAGGCTACTCTAACTCGGAAGCAGACAGGCTGAACAGACTTAACCAAATAATGGCTTGTTTACGCCAGAGAGCGCTCACCCTTGGGGAGATGGAAGGCGGAAGCCAGCGCCATCTTTAAGGCGTGGCACTTCGCGACTCTCTACACAGCACCGCCTGAGAAAGGAAACAAAGAGCTGATCCACCAAAGGCCATAGTTCCTGGGAAGTCTCTGAGCACACTGACCTTGCTTTGGCTTCTGTAGTTCCACTCTGGCTAACTGTTGTTGTTGCCTACAACATGGCTTTTGTACTTAAAAACTCACACTGAGATAGGCCCAGTGCTACTGGGATCCTGAACACCTAATAAAAACCGACAAAGACTTTCTATTGGCTTAAACCCATGTCTGAGCAGTCCTCTCTGGAGGACACCCTACAACACAATGACTGTAAGAAGACAGTGTAGGCAAATACCCAGCTCTGTCCAGCAAACCTGTGCCCTTATCCTCTTCTGTCGTCCAGGATGTGTTTTGACTGAATGTAATCTGGGATGCCTCTTCCATCAGCTGCAGGGCTGTCCAAGCCCTCCTTACCCCTCCTCTTCCATTTTCCTTCTACTGCAAAATAAGATTGAATGATCCACTCTCTCCCTGTGGGCACTGTGAAGCCTGTTAAATAAACATGTCTATTAAAGGCGTTGATCTGTCCCCAGCAGGCAGTAATTGCACCTCCAAGGCTGCAGATGCCATGGCTTGGCTGTGGATTTACTCTCTATCCACCAGGGCTTTCTGCCTGGCTATGGGCAGGCCCCATCCTTCCTTGGCTTCCCTATAATCTGCTATGCTGTGGGGAGGGGGAGAGGATGATGGAGAGTCAGGAGTGGGATGGGGAGGTGAGGGGGTAGGTGTGATAACTCCTCATACTCCTATCATGCTAAGAATCTCTTTGGCTCAAGTCACAAATGACCAGGCAGGGTTCCTTTATAGCTAGAAAACGTCACTGTAGCCAGACAAGCACATTACCATGACGTGCGAGCAGCCAGTGTCTGAGACCTGGGATGCGGCAACTCCTCAACTCTGACCCCTAAGCCTCCACACATGCAAAGGAGCTAAGCCGTGAAGATGGCTCAGTGGGTGAAGGCACTTGCTACCAAGTCTGACTACCTGAGTTTGAACCCTGAAACCCACGTGGTGGAGAGAGCCGACTCCAACAAGTTGTCATCTGACCTTTACACACTGCTGTGGCACATGTATGTACCCTACCCCAAGTAAATGAATTCCAGTTTAAAAAAAATAAAAATAAATAGATGAGGGCGCTGGAGAGGTGATTGAGAGATTAGGAACACTTGTTCTTGCACAGGACTCAGGTTCAATCCCAAGCACCCACAAGGTGGTTCACAGCCCTCTGTCACTTTAGTTCCAGGGGATCTGATGCCATCTGCTGACTTCATGACCACATGGTCTGCTCACATGCAGACAAAACATTTGAACACCTAGAATGAACAGCAAATCTTAAAAAAATTAAAAACAAACAAACAGAGTAAAGCCTGGCTCAGTGTGGCAGACAGACACAGCTCCGTGGTCCTGTGATCAGGGTGTGTCTAGAATCTCACTTGGGTCTGGCATGGATCCTCTACTGGCCGAAACACTTTCCAGGGCTCCCAGGAGCCTGTTCCTGCCTTTAGCGGCAGAACTTGGGGTGCACTAATGCCATCCTCCAAGTCTAGCATGAAATTGTGGTTGGAGAAGTTGGCCCTGGGAGGACAGCTGTGGCCCAACTCTTTCCTCCAGCACTGTGAAGGATTTTCACCTGACCTGGCAGAGGCCTGCCTCCTTCCCAAATCTGAGTCTTTGTATATCCCTTCCTCCTGAACACTCCCGGGGACCAGAGCTGGGGAGGAGGGAAAACCAAGAGCCCCTTGACCTCTCAGGGGCCACCAGTGGATGGGGTCACGTGGCTCCTTTCACCTAGTTTGATGTCAGCCTTCTGAGAAAGATTGTATTCACCTCTGAAATTCATCCCATCGCCTCCCCATGAGGGTAATAGAGTGGACGGTGAGGCTGATAGCCTGGTACCCAGACGGCCAGGCCGCCCTCAAACCTTATGCCCACTCGCCTATGTGGGTCTCTCTTTCCTCTCAGGCCCAGCATTCTATTCTTGGGAAGAAATAGTCCGTGATCTGTAACCTATATAAACAGATGAGCACCGGGGAGCATGTATGCTCTTCTGACCCTGGGGTAATTCATTGTCAGCCTGCAGCTGAAGCTTCACCAGGATGCTGACTGTTTAAAAAGGCTATTTAAACATCACACCCAGCAAAGGGAAGGATCGATAAACTGCACCTGGTGCCCACAGTCCAGGCCCTTAGCCGCCATTCCCCCACCCCACCCCACCCCACCCCACCCCACCCCACCCCACCCTTGTGTGGTGGCCAATGTTGTCAAACTGATGGGATTTAAAATCACCTTGGAGACAGACCTCTGGGTGAATCTGTGAGAGAGTTTCTAGATTGGGTTAGCCAAGCTGAAAGCCCTACCCTGATTGCCTGAGTGAATGAAAAAGAGAGGGGAGCGTGAACAGCACCATTCACCTCCCCCTGCTTCCTAACTGGCAGACACAATGTGGCCCATTCTTTTCAAGCTCCTGCCACCATTCTCTCTCTGACATATGGGCTGTACCTCTACTGTGAGACAGAAGAAACCCGTTTTGTTTTTTTTTTTTTTTTTGGTCAGGGTATTTTATCCCAGCTACGGGAAAAGTCAGTAATACATTGGGCCTCAGTCTTCCCATCTCTACCATGGTGAGGTCTGGGCAGAATTGCTCACAGAGCCTTGATCCTAGATCCATATCTATAGGAATCTATAGGAATCTATAGGACCAGGGATCTGTCATCACGAGACTCCTCTAGGGATGGTGTCTCTCCTGGTGGACCCACTGAGTCGGGGGACTTGGGATTGGGGTTTGACGAGGTGACACTCAGCACTAAGTCAGTTGTGTTCACAGCTTGCTTGGTGCCTCTGAAGTGTGGCAGGAAGTACTGAGCTCCAGGTACCACTTGGATTAATTATCTCTCTCTGAGCCTCAAGGGTCATTCTCCGTCAGCTGGTCCTCACAGAAGAGGAGAAAGGCCTTTGGCAAAGCTGCTTCTGTGTCCACAGAAATGGAAGTCCCAATGTTTTGGCCACCACAAACACCACAGTTCCTAGCCTTCTTTATAGCCATGTAGACCCTGTAACTAAGTTCTGACCAATGAGAAGTAAGTGGGAACATCTGGGCCATAGTGGGAATGTTTCATTTGGAGCAGTTGACTTGTGATTTGCTGTCTGCCTTCCCATCCCTGTCTGCATCCTGCCTCCTGGCAGGTGGGCAAAGCAGCTGTTTTGGATCATGAAGACAATGTTCATGGCTAGAAAGAACAGCATAGTCAGCTGGAGCAGGGACATACTTTTTCAAATCATTGATCTGTGCCTTCTAACACTTCTGCTTTGGACTTATTTCAAGAAGTCATTTCCACCTGAAGTTAGTCTGGTGCTGGGTTTTCTGATGCTCACAGAGGACCAGAATTCTCACCTCCTCCCAGTGTGGAACCCAAGCACCTCAGTGAGACATATCAGGCCCTCCCAGCCAGGAGGAGCTCCTCCCCCTTCCAAGGACCGCCCCCTTCCAAGCTTGGAAAAGCTCTGTCTTTTCCCCATTCAGTTTTCCAGATTGGGCTGCAGCCCTCCTCCAGAAGCCTTCTTCCTGACTGTGCCAGGATCTGTGCTGTGGTTTGGGTTCCGCTTCCTTTTTTTCTGCTACCTTGGCACCAGCGGGATTTCTCACACTGTGGGAGAGAAACCTGCTGATTTCTATGTCTGTCTGCCTCCTAGTCTGTGAGCCACCTGAGGATGGGCTCCATCTCCACACCACCAAGGCCTGGCTTAGGGCCCGACGTAGGCACACTGGCAGTGACAGGGACTGTGGGAAGGAAGGCACAGGGATGGCAGATGCTTGCTAATTTGGAAGCTGCTGGATCTGGTAGGGGCTGGGCTGAGCCAACAGTCTTTGATCCAGAAGGAGCTGATTGGAAATAGTGGAAGGAAAGGACATTTTGAGCTGCCACTCACTGCTTTCCCTCTGTCACCTCTGCTTTAGCCCTGCAGGCTCCAAAAGGCCCTGGCAATGCCGTTAGTAATAGAACAGCATTTCAGGCCAGCTCAATCAGCAGATGTGTGAAGATACACTGGGTCCCTGCCAACAATGTGTACTTCAACCAGGGCCATAACAGCTTCTGATAACGGGATGGGAAAGTCAACCACAGGGTTTCACAAACAGCAGATGTACAGAGTTCAAGGTGTCTGACCTTAGGGCTCAGCCTGCAATGAATATTTGTTAACAGCTTCATTTTACTGTGCTCTGGGCTTCTGGTGACCTTTTGGTCCCCCCTCCTTTTCCCACAGTGATAAAGACACTGGAGAGGCTGCTGTGGGGTCCAGGGCCCAGGATCTGACACCTAGCCTCCTGCCCTTCATGCCATCTCTGTCTATTGAGTCATTGTTATATAATAGTTAACTCTGGATTTAAATAAAGACTGGACCCCTGGCTCACAAAGGTAGCAGGTCTACTTTTGAGCCTCGGAACAAAAAGGACACTTTACTGATTTGGAGGATATAACCTTTCCTTTTCCTTTTCCTTTTTGTTGTTGTTTTATTTTTTGAGACAGGATTTCTTTACGTAGCTTTGGCTGTGCTGGAACCACTCTCTCTGTAGATCAGGCTGGCCTCAAACTCAGAGAGCCACCTGTCTCCCGAGTGCTGGAATTAAAGGTATGTGCCACCAACACCACCTGGCCTTTCTTATTTTTTAATACTTGCTAAGAAGCAGCATAAATCTTCTCACAATTAGAAGTAGTCCAATGTGCCCCTCTGTGGCCATCAACTGCCACTAATTCCCAACACCTGCTGCCCTGGAGCCATGATAGAATCCCACATCCACCCAGGGAACAAGAACGAGACACAAACAGCAAGCCAGGTGAGTTTTCTAGCCTGCACTTGGGATTGGGGCGCCCTTCCTCATTTCTCAAACTTTGCTCTCAGATTTGGGGTGCGGTTTCTGGACTGCGCACCTTTGGATTTCTTCCAAATGATAGAAAAAAATACTGTCTTATATCAGTAGTTGACAAAACCTAATTACACCATGGAATCCATGGAAGAGCTTAACAATACAACCAGGAAACCAGATGCCCATGCTTCCAAAAGCTGCCCAAGGCATAGTAGCATACAGCACAGTGGTGAACCACTGGTAAAGAGTTGATTCTGACTGACAGATGGCTCAGCTGGGAGGTCATCATATTAGTCAGGGTTCTCTAGAGTTGCAGAATTTAGAGAATGAATCTTTCTCTCTCTCTCCTTTCTCTCTTTCCCTCCCCCCCTACACGCGCACACACACACACACACACACACACACACACACACACACACACACACACACTCACACAGGATTTATTAGAATGATTTGCAGGCTGTGGCCCATCTAATCCAACAGTGGATGTTTATGAATGAAAGGCCCAACAGTCCAGTAGTTGTTCAGATCACAAGGCTGGATGTGTTGGCTGATTTTCAGTATATGCCAGAATCCTGAAGAAGCAGACTCCAAGAGTTTCTTTCTTCCGTGTCCTTTTATAGGCTTCAAGTAGAAGGCATGGTCCAGTGTAGAGGTGGGTCTTCCCACCTCAAAAGATCCAGATTTAAGACATGTCTTCTTGCCTCAAAGATTAGAAGTGGATCCTCCTACTTCTAATTAAACAAAAATCCCTCATAAACGTGCCCCTATATTTTGGGGTTTTAGTTAATTCCAGATGTAGTCAAGTTGATAATCAAAAATAGCCAGTCATCACAGCCATCTTCTTCAAGGGGTCCAGGGATGAACTTCTGCTTACACAGAGCATCTTTACTAGACGGGGTGTTCAAGTCATGTGTTTCGGTACTGAAAGCCCACAGAGTAGCACTATTGGGGAGGTTGTGGATCCTAATGGAGAAGGGCCTAACTGGCAGAAGTGGGTTGGAGGAGACACTGAGGGTTTTATCTGGTTTCACCTTCTGCCTCAGGCTCTCTTCTTCCTAACTGCAGGTCTGATAGAAAGTTACACTTCGATATAGTTAAGAATGGCCCTTACTGCTATGCCTTCACAGTCATGATGGGGCAAACCCTCCAATCCATGAGCCAAAATAGACCCCTCCCTTCTGTTAAGATGTTTTATCAGGTATTTTGTTACAGCAGTGAGCAAAGAAACCAATATAATTTGCCTCATAGATTATTGCTCACTTTCCAACTGTCCTTTGAGCTCCTCCAGAATAGACCACAGTCAGAGCTCTTGTGTCATCTCCAGGGCCCTATATGGTCCTTTCCCTCTTTCTCTTCTTCAACTTGGCCTCCTCCTTCTGGATTCTACCATAGCTGTCTTCCTTCAGTTCCTTGGATGCAGCCTGGATCCTCTCACTTAAAGGCCTGGGCATCAGACCTCTCGTGCCCCATCCTGGGCATTGCTAGGGAGTGGGTTATAAATGTAGAATAGAAAACTTTAACAAGTTACCCAAAATGTGAAGGATGGGGCATTCTCACCAGACAAATGCCTGGGATAAAGGGGAACACAGTTTCCAGAAGAAAAGAGAGATGCTGGACAATCAAAATAAAGGCTGTCCACCATACTCATGGTGTGTCCACACAACATAACTCTCCTGACCATCTGCCTTACTCTGCAGACACAGCCATGTATGGTAGACTATTCCTTTACACTGTGTGAATATTTGTCACTGTGATTGGTTTAATAAAAAGCTAAACGGCCAATAGCTGTGCAGGATGTTCGGAGCAGAGACAAGAAGAAGAAAAGATGCAGAAAAGTTGAACACACAAAATGGGGTGGAAGTAAAAGCCAGGTGGTAGATAGACTGTAGATTAAAAAACTATGGGCTAAGTTAAGGTATAAGAGCTAGTTAGAAACAGCTTTCATAATTAATAATAAGTCTTCATGTCATGATTTGGGAGCTGGCAGGTGAGACAAAAAAATCTGCCTACAGCTGTGAGCTCAGATGTCTGCAAGCCCTGTGACTGAATCAGTGTCTCAGTTTGTTGTTCTTGCTTTGTTTGTTTGTTTGTTCAGTTTTTGAGGCATGGTCTCACTATGTAGACCTGGAACTTGCTCTGTAGACCAGGCTAGCCTCAAACTCAGAGATCCTCCTGCCTCTGCCTCCAGAGAACTGAGATTAAAGGCATGTGTTACCACACCTCCGGATTTTTTTTTTTAAAGCATCATTATTTTAAATGTCCAGTCCCTGCAGAATGTTCAGTGTCTTGGTCCATCCTCATTCCGATACAGAGAATAATGGGGCCAGTGAACTGTGGAGTTCGCCTGCCTCCTTTGTTTGAACTCTGATTTGCCCACCAGCCTCAGAGCTGGAGTCTTTAGTTACAGAAGGCTCTAAAAGGCTGAGGAGTAGAAATTGTTCCCCTCCCTACATCAGCCCAGGGTAAACACACTCCCATTGCATATTCTCTTGTGCAATGACTTCCTCCCCAACTCCCCCCTCCCCCATCCCTGACTCGTGTTAGCTCACCTTTTTCCTACCAATCCCTTCAACCAAACACTGTATGTCAGTGGCACCAGGCCCAATATCTGTTGCAGGCTCTATATAAGAAAAAAAAGAAAAGAAATCAAAAAATCCCCTAAAAGAGCCAACCTACTGCAGAACTAATTCATGACTTTCATTTTCAGCCCCTTCAAGGTCATCATCTCCAACCACGAAGTGTGATCCTGGTTGATTAGTATGTGACTGTCCATGAGAAATCTTAAAATCGCTCTTATGTCCTGTCAGGAACCCTGCTCAAATGTACTTCCAGATGTGTCTCCTCTTGTGGTTCAAAATTCTGCTGAAAACCTTGTGCTATTCTGGTTTTGAATTTTTTTTAAACACATTCAGCTATTTTCATTAAGTTCTATTTTTGATTTTGATATGAAGCCTTTTTTCAGTCCTCATTGTGTAAATTTAAATCCAATAAACATGTAAGGATAAAGGTTCTTTATCATTAACATCATCATCATCATCATCATCATCATCATCATCATTATTATTTGTTTAATATTTTACAAGAAGACCAACCACTTTGGTGAATTCTGATGCCCCAGCTTATGGTGTGTTTGGGGTGGGTGTGCTGGCTCTGGGTGGAATTTAAACACGGACCATTGGACCATTCACAGGAGAAGTCTTTCTGGAAACATTGTGATTCATTCACAGGATCTACAAAGAACTCTTAGGCCTGTACATCCTAAGCATGGCTACACATCTAATCATCACACATATCTGGGGAACCTAAAAAAAAAAATCCTTACCCCTCACTCCACCTAGTGACCTTGAATCTGTAGATAAGCCTTAGATGATAATTTGCTGTTTCCTCATGCAGTTCTGACCTACAGCTAAATTGAGGAGCCCCTTGGCTAGCTCATCCTGGAGTAGTGTTCTCTTCTAAAAAGTTCTGGCAAATAGATGTCTATAGGGGTGTCCATGTTTCCTTGCTCTCCTCCAATGAGGGGAGCACCCATCTTTGAAGGCAGCCTTTCCCAGCTCTGTTTTGTTTGACTGTGTGTTTAGTTGTGTGAGGAAGGATATAAAGACAGGGCAGAGACCTCTCCGCTGGGATCCAGTTTGTTTGTCCTGCTGGCTGAGAGTCAAGAAACTTCAATGCAACTGATGAAACCCAGGATGCCTGGAGAGGCAGTACTCTCCTAAATATGTCTCAGACAGGAGGCTCACAACAACCAAGAGCCCTGCTTATTTAGGGCTGGAATGTCTGTGGCCTTGAATTGAACTGTGTTAGACTTCCTTTCTCATTTCTAATTCTGAGCAATGCCTCTTATAAAACCATCTTACAGTTTCATTTACAGAGGAAAATTCTTTAAGTCAAGGTCAGTATGTACAGCAGCTCATATACTCTTATTTAATTTTTAAACTTTTCTTCATCTCTATGCTTTATTATAAATAACATCATATGAACAAGGTAACAGACCATAGAGTCACATCTATCTATTATCCATCCATCCATCCATCCATCCATCCATCATCTATCTATCTACCTATATCTATCCACCCATCCATCTATGGCCCTTGTAGAGACACCTAAATGAAACTCTTCCTTGAGAAGCCTATACCCATACCTGGGTGTATTTGGTCCTTTTCCTGTGAGTCTCTCTGAATGCCTCCACTTAAATATAAAGCTTGTATTAACTCTTAACTACATTGGAATTCCTCTTTTCTGACTGGTTAGGGGTCAGGCTTTAACTGCTGGAAGTCCCCAAGGAGGTAAATTCCTCACAGTGTTGGGGGCATTCTGGACTGCGTCTCCTCACCACTGGGGGAATTGCACTCAAACCTCACATGTACTAGGTGAGCTTCATGCCCAGCCCCACTCTTGCCTTGATGTTTTTCTCCTGTAACTCCCCTTCACTGGTCTGACTTTGCCCTCTGGCACTGCACAGACCCTGTCTGGTCTTGATTTCCAAACACTTGGAGAGCATAGTTGGTTTGAGTTCTAAAGGGTGAAAACTCCAGGCCTTTTAGCACACACACCCCCAATCTCTTAGCAGCCTCTCCTTGGCTCCTGGTTCTTGACTTCATGGAAAGATCTAGAAGAGATACACTAAGCGTTGATTAGAAGGTAGGTAAAGTTTATCACCGAGATGTGAGGGACAAGGCAATGACCAAATGGACCATGGGGGAACAGACCACACCCAAGGGTGAGAGCAGACAAGGGTGCGGTCAGAGACCACAGTGCTGACCCATTTCTGGGGAAGCTTTATATTATTCTTCAAGACCCTAGAGCAGGCAACTGTTTCTGAGGAATGTTTTCTGTCCAGGTGATTGACAAGTCCATTTGGATTCACTATTAAAAGAAGGGAGAATGGTATGTCTTTGTTCTTTACCAGAAAGCTTGGGGCTGGGCAATAATCTTGTAAAATAGTTGTTTTGTTATCTATTAATGACCTCTACCCCATTCTCCTACCCCAGGCAGTACAGAGTTTTATCTCCACCCAGGATCAGAGTTATGACAAAGATCACACCCTATGACTGGTAATAAAGTTCTGCTGTTTCATGTCATCCTGTAAGCCGTTGATTGTAAGGGTGGTGTGCCCATTCCTGATGACCTTCAACTCTGCTAATCTGTAACTAACTGTAACAGGTCCTGGGCTCTTCACACCATATGACCTGGAGCCTTTCCCCAGGGGAGTCGCTTCCACAGTCTTTAAGACTGCATTTTAGGTTGGTTTTTAAATGCATGTTATTTTAAAATGTCCAAATCCTGCAAAACCCTCAGTGTCTTGGCTGATGTCCATCCTTGGTTCAAAAGCAGAGATTGGTTGGTGATCAGTGTAAAATAAACAAACGTTGCTCGATTTTGTCTGGAGTGTCTCTGATCTGCATGTGATTCTCAGAGCTGGAATTTTCAGTACCGTTCTAGCCTAACTTCAATCGGCACTCCATCAACAAGGTCTGCCAATGATTGACATTTAAGGAGGGTCTTCAGGATGGAGCCAGATTGTAATCTTGGGGAAACACTGCCTCTCTTTGTGTCCCTCTTTCGATTGCCAAAGGAATGCTTAGGCTCTCACGCTTGAGCCTTCTACCTTGGGAGACCAACCAGAGACCTTTGGAGATTCCCCAGTAGTGGGCGGCGCTGGGAGCAGGCGGAGCTTAACTAGCAGCAGAATCTGATTGGTTGCCCAGCGAATGCCTGGAGGCGGGTCCACACTGTCGCAGGACTTACCCGAGAACACTAAAAGCTAAACCGTACCAGGACTTAATCCTGAGACTCCGACTCTGAACCCCAACCTGCTGCAGGTAATCTACCGTCGCCCTCCCTCGGCGCTGGGGCACGCCACCCCTTCGGTCCCCGAAAGGCAGGTTTCAGGTGTATTTGCAGGGCCTTTTCTACGCTCTTTCCTTCCCTCTTCCTATCTGTCCCTGGGGGACGCTGGATGGGTTGGGAAAACACCGACCTCCCAAACCTCATCGTGGTTCTGTTTCTTCACCCTCGTCCACCCGGCCTACTGCCGCGAGCCACAGCGGAGCGGAGAGGCAGGGACCCGAGCACCCTTCGCTCAGGTCGGTGTTCCCGGGTCTCTGACTGCAGGACTTTCTCTCTGTGGGCACTGAGCACCCAGTATTCGGGTCGAAAGGCAAAGCTAGGCCTTTGGGAATCCAGGGAAGAGCAGCTTCTGTACTTTCTTAGACAGGTCCCTGAACGTCTGTGGTACTCTCGAGAGTAGCCATCCACATCTGTTTTCATCACCTGAGGGCTGCAGGGAGGCTGGTGAATTTACAGTGAGAAGATGAACTGCAAACTGTGTCCAGCAATTTTCCTATGTACAGAGCCTTGGTGTGATCTAAGAGCAGTTTGCTATCCTTGACCTGGGCCCACTCTCATTCCTGCCCCCTTAGCCCCTCCAATCTCACGTCACACGTCACACGTCTCTCTCTCTCTCTCTCTCTCTCTCTCTCTCTCTCTCTCTCTCTCTCTCTCTCTCTCTCTCTCTCTCTCTCTCACACACACACACACACACACACACACACACACACCAGGTTTCCCAGGGTGGGCTTTCCTGATCAGCATTGATTTCTGTGTGACCAGGGTCCTAGCTGGAGCCATGTTGTCCTGAATGAATTCTTTGTTCCTCTCCCTGCACGTGGGAAAGAGTGTGGAATACTGGGGGGTCAGGGGTCAGGCTGGTGCAATTATGTTTTGCTGCTGGGTGGAGCAAGACTCAAGTTAGACAAAAAAAGGCACAATGATTCTATCCTGACCAGAGATTAACTGTGGAGCCAAGTAGGAACCAGAAACCCTGCTAAACAGTCCTTTGTGGAATTTTAGATACCGCTTAAATTTTTATTGCAGTTGTTTTAGAAATTTCTGCTGTTTTCAGAGGCTTAGTTGACAATAACAGACCCATCTCAGTTGGTGCTTGACTTGTACCCCAGAACATTAAGCTCCTTCCCACTGTGCTGCGGGACTGTGCCAGGCTGGTTTCTGAGGCCTTGAATATTCTGATGTCTGACCACGTGAGGTGTTTCAGGTTTTATACCTGCAAGGCCCCATTCAACACCACCCCAGGGAGCTCTGCAGGTGAGGAAACAAGGTCCCAAATCTCTAGGCTTCTTGCTCTGGTATCAGGCCAGTTCTTTTGTAGTCTTTGTGGAAATCTCAATGTTCCCTTAGCCTGTCATTCCAAGTGTGTCTATTGAGTAGCTACTGTGTCTCAGGTGTAATTGTAGGCACCAGGACTAAACATTACCAGGGACCTGAATCTGATGGGAAAGCAGAATTAGTGAAGGAGTAAGTGTGGTGTTGCTTGTTTTCTTGAGTCTGAGACTCACTCTGTAGACCAGGCTGGCCTTGGATTCCTAAGTGCTTGTTTGGTTAGTCATGAGCTAATAGCGTCCGGCTTGAGAAGAGTTTGTTTATGGTTTTGGCCAGAACTTGGGAAAGAGAAGTTCTTAGTTTCTCTTGGCTTTGCCTGTTATCCCACTAAATTTCATAGAAAAGGTGAAACAGAGGCCAGAAGTGTGCACGTGCAGTTTTAGCTGGAAGACAAATGACTGGGACTGTAAGTATCTTCTGAGGCTCCAGGCTACTGTCATTCTCAGAAGGGGGCTTCCTGGAGGAATTCCTATTCCTCAGTTCCCTTCCCTCTGGGCCTGCAACACTAGCAGTGGATAGAATGAGAGCAAAATTCGGTGCCCTGGAGGAGACGTCCTTACTGACACACACGTCAGACTGTGGCAGCTCCAGAGCTTCTCCAGGGTTTGCTTTGTTGTTACGTTTGTTCACAGTCTGTCATATGTTGGAGTTTGTCTTCAAACTCACTATGTAGCCAACGATGGCCGTGACCTGCCTCTTGCCTCCACCTGGTTAGTGCCAGGGTTACAGGGGTGAGCCCCAGCAGAGATTGAACTAGGGCTTTGTGCATGGTAAGCCCAGGGGCTTAGCAGCTGGGACAGATCCCTGGTCTCAGTTTCTGATTCTTGTGTCCCCAGGCAGAAGCCGGTTACTCAGAGGCAGGTTATTAAGGGACAGGCCATTTCCAAAGGACAGGGAGGGAGTAGGGCTGGAGAGAAGAGGTTTAGCTGCTCAAACATTAAAGCCTCACAGAGGACCTGGGCCTCTCTCTCTCTCTCACTCTCTCTCTCTGTCTCTCTCTCTCTCTGTCTCTCTCTTTCTCTCTCTGTCTCTCTCTCTGTCTCTCTCTCTCTCTCTCTCTCTCTCTCTCTCTCTCTCTCTCTCACACACACACACACACACACACACACACACACACACACACAAAGGGGGCTTTCTGCTTCATTTCCATACTGTGGGCTTTTTCTCAAACATCTATCTATCCTGCCTGGTGTGTCTCATTAGCACCTTAAATTCCATCCAGAAATGTGGACTTTAGTGTTGCAATGAGACATAGGTCAGCCATAGGTTCCAGACACTGCAGCAGGAGGTCCAAGAAGGGCCTTGCAGAGCAGGCGATATTTGACAAGAGACCCAGAAGAGGTGAGGGAAGGGACCAGACTTGGGATGGACATGATGGGTAGACTAGAGAGCTCTTCAGGCCTTTGTACCCCACAGCCCATGTTTTAGGAGGCCATACTCCATTTTCTTAGTGGGCCTCCGGGTAGCCCCACCCACTCTCACCTGTTCACCTGTTTTTTGTTTTGTTTTGTTTTTTCCTGTCTGCTCCAAGGTCCTCATCATGCTGAGCATCCGATTCTCCCTGCAACGGCTGCTCTGCCTCCAGGGCAGGACCACCTCGTACTCCACCGTAGCTGCTCTCCCGAACCCAATCCCAAACCCAGAGATTCGCTACAACCAGCTGTTCATCAACAATGAGTGGCATGATGCAGTCAGCAAGAAGACCTTCCCCACAGTGAACCCCACCACAGGCGAGGTCATTGGGCATGTGGCCGAGGGTGACCGGGCAGATGTGGATCTGGCCGTGAAAGCAGCACGGGAAGCCTTCCGCCTGGGGTCCCCGTGGCGCAGGATGGATGCCTCAGAGCGGGGCCGGCTGTTGAACCGCTTGGCCGACCTTGTGGAACGGGATCGTGTGTACTTGGCCTCCTTGGAGACCTTAGATAATGGGAAACCTTTCCAGGAGTCATACGTCTTGGACCTGGATGAGGTCATCAAGGTATATCGTTACTTTGCTGGCTGGGCTGACAAGTGGCACGGTAAAACCATCCCTATGGATGGTGAGCATTTCTGCTTCACCAGGCATGAGCCAGTGGGTGTCTGTGGCCAGATAATCCCGTGGAATTTCCCACTGGTCATGCAAGGCTGGAAGTTGGCCCCGGCACTCGCCACGGGCAACACTGTGGTCATGAAGGTGGCAGAGCAAACCCCACTTTCTGCCCTGTACTTGGCCTCCCTCATCAAGGAGGCAGGGTTTCCCCCAGGAGTGGTGAACATCATCACTGGTTATGGCCCCACGGCAGGAGCAGCCATAGCCCAGCATATGGATGTGGATAAAGTTGCCTTTACAGGCTCCACCGAGGTGGGCCACCTCATCCAGAAGGCTGCTGGTGATTCCAACCTCAAGAGAGTCACCTTGGAGCTGGGTGGGAAGAGCCCCAGCATCGTGCTGGCAGACGCTGACATGGGTCATGCTGTAGACCAGTGTCACGAAGCCCTTTTCTTTAACATGGGCCAGTGCTGCTGTGCGGGCTCCCGGACATTCGTGGAAGAATCCATCTATGATGAGTTTCTCGAGAGAACTGTGGAGAAGGCCAAGCAGAGGAAAGTAGGGAACCCTTTCGAGCTGGACACCCAGCAGGGGCCTCAGGTGGACAAGGAGCAGTTTGAGAGAATCTTGGGCTACATCGGACTTGGTCAGAAGGAGGGGGCAAAGCTTCTCTGTGGTGGAGAGCGTTTTGGGGAGCGTGGCTTCTTCATCAAGCCCACAGTCTTTGGGGATGTGCAAGATGACATGAGGATTGCCAAGGAGGAGATCTTTGGGCCCGTGCAGCCTCTGTTCAAGTTCAGAAAGATTGAGGAAGTGATTCAGAGAGCCAACAACACCAGATATGGCCTGGCTGCGGCTGTGTTCACCCGAGACCTGGACAAGGCCATATACTTCACCCAGGCCCTGCAAGCTGGGACTGTGTGGGTGAACACCTACAATATCGTCACCTGCCACACACCATTTGGAGGCTTTAAGGAGTCCGGCAACGGGAGGGAGCTGGGGGAAGATGGGCTTAGAGCCTACACAGAGGTGAAGACTGTCACCATCAAGGTTCCGGAGAAGAACTCCTGAGATTGGCCGCCTTAGAGGCCCAGCCATGTCCTACAGTTCCACAATATCCAACCAGTACATGGGAAATTTGACTTTAGCCCGAGTTCCAAATGAAGTGTTATGAGGAATGTCAACAAATAAAATCAGAGCTGTTCTCTTTAAAGCAGAGATGGTGACTGGGCTCAGAGCACTACCCACCTTGTCCCCAGATCCCAACCTCACTGATGGCCTTCGACCTATTGCTAGGAAACCCTAGGAGTCTCCAGAAGGTATATTTATAAAGCCATCGGCTGTAGCCATAAAAAGGAATGATGGATTGATCCAGGTGCAACACAAATGAGCCTCAGAAACAGAATGCTAAGTGAAAGAAGGCAACTTCATGTTGAAATGCCCGAACCTGTATCTGCAGTAGAAAGTAGATCAGTGGTTGGCAGGGACTGGGGAGGCAGGAAGGGAATAGAGGAATGACTGCTTATGGGCTTCTCTTGAGGAGGTCTTGAAAATGCTGTGGAATTGGGCCATGGACATGGTTGTACAACATTGCAATTGTACTGATTTACTACCAAATTATACACTTAATTAGGGTGTGAGAATATTTTTCATTTAAAAATTAAAATAAGCTAAATGTGCTATTTGCAAATTTGTCTCGATTATTATTTTCTTTCTGCTGAACATTTTACTGTCTCTGGGCCTTAGAGAACCCAGGTAATCATCCAGCCCCTCCTACCCTAAGTTTCTGGGCTTCTCTTAGATTTCTCTTGGCTGATGTGCAAAGACCCATGGGAAAATGCTCCATTTTCTGCCCAAAGCAAGTCCATCTCACTTAGGGTTTCCACTGTCATCCTCCTAACCTCGACTGAGCCACCTCTCCAGGAGGGGTTTGCTAGCTTCTTTCCCTAGAGTTCTCTATTTATTGCCGCTCTTGTTGCTTGCGCGTGCACACACACACACACACACACACACACACACACACACACACCCCATGGTGGTAGTCATGGCAAATCCAGGCCTGCAGGTCAAGGTTAAGCTGAAGCTCAGCTGTCTCCTGTCTTCTGTTGTTGTAGTTCCTGGTGCTTACAAATTATTTCAAGTCTGCTTATTGTGAATATTACAGTCTGTGAATGCTACACTCTGTGAATGCCATACTTGTGAATGCTACACTCTGAGAGCACTACACTCTGTGAATGCTACACTCTGTGAGTGCTACACTGTGAATACCATACCTGTGGATGCTACTGTGAACACTACAGTCTATGCATGCTACATTGTGAATGCTATACTGTGAAAGCTACTGTCTGTGAATGCTCAGGGAATGCTCCACTCTGAATGCTATGCCCTGGTTATCTTTTTAACAACCTGTCATCAGAGTGATTTTGTTTTCCAGAACTTGCTATGTAGCCAAGGATGCCCTTGAACTCCTGATATTCTTGCTTCTACCTCTTGAGTGCTGGGATTACAGGCATGCACCACCACAGCCAATGTTATGAGGTGCTGTGGATAAAATCCACCCCAGACAAAGCTGCTACCACCCCAGGGCCTGGGATTCAGACTAAATTAAAAAGGGGAAGAAGAAAGTCGGCTGAGCATTACTGTTCATGTCTTCTTCCTGACTGTACACTTCACACCCCACTGTTATGTGTCCCCTGCCAGGACAGACTGTATCCTCTAACAAGGGAAGGGGGTTTCCTTGGGCATCAGCCTTCTGTCCTGCATGTGGCCTGCCAGCCTGAACTGTGATAGATACTATAGTTGGGAAGCCATGCACCCATTCAGCCTTTGTACAGACTTCCTCCATGCTACACTTGGTCAGGTGCTATGCCAGGTGCCTTCACACACCATTTTCACCTTAAAACAGCACTGTGAAGCAAGACAGTTGATTTGTATTTATTTGTAAGCCGTGGAAATTGAGGTTTATTTTTTTATTTAAAGACATTTACGTGCATGTTGTGTGCCTCTAGCGTGTGTGTGTGTGCCTGTGTATGGGTGCCTGCACTCAGGCACACACAGAAACCAGAAGAGGCTGTCAGATGCCCTGGAGTTGGAGTTACAGGGGATTTGAGCTGCCTGACGTGGGTGCAGGAAGTGAACTCAGGTCCTCTGGAAGAACAACAAGCTCTCCTAACCACGAAGCCATCTCCCTAGCTTGGGGGTGGGGGCGGTGGTGGTGGGACGGTGGTGGTTGGGAAACATCTTACTTGGGTCAGTTTTCCATGAGGACGCTCTATGGAGCAGACAAAGGAGTACACTTAGGAGCCCCTCTAGTCAGACCTCTAAGCTCAAGTCTGTGGTCCCTAATCCACAACAGTGCTCCAGTTACACCTGCCCTGATCAGCCCCAGCCAAGGAGGAACTTCCTTTTGGGTTGGCATCATTATGGGTACAAGGCTGACCTCTGGTGGTCCCCACTTCTGCTAACTTGCTCAGATCATTCATTGTTCTGAAAGAGAAAATAAGTCCTTTGGGACCATTGGGAGAAAACAAATCAGACAAGACTGCCTTGTGGGGGCTCAGTCTGTAAGACAATTACAGAATAGGGTGACGAATACAGGGACAAATAGGAGTGCAGGGGTCAAGATGTCACAAGCCATGAGAGGAAAGTACTTATCAAATGCTCACAAGGCACCAGCTCATTCAGAATTCCCTTCTGCCCTCCGGTGTTCCCTAGGAGATGCACCCACAAGGCACCGGCTCAGGCTCATCCAGCTCATCCGGAACTCCCACTGGGATGCTGCCAAGCATTTGATAAGCAGCTAGGCAGAGCTAACACACCCTGGGACCCTTCTCTCCTCTGCCTGCTGCACTTTGCTCAGCCCATGGCAAGGCCCAGTGTTGGGAGCCGGCCGTGAGTTACATCCTCTTGCAGAGTTGCTTACACCTTAGGACTCTAATTGAGCCTTATCTTGGTATATAGGAACCTGCTCGACTGGTGGTCTCTTCCACTCATCCCAGGTACTGAGATAAACCGAGTGCCCGGAATTGAGATGGGCCTGGAGCCAGGAACTAAGAGAAGCAGACTAAGATAAGATTAACAGAGCTACCCCTCCCCATTTCCTCCCTGTTTTGCTTTAAAAACTGCTTTTTTTCACCAATAAAGTGAGACCTTGACAAATGCACTGCTTGGTCTCCTTCTTTCTCTCCCATTATTTTTCAGGTTCTAACCCACCTCGACCCACGAATAACTAGGCCCCGAGGATCGGGGCAGCCCAGCAAGAGTGGGACACGAGATCCTGGTGGATGAGAAAGAGGTGATAAGATCACTGGGAAGGGACAGGCCTTTCTGGGAGAGGGAAGGCCAGAGCCTGTCAGAAGCACAGAGACAGAGAGCTGTTCCCACATGAGCAGGAGGCTGGGGAAGTAGGTAGTCAGGGGTTGGAACACGCTGTCCAGCACCCTAAGGAAGCCATGCCCCACAGTAGGAAGCTCTGGCAGCCTAAAGGGACAGGCTCATACTAAATTTCTAAAGGCCACTCTGTTTTCATGTGGAAAATGGACTTGGGGCAGATTATGTGGGAGACTGTTGTTTTACCCACCAAGACACTAGCTTGAACAGGTTGTGGCAGAGGGGGAGGACCCTGACCAGCCAGGAAGCAGGGTAAGCTAAGAAGAGGACAGATTGGTACAAGAGTCAAACGTATTCCTTTTGGTTGTGGTAACTAGGTGTGTGTGGCGGGGAGGGGGGCAGCGACTGCAAAAGGGAGCCTTGAAGCTGGGGAAATAGCTCAGATAATAGAGTATTTGTTTAGGATGCATGAAACATTGGGTTTGGGTCCCAGAAGCACATGTAATCAGGCATGGTGGCACATACCGTAATTCAAGCACTCTAGAGGTGGAGGCAGGAGGATCATAAGTTCACACTCATCTTTGGTCATATGTCAAGTTTGAGGCTATCCTAGACTACATGAGAACTTGTCTGGGGGAGGGGGACCACAAACAGGGAACCTTGCTGAAGGAGCGGGCTTAGGAACAAGGGGAAGGTAATCAGTTTGTCTATTCACTTATTCGACCTGTTATGAAGTGTTTCACTGTGTGCTGGGAATTGTGCTAGGTACTGGAGATACAGCAGGGACCAGAGCAAAAATTGTATGCATCCTAACTGATGGAGGAGGGAGGCCTTATGCAAAATACACACAATACAGTCATCCCTCGCTAACCACAGGGAACTGGTCCAGGACCCCAGTGGGCATGCACACACGTTTCTCTTCTGTCAAATGGTGCTATCTGCATCTAACCTGACACATCCTCCCAGGCACTTTACAGCCCACCAGTGATAGGCACTGTGAGAACTCTCTCTGCCTGTGGGACCAGGCACTTCTTAGCCAGGAGGCCAAGTCAGAGCTCACAGGCAGCCCTGACATAAGATGGAATGCACACTCCAGGGGAGAGAAGTCGGCTCCACTGAGCCACTGTGGCAAGCATGGTACCGGGCTCCATGTCCTAAATTCATTAAACCACAGACACCAGAGCAATGCGGTTTCCCTTAATTAATTAAAATATCACATAATTGCACTTTCTGATTTACCGTTCATGAGGCCCCAGTGAAGGCTGAGAATGAGGAAACTCATTAGAGAAGACTGGATGGCTCTGATCGTCTGGCCTACATCCTCAGTCTTGGGGGACAGGAGGGCAGCATTTTCTAAAGATAGGAATTAATTTCATTGCAAAACCTGTTGGGAAAATAGCCATTGTACTAAAACGCAGCCCTTCAGTGGTTGAGTGCAGGCTTTAGAATCACTGTGGTACCCAGTTAGTTCCCTGTGGACAAATAAGCCAGCCTGTGTTTTGTCTCTCTCTCTCTCTCTCTCTCTCTCTCTCTCTCTCTCTCTCTCTCTCTCTCTCTCTCTCTCTCTCTCTCTCTCGTGTGTGTGAGTGTGTGTACATGTTTGTGCAGATGAATATGTGTATCCAGGCACATGGTACGCAGGTCACACATGAGTGTGTGTGCCTGTGGAAGGCAGAAGACCTCAGATGTCATTCTTCAGAACTGACCTTATTTTTTAAATAGGGTCTCTTGTTGGCGGGCCGCTTGCTGATTAGGCTTCGCTGTCTAGACAGTGAGCCCCAGGGATCTATCCACCTGGGATTGTGGGCTTTCAGCACCATGGCCAGCTTCTGAATGCGGTTTCTGTGGATCAAGTGCAGGCCCACACACTTGTGCAGCACGCACGTTCGTCTCATGCTGTTTCCCCCACCTATATGTGCCTATGATAGGTTGAGTTTACGGAATAAGCATCAACAACAATAATAAAGACAAGTTTATAATATGTTATAATTAAGATTATGTGGATATTATCTTTCTAAATTTCTTTTGGGCAGCTGGTGGGAACCTGGCCCACATTCTATTCTTCCACCTAGAGACTTGCACCTCCTGGTACCTGACCCCCCTTTCCCACTCTGTCTATGGGAGATAGAGTACAGACCAGGGAGTGAATAAGTTACTAAAATGCATGAAAATACAAGGTCAGGAGACTCAGAAGGATCAGGCTGGGGAGAGTGGATGTTTAAAAACTGTTAAGTAGGGGTCTGGAGAGATTGTTGAGTGGTTAAGAGCACTTGCCCTTACAGAGGACCTGGGTTCAGTTCCCAGCACCCATATGGGGCTCACAACCATCTGTAATTCCAATTTCAAGGGAACTGTTGTCCTCTTCTCATCTCTGTGAATACTGCATATAGGTAGGGCTCAGACAAACATGCAAGCAAAATACCCGCACATATTCAAAACACAACAAAAATCCCTGCAAGTGGAGAGCTAGGTGTGGTAGGGCACACACCTTTTAACACTCTGGAGGCAGAACTGGGCAGATCTCTGTCAGTTGAGGCCAACCTGGTCTACATATGGAGCTCCAGGCCAGCCTAAACCACACAGGGAGACCTTGTCTCTAAGTAACACCAAAACAAAACAAACAAAAACTGCAAATAGGGGGTCAGACAAGGAGGCAACCACAGCCCAGGTGGGAGAGGTGAGGGGGACTGGGTGGAAGTAGCTAATGTAAGCAGAAAAACGGGCCAGATGCACGCAGGTGGACACAGATGCATGGAAAGAGCCTGGAACCTGAAGCAGCATTCCCAGGGTGGAGAGAGTCCACCCCTAAAGGCATTTGTTATCAGGGTGCAGGGGTTGCAACAGCATGAAATCTATGCAAACAGGGTTGGGTGTGTAGGTGGGTAACTGTGCTTCCGAATGGTGACGGTCGTGGTATGTGTTCCGGCTCTCAGAAAGGGTCCTTGAAGCTCCCAGAGTGAAAAGCCACTGGGCTGAACAATCCTCTTTTTTGGACATTGGTGAACATTTCAGACAATGTAGCATGCATTGTTTTCCTATGTCACTCATAAGTGTGACACATAACTCAGCCCCAAAAGGTCACAACTCTTGGTACTTCCACGAGGGCCTCCTGCATCCAGTGCAGATTTGAGGTGACTAAGCGATTCTTCACACTGCAATTACCTCCATCATGTAAGCAAAGTACGTCTGTCACCTTCTCCACAGCTAGGTGTCTCCAAGGTGACATCCTCTGATGTCATTCCACTAAGCACCTGAGCATGTCATCTCCTAGTCACTCAATACACAGGGACATTAAGAGCAGACTCTCAGACATGGAAATAACCATGATGGGGGCAACTGAGAGGAGCAGGAGGGGCCGACTCTTGTGTAGACACAAGCAGATTCCCTGGCCCTCCCAGTCCAAAGCAGCCTTCAATTTCACTTCTGATTTTACACAGAGGAAGGGCTCCCACATACCCACTTGAGGACACTGTGGCCCACAAGCGAAGGGGACTTGCCCAGGTCACACAGTGAATGTGCACATGGACACCATGCTTCCAGACTCTCAAGCTTGTCTCCCTCTGTGTGTGTACAATACACGAAAGAGACAATATCCCAGCCCTTCAGACTCAGCTCTGCTAGGACTAAAGGAGACAATCCCGTTCTAATAAGCACTCCCAAACACAATGCCTGCCATGAGCAACAAGAGTATGAGCAGAAGCCGAGATGAGCTTAGGCCCACTGAGTGTGGCAGCATCTCTCTCTGGTTCAAGGTCATCCTGGGGAAAGTGAGCTGGGGGTGGGGGGAAGCAGCTGAGTTCTGTCCTGCTCAAAGGCTGCCACTCTGGCAGAGCACCTGCTCCCTGTGCCTGGCTGCTGCATTGAGGCAGTGATGGCAGAAATCTCTGCTCTTCCCACCTTAGCTGGGCTCATGTGTGGAACAATATTGTGTGAACAAACTTTCAGGCCTGTCCACAGTAAGGGACCCCAACCCTGATGGTAAGACACTGCAGACAGCTGGGCGCATTCCTTTAATCCCAGCACTGTGGAGATCTCTGCGAGTTTGAGGCCAGCCTGGTCTACAGAGTGAGTTCCAGGATAGCCAGGGCTACAGTGAAACCCAGCCTCAAAAAAAATAAAATAGGGTGGGAGGGATGGAGGGAGGAAGGGAGGGAGGGAGGAAGGGAGGGAGAGACAGAAGAGAGAGAGAGAGAGAGAGAGAGAGAGAGAGTCACACACAGAGAGACAGAGAGGGAAAGAGAGACAGAGAGAGAAACAGAGAGAGAGAGAGACAGAGAGGGAGAGAGAGAGAAACAGAGAGACAGACAGAGAGGGGCAGAGAGAGAAAGAGAGAGAGAGGGGCAGAGAGAGAAGGAGAGAGAGAGAGAGAGAGAGAGAGAGAGAGAGAGAGAGAGAGAGAGAGAGAGAAGGATGCATGCAGTTACCCAGATCTTGCAAACCAGAGAGCGGATATTCTCTTTTTTCTTTTCCTCATTAAGCGGGTAAGGACAAATGCCCTGCACTGCAGTGTGATTCCGCCACCTACAGATGACACCTGGTTTTCTCTCTTCAGTGTGATGAGCAGAAGTCAGATGTGTACTGTCTGTCTGCTGGGAGAATGCTGGGTTAACAAGGGCACAGCTTGGTCCAGCAGCTCCTAGGTCTGGCAGAGGTTCGGTCCCATTTAGAGTTAAATCTCCTCACAACAGGGAGAAGGGGGAGCAGAAGAGCCGTCCGAACTGTCCATGCCAGGAATTAACTGATGACTTAAAAAAAGAATGCCAAAACCATAGTTCCCGAGGCCCATGTCACTCTAGGTGGATGGGGCTACAGAGAGCATTCGGTGGAAACCACAACCCAGAGAAGCGAAAACACCCATCCCAGACACCAAGGAGAGGAGCACAGGGACCCCCGTCTCCAGAAAACACAGTCACAGAGCACCTACTAAGTCACAGACACCACATCATGAGTCAGTCGGCACATGCCTTGTTTTGAGCCCTTTAAAATTACAAACACAGTGTGTGACCCATCCTGGGGCAGAAGAGTTTAAAAAAAGAACTGTTCTAGAACAATTCATTCCAAAAATATAAAGAAGCTGCATGCATGTCTGTCTCCCCAAGGTCCGCCCTGCTAAAAACTACATCTGTGTAAGAATCTAGTTTGCATTCCCTTTTTAAAAAACATACAAAAAGGAGTCATCTACAGGCAGTTTTCCCCCAGATTTCCACAGAGTAAAACGATCCACTCCTTGACTTCGTCGCCGTCACCATCATGTTGTGACCAGTGTCTCCAGAAGCCTGGGAAGGAAACAGGGGAGGGGCATTAGAGGCAGATGCTTGCTCTGTTGGAATGACCTGTGTGTTAAATTTGAGGTGGAGGATGTGATGCTGGGGTCCAAATCCCTCCTCAGTGAGGGATGAAGGGATGAAGCCAGGGCTGATGGGGGGGGCAGGCAGTCCTGGGGCAGTGAGAATACTAAAGACTGAAGGCCAGATATTCCAAGGAGGCAGACTCCAGCTTATAGGAAAGGACTTCTCAAGCCCTCAGAAGCCCCGATATGGCTGTATGGTGATAGTGAGCATTCATTTAGTCCCAGAGGCACACAACAAGAGCTGGCCAATAGTGCATTCTGCAGAGCGAGCTTAAGACGTGGATGCAAACCATGTTATTATAAACGTTATAAAATAATATGTATAATCATGTGTATCTTGCATAATAAAAATGAGTATTAGGAAGACAGCTTATAAGATCTGATTACCCAGCTTTAGCTGAAGTCCTGTGGTTTTACACCGTCATGGTTTTATCTCTCTCTCTTCCTAGGACCTCTGATGACCTACAGATACTGTCCTTCAACCCCAGTGTCACTTCCTCAGGGACATCTTTCCTTCAGTCTCTCCTGCCCCATGCCCATTGCACTCCTTGAATTGTGGTGATGTTTGTCATTTCCCCATACATTCTCTACAGAACTGACTGAAGACTGTCCAACATAAGCAGTCAGGTGGATCAAGGGATTAGAACCACAGCAAAATCCTTCTGCTTTCAAGAATGTCTATCACAGATGACTCAGCATCCACATGGCAGCTCTGAAACTGTAACTCCAGTTCCAGGGTATCCCAATGCCCTCATTCCGTCTCCACAGGTATGCATGTAGCACATATACACACATGCAGGCAAGTACTCATGCATATAACAATTTTAAAAAGAAAAGAAAGCCAATTGTTCTTTTTTTCTATTTTTTCCTGCTCTATTAGACCTTGCTGGTCAATCTTGATAATAGTTTGTGTTCATGATGGCAACTCCTATACCTGTGAGAGGATCAGGTGTGTGTGTGTGTGTGTGTGTGTGTGTGTGTGTGTGTGTGTGTGTGTCCGTCCGTCCCACTTCATC
Organism: Cricetiscus sungorus; assembly: GCA_030556225.1. NCBI lineage: Eukaryota > Metazoa > Chordata > Mammalia > Rodentia > Cricetidae > Cricetiscus > Cricetiscus sungorus. Next base: position 53,850,485 of record JANBXA010000734.1, read on the forward strand.
CACCTAGCACAGCCAATGATCCATCAGCAAATGTGACATCACTTTTGAGCAGAAATTTGGATAAGGCTGTACACAGTTCCTGCTCATCCTGTCTGCTATAAGCATGGACATGACCCATGCTGGGGCTGCTGAGAAATCAGTGGAGCAGAGTCACAGTCCTTGCAGCACTCACGTCTCTTGTGCTACAGGGAGGAAGATAGGAATGACTTGAGATGTGTACCATGCTCCTCACAGGAGGTCGGCTGGAACTGGGGAGTGGAGGCTTTTGTATCTGCTCAGATCAAAGACTGTCACTGTGCTGTGGGACTGGGCCTCTCCAATGGCATTGGTGGCATGACAGTGGTACACTCCCTCATCTTCCTTCCTCAGAGGATTGATCTAGAAATACAACAGGCAAATTTAAAAGATTGCACACGCACACATCACACTCAAAACCAACAACCCCATTCTTTGTTTTCAGGCAAGCTCTCAGACTCATTATGTAACTGAGGATGATCCTGAACTCCTATCTTCTGGTTTTCACTTCCAGCATGCTGGGATGAGAGGCCTGCGCTACTATGCATGGCTTCTGTGGCCCTGGCAATCCAGCACAGGGCTTCCTGTTTGCTAAGCACTCCACCAACTGAGCCACACCCCAGCCTGAGCTCAGTTCATGACAGAGCTGCAGGATGGTTGATTACAGAATCCGGCAGGCCTCTTGGTTTCTTTTCTTGCCATGGAGGCTGGCACCCAGTGACACTGTCTTCCTAGGGACCCTCTTGAAGGGCTGCTCTCTGCTGTGACTCTTGTTTTAGTGGCTTCTCTGAATTCTGAGCTGCCTGACCTTTCACTAAAGGTCGTAAGGGCTGATTTTGAGGAAAAAGGCATGAATCTTACAGGACAAACATCTACCCACCAGAGAAGACTGACAAGTGTTTTTTATGGGGCTGCCGTTACCAGATGCCACCAAGAGAACTTGTCCTCAACTTTTCTCACACACAAAGAGGGAATATGCTTGATTTGAGAAGGTCACACACACTCAGCTGCAGTCCAATGCCCTCACCTGGATGAAGCGTTGTCAAACTGCCCAGAGCTGGTGGAAATGAGGCAGACAATCAGCTGAGAGCATGATGGAGTCTACCACATCCATATCCACGCATGTCTTTTGGCTTCTCCTGTAGTAACAGCCCCTGTCCACTGCACACCACTACATGCTGTGGGGCACTCAGACACACAATATCATTGAACTCACACCAATCAGGGTGTTGTGGGTCAGCTTCCTAGGAGACTTAAACATTCCATCCCGCAGGGAAGCTCCTTAAGCAGGAAGGTAAACAACTCTAAACCGCTTCAGGAAGTCCCTGAAACTATCCAGGCCCCACCCTGCCAAAGTAAGCAATAAAAACTGAGCCTCCCAGTCAGAAGGGAAGAAGCTGAGCTGCAGAGAAGACCCTCAGACCAGACCAGCTGGAAGAAGCAGAAATCAGCTGGGCTGCCTGGAAGAGGTTCAGACCAACCCAGAGGCCTGGGAAGGACACTGCATCCCCTTGAGCTGCATACAGGCTGTGAGTGTGCGACAGGTTCCCAACTTTGTGAGCTGTCACCCTTGCTGGGGTAGGCTTTGGGGACACAGCTGTCTCTGAGTCAGCTCCTGTAAGTAACCCTAATAAAACTCATTCGTTCACCATCAGACTTTGGTGGTATCCATCATTTAGTCTGTCATGGGAATCCCTATCTAGAGTGTGTAGGTGTGTGTGTGTGTACGTACTTTTCCCCAGGAAAAGTTTTGTCACACAACAGGGGAGGGGAGAAGGGTGAGTGTCATTGGTCTCTTTTTATAGGAGACTGACTCACAGGTACACCACAGGCTGTTGGGTCACAAGAAACTAAGGCTAAGAGAGCAACGATGACTGTCTAGCCTCAGCCTTAGCTCCTGTTCCCTCCAGTTTTCAAACAAGTGGCATCCCTTTATCTTAGAAAAAATGTGTGAGTACCGTTAACAGACCCTGTGCGAGAACCCCAATGTTCCAGTTCCATCTCTACCTGTAGCCACAGGCAGGTGCATTAGCTTCTTGTAGTTGCTGTAACAAATAGTCCCAACTTTAGCAGCTTAATACAACACCAACTTAGCACCTTCGATATGGGTCTAGCAGGCTCAAAACAGGGTCTGTCCAGCATCCCTAAACCTTGGAGATTGGGGGGACCAGTGTGTTTTCTTGCCTTGGCCAATTTCTAAGGGACACCAGCACTGTTAGGCGCCATCCTCCATCCTCAGTTCATTAATGGGGAGCACCTCTCTCATCCTGCCATGCCTCCTTCTTCCTCGTTTAGACTCACCTTTTAAAGTGGACTGGTCTGGGCAATCCATTTCTTGTGCCCCTAACAACATGTGACTTACCTGTGAGTCTCCCTGGGCAATCTCATCTTAAAGCCTTAATGATCCCCCCCCCAACCCATGTCACACAGGGCAGCCCATCCAGAGCTGGACACTGGGATATCTTTTGGGGCCAATGCAGCAGATCACTTACTGTGGTGGTTTGACTGAATTTGGCCCCCATAATCTCATAGGGAGTGGTGGCTTTGTTGGAGTGGGTATGGCCTTGTTGGAGGAAGTGTGTCACTATAGGGGTGGGCTTTGAGGTTTCCTATGCTCAGGATACCACCCAGGGTTGTCTCATTGGATTTCCCGGTGCCTGCAAGATGTAGGACTCTCAGCTCCTACTCTGGCACCACATCTGCCTACACAACACCATGCTCCCCGCCGTTATGATAATGAACTGAGCCTCTGCAACTGTAAGGGAGCCACCCCAATTAAATGTTTGCATTTATAAGAGTTACCTCAGTCATGGTGTCTCTTCACAGAAATAGAAACCCTACCTAAGATACTTACACTCTTAGGAACGATCTAACCTGCCCACCTACACTAAAGTGTTCAGTGGGACAGAGACAGGGGCAAGGTGGATCTGGAAGCATACATCAGTTACTCTGTGGGCTGCAGAAACAGGTTAAAGAATTTGAGGTCAGTCAGCCTGGGCAACTTAGGGAGACCTTGTTTCAAATAAGAATTTAAATGTTTAAAATTACATTTATTTACTTATTTCGTGTATGGACACACGTATATGGAGATCAGAGGGTAGCTTGCAGAAGTCTGTTCTCTCCATCCTCTGAAGATGTGGGTCCTGGGAATTGAACTCAGGTCAAGTACTTTTATGCACTGAGCCATCTCATCAGTCTTCAAAATAAAAATGCCAAGTGAGGTCCTGGATTCAATCCCCAGCAAAGCCAAAAGGAAAGAATAGGGAACAGTTTTAAAAGTGTAGTGTGTCATGAGAAGACAAAGGGTGGTTTGTTGATCGATACTTTTCAAAAATCTTAAACACTCACCAAAATCCAGGATGTGGTCTCATGGTCAGAAGGGCCGCCACGCACCTGGACAGCTATATTGACATGGTCTCCGGGCAACTCCTCCAACCCCTCAGTGCCCTCAGGAGAACCCACAACCTATGTGAGGCAGAGAAAGCAGGCACGTTTAAAAAACCAATTCTGAGCCAGGCTGACCCCCCCCTCCTCACCCACCCAGGCCTCTGGCCACCTGCCTCCTCCCTGGGACTCCAAGGCAGAAATCCAAATGCCTGTCATTCTTATGCAAATAACTTGACCTTCTTTTAAATCCGTGTTTATTCAGACAGCGACGCCTGCTGGACAGTGAGGCTGTCAACTTTGCCAAAGGGAATAGCTGTGAATTCCTCAGCCCTTACCGGGTCCATTGGGGCAAGGGGCCAATTAAGTTGAGACCTTTGCCAGTTTCTCAGAATTGGCCTCAGTGTTCAGGACAGGATGGAGTCTCAGTATCTGCTTATAGCTCCGTGCCACAACAAAGCTGTCAGTATGTCCACTAGCAGAGCTTTCTAGGCATCTAACTGACCAAATGAACAAATGGTATGGGAAGGAATGCAAGACTTCCTTTGGAGAGGGCGCTGGGGTAGCAGCATCGAGGCATAGGGCTGGAGTATCTTTGTCTAACCCTCTGGCCCACAGACAAACACACCTAAGGAAAAACTGTGTGCCACCCACGGATCCTTCTGTTTTGTTTCTTTCCTTCTCTCCCACCTTCACAAAGCACATGCACACAGACAAATGTACAAATAAGAGCTTGGAGAAAATTACCTTCTTCCAGGTGATGACCGGGGTGGGCACAGCCTTCACCTCACATGAAAGGAACACTTGAGCCCCAGTGACATTGTGAGCATCTCGAGGTGGCATGAGGACCACGGGAGCTGGGAGAAGACAAAGGAACAGCCCTTTACCCTGGCAGGAGCCCAACCCTGGGTTCTGAGGCCTGCAGGAAGCCCTACAGGGAGGGACCCTCTGGGATCTGCAAGCCTGCCCTTTGCTTTCACCACCAGGGACAGAGAACTAAAGGGAAAAGTGATGTCCAGATGTCCGGTGGTTCCCGTGGTTAGTGCTGGAGCTAGGGTCTCAACACTCTCTCCTGAGTACCCCCAACGCCTCAGCTACCATCTGCTTATTGATTGCTGGCTACAAAGCACCTGGCTGCCTCCGGAATCTGGCTCTGGCCTGTTGGGGGGGTGGTGGGGTGGGGTCCCAAAAAATCTGGTGACATCAAAGTTTTCTGAACACACAGTGACCAAAATTTAATCCAAAGTCAAAAGAGGAATGGACCAGAGGTGCTCTGTTAGTGCATGCACGAGTCATATCATATGCTTTCATGGCAGTCTGGGCTTCAGAGCCCGGCACGGCATGTGCCATCCATCGTGCCACTGACACACCAAGGACCCACACCCCAAACACTTCATTCAGGTGTGTGTGATGAGCTGCAGGGGCTTGTGGGAATTGTTTTATTTTTACTGTGCTTGTTTTCTCTTCTTACAGGTACACTGACTTACAGAAAACAAAGGCTTTTTTCTCTTCTTCCTTCCTTCTTTCCTTTCTTTTTTTCTTTTCTTTTCTTTTCTAAGATTGGGTCTCCTTAGCCCAGGCTGACCTCAAACTCTGTACTTGGTTAAGGCTAACTTCAAACTTCCGATTCTCCTGACTCCAAGGCCTGAATGCTGGGGTCACAGCTGTGTGACATCAGTGGTACTTGGTGCCGGGGGTTAAACTCAGGGTTTTACGCACACTAAGCAAGCACACCAACTGAGGCATATCCCCCGCCCTCTTTACCTTTTGTAATCTGTATTTATATGAAGGGGTGCTATAAAAATAAAAAATTCAACACACTTTGCAAAGTGTTGAAGATATTCTACATCCTGCAGTATTGATGTCAGAGATGATTTCATTCTTTTTTTTTTAAATTTAAAAATGTTTAACTTTATGTGTATCTTTGTTTTGTCTATATGTATGTCTGTGCACCATGTGTGTACCCACCGACTGCAGAGGCCAGAAGAGTGTTGCATCCCCCAAAATGGAGTTACTTATGGTTGTGAGCTGCCATGTGGGTGCTGGGAATTAAACTTGGGTCCTCTGGGAGAGCAGCCAATGCCCTTAACACTGAGCCACCTCACCAGCTCCCAAGATTGAATTCTTTATGTGAAAATAAACAAACACATTCATTGCATTAGGGTGCATCATTGCTCTTAGCTTCAAAGAATGATAACAATTATACATACACTAAAGAAGTTTTAAGGTGTGTTTCTTCATGATTTATTATCAGTGAACATTTGATGCTTAGCTGCGTGCTTACTTCATATACGCTGTACTCAGAGGGACATAGAGATTTCTCAGGTCCTACAATGGAAAAGGACTAAGAACCCTGAGGGGTGGTGGTCAGTTACCAAGGGCAGAGGCACTTTTCTGCCACTGTGTACAGGGGGCTCAGAGAAGAGGGGCTTGGGCTTGTCTCTTTAGGAGGATCTGAGAGCCTGTAGCACAGGTTAGACCCTTAGCTCCCCCTTAGCACCTCTCTTCTTAACACACCAGGGGTCTGTTCAGCTGGCATCACGTCTCACCCAGAGGCCCCTTGATGCCCTGGCTTTCCCTATGCTCAGGACATATTGCCCCTAGTGTTGCCCCAACTCCGGCAGGAGGATTTACTACCCATCCCTACAGGCCTCCATACACAACCGAGTCCTAGATGAGCTGCATCACAGGTGGCCCAGGATTCTCTACAGCACGACCAGCCGTGGTGTCTGGCAAGGCGGTGGCCTGGCCAAGGGGAGGCTGTCAGCTCTTGCCTCTTCTCTGTTTCCCCAGAGTGAACCAGCCATGGAAAAAGAAAGCAATTATTGGGGTAGCATGACCGCTGAGCAAGTCAGGGGCAGATGTGGCTCACAGATCACTAGATGAAGAAAACAGGGTACCTAAAAGAGAAATGCCACCATTCTGGAGCCATCAACCAAACAGTGTGGTAGGGCCTATGCCCACTTGGGCTGCAATATAATAAGAGGACAAAGGGAGAGGGACAAGATTGATCACAAGGGTGACGTAGCGGTGAAAGGTCCCAGAAAGGAATCACAGGTGGTGTGGGCCTCCCTGTGGGTGCTGGGAATCAAACCCAGGTCCACAGATGGTATGGGTCACATCCTGTGGGTGCTGGGAATCAAACCCAGGTCCTTTGGGAGACCAGCCAGTGCTCCTAACCGCTGAGCCATCACAGGAAGGAGACTGGTGTCGTGTCTCCAGACACAGTGAAGGCCGACCTGTCAAGCCACTACCCGAGCATTTGCCCAGGAATGGAGAACTCACTCCCTGCAGAGCTGGGCCCTAGGAGGGCTCGATCATCATCAGAGGAGCTACTTCCTTCTTGTGTAACACCACCGATGACACCAGGGCTGGAGCCCTTGGTGCAATGGCTCTCCAGTGAGTACAGGCGGCCACCTACCCCTTCAATCAGCCACACTCTCAGCTCTGCCCATATGACTGTTTTCCAACGGGATGTCCAAACCCACACCCAACAGTGCAGGCAGCGCTCTGGTGATGAGAGAGCCTCAAACTTCCAACATGCCCTGCAGCCACAGACCCACACCGGGGTTGTCTGGCAGAAGCACCATCTGCCTCAACAAAGAGGGGCTAATTTATTCACATCCTCCTGCCAGCCCCTCCCCACGGCCACATTGGCGCTTCCAGCAGCAAGTCCTTCTACCCACGAGCCTGTCCCCAAATGGCTGTGGGACAGTCATACCGCCCCTGATTCCAGGGCCGTCAATAGGTTCCAGAGGGACGCTCCGTCAACGTGTTTCACTTTCCTTCAAGTAAAGTCATAAATTTTAAATGAGACTTCATCACTCCCTTTCAGGCCTAAATGAATAAACCAGTAAATCACATTTCCTGCGCACACTCCTTGAGAGTCTCCAATCTCTCTCTCAATAACTACAATTAAGAGGGGCTGTCTAGGGAAGGCTGCCTTTGCCACCGCTATCACGGCAGGAAATAACCATTTCTTTTACAAAAGAGCTTCCTGCTTCCAGTGTTAAAGCCACCTTTCCCAGTGCATTTATTTATATATAAATGTGCATTCTGCACACAACTCATTCTGGTGCGCAGACCCATGTTGGACTGATGCATATGGTTGGGAAGAAGTCACTGTTGGAAGCAGAGCAGTTCTGTGACCGTCAAAGATTTCCTTAGGCTGCCTGTTGTCAGTCATCTTCTTTTAATTTGAATGTATCTGGCATTAAATTTGCGTTCTTAGCCATAACAGCTCTGCACGGTCAGTAACAACCACAGTAATAGTAACGACACCACAGCTAAGGCGGCTTCCAGCTGTTAACGCCTTCCTTTCCAGTGGTCTTACTGGATGCCAGCAGGGGGAGCTGCCCTGGGTTAGCCTACCCTCAATGATGGGGAGGTATGATTACTCTTCCTGGTTGTAGAGATCAAGCCTCTCTTTAGTGCTGACACCATCTTGCCTTTTCTCCAGAGGACTCTTTTGCATCCTCACACAAGCCCTGGAAAGTCGATGTTTTAACTCCCATTTTACAGCCGGGAGTAGAAAGGTGACCTGCCTGGAATAACAGGGACACACTCCTGCCATGGTTCCATACACTTCCATACCAGCTTTGAAGACCACTGTTAGTTTGGTGGGCTCCCCCCCTAGAAGGAGAGAGCAGCTCTTTAGAGGTCGCGTCAAGGACTCTCAGGCACAGTGGTTTGCTGGGAGGTCTCACGGCATATGTCAAGTCAAGGATACAGAGCGAACTCACCAGAGAGGAAAGTCAGGTAGGGGACCCAGGTGTCAGCTCCGAGGGGAAGTACACAGGGTACAGTCATGGATTGAGACACTAGTGTCTAATTGGGAAGCTCGTGAGGGGCTTGGTATCTGGGTTTTAGTGGGGGCGATCACACAGGTATTGAATTATGAACCAAAGTCTCAGATCCCTAGATGGGTGGATAAGTCACCCCTAACACTCATGTGTTGGAGGCCTCTGGAAGTCTCAGGGCATTGGGGGGGGGCAGGGGTGGTGATGATAATGTAACTGCCCACTCAGGAAGTGGATCTCAGTAAGAGGTCTGTAGGTCACCAGAGGTATGATCTGAGGGGACTGTAGGGTTCTGGTGCCTCCTCTCTTCTGCTTCCTGGCTTGGGAGCCGAGCAGTGTGTTCTACCACACACTCCTGCTGGGCTGTGTGGCTCTTGCCAGGGGCTAAAAGAGAAATGGGGCTGCAGATTCTGGACTGGACTCCCAGAACCAGGAGCCATCCTACCATGGTCACTGCAGGCATTTCATGGCAATGAAACGTCAACATGGACCACACTCTGCCATTTAGGCAGTGGGCCACTCTCCTCAGTTCTGGGAATGGTTTATTTTCCTTAAGTCCCTGTTCTCGGTTCTCAGGAGCCAGCCACCGGCCAAACTCTCCAGCTGATCATTCTGATATGACAGTCTCAGGCCAGTTATTTGAGCTCTATTCTGCACAAGGAGGGGACATTCTGCACGTCACCTCCCAGCGGCGCCCACGAGTGACTTCCCATAACACTAGCAGGGCATCTCCAGTCCTCAAATTACTCATGTGACAGCAGGGTACTCAATGACTACCAGAGGCAGGCAGGAAAGTATGGTGGGCAGGGGTTAAGGAAACCCACTTCACGTTCTGCCTAGGCTGTATACCCAGTGACACGCTTTAGTTTTAGCGGTGGCTTCTTCAGAATGGACACAGGTGCCCGACCTCTTTGGAACCTGGGTCAGTCCACACTGGCTGGCACTATCCCTATTAGGTCTGTGGTGAGACAGAGACACTGGAGTGGAAGGGCAGAATGGAAGGAAGCTGCTCACCTACGGGCTACCAGGAAGCAGAGGGAGGAATAGAGATGGTTCTTGGGACAAGATTAAGGCACAGATGCCCAGTTACTTCCTGTCATTAGGCCCCACCTCCAGAAGACTCTACCATTCCCATTAGTCCCACAGCCCGGGACTAAACCTTTAATACACACATCTTCCACGAACACTTCATATTTAAGCTACGACATGCCCGCTGCCTGCCCTCCATGGGCTGAAGACCTCTTGCAATCTGCCATGTTGTCGTAAGGCACACAGAAGCTCATCAAAACAGACCTTTCCATTGTGCTGTGCTTGCTTGCAGCCCTCTGATGACCTCTGCTGACAGGTCCTATCTGGTGGTATCAGAGGCCATGACCCTCAACCCTCAGGGTCTCCAGAGCTCAGAGAAGCTGCAGTGGCTCAATGCCCTGCAGGCTGGAGCTGGATGGCCACAATCTTCAAAGAGCCCAGGACATAGCTCCTCACCTCAGTGTTGCCATGGCTGCCAGCATCCTGGAAGGAGGAGGGTTTTCCTTCCCACTTACCTTTGGCTGGAATAAAGTGGCTTTCTAGGAGGGCCTAGACTTCTAAATGGATCAGTTCCATCTTTCTAACTCTTCCCTGCTCGGTATTTGCTTCCTTCTCATGCTCGAAGCAACCTAGGAAATCCAGGCTGGCACCGCTCCATCCATCCCAGGGCTAGACAGCAGGTCACAGTCACTCACTCAGCTGTGTGTGGTCAGAAACAGTTCTAGGGAGACTCAGCTGCCTGGGAGTCCAGGTGCTTGGGCGGGTTGTAACCATTGTCTGCTTGGGAAGAGAACACTGCCCCGCACCCTCTGGCATGCGGGAACATAATAACGTGTCTGTGTCAGCTGTGCAGGTCTTTGCAGATCAAAGGACCTGTATTGTTACTGCATGTGGTGATGGTCTCCCTACCCCTTACATTAAATGGGTCCTTGGTGGCTGAAATGAAAGATCGTCCTCCATGCCTCAGAGATTTAAATTAATGGTGCCATGGACAGCAAGAATAGCCAGAGTTGTCCCCCAGGACCCTATCTGCTTGTACTAAGACACACACAAGCAAAGAATTTAATGATCAACATGCCAAACAGGCTTCATAATTTATGCTTATAATCACGGTTGGATATGGAAGGAGCTCCAGCTTAATCCCACTGCCTGCAGCCCGAGACTCAAATCCCCTCCCTCGGCATTCATGAACACGAGGCCCCTTTCTTTGTCCCTCTCACAAAGTGGCATTCACCGCCTCCTCTGGTTACCTGGTAACAAGCACCTCGGGCTTCTAAATGGAGCAGGGATTCCAACCAAGGTGAATTTTCTAAGATCCAGGAACTCAAGCTCCCAGAGAAACTGCTGAGGCCCAAAGCCCTGCAGGCTGGAGACGGATTTCAGGGATCTGCCAAAAACTAAGCAAATGGACCTGGAGCCCCATCTCAGCTGCGGTGAGCAGTGTAGCTTCAAGAAATCCCCCTCTGGTGTGCCTCAGTGTTCCCTTTAGTACGGCAATGGTTCTCAATCTGTCAGCCGAGACCCAATGACCCTTTGGAAAACACAGATACTTACATTATGATTCGTAGCAGTAGCAAAATTACAGTTATGAAGTAGCAATGAAAATGATTTTATGGATGGGAGTCATCACAACATGAGGAACTGTATTAAAGGGTCACAGCATTAAGAAAGTTGAAAATCACTGCATTACGGGGATAAGTAAGATTCCCCTTCCTACGGTGATTACAAGAATCAAGGACAATAATGTACGCAAAAGCAAAGTCTAACAATAAAATATTCACACATAGGTGTCTAATGTACAAGGTTCAAAGGATGCGCTCAATCTTAGGCAGTGGGCAGTTCTGAGCAAAGGCTTCTGGGAAGGGTAGCGTCTAGACCCAAACGCTGTTTGCGCTGTCCCATGGAGGCATCCCAGAGACACTGGTCTTCACTGGGAAGGGGCTAATCACTACATAGAAACCCCCACTCCATTGAGGAGGAGGTACCTGGGAGCTGAAGGAGTCAAGGAGGAGCTGAGGAGTGACTGTCACCAACACAGAAGTAAAACTGTCTGTTTCTCTTCAAACAAGGTCCCCTGGGGCTTTGTTAAAAGTGCTCCTGCTGTGTCTTTTGAATTAAAGATGGCTTTAGGGCAGCCCAGAATGAGGTGCAGCCAGAGTAGGGAAACAGCTTTCTGTGCACGAGCCTACGCCTCCCAGAAACACAAGGGCAAAGACCCCACACAAGCTTGTGAAGGAGGAGGTGACAGGGAGACAGCATCAGGTCTGAGGTGGTTGACACAAACCCTGGTGGAAAGGACAGCTGTGCTCAAGGAGTGCTGAAGTCTGTCACTAATGAGGTCCTGGGAAGTGGCTTCTGAATTACTCCCTCTGGCTCTCAGGACCTCTTTATCCTCCAGGCTGGAGCCCAGGGTGGGCCTTGGAGCCCATAGATCAGAGCCGAGGGGCTGGCACATTTACTTGTCATTTGGTAATTTTCAGTGAATTAGGGGTGTGGGTTTTCCATCTGCCATCTGTCTGTACTCTGGTAACCATAGCAACCACCATCTGCCTGACTTAATATTATCAAGTCCACTCCTGAAAGAGTGCTGGACAAGGGGTTGGGACCTGGGAGGTGATAGCCTTCGTGGACATGTTGGACAAGTCCCCTGCTTTCTCTGGGTTCGGGTCTCTTCTGCACGAAGCAGCTTTGGGCCACATGCCTTGAAGGGGTCTTCCTCCTAGGAACAGTGGGAACTCCAGGGGGGAAAAAATCACCCAAGCCCTCACCCCTGGGAAGCTCTGTGGGCCTGGTCAGCATTTCTTCTGTGTCCCTGCGTGCTATTAGTGCTACCTGTCTCAGACAAAGGGAACTGCCTGTGAACCAGCTGCTGAGGAGGCAAATTGTAGACAGCGACAGGACTACAGGAAGGAAAGACAGGACTGGGTTCGTGCCTGGGGAGGCACAAGCATTTCCAAGCAGGGAGGGCATCAACAGTGCTCCCCCTCCCCCTGGGGCTGCTGTGGCTGGAGAGGGAAACACGCTGGCTCAAAGTCACTGCTGGAGCCAAGAGCTACCCAGGAGTACACGCCCCCCTCCAGTGCCACCCTCCACTGGAGCCTGGACTAGGAAAGAGCCACAGTGACTTCCCTGTGTAACCCAGCCTGCTGCAGCCCCTCACCGGGTTGCACGTCGTCATTGTTCCCTGGTACAGTGAACTTCCTGCCCCATTTCCAACAATCCACCAGAATCCTGGGTTGGAGCAGGTTTCTGTGGAGTATTTGGAGGGAGAGGAGAATAACACAATACCAAGCACCATTTAAGGCCTGGAGAAAGAGCCACCAGGTGTCTTCCTTGAAGCACTAACTTGGGCATTTGGTTTAGACTTCCCAACTCAGGCCAGAAACCTGGGGAAGCCTGAAGCACAGGCTGCATGGCAGCATCATACTTACTACTATCCTTTCCAGACAGAATAGATGGACCCTAGGCATGTCAAACCCACACACGGGCAAAGTAGGCTAGCCTCTTTGGACACCCACAGACAATGACATTTTGTTTTTCAGAAAAAAAAAAAATTACCCAGGACAGTGATCAGTTAGGGCACCAGGGAGGTGTGCAGTGTGGTGCTAAGCTTTGAAGTCCTTGGCAACTGAGAGTTTTCTATTCATTCCCTTAAAGCAGGACACTTCAAATTATGCGCACTTTAGACTGGGTCAGCCCCTATGGTCCAATAATCTTTTCAGAGCTGAAGTTTCCAAAGGTCTCTCAACCGATGAAAGCTCCTTGAGGGCCTTAGTCTCAGTCTCACTGGATACCCAGTACCCTGTGCTCCTGCCTTGGTGACTCTTCAATCCCATGTGAGGCTCCTGCTCTCCAGGAGTCCTCATCTTCCCTTCCTCTCAATTCAAACAATTCACTTGGCCCAGGACCCACTCCAATCCCCATTTTTAAGTAACTGCAATAGCTGGTCCTTAAGTATCTATATTCCTGTTTGCTCTAGGGCTGGAATCTCCATGAAGTGGGCAAGGCAGCAAGCAGGGGTAGACTTCACCCCCTCTCTCCCCTACCATGAAATTAAGATGTGAAATATTGCCCCTGGAGGGGAGACTGAGGCTCAGGTGGTGTCCACTTCTGTGTAATAAAATTCTTTGTTCCACATCTTAGAGCATTGGGGTCCCGTTTCTCCCATCTACCCGGGCCTTTCAGGGTCAAACTCCACTCACCGAACTCGCAGGGGCCATCCCGTGCCTTGTGCAGGTGGCCAGGGTGCACGCGGGGTGCGTGCCGGGCACGCAGACGTAGCGCACAGATGCTGGAGTAGGAGCGGCCGTCGGAGCCGCAGACCGTGCCGCGCTGAGCGCACACGCAGAGCCCGGTGCCCTCGGGCGCCGTCCCCGCGGCGCGACTCGCACACACCAGGCCGGGGCCACAGCGTGCGCCCACCCGTCCCCCGCAGCTCGCGCCCTCGGCGCCCAGGCAGCGTGAGCAGCAGCCGCACTCGTCGCGCGCGGAGATCCAGGGCGCTGGGCAGGGCGAGGGCACCGGGCAGCGATCCAGCCGGCACGGGCCGCACTCGGGCTGTCGTCTGCCTGCGTCACGGAGCCCGAGGCCCCGGGTCAGTGACGGTAGCAGCAGGAGCAGCAGCGGCAAACGCGGCATGGCCAGCTCCCGGACGGACGGCAGCAGCGCCTCTGCTCCGCTTAGCGCTCGGCGCGTGCAAAGCCGCCGCGCCCGCCCCGCGCCCGCTGATTGGCCCGGCCTGCACCGCGGGGCGCCCCTCGGTCCGGGACCAGCCCAGCGTGGCCCTAACCGAGCGTCCAACTGCAGGGAAGTCTCCAGAACAGCTCTTCTGCCTCCGATTGAACTCGGGGATGGGGGGTAGGGGGTGGGGAGACACTCACCTCGGTCCAAAAGACAACTTGTCCTCCAGTCCCAAATACTATGACTCTCAATTGTCCCGCCAAGATGCCCTATTTTATTTTGTTGTCTTTCCAGTTTTGTTTGGTAAAGGAAATCTCTAGTTTTAAGATGTCACATTTTACAAATGGATGGTTAGATTTCCCTCTCGGCTAGATTCCCAGTCCCCCAGCCCTGATCCTACATGCCACTCTGGCTATTAGATCTGGTTATGTTTTCAGGAAATTTCTCTGCCAGTACAATGTGGGTGAGTACATAGCCCAGTCACTCACTAACAAGGCGCTGCTGAGTGATGTATGTACGACTTTTCACCTGGGTTTTCTGCCTACAGAATTCAGGTTTCCTGCCTTTTATCATCTCTAAAATCCAGTCTCTGGTCCAAACAATGGGAGCACGGGAGAAAAAGGTGTGTGTTCTCAGGATTGTTGACAGGGGCCTCTTGGTGACCAGACACAGTGATGTATTTTGGACTTTGTGTGGATCAGTCTTGAGTGTTACACTTTACAGTGTTTAGATATACAAATGCACAATATTTAACAACAACGTGTGTTCTGTCCTTTGGCTACTGAGTGTTGGGATGGGGTCCTGGAGAACCAGTGTCAGTGTGCTTATGGCCTAGCTGGGAAAGCATGTTGAAAGACAGGTTCTTGCTGTGGGTTCTTCATGTAGGCTCCCAGCCAGCTCTAAGCACGTCACTCACCCCTGACAAAAGGGGCCCTATGGCTGGATGGTGATGTGTGGCTAGGGGAATATGCCCACGGGGGAGAAAAACTTACCAACTAAGCTTCCCAGGAGCTGTCACCTACTACTCCGAGTTTGCTCGCTCTCTTGTATACTATTGACTTACTATCTAGAGATAGAGAAAGCCCCTCTCAGTGCCCAGGATGGGCTGCGGCGGATCTCATGAGTTACACACATTTTCCTTTCTTAACCCAGTTCCTGCTCAGTTTGCCGTCTTTGGGGGAGGCCCTTATCCCCAAAAGAAGCCCCTGTAGACTCCACTTTACTTGGTGAGCAGAGAAAAAACATGTGTCCAGGTCACCCTAGCTCTTAGCTAACAACGGGCACTGGCAGAGACGCCAGGTACCTTGGGGAAGGGAGGGAAATGGTGACGAATAGAAAAGGAGACTTCCAGGAAAGCTCTCAGCACGTGACCAGTACTAAGATACCTTTCAACCCAGAGACTGCACCTTCACCTGAAATGACTTTTTAACCTGTTCACACCTCTTGACCCCCCCCCAATCGCATCTGTGACTTTTTCCTAAGAAAACAATCACTCCATTTGAAGATTTCATCCCAGAATCGACCACTGCATCAAAAAAATTGGAAACAATCTAATTGCTCACGGGCAGGCAATGATTAAGTAAAGTATGATCCATCTGATGATAGAGGACTATAATAGAGGCCAAAGATACTAAAAATGAGCAAGATGTAGGCTCATGGAAATACAAAGATGCTTGGTAAGCTGGTCATCATGAAATGCATGTCTGTGTAATGGCATATGTACATGTGAGTGTTGATACTGAGGAGAGAGAGAGAGAGAGAGAGAGAGAGAGAGAGAGAGAGAGAGAGAGAGAGAGAGAGAGAGGAGATCGATTGTTCATGCAACACAATGTTCATGCAACAACAGGAAAACAGGGTTTGGAAGGGAAGCAATACAAGGACATCCTTCTGGTAATGCATGCTTTCTAATGGCTCTTCATTGTCCGAGCAGAGAGTAATCTGCTCCAGAATGAGTGGGTGCCCCATCAGTGGAAGAGCTCAAGGGTGAATCTTGAGGAGCATCACTGAAGGAATCAAAGCATTAGAGGTTGGAAGAGGTGATCTGAAAACCTTTCAAAATGAACCATCACGAGGTCCGAAGCATGACTCTGAGACCAGGGGGAACCAGACGTGGCAAATGTATACAGAACAGAATTTGTCTGCTTTTTATGCAGACGCCGAGGGAGCAGGCTCTGATGTCACTATGAAATTCATGTGTGCTTAATGTGAGATGAGATATACAATTCCACAGAGGCGCATTTACATACGATCTACATTCCTTTTAAATGGTAGGGAAAGCATTATGTATGCATAATGACCCTGAGAATTAAAGCAAAGGATTCATTTTCCAGCCCTGAGCCTGGGGCATCAAAGTGTGAGTGTGTCTGGGTGGGGAAAACATACCAGGCTTTGAAGATGATCAGCTCTGTCTCTTTTTAAAATTGCCCCAAGTCCACAGGCCAGCACAGCTAGTTATAGCTCTCAGTATGCTTCTCAGGGGACCCCAGATGAGAGCCCCATAGGATTATGGCATATGGTGGGGGTGAGCGCTCCAGATAGGGAAGGGAACTGGGGTAGGTGGTGAGACCCCAGGCACTTATGGATGTGATTTTCTGTTACACACAGGGCCTGGGCACAAACACAAGGGGAGACCAATAAATGGTCCAAAGTGGATGCATGTATATGAGTTCATTCATCTCATAGGCCCAGAGATGAATAGCAAGTGTCCCTGTCCCAGGGGAGTTCAAGCAAGTGAGGCCTTTCATCAACAGCCCAACCTCAGGTCAGTCCTGGAAAGCCTCTCTGTTTTCAGACCCCTAGTGAACCACTCCAGAGCAGAGTGAAGTCTCAGGAATGATGTGTGGGGGTCTTAAGAAGCATGATTGGCTTCAATGATGGATGCAGTGAGCACAGCACGATGCAAAGATGGGCATTCAGATGCTGAGCAGCTGACAAAAGAACCACAGGGGAGGCTTCTTCCTGCTAGAAAGTTGGTTAAAACAACCAGGCAGGCCCTGGACAGGGCTGCATTAGGGCAAGGAGACAGAGTTTTCGCTCTGGGCATCTGTTCCAGGCCACAGTGCAGAGAGGTGGGCCAAGCAGGTTCAAGAGGTCTGGCTAGACCAGAGAAAAAGAGGTCAGAGCTTAGAGTTAGGAGCACAGGGGCATGAATGAATGAGGGAGGAGCTGCAGAGAGGGACTCCCAGAATCTCAGCCCTTTGGCTGACTGCACCAATGCGGAGCAGGACTGCTGGGGCGGAGAGCTGAGCAGAGATCCTCGGGCTCTTCCTGTACTGATGGATGGGAGGCTGGAGTTCAGCCCTGGTCAGAGCAGACTACCCCTGCCTCACAGTGTCCCTCCCGCAAGGTCAGGGACACTCCTGTCAGCTGAGCAGTGTGAAGGGTGGTGTTCAGCACCAAAGATCTCCTCCTCTGGGATTCCAAGTTGAAATTATTCCAATCTCCCTTTGTTCTAGCCTTGAGGATGGCAGCTGCTTCCTTCTACTTACCTAGCTAACAATTTCCTCCACTAAATTCTGTCTATTGTCTGGTAAGGACATTAATGGGACCGGAAGTGGTCCTAGGAAATAGCCCTCAAAGGCAAGCAGCCAGAGAGCCTCACTAGAAATAAGCTGTAATAATCACTTACATTATTTATGAAAATAACAAGGAAGAAATGTATTTCTTTGCTGCAGGGCCGGTATTGCTAAAAAATGGCTGATGCAATTGAATTGTGCGGGCTTCATAATCACAACGTAAGCTGAATCCACAGCCTTTGCCAACGTCCTGCATCAAAGTCGGAACAGCGTTTTGGAAACTGAACATGAAATAGGGATATCAGCGTGGACTCTGAAGAAGCAGAAGCCTCCCTTGCTAGAGGAAGCTTGCCTGGCTGGTCTTTACTGAGGACCTTGCAGAAAGGTCCCATTGGCAGTTGCTTGACAAGGATGCTTTGCTCCTGGAGACCCACTCCCTTGACTCCCAGAGTCTCAACAGGCATCAGACATGTGAACAGGGCAAGGATAACATCTGGAATATGGAATCACATTTGTTGACCAGGATGTCCTGGTCAGGCTCAGATAGCAGGAGGTGGCTCTGCAGTTTGCTTATCAGCTAGGACGTATCGATGCGATGACCTCTGTGTAGTAATATGGATATGCCAAAACTGCCTTAGTGTGTTGCAGAGAAAGCAATAAGAAGGCTTAGGGGGATGTTGGAACAGATATGTCATAAACAACCTGCATGCCTGCCCACACACTCAGTTCCCCAGCGGGCTCAGAGGACATTCCTGTCACGTGACACTGAGACAGTTACTTATGAATATACCACTGCTGGGAATCAGCCCAAAGGAATGTAAGGCAGCATATTACAGAGACACCTGCAGTGGTTATTACAGCACTAGTCACAACAGTCAAGCTATGGAATCATTAGCCTAGGTGCCCGGCAACAGATAAATGGTTGAAGAAAATGTGATATATATATATATATATATACATAATGGGGTTTTATTTAGCCATAAAGAGGGATAAAATTATGTCATTTGTGGGAAAACAGATGGAACTAGAAAGCCCCACATTAAGGAAAATGAGCCAGACTCAGACAAATAACACATGCTTTCTTTTATCTGTGGCTCATACACACACACACACACACACACACACACACACACACGCACGCACGCACGCACGCACGCACGCACACACACACATATATATATATATATACACACACACACACATATATATATACACACACATACACACACACATATATATATATGTGTATATATATGTGTGTATATACATAATTTTATGTATGACATAAAAGTATAAACTAGACTTTGGGGAAAGGAAGAGAACTAGTGGGAGGGGATGAGGAGAAAGGGAATATAGGAGGGAGAATATGGTCAAAATACATGGTATACTTGAATGAAAATGTCCTTATGATGCCCATCTCAGTGAACAATGACTAAGCACACCAAAAAAAAAAAATACTGGAAGGGGGGCTGGAGAGATGGCTCAGTGGTTAAGAACACTAGATGGTTTTCCAGAGATACTGAGTTCAATTCCCAGCAGCCACATTACGCCTCACAAACATCTGTAATGAGATCCAGTGCCCTCTTCTGGCCTGCAGGGAGGCATGCAGACAGAACACTGTACATAATAGATAAATGAGTAAATCTTTCATTAAAAAGTACCCGAAGAACCACACTGATTTCCACCGTGTCTCTACCAGTTTCTCTTCCCCCACCACAGCATTTCTCTTCCTCATATCCACCAGCATTTGTGACTATTTTTACTCATTCTAACCGAGGTACGATGAAATCTCAAAACTCTCCAAGCAGTTTTAATTTAAATTTCACTCATGGCTAAGGATGTTGAGCTTTAAACATTTTTTCTCAGTCATCTGTATTCATTTTTTAAGAACTCTGTTTAGTTTCATGCCCCATTTTAAAATAGAGTTGTTTCTTTTTTCTTAATGTTTAGTTGTTTGAGTTCTATGCATGTTGCCAGAGGAAAAAAAATAATTGTCAATCTTACTCAGCTGTGAGTCATTCAAGCTACATCAGTGACCAGCCTAGCAAACATGCCCACAGGTGTAATAGTGGCATGAATGTCATGGGAGTAACCAACCACTTTCTGCTTGGATTTAAGGCCATTCCACAAGATGAAACCCATATCTGCTACCATTATTAGAGGCTAGAACATGTGCCTAGGCAGGGCATAGTTCCTGGGGCAAACCTACCACTGTTATTCTGCTACATGGTCATATTATTAAACCCACTCCTAAGGACTTATCATTTATCTATAGATTAGTGCACATTTCAACCATCACCAGGGATGCTTCTTTCTTCAGTAGATGTCACAGCTGGTCATTTCACAAAGAAAAAGAGATTTAGGAATGCTTGGCCCTAAATTGGGCATCAATATCTCATTTCCTCAATCCAAGACTCTAGCATCATTGAGGAAGAGGGGGATAAAGATGGTAAGAGCCAGAGGTGATAGCCAGAACAGTAGGACAGCTGCATACCTAATCTCATAGCAGTTGAAACCTGTGTAAGCTCAAGCCAGACAAAATCCCAGCATGGAGATGGGAGGTTGACAGGGCCTTAGCTGAGGAGCAGTGGACAATTGATAGTTTGACAATTGGTAGTTGACAATTGAGGGAGGGAGAGTCAGTTTTACTTAAGTTAGGGGTCCTAGGTAGGTTGACCAGGTCCAGTGAATGCCCACACACCCAAGAGTATATGGGCAGCACAAACTGAACTTGACAGAATTTTTCTTTTTCTTATTAAATGAGGTCACAGCATTGAGACTGTAAAGAAGGAGATGTAGATTTGGGGGTGGGGGTGGAAGGGGGGAATGATCACAATATGTTGTATAAAATTCTCAAAGAATTAATAAAGGAATAAAATACTAAAACAGAAGGAAGGAAGGAAGGAAGGAAGGAAGGAAGGAAGGAAGGAAGGGAAAGCCATAGGGTTGGAGAGATGGCTCATTGGTTAAAAGTACTTGCTGCTTAATCATGAGGACCTGGGTTCAGATCTCCACACCCATACACTAACCAGGCTTGGTCTTAGGTGTGTCTGTAACCCCAGTGCCAGAGGGAGGGGGGATGGGAGGATTTGCTGTGTTTTGCTGGCTGCCTAGCTGAAAAAGGCAAGCTCTGTGTTTAGCAAGAGACCTGCTTCAAAGGAATAAGACAACAAGTAATAGAGGAGGACACTCAACATCTTACTCTGGCTTCCACAGAAGTACACACATGGGACGTAACACACACACACACACACACACACACACACACACACACACACACCATGGAGGGGAGCACAGGGTCTGGGTTTTTTTTTTTTCCTTCTTCTTCTTCTCTTTTGTCACCCATATATGACAATTAGAGATTCTGCCATGGAGGTGTTTCTTGAATGCCAGTGCAGTTGGCTAGGTTCCCAGAATAGCAGAAGCCAAGTGAGCCATTAACTACCAAAGCAGATACTCCACAATAGGCAGCAGCTGAGATGGGTGTCTGTGATGTCTAGTGTTAATTGCCAACCTGACTAACTCTAGAATACACGGGGGAATAAGCCTCTGAGCACACCTGTGAGGAATTAGCTTGATCCCATTAATTGATGGGAAGATCTATTGCAATTGTGGTGAGGACCTGGGTAGGGGGTTGTATAAAGTAGAGAAAGTGGGCTGAGCCGAGGCAAGAACACACACACTACTTTCTGTTTCTTTTCTTTTCTTCGGGAAAATTTTTGAGACAGGGTTTCTCTGTGTAGCCCTGGACAGCCATCCTGGAACTCACGCTGTAGACCAGGCTGGCCTTGAACTCACAGAGGTCCACCTGTCTCTGCCTCCTGAGGATTGGTATTAAAGGTGTGCGCCACCACCTCCTGTCTGCTTTCTGCTTCTTGACTGTGGATGCAGTGTTAGCAGCTACCTCACTAAGCTCCTGATGCTTTGACTTCCCAACAGAGATGAGCTATCAAACCATGAGCCAAAATAGTCCTCACTAAGCTGCCTTTGCCAAGTATTTTATTACAGCAACAGAGTAGGAAGTAAAACAGTCTCAGTGACCCACAGGACTCTGCAGCGTTGGCTCACTGTGGCAGTTAGTGACGAATTGGGGAGTTTTTGCTGTACACGGTTTTCTGCTCTCATAGACACATAATGTAACACAGAGGATTCCAACATTTTCCTACCATCATTCCTCAGTATGGAAGAATCAAATTAGTATATTTATTTGATGGTATTGTATCAGAATGTTATTGTATTGTATTAGAATGTTTGATTTAAATTGCTATTTGAGTTGCTAACGAGTTTCACATAAAGAAACGTTAAATAAATTGGGTTTGGTGGTGTTCAAGGTCAGCTTGTACTATATAAAGAGTTCCTGGTCAGTTAGGATGACATAGTGAGACCCTGTCTCAAGAAAAAAAAAAGTTTCAACAATTTCTGAAATGGCCTAAACCTACCTCTGCATTATGTATCACACATCCATTCAAAGCAGTGTTCTTAGAACTGATGATTTTAAAATCAAAATATCAATGACTGAACTGTAGATTGACTTTGGAAACCTTTGAAGCTGCTATGTGATGACACTCTGCAGTACCAGGTATTTAGCCAAGGAAAATTCTGCATGTAAGCATGGCATGGCACTGGTATGTAAATTTTCTTTAATCCTTAATAAAAGATAAAGGTATATCAAAGAATTGCTGTAAACTGAATTTCTCTCTGAGTTATTATCAGTAAGTGTTCGACTTGTATACCTGTTTTATTTACCTGTTTACATGGGGTTGTGTAGAACTTTCCTTTAAAGGTATTGTGAAGGGAGTTGAAGCCCTGTTCCACGAAACAGGAAAGCCTCCCGTCTGTCTCATGTTCGGAAGTGGTTATGAATCAGCGCAGTGAAGAGCTTGGCTCCCCTACCCGCTTTTCAGGCTTAACCTAGCACAGTGCCCTTGTTTGCGATGATGCCGGCTGCCCTCAGGGGCTCCCTCTAACCATCCACCACAGTGAGCCACAGCAGGATAGGGCAGGTGGACCCACACACCCAGCTCAGATCACACAGGGCCTCCACTTTGTAGTGACCTCCAGGGCTCCAGAACAGACACACACACTTGACGTCTCACTGTGACCCGGACACACAGAGTACAGCTATCACAGCACAAGAGCCACAGGGCCACACAGAAGCCCAGCGCGACTCCCTCTCCTATGTACGAACAGTTGCTGGTTTCCTCACAGATCTTTGAAGAGACCGCATCTGGAGTCATCGTTATTACTATTATTTTTTTTTCTTTTTGGTTTTTCCAGACAGCGTTTCAGTTACATTTTGCCTGTTGGTGGAAAAGTTAGTCTTATATATGGAGAAGCTTCAAATCTGGCCAGGTAGTGACCCCTGAAAGGAGGCGATTAAGTTCTATTTCACAGTATTCCAAAGCTTATGCATTAGGTAGCTTCCCCAAATGTTATCTTCTACAAACAGCATTGGGCAGAGAGATGCTTCATCCCACCCAGATGCATAGTCATCTCTGCAAACGTTTCACCGCATACCTATGACTTAAGAGACAAGGTGTTCCTAACCACCAGCGTGACCTCTCACCCTGACAGCCCATCTTCCTGGCCACACTGTACACTGCCAATAGAGACATGTCAGCTGTTTCCCATGTACACCTGACATTAGAGAAAAGGTCTGTGTGATGGCAAGTACTGTTACTTTAATATATAGGTAACTGAAGGCCCATTAAAAAAAAAAAGGGACAAATTGCTCTCTGTCCTAGTTAGCTTTAATGGTCAACTTGACACAGCCTATGATTGCTTAATAGGAAGACCTCAGCTGAGGAACGGACCAGGTCTGACTGGCCTGTGAGCATGTCTGGGGCGAGTGTCCTGATTGTTAATTGGTGTATAAGAGTCAAGCCCAAAGTGGGAAGCACCATACCTAGGCAAGTGGTCCTGGGTTATTTAAGAGAGCTAACTAAGAGGGAGCCAATGAGCAAGCAACGAGTGAAACTAGATTAGACGACAGGACCGCACAATCACCCTTCCTCCTTCTACACTTTATTGGGCTCCTACAGCTTCTGCCAGCAGTGCCTGGAAAGGCGCCACCGTGTGGACAAAGCCAGAGTGACTTTTCCTCATGGGCTCAAATTCCTATGGTTAAGAGCCAAAGAGTTGGTCAGGAGAGATGCCCGGACCTGTGAGTCTCCCCGAGTAACGAGGTGAGTGTGGGGGTCAGAGAGATCTCAGAACCAGCAGAGGTAGATAGACGAGTCTTCAGACGCCACTGCAACCTAGAGCAGGGAGGGACTTTTGCACGGCTGCTTAGTTTTCCTGAGAGTAATTATCATTATCATTTATAAGCAAAGAGGTAGGTTTGTCTCACAGTTCTGCAGCCTGGGAAGTCCAGGAGCAGGTCGCCAGCACCTTCTCTGCTCTGGAGAAGGTCCACTGTTACTTCATAACCTACGGCAGAAGGAACCTGAGTGACAGAGACACACCGCCAGAGGACGTGCTTTGCTTTTATGATTTTGATTATTGACATGGAGTCTTCTGTAGTCCAGGCAGTTCTAGAACTCACTATGTAGCCAAGGATAACCTTGAATTTCAAATCCTCCCACCTCCACCTTCCAAGTGTTGAGGTTACAGACCTGAGCTAACATGCCCAGTTTCTACAGCTCTGGGGAAGGAACCTGGGGCCTGGTGTAAGTTGGGCAGTCACTCTACCCCCTAAGCTACATCCCCAGCCAGGGACACATTTATAACAACCAGCTATGGCAGGAACTAACCTAGTCCTAGTCCATTAAAACTCTCCTGATACAGATAGTAATTGGCCACTCCTCCCCTACCTCCCCCCATCACTTTCCACTCGCACCTCCACAACAAAATTCACCAAGTTTTGGAGATACAGAGCCAGACTCAAGCCACACGGCTCTTAGGGCAGAGTGGGGTTGAAGGCCCAGGTTTCTGGCTCTCCCAGCCCAGGCACTCCCTCTTTGCTCTGTCCATGCATGCCTTTAGTGTGAGTGACTCTCCTGGTGTTCTAAAAGCAGCCTTCGAATGACTTGTGACCAGGCTTCTTCCCATGCAGCCCTGTCACAGGGGCTCCCCCAGCCCATCTGTGATGCAGCCATTTCTTCCTCATTCTCCATGTTCTGTCTGGGTGAAGGTGTAAAACTTTGCCCTCTCTTCAGGGAGGAGGGCCTTGTGCAGGCTAGGCCCCTGACCTACCGGGAAAGGAACAAGCTCGATTTAACAAGCATTTAGTCTCAAGGACCAACATAGTTCACAGTACAACGCTCTGTGATTGATATTCGTGACACAAATGAATGTCCAAACAAGGAAGGAGACAAGAGTCTGGTCATACCACCTCAGTGGCTTTTTTGAGAGCTGAGCCTTCTCGGGACAGTCTGGAAGGATCATCTTCTTCCAGGTTTTGAATGCCCAGCTGGGAGGTTGGGTTTTATTTATTTATTTGGTTCCTAGATCTGTTTGTGAAGGAATGTGAGACAACTATAAGTTCTTTCTCAAAGAGAAAAACAGTCTTCAGTCAAGGGTCATTCCCACGCCCAGAAGGCACTTAGTGTCACCCTGATACTCAAGTTCATTTGTTCCTAAATTTAATAATAAAGCCATATTTCTACAGAAGGAATAGAGGCTGTCCTGTCACAGACTCCTGATTCTCAGGAAGCAAGTGTAGCCACTGTGACACCCTGTTTGGTTTCCTTCTGTGGCTTCACTCACACTCTGAACCCCGATAGGCACAGGGACCAAAGGCAGTGACTTCTTTACCAGGTTCTGGCAAATTCCATCAATACGGTCTCCTCACTCTGATCACAGCAGCACCCCTCCACTAAGATCTCTAACTGAGTGTCATAGTGCTCTTCTCTATACAGCATTTTGTCTTTTGTTTGTGGGTTTTTTTTTTTTTTTTTTTTTTGAGACAGGGTTTCCCTGTGTAGGTTTGGAGCTGTCATGGAATTCACTCTGTAAACCAGGCTGTTCTCAAACTCACAGAGATCGGCCTGCCTGTGCCTCCCAAATACTGGGATTATAGGTGTGTGCCACTATCACCTGGCTTTGTTTGTTTGTTTGTTTTTAAAATCTAGAACCTGTACAGATCGATGGGCAGTAGTAGCACATGCCTTTAATCCCAGCACTCAAGAGGCAGAGGCAGGTGGATCTCTATGAGTTTGAGGCCAGCCTGCTCTACAGAGCAAGTTCCAAGACAGTCAAGAATACAGAAAGATATTCTGTCTCAAAATAAAAACAAACAAACAAACAAAAAACCCAACTCCCATAAAAGAACCTGAAAAAAAAAAAAAAACTCAGAAAGACCCTTCAGATATCCCAAAGCTTGGGAGAGGAATTGGTGTACATTGTATAGAAGAAATAGGCTCACATAGGCTGGCGTTCTGGAGAGAAATCAACTATGGAATATTTTAGATACACCTCAACTTCTAGGTTTGGATTCAACATAGAATCTTCGGAAAAAGCAAGAAAGTCTGAGGGGACTGTGGAAAGAAAGAGGCCACAGGGCTCATGCCAGCCCCTCAGACATGGGGCCTTGTTATTACAGTCCAAATCCCCCAGAACTTACTTGCCTAAGAAGAGATGTTTTGGCTTTTCTACATCAGTGGCTGCCTCCCATCACCCCCTGTCCCAGAGACAACTCAACAAGAACCTGAAGAAAACTTCAGGGTGTGAGGAAAATGTCATCCGAGAGTAGAACTCATGTACTTGCTGCAGCCTGGCCAGGAGCTAGAGGATCTGCAATGGGCACCTGCAGAAGAGATGGACTCTAAGTGCCTATCAGAGAGCTGGGATCCTTGCCACTGAGCCTCTGGGCACACATACTGGAGAACTACCATTCCAGAGAAGCGGCAGCCGGCTCCCAGACAGTGACTCCCATGCCTCTCTGTTTGCAGGAACCTGGAAGAACTCTGTTTGCAGGAACCTGGGTTGCACTGGGCCCTCCTGTGTTCTTTTCCATCTTTCTTTCTAGTCCATCTTCACAGCAAGCATTTGTGGAGCCTCTTCTGTATCCCAAACATTGTGCTGATTCAGATCTAGTCATGCGGCTGAACCATTACAATCAGTCAAGAGCCCTGGGACTTGGTCACCAGTATCTGTGTCATGACTGGGTGTTCAGCTGGTCGGTGCTCACCGAGTGTCAGGCACTCTCCTAGACATGTTCGCTCATTTGAGCCTCAAGTGTCCACAACCCAGGTGCAGCTCACCTTCAGCTGGGCCCAGGGAACAGATGCTGTGACTTACCTAGTAACAGGTTTCTTAATTGTGGAGCTGACTCCCAAAACTACTCTCCAAAGCACTGCACCTACCAGCATCCCACACATTTGGAAGGCTCACCTGTATGCAGGAGACGAAAGTGGCCCAAATCGAGATGATGGCATGGCAGGACTGGGTACGGATGTTTCAAGCAGTGGTAGAGAGATCAAGTGGGTGATACCGTTGTCTGGGCCATCAGTGACAATGATGACCATTGCTCACTGCCTCCCCTCCACCATAGCTGATGAGACTGTTGGGGTAGGCTCTGAGCTCAGATGCCAGAGCATGAGCTCCTGGTACTTAGGATGTGAGCGTCTTTGGAGACCTCCCCTTTAAGCCATTAAGCTAACCTGAAGCCTTATTCTTAAAATAGGGGACTTGGGCCTTCAGGTGCTGACAATGCCCTCTGCACCCCAGGAAGGATTAGAGAAGGTCAAGTGACCTGCTGTGACAAGTCAGCCCCAAGTGTCATAGGCTGTATACAAGTCATGATTTTGGAGCTGGTTGGTGGCCTAAAAGAAAGTGTTGTAGAGAGGGCCTTCCTGCTCCCACCCGCCAAGAATCCTAGATGCCTGGAGCTTGGCCTTAGTGGGGGAGAGCTGCTAAATAGCAGCCTTACTTTCTGCCCCAGGAATAGGAAGCCTAGGGATGGCACAGCCAGCAGGCTCTGCCACGTGGCTGGAGATCGGTTTGGGACTTGTCCCAGCTCATTTCTCCAAGCAAAAGGCTGGTTGCCAGTGTCCAGCAAGAACCTCTAAGCCAGCGGTCCTGGTTTATGACTTGGAGGCAGAGTCCTAGTTTATTACCTGTAATAATTTTTTATAGCTACCAAAAGGCACACAGCTGCCTAGCAAAGCCTCCACTTACAGTGGGAGGTGGGTGATCCTGGGACCATATCTGGGGCAGTGGAGAAGGGGGAAAGGGACGTCAGCGAGGCCCAGGAGGCGGCAATGGAAGACAGGTGCTGGGTCTCAGAAAAGCAAGCAGAGCAGGAGCAGCAAGTAGTCAGTGTTGTGAAACCAGGAAGAGGGCAGCTGCCTGATTTCACTCCCGGGTAAATGTTTGACTGGATGTTTGCCTTTTCTCTGAGTTTTGAGTCTACAAATTGAACTGGGCAGAATGCTAGTTCATGGGCAGCCATCATAACCAAGGGCCTGAGAAGCAGAGAAGCCTCAGGGACAGCAGCATCCATCGGCACACCGCCCCCAGCAGCACTCTTGAGCAAGATGCTTGCAGCCAGCACAAGGTGAGTGGCAGAGGCTGAGTTGCGATGGAATGTTCCAGACAGCCAGGTCCTCCTAGCTCTTTTGATGTTTGTGATCGACAGCTACTGGGAGAAAGGCATGGGCTGGCAAGTCTGCAGTTCAGTTCAGAGCCACAGTGGGGTAGGGCCCAGGTAAGGACTTACACCATCGTAGCTTGGAATCCTGTCTCCATGGTTTCTTCATCTATTATTCTGGTGTAAAATTCCCTATCTTCCTCCCCTTTTTAACAGATGCTTTATAGTTGTCCACATTTATGGAGTACACTTTGATGTCTTTAAATGCATATGGCACACTGATTTGACCTCAAACATTTCAAACACACATTAAAATATGTAGCTGATAGTTAACTCTAGTCACCCTTCTGGGCCATGAAACAGTGGCATTTATTCCTCATAACTGCAACTTTGTAGCCGTGCCAGCCTCTTGCCAGCCTTCTCCTTCGCCCTCCTAGTTTCTGTCCTGCCCTGTGTTTGTATGAGTCAGCCTTTTTCTAGACACCTTATATACATGAGGTCATGCAGTATTTGTTTTTCTGTCCCTGGCTCATTTAACTTCCTAGAATGTCCTCCAGGCTCATCCATGTTGTCTCAGATTACAGGCTTTTCTTCTTTATTTAAAACTAAATAGTATTCCATCATTTAGATGTTCCGAATTTTCTTTGTCTCCTCATCCACTGTTGGATCCCCTGGTAGATTCCATATCTTGGATTTAGAGACCCTCCATGCCATTTCCCATGATGCTTGTGCTGATTACCCCAAGGGTGTGTAGGAGTTCCCTGTCTCCTGTCCTCAGAAGCATTTTCCTTACTATCTTGCTGAAAATAGCCTTCTGACAGGAGTGGGTATGCCCACAGTTCTGAGAGGATCGGGGCAGAACTGGAATGGGAAGGATGGAGGATTAGGGAAGTCCTGCCCAGGTGGCAGGGATGGGGATTTTCATGCTGACCTGGAAACATGCCCACTACCTTCTGGGGTCCCACAATGTGCTCAGAATGCTGGGGACTCACAAAGAAGACAGGAGAGAGAGAGAGAGGAGCCATGGAGACAAAGAGGGCATGATCAGTGGCACCTAGAAAAGTGGGGACAAACAGATCGAGCAAACTGAGTATCTCTGCATGTGGGAAGGGAACTGTGTGCTGACAGCCCAGGAAAACCTGTCCCTTTCTCTGTGTCCTCAGTGGGCTTTATGGCTAGGAGAGAAGGGAGAGGCTGAGGCGAGAGGGGCCTGACACTATCAGATGTGAGTTTCTAGAGAGGTCTGTCTGGTCCACATGGAGGATGGGTTGACACCATGTGGTCTTAGTGAACGTGATAACTGCTGGGTTATGAGCATGGGCAAAGATGAAGGGATTCCATGGGGCTGGAAAAGGCAGCCAGAGTCACTCTGGGTCTGTGACGTGGCTGATGAACGTGTGGAGTCCTGCTGTGAGGACTTCAGATAGGCACAAGGTGCCACCACTCCTGCCATGAGGACTCCAGAGAATGAGCTGGTTAGAGGGCTGTGCATTTGGGACGGGCTGACCTGTGGCTCTGTGGGGAACTCGGGAGGTACTCCTCAGGAGCCAGGTAGCTGTCTGTAGGCTGTGCTGAGGGGACTCAGCCTATCACGTGCCAGTTGCCCCGCCCCTTGACCTTCTTGCAATGTCAGTCCTGTCCTCAAGAGCTTCTTCAACCACAGTCTCCTCGGGGCAATGGCCTGGCCAGACAGGGCCCTTCTCACAGGGGAGCTCTGGCCTGAGCTGCTCAGCTTTTCCTCAAACATAGAACATGGGGCCATTTACCCTCCAAGGACCCTAGCCACAAATTCTCTACCAGAGAATGCCCACGTGTCTGAATGTTTCCCAATTGGAAGATCTAAAGTGTTGGAATTTCAACTCTGCTACCCAGTGGCACTTTGGGCTTTTTCTTGGCATGTCTGATGTACGCTGTGGAAGGGGCTAGCTAGAAAGGAGCTAGAAGAGCGTCTCCCACCACACAGCATCCACTGGGAGGAAGGACTTGAAGGAGGGCGCTGCTGCATTGGGTAGATGGTAGGGAAGGACTGGAGAGATAGCTCAGTGGGTAGGCACACTGAGTTCGGTTCCCATGCCCAGTGTCTCACAACTATTCACAATTGAGTTCTCTTATGGTTCCTTGGACACCTGTACATATGTGGAAACACACACACACACACACACACACTCACATACACTCACACACACACACACACTCACACACACACACACACACACTCACACTCACACACACACACACACACACACACACACACACACACACACACGAATGACAAAACAAATATTTTTATAACTTTTTCCCCCCATTTTTCTTTAATCTGCATGGGTGTTTTGCCGGCAAGTATGTCTATTTACTTTGTGTATGTTCTGTGCTCATGGAGGCCAGAAGAACATATCATATCCTGGAACTGGAGTTACAGATGGTTGTGAGCTGCCATGTGGGTGCTGGGAATTGAACCCAGATCCTTCCAAAGAACAGCCAGAGATCTTAACCCATGAGCTATCTCTCTGTTCCTGGGTAAAATATATCTTTAAACAGAGAATGGTAGGGAGTAGAAATGGACTCCTTTCTTCTTTAGTCAACCCCCTAGCACTGTCCCCACATACACTTTTTTTTCAGGATGGCTGCTCTGGTCTTTCCAGACACACATACAAACAGCCATGCATGCTCCTCAGGGAAAGGCAGCAACCAGGAGCTGGCCATGCCTAGCCAGGAAATAAGCTCCAAACAAGTATAGAGGTGGAGGCAAGGAGAACAAAGGCCTGTACAGAAAGAGAAGGGGCCAGGGAGGAAACAGAATGGACACAGAGTGTGTGTGCAAGGGCCCTTGTGATCATTCTTCTGATTCTTAGGGGCTGTTCCCCAGGATCCAGCCGAGAGCTGCAGGTCTCTGAGTCCCAGGAACCCCAGCAACAGCAGCAGAGCTTGGTGACACAGGACCACTTTCCTGGGCCGCTTCTTTGATAGAAGAGGCTGGCAGCTCAAGAGGGCAGCTGCGACATCAGAGCACAGGTGTCCTGCACTGGGCCACATTACCAAAGTGAGGGACTGCAATCTACCTCATGAGGGGCCCAGAGCAGGGAGCCCCTGATATTGTAGCCCTGTGACAGTGACTCACTGGGCAGAGAAGGGGGCGGGGCCAGAGGCTGATCCTGAGAGGAAAGGTCAAGTGCTCTGGGGTCTGGGGAAGCAGCTCCCCACTGGCATCCCCTTCAGCTCTCCAGACACAAAACTCCCCCTGCCCCCTTCTGTTTCTCCTCCTCCTCCTTCCTCTCCTCCCCCCTCCTTCTACCCCTCCTCCTGTGTTTCTCTTCACTTTTTGTAGCCCAGATTATCCTCGAATCTAATACATAGCCTAGGTTGGCTGCAACCTCCCTGTGATCCCTCCCACAGTTCTCAGTTTCGCAGGGGGCTTAGAATAAACTGCTTATTCCCAGAGTTGTCCACAGCAGAGAAGGAATGCATAAAAGGAAGCCAAGGGCTTAGAGGTGACCCTCGAGTCAGAGGCTAGCCTGGGTACAGGGAGAAAGCCTGTCTCAATGTCACTCCCCTTCCATCCTCCTGAAAACCACCTAAAACTAAAACAAGGCTCCCCATAACCCTCCAGTGCCTGGCTCAGTGCTCACACTCCTCTGGCTGCTGGTACTAAACTTTCCTTTTTCTCACTCTAAACTCCACTCTTGCCAATTCACAGTTAATATTTATCTCTGTCTTCCAAATGTCTCTCCCCCCCCCCCCCCCGCAGGCCATGCCCAAAGGCAGGAGTACAGCTGCCAGGGGCATGCTGGGAGATGTGTCATGATGGGCTCTTTACACAAAAACAGGCATAGCTGTGTGTGAGTTCCTCACAGATTATGCTGATGAAACAGAGAGGTACATAGCATACACATGGGGTAAATACTCCCAGCTCCGTATTCCAGTTGCACAGAGCCAGATAGTTGTCTCAGAATGCCAACACTGATATTTGCTGATCCCTTGTCTCCAGGCCAGCCTTGAACTGCAGCTGATAGTGAGCCGGTTTCCACATGAGTGGTGGTGGATACTTTATTTACATGAATGAGTCAGACAAATGCAGGAGCAAGAAGGTGTCAGTGAGAAGGCCCTGCACCATCCACAATAGAAACTACTTCTTGTTGAGCCATAGATAAGAGTTTCTGAATCTGTTAAGAATAGAACCACAAAAGAGAAAAGAAATCATTTTTGAGTAGCTCACAAAGTATAGCTGTAAGTATAAAAAGTTTGGGGCTAGATAGATGGCTCAGCCATTAAGGGCACTGACTTCTCCTGTAGAGGACCCAGGTTCAGTTCCCAGCATCAACATGGTGGCTAATAATCTTCTGTAATTCTGATTCCAGGGGGATCCGATGACTTCTTCAGACAAAACACCTGTACACATAAAGTGAAAATAAACAAATCTTAAAAAGAAATATAACAGATTAAAACATCTGCATTATAGACATTTTCTCTATCATTTTTAGTCTTTCCATAGAACTGTCAACTCACCCTGATTGGCAGTAATGCTACCCAAACTGCAAAAAGTTAAATTATGAACTAGAAATAGAGGGGGAGGCAGAGGGGAGAGGATATCTGCATTCTAGTTCACATCTCCAGGCGCTTCTCTGACCACCATGCTTGTGCTTTCAGAAGGTACAATTTCCGGAAGTGGAATTACTGTACCCAGAAAGGATCTTGGTGCAAAAGCAAAGCAGTGCTTAGAGCTGACATTGTTTGCAGTGAGATTCCCACAAATCTCCTCTCAGCCATCTCCTCCCAGCCCTCAGCAGAGCTGGGGGCTCCTTTCAGCGTCTCCCAGTCCGAAAGGCCAGATGACATCTCCTTTCATTTCACTACTAGTGGAGGGCTAAGGATAAATTCAGGTCTCAGCCAGGTGTTGGTGGCTCACTTCTGTAATCCCAGCACTCGGGAGGCAGAGGCAGGTGGATCTTTGTGAGTTCGAGGCCAGCCTGGTTTACAGAGAGGGTTCCAGAGTTCCAGGACAACCTCCAAAGCAATACAGAGAAACCCTGTCTCAAAAAAAAAATGATAATGATGATGATGATGATAAAATAAAAAATTCAGGTCTCGTGTAACCCAGGTTGCCCTGTGTGTCTGAGGCTGGGCCTGAACTTCTGATTCTCCTGCCTCTACCTCCTGGGTGCTGGAGCTGCAGCTGCATCCCATACTGGACTGTTGTTTTCTATTTTAACTTTTTAGCTGGCACACAAAGCAGATGCGGATGTCGGATGCCGATGCCCTTTGGTGCTTGAGTTGATGCTGGATCAGGCATCCTATTTTGTAAGCTCAGACATCTTATCCTGAGGTACTTACCTAGCTACTGACTATATCTGCTGATTCTTCTGTTCCTATTGCTTTAAACCCTTCTTCACAGGTTCATTTTTCTTTTTGCCTGAGAATTTTCTCTTATTTTTTTTTTCAGACAGCTTATAATGGAAAATATTTTCCAGTTCTTGTGTTTATAAATATGCATTGACTACATCATTAAATGGAATGTTACATGTGAATACATTTGGCATTCATATATTTAAAATAAATATTTACATATTCAGATGCGGGATAACTATTTTGCCAATCCCTTGGCAGTCTTCTTTCTCTGATTTTCCTTGGAGGGCACGCCCTCTAGCGTTCACTCCAGAGACAGCCTGTCCCCTCCACTTCCTCAGGAGGAAGGGAATGAACACAGTGTTCACTGGGTCCTTGGCCTCTTGGGGGCAGTCTTTTGAGTTGGTGCTTATGTGTGCTTGGGAGTTCCATGGAGGATGCTGTCTGTGTCAGGAGCCTGGCTGTCACTGATGCCAGGCGTGGTTTAAGGATGGCTTTAGGGGTGGGTGGGTGGGGAGTGTCACGCTAGCTGTGACACTTCATTGGCTGGCCTGTGAAGCCCCAGGCTCCCTCCAAGTGCTACTCCTGATGGGGCCACTGCCCTTCTTTCTGTGAGCCACACATTCTACACTGGGGATGTAAATACATTGTGCCCAGCTGACCAGGGTCAAGGGTAGGCTGCTTGGGCTAAGCTATCCTGTCTTTACTGCTGCCTTTGAAAGCCCCATGTCGGCACTCTATGCCTGTTTCCAGATACACTGTGCTCCGGATCATTGCATTTTACACACTCTCTCTCTTTCTGTCTCTGTCTCTGTCTCTGTCTCTGTCTCTGTCTCTCTCTCTCTCTCTCTCTCTCTCTCTCTCTCTCTCTCTCTCTCTCTCTCTCTCTCTCTGTGTGTGTGTGTGTGTGCTCACCTGTGCATGCACATGTCATCATGAGCCTGTGAAGGTCAGAGGACAAGTTGCAGGCATCCATTCTCTCCTCCCACCATGTGGATCCTAGGGGATTGAACCCATGTTGTCAGGCTTGGTGGCAAGCCCCTCTGCCAGCGAAGCCATCTATCTCATCGACCCTGCTCTTGTTTCTTGCATGGGTGTGGAGCTTGTTCCATGTGACCTCACACTCTGTGGTCCTGCTGATGTTGGTCTTTTCCCTTTGATCTTGCCTCAGCTCTCTGATACTTCTCTTTGCTCTCAAGTATGACTTACTCTCCCTGCCTTCTTTCCTTCCTTCCTACCATGTAAGAGTTTCGTGTGGGACTAAGGTGCTCAGTTACCTTCTCAAGAGGCAAAGTGGAACTACACCTCTGTCTCACTTCTCACGCCTGAGCCCCGCCCCGTGATATCTAGATATTTCAGATCTCTGGTGAGGTGTAAGCACGGGCTGCTAGGATTTTAAAGGATTCCAGGGGATGTGTGTGTTCCTGGTCTCCCTTGAGGGTTGCTCTCCCTGAGACCTCTGGGGGGCAGGAGTCACTGGTTGCAGGATGCAGCTGAGGATTTGGCTGGCTGTATGTACTGCAGTCAGGAAGGGCAAGAACAAAGAAAGATCAGAGAGGTGATGGTGTGATGTACCACAGCGGTGCTGTGCAGTCGGGGCAGCAGGAGCAAAGTGTTACGGAGCCTAGAAAAGAGAGCATCCCTTGTCAGGGAAAGCTGCCTGGCGGTTCTGCCTTGAGACTCTGCCAGCCTTGTCATGAAGTCTGTGGTGTGTAGTTGAATGGCTCCCTCCTGCCCCAGCAGCTCACTGGTGTTTCTGGTGTTTCTGACCTTAGCTACGGAAAACCAGTCTGACTTCTTGGGAAGTTAGTGATGGTGCGTGCAATCTCGGTCCCCTCACTCGCACAGGGCCCTTCTGGGGCTCTGGGAAGGTGGGAAGAACTCTGGTTAAGGGATCTCATGGTCATTAATTTTCCTTAAAATGTGAAAAACCTTGTAGTGTTCTGTAAGGAGAACCTCCCACAGTACCCAAATCTATCCATGACTGTGTCATTCAGAAACGAATGGGGGTCTTGGTGCCAGCTCCAGGGATGCTGGATGGATCTTCAGAATGATGAATGACCACAGTCCTTTGGGGAAGGCAGTGAGTGAGCAGGTCTTGGGAAACCAAGTAAGGACGCTCAGATGGCCAAACTCCCGAGAGCGGACTGGAGTGAGTGCTGTCCCAGGGACTGATGATGTGAACCTGACTTGTGGCTGTTTTCCAGGACCAGGCAGCTAAATGTCACCTGTGACAGCTCAGTGGACAGGGAGGTCTTCCTCCATTACTCCCTCATCCCTTCGGTAAGTAAAAGTGTGGGAGCACAGGGGGTGGGGGACAGAGCCAGAGGCAGCGAGAGGGAGGATGCAGTCAGGGGGCTGAGTTTGGGATGCCTCACCACACAGCTGTTGGGCAGGCCTGCATCACTCAGGGGAGAGAGAGCAGGTGGTTTTCCCTCCAGTGTACATCCAAACACACAAAAGAAAGCATTTAGAGTCCAAGAGTCAGGGACATGGGACTTTTGGCAGAGTGAAAAGGGGGGTTGTTTCTTCTTTTCATCTTTGTGTGTGTATGTATGTGTGTGTGTGTGCACAGATATGTGTGTGAACATGTTTACACATCCATGTGGAGGCCAAAGGCTATCCAGGATACTGTTCCTCAGATGCAGTTCACCTTTGGTTTCTGTTTTCCAGTCTTAAAATTTATTTATTTATGAATGTTTGTCTGCATTCATGCCTGGGCACTACCCACATGCCTAGTACACTTGGTGCCCTTGAACTGGGGTTATAGATGGTTGTGAGGTACCCTGCGGGTTCTGGGGATTGAACCTAGGTCCTCTGGAAGCAGGCAGTGTCCTTAGGAGTGTTCTTAACAGCTGGGTGTTGGTAGTGCACACCTTTAATCCCAGCACTTGGGAGGCAGAGGCAAGAGGATCTCTGTGAGTTCGAGGCCAGCCTGGTCTACAGAGTGAGTTCCAGGACAGGCTCCAAAACAATACAGAGAAACCAGAGTGTCCTTAATTTCCCAATTGCACTCTCAACCCTAGCCCCCACCTTGGTTTTGTTTTTTGTTTTTTTGAGAGTCTCTCACTGAGACCCGAAGCTTGGTGAATAAAGCAGATTGACCAGACAACCAGCATACAAGGATCTGTTTGTCTTTACCTCCCCAGTACTGGGATTATAAACGTATGCCACCATATGTTTGCTTGTTTGTTTTAATGTGGATGCAGGGAATTGAACTCAGGTCCTCACTCTTGGGCTGCAAGTGCTTTTCTAACTTATCTCCTCAACCCCAGGAAGAACTTTCCTAAGTTAGTAAAGATAGAGCTAAGGTCATCTTGGAAGATGTAGGAAAGAACATTCTGGACACAGAGGAGAGCATGTACAAAGCATGTACCCTGTGGAGGGTGGAGGAAGTCAAAGAGGAGAAACTGAAAACTTGAGCAGAGAACCGAGATGTGGGAGAGTCTAGAAGGTGGGTGAGCTGTGCAGGAAAGAGCCCTGTGGGAGGAGAGCTGAGCAGGAGGCGTGGAAGCTCAAGCCAGTCTGGGCTACAGATAGAGTTCAAGACTCTCCTAAACAATCCAATGAGGCATAGATCCCACCTTTAGAAAAAGTAAAAAGAGGGCTAGGCATGTAGCTCAGTGGTGAGGCACTGGCCCAGCTAAGACCCTAACCCAATCCCCAGTGTGGGGAGGAGGTGGAAGGGGAGAGTTCCAGGTTTGGGGTGGATAAAGGAACAGGGCAATAGGAACATGGTAAGTTTTACCTAAAACATGCTGAATCCAAGAAGTTTTCAACAGAAATGCCAGCTGGGGAGCCTAACAGATCTGGAGCTCCTGGATTATCAGGGCGGGGGATGCAGACACACACCTGTGAATCTTCTGTGTCATTAAATGTTTTCACTAGGGAGAAAAGCAGGAACAAGGGCTCAGACAAAGCCACAAGGAGATCTGGCTTCAGAAGCCAGGGAAAGGATGAGCTCTCCAGGGGCAGAGGAGAAATGGTGAGAGCGAGAGAAGAGCCCAGGGAAGACGGAATGAGAAGGGTGCAGTCAGCCCGGGGCACTGTGGCAGATCACGCTGGAGTCCGGCATTGCCTTGACCAGTAAAATGGCTGCTGGAGACTTCGGTCCTAGCTCCTTCGATGCAATGACAGGGTCTGAGGAGCCAATAAATAGAGAGCATGTATAGACAATTTTCAAGAAATTCCTGGTAAAAGTAGGATAAAGAATATGTCTGCAGGCCAGAAGATGGCACCAGATCTCATTACAGATGGTGGTAAGCCACCATACATTCAGGCAGAACACTGTATACACGATAAATACATAAGTAAATAATTAAAAACAAAAAATAAAAGAAGAATATGCATCTGGTGCTTGAGGATATGACCACATCCACAGAAACAGAAGGAAAAAAGATCTGAAGCCTGATAGTATGGCTGCCTCTGTACAGGGAGGATACGCCTCCCCCTAGCAGTATGTGGGACAGGTTGGACTTGAACCTCTATCTGTGAAGGACCACACAGAGAAAGATCAGTATAGAACCTTCCGGCAGCTCTGAAGTACATGGAGTTCAGGGTGTCACAGTCACTTTAAGTGTTCTGCTTGCCCACGTGCTCTGTCCCTGTGAGGCCACCGAGGCCACCCTGAGGGTGACTGGGTCCCCTGACATACTGCTCTCTCCCCACAGCTCGTCATCATCTTGATCTTGTCTTTCCTCCAAAGACGAGAGCATCGTAGACAAAGAGATGACACCTTCTACCTCCTGGGGGACCACTTTGGAATCATCATGTAAGTTGGTTCAGTGTCATCCCCTGAAGCTTGGGGTATCCTGTAGTTGGGACCAACACAAAGTACAAGGCCACATCACTAAGAGGAACTGGTCTTCTTCTACTCTACCCACTTGCTCCTCCATGTTGTGTCAGGGTTTCTATTGCCCTGATCATGAAACACCATGATCAAAAGAGAGCTGGGGAGGAAAAGGGTTATTTGACTCATACTTCCACATTGTAGTTCATCGCTAAAAGAAACCAGGGCAGGAACTCAAGCCAGCAGGAACCTGGAGGCAGGAGCTGATGCAGAGGTCACAGAGGGTGCTGCTTACTGGCTTGCTCCTCATGGCTTGCTCTGCCTGCAAACTACATGGCAAGGTGAAGTCTGAGACTGGCTGTGTTAGTTACTCTTTTCTATTGCTATGACCAGATACCTGACAAAGAAAGTACCGGTTACCAGAGGGAAGGAAGAGTTCATTTTGGTCCACAGTTTAAGAAGCAATACAGTTCATCATAGCAGAGAAAACATGGTGACAGAGGCAGCTGGTCATATTGCTTCTGCAGTCCGGAAGCAGAGAGAGGTGGAGACTGGTTTTCAGTTCACTTCTTCCTTCCTGTCCAATCAGAACCAAAATTACGGGATGGGTGATATTATCCATATTCAGAACTGGTCAGCTAGACCTTTCTAAAAGCATCTTCATGGATATACCCAGAGACATGTAACCATGGCGATTCTTAATCTCATCAAATTAACATTCAAGATTAACTGTCACACTGATAAAGATTCTTTGACCTCACTCACACTGGACACACGGCAGAACTTGTGAGGTAACCACATTAAACTTATCTGCCTGGCACCTGTCACAACCCCTGGTTCTCCTAGTCATTCTGGCCTCTCTCATTGCCACTAAAACTCCCTTTATGAGAAATGTCCATCATAGGCTCATGTATCTGAATATCTGGTCACCAGCTGGTAGCCATGTTTGGGAAGGTGATGAGACCTTCCAGGGGAAGAGCCTTGGTAGAGGAAGAACGTCACTAGAGGCGTGCTTTGAGGTTGTATATCTGGGTACCATTTCCTGTTCTCTCTCCCTTTCTCTCTTTGCTTCCTGTACTCAGATGAAATATGATCAGAAATATGTGGCCTGCTTCATGCTCATGCCTTCCACACCACAGTGGACTGTATCCCTTTTAGAACTGTAAGTCAAAATAACAACCCACTCCCATCTGCTTTTCTTTGGGGTATTTTATAACAGCAAGAATCAAGGTGACTAATACATCCCCTCTTGTTGGCCACAATGACTCCATGATAAGCAAAGTAGGAGGCTTCTGTTTCTTTTTAAACTTTGGTAAACTGAGTCTCACATACAACCTAAGTACCATGGTTGGGTCTTAATGGAATTCAGTTTGATAAGGTGTGTCTCTGCAAACCTGCAGTGAGCTGGAGGTCCCCCAAAGTCCTGTAGGTTCCACCCTGCAGACCTTATAGTTCCTAAACACATGGTAACATGGAGGGCAGTGTACTGAAACAGGAACATGAACTCGGTGCTGAGGAAAACAATACAGACATCTCGCTAGGGCAGGAGATGAAGACAGTTCCTTAGGCTGAGGTCAGCGGAAGGCTAAAGGGGTCTTCCAGACTCTGGTTTGTAGTGACCAGCTCTCAGGTCACCAGAGTGCACTATTTTTCTCTCCTGATGGCAGGGTGCCATGTTACTCACACTAGCCTCAATTCACTGGGAAGCCAAGGATGACCTTGAACTCCTGCTTCTCTTGTCTCCAGTGCCCAAGTGCTGGGATTAGAGGCATGCCCCAGTATTCCTGCCTCCAGTGTCTGCTTCTGGTTGCTGTTGTGAACTGGGGAAAATGCCTTTGCTTAGGAGAAACAGTATCCATCTACATTTAGCCACAGGAAACAAAAAGCGGAAATTTTAAAAGCAACGTTATGTTTTCACAGTAACTGACTTCCTGAGAACTGCGAGGAGACTACCAGGGAGACAGACTTCCTCTCTTTCTGTCCCTCCATGTCACTGGGGCACCTGTGAGACACTGTGCCATGCTCCTTTTGTCGGTGTCACTTAGGCTCCTGCTTCCCTGTGACTTTGGCTTTCCTGTGATGGCCACTATGATCCTAACTCAGGGTCACAAAGAGAAAAAGACAAGGTCAGAGATTTGCCTGGAACAGCCAAATTCTAGCAGTGACCCACAGTGCGGTCAGCCATGTCTAGGAAAGCACTGTCACTTTAGGGAGGGCAAAATTTCACCTCTGCCCTTATAGGCTAGCTTTCCAGCCAGGCCTGAGAATTAAATTGAGGTCTGCAGAGATGGATGGCTCAGCCATTAAAGGGCTAGAGTTGCAACCAAAATGTCAAGAACATTAAATTGACAGGAGACAAACTGACAGGGGAAAAACATAAATTTACTTAATGTGCCCATAAGGACACAAAGATTCACAGATGCAGTTAAAGCTGAACATGTAGGACCAGCAAGCTGGCTCCGTGGGTAAAGACACTTGCCATCAAGCCCAGTGACCTTCACTAATCCCCCACATGGTAGAAGGAGAGAGCTGACTCCCACAGGTCATTGTTCTTTGGTCTCCATATGCATAATGCACACACACACACATGCACACACACTGCAAATTATCCCATATGCCAAAGTGGCATAGTTGAAGTGGAGTAGTTTTAGCTCTTTCCTTTACATGGTTCTAGCTTAACCAATGACACCCAGGCCTTCTTCAGAGATATCGGAGGGATGTGTCTGATGAGACATACTTCTTGTTTTGGTATTCAAGTCACACTACCAGTATCTAATAAAAGCGTGTTTTGCTAGGTGTCATGGCTCCCAGTGTCCTTGATTCATCCCTACTAGATGCTGGGGTTCTCTATGGAAAGAGCTGTGTCTTCCTCACATTAGAGCCCTGAATCTGTGCTTAGCTTCAGACCTTGGTTGCAATGAGCAGCTCTCTCTCTCTCACTCCCTCTAATTGGTGGGGTGGCTTCTTTCCAGGTAATCTAGAGCTCACACACCATGTCTGTTGTCTACAGGCCTCTGGACTTCGTGGGCACTTTCAGCAACCGATGGTCCTATGGAGTTGCCTTTGGGGCCACAGCCAATAAGGTCATGTTCTTGTTCTCAGAAGGCTACCAGCCCCTGAAGGTTCCACAGTGGGCCCAAGGTACCAGATCTGCCTCACACATCCTGGGAGTGTCACCTGGACATACTTGCTCTCAGAGGCCATGGGGGTTGTCTGGAGGCATGAACTCTGTGAGCAGCCACATTCTTCTTAGCATGTCACTTACTCAAAGTCATGCTTAGTAGCCCACAACACTTCCCAGCTTGGCTGGGGAGCTCCGCTCAGTTAGACTCAGAGGTGCTTTAGACAGACATAACCAGGGCATAGGAAGTACACGCCTCATCTCCTCAGCCAGTGCCCCAAACCGTTGCCCCTCTAACAGCAGCAGTCTCTGAGGCTCCTCCTCAAAGGATGATGAATGTTTCTTTGGCCACTGGCCCGAGGTCTCTCTCCCCAGGCGCCATGCTTTATTTAAAGGAGTTACTCTGACCTACAGGTTTGGTGAGCTCTCGTGCAATTCCAGAACCATCTCTCCATGGTACCAACCCCAATGTGCACTGCTGGAGCACAGTCAACACTGCCAGGAAGGCTGCTGCAGCCTTTGTCCCCTGGGGATGGGGTGTCACTGGCTTCCTTGTCTGTGTCCCTGTGGCAGGATAAATGTGCCTCTGTTCAGTTCCTTTCAGACTGCTCTCCTGCAGTCTTCCCCACTGTACAGTCAGCTTCTCAAAGCAAGAGCCCTGGCCATTTCTTCCGTGCAGTGCCTGGCCCAGGAGCATCTCAAAGCTGATACACAGTAAGGGTCATCTTGGATGACTAAGCCTCTCCTAGATGCTGTCAGTCCATCTCAGAGCTAGTTGGGGGGGCAATGTGACCATCACTACTGTAGAGAGTGTCTTCCAGTACGCACAGTATGTGGACCAGTGTAACCACCACCTTCCTGCAAGTGCTCTCCAGTACATGCAACATGCCTGTGTGTGCCTCTGTGACACACTTGGTTGCCATCCTTATAGCTGTTTAAGTTGCTGACTGGTTTGTCTCTGCCTGCCGTACTGTGAGCTACTAATGATTCTAGTCTTCGTCTCTATGGTCAGCTGGCACGAGCCATGGGGAAGGGAGCAGGAGGGGTCTGTGGCTGAAGGACGCAGACTGGTGCATTCTTCTGCCATGGCCTAGAGCTCTTCCTCCAGTCAGCTCTTCAGGTCCTGAGGTCAAGGCTTGCGCACTGCAGCTCTCCTGGACACCCCTGAGTAGAGAGCAGAGAAGCCCACAGCATCCTGGCCTTGTCTCTTGCAGCCTTTGTGCTTCTCATCGGGGGCATGGAAGTCGGCCTGTCTTACTTTCCCATCTTTGCCTGCCTGTCCTCCGAGTTCCGGCTGGTCAGCTCCATCCTGGGCTTCAGCTACTCCCTGATCTGGTAAGATGACTCTGCTGACCTTCTTCTGGCCACTTTGGCCATGACTGAACTCCAAGCACAAGGACAGAGAGGGCTTGGGGTTCCTCATGGAGAACAACAAGGCCAAGAATGGACAGAGATGACCTGCCCAGTGTCCCAATGTTGCTTCTTCTTGGGGTACTTCTGAGCCTTCCACAGGTCTGTCCAGGACCCTGTGTGCATCCTAGGAGAGTGTTCATGATTAGAACGATAGACACTGGGAATTAAGGAAAATTCACTCTGGAAACTGACAGGGTCTTACAGCGGAGTCAAGAGCCCCATGTCCATGGCTTCTCCTAGAGAAAGTTGCCATGTCTGCTTGACGTTCAGGGACGTCCTGGCTTGGCCTTTTCCTCCTCCTCCAGTCTCTAAGGATGTCGAGCACACACCTGCAGCCATGCAGTTTCCTACACTTACTCAACAATCACTCTTTATGTTCCGCAGTAAGCCAGGGACAAAGCAAGAGAGATCCTCATGGACGGACACTGCACTCTGGCCGCTGGGCCTCTGTGTTCCTTTCCCTGTGTAGGGCGCCTTCCTTCCACCAGGGACAATGCTTGGCTCGCACTGAATATGACTTCAGCACTATGTACCTATGCAGAGCTGGCACCAGGGAACCTCTGTCAACTGAGTGACATGCCTTGGAGCAGTTCCACCCCCGAGTCTCTGAGGCTCTTCACTTGCTCCCCCCACCCCTCCACTCCTACCTTCAGCAAGAGCCTCAGCCACAGTCAGGAGGCTTAAGATCCTACCTTTGTCTGTAAGTGGCTTGGGTAAATCCCTCGCCGGCCCTGGACTTCCTCCTCCTTGAATGATAGAGACAGAGAGGAGAACATCCTTCGTCTTCCTCCTTGGTCCACTAGGACTCTAAGATCTGTCTCCCATCAGGGC
This sequence comes from Cricetiscus sungorus, assembly GCA_030556225.1. NCBI lineage: Eukaryota > Metazoa > Chordata > Mammalia > Rodentia > Cricetidae > Cricetiscus > Cricetiscus sungorus. Next base: position 53,893,932 of record JANBXA010000734.1, read on the forward strand.
AGGCCCAGCAAATGCAGAGCTCAGCTAGGCACACGAGGGTGCCCAGTCAGAAAGGGACAGACACAGCCCTCCCAGGGGTTGCAGGCACGGTGTGGGCCGTTGTTTATTGGGCTGCTCTGGATTGTGCTGGAACAGAAGCCAACCCTAACCTGCTTCTGTCCTGCAGGTTTGTGGTTACCATCCTTCAGATCTCACAGTGTCCCCATGGCCAGGTAAGTCCCTGCTGACCTCACTCAGGATGTTCAGTCACCATCTCAGGGCCACCTGGCACTGTGAGCTTAGACAAGCCTTCTCTGGGCTTCAGTTTCTCTACCTGAGAGGGAGGGGGGCGGACATGGCTCATCCGGTTTCTCTTTATGTAGCACCTTTCTCTCACTGCCTTGCTGGTCACAGGCAGACATTGTCACATTCAGTCCTCAAGGCAGCTCATCAAACCCACTTTATAGGTGAGAAGACTGCCACTTTGCCTAGTAAGTCACAGGAGGCAGTGGTGCTGGAGGGGGGGGGGAACTGGCCGGCATCAAGGCCCCTTTCCCCTCCACTCAGCCCAGCTTCTCTTGTAAAATCGGAGACCAGAGTGATCGCTTCCTGCCCTGGCCAGAGTTAATGAAAGTTGAAAGCTGGTTCTCCGAACCCGAAAAGGAGCAAAATGAAAAGGATATTGTTAGCCAGGGCCACGCAGCTCTGGAAAAGGTCCATTTGGTTACACTGTGACAATTCCGGTGCTAATGTGGTTTCTAGCAGTAAAGAAAATTCTTTCTATAATGACCAACTTGGGGCCAACGTTTTTTTAACCTCCTTCCTCGCTCCTGCCCTATTTGCCATAACTATGGCAGCTTGTGGGCCCCGATGAAGCCTCCCTCTGCAGGTCTCCCTCCCCAGAGTAAAGGCTTACACAGTCAGCAAGTTGCCTGCGCCTTGTCTGTCCTTCCTTCTGGTGGTCTTTCGGGTGCCACACTGTGCTTAGAAGGGCTCCCAGGAAGGTTTGGGGGATTATCTGGGTCTAGAGTTCAGGCGTTACCACTCATCCCAGGATTTAACAGTGAACTAATAGATACACGTGATAAAGACAAGTGTGGCAGAGCCTACTTAGAAAAGTGAAACTGGCCGGGCGTTGGTGGCACGCACCTTTAGCCCCAGCACTGGGGGGGGGGGGAGCAGAGGCTGGAGAATCAAGGCCATCCTGGTCTACAAGAGCTAGTTCCAAGACAGCTATGGCTGTTACACAGAGAAACACTGTCAAAAAGAAAAAGAAAAAAAGGCGGGGAGAGAGGGAGAGAGAGAGCGGGAGGGAGGGGGAGAGGGAGGGGAAGAGAGAGAGGAGTGAGACTGAGCGGCTGGGCACTCCCTCCACATCTCCACTTGGGACTGGGGACACCTGGCAAGCCTCTGCCCAGGACAAAGCCTGTTTGCCACTGATTCCAGGGCCTGGACTCTGGGTCACAGCCTTCCTTTGGCACCTTGTTGACCTCTCAGTCTCCAGAGGTGCTTTTGAAATCCCAAGTGTTCATGGCTATACAGGGAGAGACTAGGATCTTACTTATAATTCAGACCCTCTCATTGTGAACTGCCATGTGTTAAGCTCCACTCCGGCCCTTGGAGGGACAGACAGACATGGAGGTCACGGCGCCCAGAGAGTGTGTTGGAGAAGGAGGAGAGGAAACTGTGACACCTCTATCTAAGGGTCTCTCTTCCCGTATCCTTAATCACAGCACCAACCCCAGTTCCCTAGGGAACTGAGCCCCCAGAATGTGGCAAAGCATGAAATCAACCAGAACAGTGTGAAAGCTGAGTTCTACCTAGCGTTTGTCTGAAAACAGTTAACAAAAAAAGGCATTTCAAGAAGTTGAAAACACTCCCTTGAAAAGCCCATTCCTTTCCACCTCCCTCTTCCCTTTTGTCCCTCCTTCTACCCTCTCCTCCTTCTTTCATCCTTCTCTATTCTTTTATTTCTTCCCTTCCCCACCCCTACCTCCTCCTTCCATCTACCTATTCAATTCCGTATTCCAGTCTCTCACATTTCCCCAAAGGGACATCTACTTTCTTCATTAGATTAAAACAAGCAAACAAAACAAGCTGTTTTCATAAAATAAAAGGGCACAAACTTTTCCATCCGGGGTTGCTAGACTCCAAATCCATTTTTCTTCTGACCATGGTGGGAGCTGGGATTGGCTGACCAGGTTTGGGGAGGGAGGGGGGAAGCAGGGATTGGCTGACCAGGTTTTGGGAGGGTGTGTGTGTGTCAGAGAATGGCTGACCATGTAGAGCAAGGAGGAGGGGAAGCAGGGATTGGTTGACCAGGTCGGGGCGGGGAAGGAGGCGGGGAGCAGGGATTGGCTGACCATGGAGAGCTAGGATTGCTTACTGCTTTAGTTGTGCAGAGAAGGTAGATCTGGCTGGAGCCCCTGGGAAGACAGTCCTGTCCATGTCTTCACAGGGGAAGTGCTCACTACAGCCTGCTAATGTTCCCCACCCCCAACTCTGTTTCTGTTTCAGTTTCTAGGGAGGTTCGAGACTCTCATTTTCTACTGGCCCTCCCTGTTGTGCCTGGGTTTCCTGCTCGGTCGCTTCCTGTACATGTTCCTTAAGGCTCTGCCAATCCGCCTGGGCCTGGAGCCACAGGCAGTGAGTGCTCGCTAGCAGCTGGGAGTCTGTCACTGCTCCTCATTGTGCTTCCCTGCACAGCCTCTCTGATGAGGGAGACAAGCTTCTCAGTGCAGAGGCTGTCCCAGCCTGGGCTAGGAGAATTGAGGAGGGCCAGACCTCTGATCTTTGGGGAGGGGGAAATGGGGGACATGAGCCTGACAAAATTGAAACCTGCCCAGAGAGATAACAGGAGCTGGGGTGACAAAGCTTGAATCCAAATCCTGGCCTCCATGGGCAATGACCCCTTAAGAGACCGATTCCTAGCAAGCATCTGTGAGCCCGAATGTCCCCTCCTTCCTCACAGGAAGAAAAGTCAGTGCTGGAGGCTCACCAGGCAGAGCATGTGAAGCGGCTCCTGAGGAAGCCCCGCCCACAGTAAGGCTCCTCCTCTGCCTCTTCACCCCTCGGCTGGGTTCGGTTCCAGCCAGGCCCACGGGACAGACCCTGGAACTGTGGAGCGGCACCCGCTGATAGCAGCAACCAAGCCAAAGCAGACAAAAGCAGGGAGGGAAATGGGGGGCTCAAAAAGACTTGAGAGGGAGTCGTCCATTTCAGGCCAACTGGAGCAGGGGGCTTAAGAGACAACCTAAGAACTATGTCTTCCTTGTGCCCCCAACTGTGCTCTAGAGTGACTGTCTGGGCCTCACATGGGTAGGCGTCCTCCACACTACAGTATCCGGACTTCAAGAGGAAGGAGATATTTCACTCTCCATTTTTAAAAATAAATCATTTGAGTATATCCCATGGGATCGAATATCAGCTGAAAAATAATTACTGTGTCTAGATGAGAGATTGGTCTACAGAGATTGGCCGAGCCCGAGTCACATGTTTCCTGTCTCACTCCTTGGGACAGAAAATAGTGGCAGTCTCAGTTAATAAGGAATATCCCGGGTGGGGATTATTAGCTTCCCTCCCACTGGAGCTCCTGAGATAGCCCAGCCCAGCCCACCTCTGCCTCAGCCACCATTTATACTGGGTAGACCCCAGAGAAAGAATGTGTCCTGTCTCAGGTCAAATAGTGGCAAAGTCCCTACTGGGGTGAGAGGTAGCTTTGGAGACCTATGTCAAAATATTTGAAAAAACACTGGCATTAACAAAACCCAGATGTGTTATTTTCTCATATGTAAGAACTCTGGAGGTGAGCAGTCCACAGTGACCCTAGGCTGCCCTAATGTCGGCCCACGGCCGCCTGTGTTTCTCTTCCAGCATCTTAGTGTGTGACTCCCCTCCCCAGTGCTGCCTTGTGGTCCAGTGTGGCTGCTGAAGCCCCAGCCTGGACCACGCCCTAGTCTGCATTTCCGAGGGCAGACAGAGGAAGACAAGACAGAACGAAAGGGCTTGTGTCTGTGTCAGTCACACCCGGCTGTCTCCCCTAAGTCTCACAGTCAGGGTGGCCAGAACCTAGTTAGAACCATGAGACAAGTTGGGGGTTTCTGTGGTGTGGCTTCTTCCTTCCTTCCTTCCTTCCTTTCTTCCTTCCTTCCTTCCTTCCTTCCTTCCTTCCTTCCTTCCTTTCTTTTGTAATTCCAAATAATAATAATAATAATAATAACAACAACAACAACAACAACAACGACTAATAACAACACCTCCATTCTTTGTCCTTAAGGATGAGGGAAGGTGAGGAAGTGGTGGAAACTCCCAGTGTCCCTTTTCTGGTGTTCATTCATTCACAGAGAAAGAGGAAGGTCTTGGTTTCAGACCAGGGTGTATGACTGGGACCCCTGCTTCCAGTTCCCCAGCAGGATGATTGGGACCATCGTGCTAGCATCCATCTGTCTGTACCTGGTAAGTAGAGCCATGAAAATCCTTTTCTGTTCTGTAACAAAGACGCATCCGTCTGGGCTGCTGTCACCCGGGCTTTGGGAGCAGCCTGTGTTCGATGCTTGGGTCAGAATGGCAATGTGTTGAGTTGAGGAAGAACAGGGCTTCAATATACCTTTCACCTGCATGTCACCCATGTGGTGACAGTCACAGGAGAGTTAGAAATAAAACTGGTGGTGGCTCACACCTTTAACCCCAGCACACAGGAGGCAGAGACAGGTGGGTCTCTTAGTTCGAGGTTAACCTCTTCTATATAGTTCCAGGGCTTCATAGGGAAACCATGTCTCAAAAAAAAAAATCATGTGGTAAAATTAGCATTGACAGAGCTGGAGAGATGGCTCAGTGGTTAAGAGCATCAGCTATTCTTCTAGAGGACCCTGGTTCAAGTCCCAACACCCACATGGAAGCTCACAGTTGTCTGTAACTCCAGTTCCAGGGGATCTGACACCCTGACATAGACACACATGCAGGCAAAACACCAATGTACAAAAAGTTAAAATAAATCATTAAAATTAAAAAAAAATTGCTAAAATAATTTAGCATTGACTAACAGTTGATAAGGAAAAACATGGCTGGTATCATTTGATATGCAACACTGAGCCAGGAAAGTTGATAGAAGCAATGATCTCTAAAGAAAATATACAATTATAGATACTAAGTTATACTGTGAAGAATTAAGTCATTTAAATATAAAGTAATTGATTCTTTTTGTTTTGTTTTTCCCCCTCTGAGACAGAGTTTCTCTGTGTAGTTCTGGATGTCCTAGAACTCATTCTGTAAACCAGGCTGGCCTCAAACTCAGAGATCTGCCTGCCTCTGCCTCCAGAGTGCTGGGAATAAAGTCATGTGTCACCACTATTGCCCAACAGGGAATTAATTCTCATGAGAATAATTTTAGTAAGTTAAAGACGAAAGTGGGAAATTAGAATTGGTTTATAGTATAGATCAAAACTGAAATATCTTTCATTTGCTTTTTTCTCAAGAAAATGTTTTCAATGTTGATATGATCTCACTTCAGTTTTATCAGATATAAAATCAAAACACTGGTCATGGTCTAAGTCATTGGAAATAAAATGGCTGAGTCAAAGACAGCTGTAATATGCAGAATGCAGACAATAAAGCCTAGTTGTCTTTGCTTGTCTTTAAGGCAGGCAGGTGATGTATCTTTAGAGTAAGTCTGTGGTTAAAGTTTTAAAGAGAATGCATCATTAGGTTATACCGAAGTTCCCATGCCTTTTGTCTTTGTTAGGGTTTCTATTGCTATGAAGAAACACCATGACCATGGCAACTTTTTTGAAGGAAAACATCTAATTGGGGCTGGCTTACAGTTCCAGAGGGTTAGTCCATTGTTATCATGGCAGGAAGCATGGCAGCATGCTGCAGGCATGGCCGTGGAAAGGTAGCCGAGAGTTCTGCATTTTGATCCACAGGCAACAGGCAGTGAATTAAGACACACTTCCTCCAACAAGGCCAATTACATTCAAACTACCACACCTTTCTAAATGCCAGTGGCTTGTCACTATGCCTGATGCCCGACTCCCACCCCCAATGCTGAGGGCATGTGCAGGCAGGGGAGGCAGCTCTCTTCCCTGCAACCCTCATCTTCTATCACGTGCCTTCCCCATACCTAGGACCTCAAGGCCACCTAGTCAATAGCATGGAGGGGAAAATGGCAAAATGCTTGAAGAAGGTTTTCCTGAACAAGGTTTAGAAGTACTACCTGTCCCTTTTGCTTGTTTTCCACTGTCCACATGGGGTGATGTTCCCACATCTAACAAAGGGAGGCTGGGAAATACAGTCCAGTTCTATGACCAAAGAAGGAAGAATGATTTTTTAAATCAATTAATTTAGTGTAGTTGTGTGTATAAATGTGTGTGTGTGTGTGTGTGTGTGTGTGTGTGTGTGTGTGTGTTCATATGTAAGGAGATCAAAGGTCAATGTTGGGTGTTGCTCCTCAGAGTCATCACTCTTTGTTTTTTTTTTTTTTTTTTTTGCATTTGTGTGTATGTGTGTGGGGTGTGAGTGTGCACTGCATGTGTGTGTGTGTGTGTGTGTGTGTGTGTGTTTGTGTGCATGTGGAGGTCAGAGGTTGACATCAGGTGTCTTCCTCAATTGTCTCCATTTATTTCATTAGGCTTCTCCTAACCCAGAGTTTGAACTACTCTAGCTAGCCAGCTCATTGTGGGGTCCTTTGGTTCCACTACTTAGCACTGGGATTGCAGGCAGCTGCCACACCCACCAGGTTTTATATAAGAGAGAGAGAGAGAGAGAGAGAGAGAGAGAGAGAGAGAGAGAGAGAGAGAGAGAGAGATAGGGAGATACCAGGCTCTTATGTGGATCTTCACGATTATATTAAAAGTGCTTTATCCCCTGACCCATCTCTCATCACCCCCCCACCTTGTTTTTTGAGACAGGGTCTCCCATTGGGACCTGGAGGTCCCTGATTAGTCTAGGCAGCAGGGGGTGGGCGTGGGGGTAGGGAGGTGGGACACAGTGTCACTAAACCCCTGGGATCTGCTTTTTTCTGCCTCCTTAGCTCTGGGGTTACAAGCACATGCCACCATGCCGAATTTTTTTATGTGGATGCTGAGGATCAAATCCAGTCCTCATGCTTACTCTGCAAGCCCTTCATCCACTGAGCTGTCTCCTCAGTCCCCAGAGGATGGATTTAAAGGACAGATGGAGCTCTCTGCAGCATTGAGTAACTCACTTGGCTTGGTGTTATGGTGTGTCTTAAGAAGTTGTTGAACCTCTGCTATAGAGTAAGCACTGTAATAAGAGCTAGGAGAGGACAAAGAGATGATCAAGCAAAGTCCTAGTCCAGGAGAAGCTGTGGGTCCAGGAGAAGGAGTAAGACATGGAAGGAGAGAGAGAGTTCTGCCATTCTAGAAGAGACAGGGTTTCTCTGTGTAGTTTTGGAGCCTGTTCTGGAATTTACTTTGTAGACCAGGCTGACCTTGAACTCACAGCGATCTTCCTGCCTCTGCCTCCCCCATTCTCAAAGAGAAAAGGAGATGGTGATGGTGTTTTGAAATTCAGTGAGTTACTCAGGATTAAGAAACTGCCCGGTAATAGTGGTATTCACACTCCATTCTCGAACACAAACATGGTTTGGTTGGTGGAGAAAGAAGGTGGTGGGAACCAGAGAAGCAATGGTGTCGGTGTCAGTGTGGTGGTGGGCAGACAGGCCAGAGGGCAAGCATTGCTGAGCTGGTCTCGGGAGACCTTGACGCCTGTGCTCTGTATTCCCAGTTCATTGTCATCGAGTTCTGTGTGTTTCTACTTGTGAGAGACAAGCTGGATATGTTTGAAGACAGGCTACAGAGCTACCCCACCCACATGAATGAGATGGGAACCCTGACCCCAGTCATCCTACAGGTGAAAGAACTGATCAGTGTCACTAAAGGTAAAGCCATCCACTCCCCATCATCAAAATCGCATTGAGATTGCCTGGCCAGGGTGCCTGGAATTCTTCTGTGTTAGAGTTGACCTGTGCCTTTCTGAGTTGACTGGGACAAAAAGCTCTGGACAGCTCATTTTGTTAAAAATCATTTGGAGCTGATATGTGTCAGTTGAGTAGCTTGGTCTATATGTGGGACTCCTAGCAGTGTGGGATCAGGGCCTGTCTGTCCCTAATGCTTGAGCTGGCTTTTGGGAACCTAAATACTGCCTTAATACAGAGAGAGGAGCTTAGTCCTACCTCAACTTGATATGTCATGCTTTGTTGACACCCGTGGAAGACCTGCCCCTTTCTGAACAGAAACGGAAGAGGAGTAGATTGGGGGAGGGTTGGGGAGGCAGAGGGGAGGAGGGGGAAGGGAACGGGAAGAGAGGAGGGAGGGAAAACTTTGGTCAGGATGTAAAATAAGTGAATAAAAAATGTAATTAATTAAATGAAATTGAAAAAAGAAAGAAAACAAGGAAGGAAGAAAAAAAGAAAAAAAGAAAGAAAGAAAAGCCATTTGGCCATTTGGAGCTGAACTGGGCATGCCCATACAACAGAGGTTCTTGCCTGTGGGTCATGACCTCATAGGGGTTGAACAACCCTTTCATAGGGGTTGCCTAAGACCATCAGAAAACACAGACGTTTACATTACTGATTCATAACAGTAGCAAACTTACAGCCATGAAGTAGCAATGAAAATACTTTTATGGTGGGGGGGGGTGACCACACTATGAAAAACCATATGAAAGTGTCACAGCATTAGGGAGGCCACTGCCTTAGACGTTTCTCATTTTAAGTAGTTGCTTTAGTTTCCTTTCCCATTGTGGTGATAAACGACTATTACAAAAGCAATCTAAGGGAGAATTTATTCTGGCTCACAGTTGAAGGCACAGTCTGTCACACACAGAAACCAAAGTGCAGGAGCTTGAAGCAGTGTTTCACATCGTAGCCACTGTAGCCACTGTCAGGAAATGGAGAGGTGAGTACGGTCAGTGCTCAGCTCCCTTTCCCATTGAAACAGCCAGGACCGGGGAATGGTGCCGACCGCAGTGGGCGTGTCTCCCCATGTTGGAGGTGTGGCCTTGATGGAGGAGCACTTGGAGAGTTTAAAGTTCCAGTTGTTCTCCTTCTTGCTTGTGAGCAATCAGTGGCTGCTACAGCCACCATGCCTGCCTCCCCACTGTGATCCTAACAGCTGTGAAGTGATTTTTTCATTGTGTTTCTGAAGATAAATGAGCATTTTTTTCTGTATGTATATTGGACATTTGTATATCTCCTTTGGAGGACTGTCTATTGAGTCCCCCCACCCACACACACACACACACACTTGTAACAATGAAGGTACTTTATGACAGAAGCTTTCTCAGAAAATGACATATCCTAATGATATGTCCACCATCCCTGGAAAGAGATGTCCACTATCTATCTCCTAGATGAGAAAGAATCATGGACAAGATGTCAGGATAAAGCCAGAAGAATGACTGCTTAATCAAAGTTCTATTGTCTGTGAAGAGACACCATGACCAGGGCAACACTTATAAAGGAAAACATTTAATTGGGGCTGGCTTACAGGTTCAGAGGTTTAGCCCATTATCATTTCAGCAGAAAGTGTGGCAGCACACAGGCAGACATGGTGCTGGAGAAGTAGCTGGGAGATTTATATCTGGATCCACAGGCAGTAGGAAGAGAGAGATTACTGGGTTTGGCTTGGCTTTTTGAAGCCTCAAAACCTGCCTTCACCATGATATACTTTCTCCATCAAGACCTTGTCTACCCCGAGGTCACAACTCCTAATTCCTCCCAAGTAGTGCCACTCCCAGATGACTAAGCATTCAAACATATGAGCCTATGGGGGGGGTCATTCTTATTCAAAGCACCACAGTGAGCAAAATGTTACTGTGCAAGGACAATTTGAGTTCCTACACACACACACACACACACACACACACACACACACAGCTATGATGGAATGTACATAAGCTTAGGACTGGTGATATAGAAATGGAGATGCCTCAGGTTTGCAGGCCAGCCAGCCCAGGTCCTAGGTCCCAAGGAGAGATCCTGCCTCAAAAAACAACCAAACCCATGTGGGCAGCTCTTGAGGAACAATACTCAAGGCTGACCCCTGCCCTCCCACCCATATATGTACATGTCCATACCTGAAAGTTGTACTGTGGTATGTACACACACACACACACACACACACACACACACACACACACACACACACACGCACGCAGGTTTGGTCTCATCTGTAAAGTGAGATTTAAACAGGCAGTATGGTGGTTTCCAAAAGATTTTGTGGTGCTGATGTTTTAAGAGCCTACCTCACCTAATATCTCTGTATTAGTTCCTTTTCTATCAAAGTGATAAAACACCATGCCAAGGCAATTTGTAGAAGGCTTCCTGTGGGCTTATGGTTCCAGAAGGTAAGAGTCCATGAGGCAGGAAAGTGTGAAGCAGCAATGGCAGCTGGAGCAGAACTGAGAAGTTGAGAGCTCCCATTGTGAACTGCAAACAAGAGCCTTTAAACTCTCAAAGCTGGCCTGCAGTGACACACCTCCTCCAACAAGGCATCCTCTCCTAAACATTCCCTAACAGCACCACCAACTGGAATCAAACATTCTAATGTCTGACTCTATGGGGTCCATTCTCATTCAAAGCACCACACTCCCTTGAGTCACCAGACACCTGTTCCAAGTGATTTTCTTCCCACTAAGATTAGTGAGCTGGGAGAACACCAAAGTCAGAAGGGGACATCTTTGCTATGAATTTCTTTCTTACAGCTTTATGGTCATAGAAAGTTACAAGTGAACCCGAGGCAGCAGCTGATCTTTCCATATTTCTGTGCCTTACTGTTCCTGTGAACACCTTATGAATCTTTAATGTAGGTTTATGTTCAGTATGATGAGTCCTTGAGCTCCACACTCAAAGAGCACATTATACTTCCATTTTGGTATCACCCATTTTTTTTTTTTTTAAGATTTATTTTTTTGCAGGCAAGACTTTTCATCAAGTCTACCATTCAGTTCTGTCCCACCATCTGGCTCTCAAATAACCACACAGAGACTTATTATTTATTATTAATGCTTGGCTAATAGCTTAGGCTTGTTACTAGCTAGCTCTTACAACTTTAATTAACCCATGTTCCTATCTGTGTTCTACCACATGGCTCGGCACCTTATCTTAGTACAGCATGTTCATCTCTGGCTTCCTGTGCGTCGCCTAGACACTTCCCAGTCTCCCATGACTCTGCCCTTCTTCCCAAAGTCCTCTCTCCCTGAAAATCCTGCCTAGCTATGGGCCATCAGCTCTTTTATTAACCAGTGGCAGTAATACATATTTAAAGTGTACAAAGGCAGTTCTACAACAATTTTTACTTTAAGTGTATGTGCGCCAGTGTGCCTGGTGCCCTCAGGGGTCATTCACCTCCCTCTGCTTCCTGGCTACAAATGCTATGGGACCAGCTGTCGAAAGCCCCTACTACTCTGACCTCCCTGCCATGAGAGGCTGTACCTAAGAACTGCGAACCAAAATAAACTCTCCCTTCCTTAAACAGCATTTTCCAGGATAATTTGTTGCAGCAACAGAAGAGTAGCCAAGACAGAGCCTAAGTAACAAAACCCCATGAAAGGTGGATGCTACAACCTGTTGATCCCAGCTATTCTTGTGGCCAATGTACTCCCTCCCTATCCCCTCCCCCAAAGTTGCAATTGGAAATCAGCTATTTCCTGGATGGGGTCTACTGTTGATATAGATCATACATAGTTTTCCTAACCTTAATTGAGTGTAGTTGGAACATATTAGTATCAAAGGTTTCAGAAGACCATGCAGGAAACAACTATACTGGGGCTGTATGTGGCTAAACTCAGCACATGCTCACCCACAGAGAACGAGGTAAAGGAATGTAAGAGGTTTGTTTGCCTACACCTTTCTGGTGAGGACCTGCTCTCTGCAAGTCCACGCCAGGTGTGTTTCCCAAGCCTTCTCATGTTATCCTTCATATTTCAGGAGTTTGGGTGGTGACCATTTTGCCTGCCTCCCTCACGTGTGTCAGCTATCTGTTCCACATTTTGGTCTGTTACAGGTAAGAGAATTCCAGAAGTCATTTGTATGACTTCAGCGAAAAATATGCATAGCATTCTTTATCCAGAATTCCTGCCTGGCTTAGTGTGGCACTAGGAAGTGAATGCATGGTCAAATGCATCTAAGAAATATATAAGAAAAGTATAAGCCTAACATGTTGGACCTCTATGATGACCTACCATTATGCTTAGAGTCCTCATCCCAACTTCACCCCAACCTTGGGAGGTGAGTATTTTCCTCTCAGCATTCACAGTTGACAGAGCTCAGACTCAATAAGGTTAAATTACATGCTGGAGCACCAAGCAGATGGGCAAGTCCTCCTGATACTTGAGACCTTGGCATTTCTTGTGTATTATCATTGTTGGATGTCAGATCTGTCCTGCTGTTCAGGGCTGATAACACCAGGCCCCCAGCAGGTAAATCCAGCTCAAGGGATCATCAGTGGAGGTGGGGTCAAGAGGCCTGAGAGCATCTACTTAAAGAACATCAGTGCAGGAAGAGGGCACATGCTGTGCCTGCTCTCTGTCTCTATACACTTCTTATACCCTGTTCGGCTACACTTCTTATACCTTGTTAAGCACGGCTTTCTTTAGATTAAGGAAATTTTTTTCCTATGGTTTTGTTGAAAATGTTCTCTGTGCCTTTGACTTGGGTCTCTTCTCCCCCTGTTCCTATTGTTTGTAGATTAGGTCTTTTCATAGTGCTCAGATTTCCCAGATGTCTTGTATCTGAGAGTTTTAGATTTAACATTTTATTTGACCAAGGAATCCATTTCTTCTCTGTTGTCTTCAGTGTTTCCTCAGTATGGGTTCTCTTTATTGATTCTGTTTTCACTTTCATGTCTTGGACAGTTTTCTTCACTTCATTCGTTTGAAGAATGAAGTGAAGAAAATTTGTTCGTTTATAGATTTTTTTTCATGTCCTCTTTGAAGTCCTTGATCATATTTTTAATAGACACTTTGAAGTCCTTGCGTTGTGGCCCGGCCCGCAGGGTCAGTCGATGGGAACCCTGAGGGAGGGAGGGAGAATGAGGGGACAAGAGACGTGAGAGATGGAGTCAAAACAGTATTCTGACCAAGTCTCATTTATTGAATATAACCACAGGGTTTACGTAGTGGAGAAATGAGGGAATGGGCCAAAGGGAAGATATGAGGGAGGCAGAATGCCCTTGCAAGCAGGATGCAGGTATTCTGCTATAAGATGAGTTGCTATACGATAAGCCTGCAGCTGGGACTCTTTCAGGGTCAGGCTGCATCATATGCTTAACAAGAGAACAGTCATGGGGGAATGGAAAATCACCAATATGTTAGTATCTAAGAGAGTAGTAGGAAAGATGGCTGTTAAGATGCTAACTTTTCTCTGGGGTTCCTCACAGTGTGTGCTTCCTTGTCTTGTGTTTCAACTATACTGGATTCCTCAGGGCCAACCATAGGAAGGCTGCTGGCCCTTAGTGGAGACATACTGTCCTGGCTGTTTTTGGTTGTGTGTTCATGCTGGCATCTGGGTTTGGGATGACTGTAATTCTCTGTGTTAATATCTGGTCTTGTCTTTGATGGGTGGGTTTCCATTCTTTGGTTTCTGATGACCTCTTTGGGTCTTAGGAGAGTGTCGTGGCTGTGGGTTGCCTAGCAGGTAGTGCCTCTGAGTCCCTTCCAGGAGTGATCACTGGGGGTTTCCAGTAGAACTTGTACTGAGGATGACACGAAGGAATGGGGATGGGCAGAAGGGCAGAAGGCTGAGAGCATCTTTGGAAGAGGAAAGCTGTAAGGATCTGAGTTCCTGGCTCATGAAGCCAGTGGGTTTCCAGGGAGAGAGTGCTTTGGGTGCTGGTGGCTGAGACTAAGGGATGGGCAATGGGGGAAGGCTGTGAGAGAGAATCTGCTCAGTTCCCTGGGAGTGGGGGCCCAGAGCTACATTTTTCATGTCGTTCTGAGAATTTCCAATTTAGTGATCATGAAAAGTAGAACCCAGCCAGGAAAAATATTGGAGATTGAGTATAAAGTATGATTTTTCTTTATATTGCTTTATGGTTAAGCTATCAATGAAATTGACTTTCTGGTGTTAACTGGTTAAAAATGTGAAGCAATATGCATTCACCCTAACAGAGTAAGTATAGAAAATAGAAAAAAAAAAAAAGCGAGCCTCGCCCGCGGCCACCACCACCACCACCACCACCGCCGCCACCGCCGCCGGGGCCGCGGCCCAGGGACACTGCCAAGCTGGGTCCGTGTGCCGCCACACACTCTGGACAGAGTACCAAGTTATGGATAAAAATGAGCTGGTGCAGAAGGCCAAACTGGCCGAGCAGGCTGAGCAGTACTGATGACATGGCAGCCTGCATGAGGTCTGTAACCGAGCAGGGAGCCGAGTTATCTAACAAGGAGAGGAATCTCCTCTCTGTTGCTTGTAAAAATGTTGTAGGAGCCCGTCGGTCATCCTGGAGGGTTGTCTCAAGCATCAAGCAGAAGACGGAAGGTGCTGAGAAGAAGCAGCAGATGGCTCGGGAGTACAGAGAGAAAATTGAGGCTGAGTTGAGAGACATCTGCAATGATGTGCTGTCTCTTTTGGAAAAGTTCTTGATCCCCAATGCTTCACAAGAAGAAAGCAAAGTCTTCTATTTGAAGATGAAGGGCCACTACTACCACTACCTGGCTGAGGTTGCTGCTGGTGATGATAAGAAAGAAACTGTAGACCAGTTACAGCAAGCATACCAAGAAGCGTTTGAAATCAGCAAAAAGGAAATGCAACCAACACATCCTATCAGACTGGGTCTGGCCCTTGACTTCTCTGTCTTCTATTATGAGATTCTGAATTCCCCAGAGAAAGCCTGCTCTCTTGCAAAAACAGCTTTTGATGAAGCCATTGCTGAACTTGATACATTAAGTGAAGAGTCGTACAAAGACAGCACGCTAATAATGCAGTTACTGAGAGACAACTTGACATTGTGGACATCGGATACCCAAGGAGACGAAGCAGAATCAGGAGAAGGAGGGGAAAATTAACCGGCCTTCCAACCTTTGTCTGCCTCATTCTAAAATTTACACAGTAGACCCTTTGTCATCCATGCTGTCCCACAAATAGTTTTTTTGTTTATGATTTATGACAGGTTTATGTTACTTCTATTTGAATTTCTATATTTCCCATGTGGTTTTTATGTTTTAATATTAGGGGAGTAGAGCCAGTTAACTTAGGGAGTTACTGGTTTTCATCTTGAGGTGGCCAATATGGGGAAGTGGAATTTTTACACGAGTTATACATGTTCGGCATAGTACTCTTGGTACATTGTGGCTTCAGAAGAGCCAGTGTTAACACTGCTTCCATGTCTGAGCAAAGAAAACTGCCTACATACTGGTTTGTGCTGGTTTGTGCTGGTGGGGAGTAAAAGGGATAATCTGTTCCAGTCAGGAGTGTAGTTGTTGTGGGTACTTTAAGGTTTGGAGCACTTGGGATGCTGTGGTACAAACAGATGTGTCCCTTGGATATGCTTTGGGATCGTGTGTCTCTGCATGCACTCTGACCACAGCTCCGGAAGTGGTCCTTAGACAGAGTTGTGACCCAGTTTACTCTGGTAAGGGTAGAAACGGTTCACATTCCATCATTTGTAAAGTTACCTGCTGTTTGCTTTCATTATTTTTGCTACACATTTTATTTGTATTTAAATGTTTTAGGCAATCTAAGAACAAATGTAAAAGTTAAAGATGCAGTAAAAAGGGATTGTTTTGTGTTCAGTGCTCCACGTGTATCAAGCACAGCGGGAAACAAAACCCCATGGATTTAACTTCTTTTTTGTTTGTTTTTTGCTTTTGTGATCTTTTTTTTTTCTTTTTGATACTTGCCTAACATGCATGTGCTGTAAAAATAGTTAACAGGGAAATGACTTGAGATGATGGCAAGCTTTGTTTTAATGTCTTATGAATTTTTCATGAACAATCCAAGCATAATTGTTGAGAACACATGTATTAAAGTTCATGTAAGTGGAGTAAAAGTTTTAAGAACGGAAAAAAAAGCATGTAATCTCATCTATCAGCTTCAATTGCTGTTATGATTTGATCAATATGTATTATTTTTGGGAACTATAGTAACCTTGGAGATGTTGAAGAGAAATCAGGACTGCAGTTGACACTGACTGCCGTAGGCCTCCACGCCTTTCTGTTGAGTTCTGGCCCTACAGAAAGTGCCATGATTATGAATGTCACCTACTTTTTCTCTCCCACAGAAAGCACATGAAGAGGCTGTGGGCTGGAGACAAAGACTTCCTCCCTCAGAAGTTCCAGAGTCCCTCCTCAGCAGCTAGTGTGGTGAGTCTGTAGGGGAGTTGAGCCACACATGACAAGAGCCAGAGACGCCAAGTCAGGCCTCCATCGTGAGATGCAGCTGTATGAAGAACCTACTTTGGTTTATGGGTGGCCCTCAGATCAGATGGGGTCCTGGGAACAAGGACTGGAGGGAAGGAAGCTCTTATCCTACTGAGACCCCTGTTTTCTTCGTAACTCCAGGTGGCCATTGCAAGGTACTCTGGCTGGCAAATAGCCTACATACTCTGGGGTAAGTGTCACCCCAGGACCCATGTAGCCCAGCACATGTTCCCTGGGCACTCTCCAGTGGTGAGGAGAGACGCGGAAGGGCTAGAGAAACAGCTGTAGCTTCTAGCTTTGAGGAGTCTGGGGAATGGTGGAGAAACACCGTGTGTCATCTCCCACCTGCCCTCATCTCATCGGCTGTCTTTGCTAAGGGCATCAATGAACAGAGGAGGAAGTGGCTCTCCACACCAGCTGGGACTCAAGGGCATTCTAGGGGAGTTGACGTTAGAACTGCATCTGGCAGAGTGCTGGGCAAGCAGGAAGATAGGGAAATCATGGTAGGCAGAAGAAACAGCACAGGCAAGTGTGCCAAGTGCCCCTGCTGGAAGTGGGCGTAGGCCAGGGCTGCCTGCAGGGAGGCCAAGAGGACCCCCTAGTGATCCCCTCTACTTCGTCTCCAGGCTACCTCATCATCCATGTGGTACAGAGCCTCTGTGGTGTGATGCTCATGTACAGCCTGGTGCTACCCATCCTCCACCACCAAGGCCTGGAGATGCTGCGAGGGCTGGGCCTTGGGGTGTAAGTGCTGAGTAGACGACCTCTCTTCACTGATCCTGGGGACCCAGCTCTGGGTCCAAGCTCTTGTTCTGATGTCCCAAGGATGGGTCATCATAGCACCTCCCAGGGAGGGAATCTATGTTTTCAAGTCTTCTTCTCCCATCGCTCCATGGGACTTCACATTCATGTGCTGATACGCAGAATCCCATTCTCCAACAAGGAAATAAGTTGTAGGGGGATGAAGTGAGAGGTGGGACAGCAGGAAGGAAGGGGGCAGGAACCACTGGTATGCTATCTGATGTGTTGTGTTGCCTGGTGTAAAATTCCTCCCCTCTCCAGAGCCTGGCTCAGCTCTCTGGAGACTGTGAAAGGCTAATTGCCAAGCGAGCGCTTGCCATGCCCCTTCCTCATGACAGCCCTGAGGGTTTGACACCACCAGGAGACAGGTGCTAACTATGTTCTAGGAGAAGGGCAGGCTGAAGCCCAAGCTCCCTTTAGTCACCACCCCCCACTGCCACCCACATCGTTCACCCTGGAGGACTTTGCTGCTCTTTGCCTGGAGTCACCTGTGCACCTGCAGTGTTGCCTGTCTGCTCCATGGCATCTTCTCAGAGCTTAGTCTTGGCTTACATTTTCTATGTGAAAAGATTGCATGCATGTGCTTGGCTATTCTGGACTGCCACTCCACTGCCACCCTTAGCAAAAAGGGACACAATGGGGAACCATGAATTATGATCTAGAGCTAGAAAGTCAGCATGTGGCCTCGGGGGAGGGGGGCACCTCCCCTTTGTGGGTCTGTTTTATCTTATTTATTTATTTTTTTGCCCATGTGCTCCATAGGGACGGGAGTGGGTGGGACCAAAGCTCAGAGCTTGCTCTTCTGAGTGCCCTCTCTCTCTACCCATCTCCCTCTCTCTTTCCCTCCCTCCCTCTCTCCTCTCTCTCCCTCTTTACCTGTCTCTTTCTCTGTCTCTCCATCTTTGTGTGTCTCTATCTTTCCCTCTGCCTCTCTGTCTCTTTATCTGACTCTTTGTCTCTCTGTCTCTGTCTTCCATATGTGTCTCTGTCTCCATCTCTCTCTCTGTGTGTGTCTCTGTCTGTCTGTCTGTCTGTTTGTCTCTCTCTCTCTCTCCCTCTCTCCACTCACTGTATATCAGAGAAGGGACAGTAGACTAGACCAGCTCAGGGTGGACCTGCCCTGTGTTTCAGCCTCACCCTGTCCATAGTCGTGGGCCTCATGATCCTGCAGGTGTGGATCGCTGGCAGATTCTTCCTGCAGCCCAAGCTGAACACAGCTGACAAGCAGAAGCCCCTGGCTCTCCACAACAGGTGAGGGCAGAGGGTCGGGGTGGGTCTGTAGGGCTGCTGCTGCTGTTTCCACCTTCTACCTAGTGGTGCATGGTTCTGGAGGGCTCTGAATCCTGTGGGAGGCTACTATGCTGTGCACAGGGGAGGGTCTAGGCCACATGACCTGGGATCCAGAGTTGCCTTTTTCGGTGGTAGGAGAGCCGTGTGACCTTGTATGACTTTGCTAAATGTGTGAACTTCAGCTTCCCTATTTGTAAGTTATTTTGCATTCCTTAAACAGTGTTTTAAGGAAGAAACATGTAAAACATGAACATCACAGCCAAGTTTACATGTAATTCTCATTCATTCATTCATTGAGGCAACCTTAGCACTGACAACAAAGAGATAGATATCCCTACTCACTTTAAGAGCTTCATCCATTATCAGAGGGGACTGGCATCTAGGTAAAATTCCTGAGTGATCTAAATAAGAGGAGGAGATGGGGGGCAGAGTCTGGGAGGAAGGGAGAGGCCAGAGATGAGGAGAGAGGAGCAACTGACATGGATGACAGTAAGACATAAACTGTATAGTGAGATCCCTAAATGTTCACCATACAATGAATGAATGTCCTTACACAGTGGGAACACGGAGGGACACAGAGTGACAAGACCAAAAAGTCCTCTATCAGAGGAGTCTGTGACATTGAGGATGCAGTTTGGTTCTGAGCAACAGGTCCTTGTGGTCAGGTGGTCCTTTGGGACTTTCCTCTGGAGGACCAGGAACAGGTCTGGCTGGGGCAGGTCCTGTGGTAGAGGCAAAGGTGAAGCCCTAGCTATTTGTAGTCTTCTAGGAAGCCTCATGTGAGAATCCTAGGGTCACACAAAGCAAGTAGCACTCACCCTGCTCTGTGCTCAGCGCTCTCCATCCCCCATCAGGACCAGTCCCCTCTGGGCCTCCACCCCCCAGCACTGTGAGCTGGGCACTCAGCTCCACTTGTGATCCAGCAGGAGATTGTGAACTTAGGAGACAGTGTCCCAGAGTTTAATGTCTGGCCTGGATGAAGCCAGAGCAGACTGTGTCACCACCTGACTAAGGAGCTGTCTCTTACCTGCTTCTGCCTACAGGAGAGCGTTCCACAACTTCAACTACTTCCTGTTTTTCTACAATGTGCTGCTGGGCCTGGGCGCCTGCCTCTCCAGGCTGCTCATCAGCTGCCTCCTGGGCACGTGGCTGATTGCACGGATTGACAGGACCATCATGCAGAGCGGCTATGAGGGCGCAGATATGGGTGAGCAATGGTCCTACTAACCACCCTGTGCCTTCGTGGAAGCTGCCAGGAAAAGATGGGCACGAGTTCATGTCTTCACAGGCCTAGAACTTGCCTTCTGGTAGAGGTCATAAAGAATAGAAACAAGCAATAGAAACAAGTGTTCTGGGCTGGGGAGATGGCTCGTCTTTAAAGGGCTTGCTGTGCAAGCTTGAGAACCTGAGTCTGATCGCCAGAACCTAAACAAAAATCCATTCAAGGTGTGATCTGCTTGTAATCCCAGTACTGGGGATGTGGAGACAGGAGGGTCCTTGGGGCTAACTGGACCAACACCCTAGCCTAATTGGTGAGTCCCAGGTTAGGGTGAAAGACCTCTTTCCTGTATACATGTGAACACACACACAAGAAATGTGTATTCCTGTGGTCAGAGGGAGTTCAAGGTTCCTTAAACCTGACTGTTCCACAGGCCATTGAGATGTGGGACAGGGGACTCAAACTTTCCAAATAGATTGGGGATGAGACACATCTCAGAATGATTAGTAGTGTCACTTGAACATTTAGTGAAGAAAGTATCTGGTTTAATATACTCTAAAGTTGTAGCCATTCTCAAGGAAGTAAAATTAGTGCTTCTGGCCCCTGCCTGGTCATTCCTCCCCTCGGCTGTTTAAGATCTGCACTGACAACTTCAGTCTTCCTTTGGCTGCTCTCAGCCCCTTTAAGCTTCAAGTTCTCTATCAAATGCATCTTTACACTGACTCTGCAGATTCTTTGTAAGAACTCAGACCATTAGAGCAAAAGAAAATGACTAACAGTTTTCCAGGACAGAAGGAGCAGAGGCAGGCAGCTCTATCTCTGTGAGTTCAAGCCCAGCCTGGTCTACACAGTGACTTCCAGGCCAGAGAAACACAATAATAATAATAATAATAATAATAATAATAATAATGACAAATAGCAATTGCATCATAAAAAGTACAACTGAGCGATAATGGGGAGGGGAGTAGCTGGACCTGACCTGCTTTTACCTGGGTTTTCAGGCTTCAATGCATGGATTGGCATGCTCTTTGTGGACCACTATCACACCAACCCTGTGCTGGTCAGCTTTTGTCACATTTTAATCACAAGCCACAGGGACCGGAAGCTGCAGAAGACCGTGAAATACTGGCACCTGAATCAATCAGCAGGTAGTGTCTCCTGTTTGAACCTGTACTAGTTCAGAGTGGAAAATGGATACTCAAGGACTCCCTGGGACTCCCAAGGTGCCTGATCCCCATATTGCTCCCCTTCCTCTGCATCCCTTTAGGCCAGGCTGCTCAAGAGGCCCAGCTCCCATCAGTCAAACTGTGTGGCCTTGGCCTGCAGACTAGCTCACCTGCCTATTCCAGAACTGAGCTCCAGTTCTGCTATCACAGTTATCTGTATCTCATTGTCTTGGGATGCCAGTGTACATCTCAGGCTAAATACTTGCAGATGCCATTTCAAGAAGTGGAGCTCAGTTTTGATTATACTCTATTGCTTATAGAAAGTGCTCTGAGTTCCTCCTATCCCTTAAGGGCTCAGATATCCTTACTAATATTCCCTACAGGTCTGTGGGATAGCTAATATCTTCTACCTCTCATTCCCCAGGAGTCCTGACCCAATGCCTCCAGTCACTCCTTTTACACTGTAGGTAACTGCCTCAAAAGTTTGAGAATAGCAGAGACAATACCCCATCCCCACCCCACCCCCACTCCTGCTCTTTCTGATTCTGCCCTAGGTCCCCGATTCTCGGCCAGGGCCAGAACTAGATGGCTCCTGCTGCAGACGCTGATTAACAACCCCAGGCTCATCACACTCAGAAAATCAAAATCAGGCCAAGGTTCTCAAGAGTTCACACAGATTCTGCCAACCTGCTCTGATTGCTGATTGGGCCACGGACTTCTGCTCCAAGGCTATGCCAGCTGCTGTGTGAGCACGAGGCTCAAGGCATTTGATGATGGTGTCATTGGGTGCAGGTGCTAAAAGATGGTGACACTCATTTGAAAGACACCAGTGCCAGGTTGTGAGGCGTTGGCATTTCCCTTATGCAGAGCCAAGCACTTATCCAAATCTTCATGATCAAAAAATAGCCCAGAACAGACACAGCCTGACTGATGACAGTCCCTCATGTACCTGCACAAGTGCTGTGGGGACCCAAAGTCTCAGCGCGCTTACACCTGGTTGCTGTGTACATTTGATCCTATTGGTGCACATGCCAAGGTCCTCTCTACAACTGCTGCATCTCTACAACTGCTCTTTGACAATTTGATTCTAGAAGTTGAGAAAATGGAGCACACAATATACACTACACACACACACACCTTTCTACCTCTGGCTTAATGACTTTGTCTCTATTCACAGATATCTATATTTACAAAGGGGGGCAACACCCTCCAGGTATTATCTTGAGAATAAAGCTATTCAAAACACACAGACACCTCTAAGTGTGTGCCTGACACTCTAAACTCTCAAAGGCAGAGATCTGACTTTGGTTGTCTCTATGGTTTGAGTGTATGCAGTGTCTCCCAAAGGCCCAGGTATCTGTTGGCCTTGGTCCCTGGGATGGCACCAGGGACCTTTGAGGAGTGGTGCTTGTAAGAGGTCCTTAAGTCACTGGAAGTGTGACCTTGAAGGGTATCATGGGACCCTGATCTCTATGTTTCTTAGCTGATGGGATGAGTATTTTTGCTCACTAGACATTCCTACCATGATATGCTCCTTAGAAGCCAAAATCCATGGAACCATGAGCCCAATTAAACCCTTTTTCTTCATACATTCACTGTCTCAGGTATTTTGTTGCAGCAACAGGGAGCTAATACAGGTTTCATGTCACAGAAAGATCCAAATGTGTGTGTGTGTGTGTATGTGTGTGTGTTTGTGTGTGTGTGTGTTCCATATTACTCATCAGGAAAATGAAAATTAAAACCACAGTGCTACACCACCACACAATGGCTAGGCTAAAGTCCAAAGACCAAGTGTGGGTGAGGAGACAGATTACTAAGTACACACTGTGGTATATGTGAACTGTTACCACTTTCAGAACCTTTGGTAGAATTTGCTAAGATGGACACGCACATACTCTATGACACAGAAATTATAATGTTAATTATGTGCCAAATAAAAATGGCTGTGTATGCTCTCCATGCAGAAGAATGGTTAGAGCAGTGATTTGAATACATTCCCAAATTGTAGAGAATGGAGGATGCCCTGAGTGAGTGAAACAAACAAGCCGAGCTTCTGGGGTGCTGTGGTTTCTCCATCCGAGAGCCCAGACAACCACACAGCTCTCTGTCCATGTGTTTGGCTGTCTATCATTGTTTTTATTCCCTTGTTTCCTAGGCAGGTTGAGTCCCTGAGTCAAGCAAGGACACAGCTCCAAATTGAAACTGAAAACACCCAATGTGCATTGAAAATATAAAATAATAAAACAGCTATATTTCTAATAATAGGATACTATCAGAAATGAATTATAAGCACATTTTTATAGTGAAGAAGGTTCTTTTAAATATATTTTTCATTTATTCTTTAACAGTTTCATATATGTATATGTGTCCATCCCCTCTTCTCCTTTCTCCCAGACACTCCCCCAACACATCTCTCCCTCCTGTCTTCATGTCTGTTCCTGTTTACATTCTGTTGCTGTGATAAAACATTCTGATCACAGTAACTTAGGAAGGAAAGGGTTTATTTCTATTTATATTACCAGGTCAAAGTATATCACTGGGAAGTCAGGGTGTACAATCCTCTACAATTGAGATGAACATGTGATTTCCACCCTTAAGTCCATTTATATAATTTATAACATCTATCAATTTACTTAGATTGAGCTGTTCTTGTATCTTTGGAACATAAGCAACTTTATTTTGGTGAATGATCTTTTTGATGTTTTCTGGAATTCTGTTTGCAAGTATTTTCTTGAGAACTTTTGAACCTATGTTCACTGGGGAGATTACTCTGCAACTCTCTTTTTCTTTCTTTCTTTGTCTCCTTCCTTCCTTCCTTCCTTCCTTCCTTCCTTCCTTCCTTCCTTCCTTCCTTTTTGTTGCTTCTTTACCTAATTTTGGAATCAAGATAATACTAGCTTCACAAAAAGAGTTTAACAAAAGTCTTTATGTTTGTTTGATGGAATAATTTAATGAAAAAGATTGATGCTAATTTTTCTGTGAAGGTAAAATTTGCCAGTGGCTCCATCTGTACTGGGATTTTCTTTGGGGGGAGGTTTTAAACCACTGCTTCAATTTTACTGCTTATTATGGGTTATGTGTTACCATGGCCAGCTCCCAAGTGGCTATACATTTTAAGAACTAGAACAGAAACAGCCCAGGCAAGGCAACCTTCTGATGCCTGAAACTCAAGCCACCAGCCTTTCCTGGCTGAGCAAAGACTGAAAAATAAATAATCAACAACATAGGGAGGACCAGAGTTTGAAAACAAGTGTTTAAAAAAGTATGTTTTTTGCCAGGTGATTGTGGAGAGCACCTTTAATCCCAGCACTCAGGAGGCAGAGGCATGCAAATCTCTGTGAGTTCCAGGCCAGCCAGAGAAACCCTGTCTCAAAAAACCAAAACCAAATAAAATAAAATAATATAAAATTACTTTTTTCATCCATTCCCTGGGTCACCTACAAGCTTTCTTTTCAGCTAAAATGAATCTAATTTTGATTTTATTTCACACTGATCGAAGAATGAGAATAAAAGGTGTTTTATTCATTGCTTCCTCATTCACCTGCGTCGAAGAATAAGAATAGTGTTTTCTAGTCATCGCCTTTCACATTTCTGATGCTGCAGCTAGCTGCAAAAGGTCATTCACTCTAGGAAGTCACCTTGGGAAGGACTTGCCAGCTTGGGAGACCCTGCCACCTTGGGTCTTCTCTGGAAAGGAGCAGAGTGGCCCACAGTACACGAGAAACTAGACTGTGTCTGGTGTGTTCCTCATTCTGGCTAGGCAGGTCTTGAGCCTTGACCTCTGAGCCCGTCAACCTCTTTTGAACTAGGAAAGATTTGATCTCTTTCAGATTGTTACAGGCAAGGACCACCTTGTGCTACACCTCCACCCCACCCCCACCCCCGCATAGGATGCTTTGACTAAAGAGACTGAATTCCTTGACCACAACAGTCAAGATCTGTGCGGGCCCTCTGATCTCCTACTGGCATTGGGAACATTTAAGGGCGCTCCAAGAACTCAACACCGAAAGTCGTGGTTGAGTTTCAGTACTCCATGTGGGCCATTGCTGTTGCTGAGTGACCGGGCTCCGAGAGAAAAAAAAGTGTGGGCAGGACCAGCCCCGCCCCTCGCGTTGCCTCGGAGACGGTCAGCGTCTTGCCGCAGTTGCTGCGAGTGGCCCAGGCGAATCTAAGTTTCAGGTGCGGGAACAGCCAGCCTTGGGGCAGGTCCTCTTTCCAGATCACTGGGCTTGGAGGGCGGCAGGATGATTGCACAGGAAGGAGGGCGGGTCTCACACCCTAGGCGTCTAAATAGCAGAATCAAATTCTTCCCTTCCCCGCCACTCCCCGTTTCTCCCGGAAGATGTGGCTGGGGTCCCAGTCCCAACTGACACCTTACGCGGATTGACTGTCACTAGAAGAGCTTGAGTGGAGCGAAGACAATAGTCCTGCCCTTTGCAGAATGTGCCTGTGCGCTTTGGGAGAAGCCACGTGAACAGGGCTTATCTGAAGAAGTTTGTTACCTGTCTCTTTCTCTTCCTCCCACCTCCTTTGTTGTTTTCTTTGAAATTCAAGTTTCCCCCGGTCTCCTGTGGAGTCTTAGGGCCTGAGTTCCCCCCCAAAAAGCACCTGCACTTGAGGAGGAAGTATGCTCCCAACTTCGCGCTGCACACTGAGATCAAGGCCAGGACGAAGGGGAAACCCTCCAGCAGCCAAGATGTTGCCAGTGGGCAAAATGTCCCAGGTAGAAAATGGAAAAGTCTACCAGCAGATCTTCCAGGCCCAGGTAGGCTCCCTGCTGTTCACGGCTCCCCTTCCCTCTGCTCCGTCTAACTTTCCTGTTCTCTTCTAATTCTCTTTATTCTGTGAAATTTCCTAAGATCCAAATCTTACTTATTTTATATTTTTAAAATGCAATATATTTTGATTGAGATCTCCCCTTCCTCATCTACTCCTAAATCTGATTTGTAGTTTTTTGGTTTTTGGGTTTTGTTTTGTTTTGTTTCTCTTATGGTGGGGGTGGAGAATGGGGGGGGGGGGGACGGAGAGGAGCTCACCACCCAGCTACCAAATAAATCACAGGGAGTCTTATTCTTTTTTATGAATGCCCAACCTTAGCTTTGCTTGTTTCTTGCCAGCTTTCCTTAAATTATTCCATGTACCTTTTGCCTCTGGGTTTTTGACTTTCTCTATTTCTGTATTTCTTTCTTAACTTCTTACCTTGTGGCTTGCTGTGTAGCAGGGTGGCTGGCCCCTGGCATCCTCCTCCTTATCCTGCTCCTCACTCTCCTCCTCCCAGAGTTCTTTTCCTATTTACTTTCTCTGCCTGCCAGCCCCACCTATTCTTTCTCCTGCCTTGCTAATGGCTGCTCAGCAGTCAGGTATTTTAGACAGGCAAAGTAACACGGCATCACAGAGTTAAACAAATTCGACTTAAAAGAACGCAGCACATCTTTGCATCATTAAACAAACGTTCCACAGCATAAACAAATATAACACATCTTAAATTAATACTCCACAACACAGATCTTCCCCATAAGAACTACATTTTAAAAAGTAGAGCTTTGGCACTACTTGGATTTTTAAAAATAATTGCTATTGGGTATTCAAGTGTACAAATAGAACATCAGGATGTTTATTCTTAAAATAATTAATTTTGATAAAAATTTTAATCAAAGTTATTCAGAACTAATCTGAATTAACCATTCTGTGCCTGGGTCTTTTTGTCAAGAATAAAATTAATTAATATTTTTATGTTTAGAAAGTGGGTCATACCAGGCATGGTGGTGCAAGCTTTAAGTCCCAGCACTTGGGAGACAGAGGCAGGTATATCTCTGCGTTTGAAGCCACCTTGTCTACATAGCAAGTTCTAGGATACCAGGGCTACATAACAGAGAGACCCTGCCTCAAAACAACAACAACAATAATAAACAACTAGGGCAGTCACACACCTCACCAGGTGTCCAGTGGTGTCCTTCATCGAGGACTTGCCTTAAAGTATTAAAGGCTTCATTGGCCACATCTTCTTGAATATACCTTACAAACCAAAGAGATCTTAAAAGAAATCCACCAGTCCCAAACCTAGTGTACTGCTTATTTAGGTAGGATTTTTATTCCTAGTTTGAGCCATAAATCATGCTGTCTGCTGTCTGTATAACCTTTAGAAATGGTGAAAGCATCAAGAAAGCAGAAAACTTAAATTACTCACATGATTTAGCTCCTTAGAAGTGAGTTACTATTATTAATCTTCAGCATGCGATTTTTCTATGTGATTTAAAATCCAAACTCACACTATAATTTGGGTTGTAATTTTTTTTTTTAAAGCAAGATGCTAGGTTTGTTGAATGTATTGAGAGGGGCCTATAATTTTTAATTTATGCTTTAGGAAGAGATTTATACTTGTTTTATGTGTGGGTGTTTGACTTGAGCATGTGTGTGCATGCTTGGTGCTGTTGGAGGCCAGCAGGAGGTGCTGGAGTTATAGGTGGTTGTAAGCCACCAAGAGGGTGCTGAAAATGGATCTCTGGTCCTCTGTAAGAACAGACAGCAAGTGTTGCTACAGAGCCATCGCTCCAACCCCATAATTTATGCTTTAATTTATATGTTCAGTTTCACACTATCTCATAATGATTTATTTGTCATAAGAAATTTGCTGTAATTTCTGTCTTTAATAACTCCCTAACATTCCATCAAAGGAATGCTATTCCACCAATCTCCTATTAATGGATAGTTCTGTTTTGCTTCTTCTTTTTTATTCCATTGTTTTCAGTTTCTGTGATTACAAAAATGGTTGTGTAGACTAAGTCTGGATTTCCTTCCAAGTTCTTTACATACACCTTCCTTGAAATAGCCTGTACCTGTAAAAGGGAAGGGGATCTTCTGCAGGTGTGTGTGTGTGTGTGTGTGTGTGTGTGTGTGTGTGTAGTTGGAGGCCTTTGTGCAAAATGCCTTCTGTGTGGCAGGTGCCTCCATGTCCTTCTAAGCTGGGTGCAGCCATCACGAAGGGCTTGGGCATCTGAGACTCTCACAATACCCTATCTCCCACCTTTGACACCCTCAGGTGCAGCTGGTTCAATCTCTGGCAGCTACCCGGAAGCGGGCTGCAGAGAATTCTGGAGCTCCAAAGAATGTCAAGACACCCATGATGAAGAAAGTGGCATTCCCTGAAGGGGAAACAATGACCCCTCGGCAGAGGAAGTGGGTACATAGCCTCCCCAATGACTGGGTCACAGAAAACCCAGTTCTCTATAGGTATGTCTTGCTATCAAGCCACACTGCTGGTCCTCAGTCTTCAAAGATGGGTGGCAAGTAGGACTGGAGTCTCAGGTACCTCCTCCAAAACAGGGAGGTAGTCACATCTGCATGAACAGATGTTTCTCTCTTCCCTCGGTACTTTTGGTGGAATGCCTAGGGACAGTGTCTGGGTAGAGGGATCACACTCTCATGAAACTTGATTCGTCAACAATAGCAAATAGCCACATTCTCTCAAAAGTGGGAAGACCATGTCAGGGAAGCTCCCTTGAGAGGAGGAGCTGCTGCTGAGACACAGAGACAGGAGACTGAGGGAGGAGGGTGGGGACAAAGCTCCGGAAAGGAGGGTCCTGACTCATTGCAGAAGGCTCTGGGACTGCATGAGGGCTAGTAAGAGACCAACAGGACAATAATGTTCACTGAGGGAAACAGTGGGGCACTTTGGTTTTTCTGGTGCTTGCCTCATAGATGGTGCGTTTATAGGCTTTATTCCAGAGTTGATGTCACAGTCTTCCCTCCTGGTCCTCTCCACTGAGTTAGTTTACTGAGAGATCTTGGCTCACTCCACCTAGATCCAAGCCTATGGACCTTGGTGCCATGGAGTGGCTCTGAGATTCCAGCTCTGCTCCACACAATGGCCCTACATGCCCTTCCCAGAAATGGGCTTATTCCAGCTGCCTCATAGGATTGTGTCTTGGTTACAGTTTCAGAGGGTTTGGGTCCATGATTATCATAGGGGATCATGGCAGCAGGCAGGCAGGCATGGTGTTGGAGCGATAACAGAGAGCTTACATCTGATCCACAAGCATGAGGCAGGCGGGGAGGGAGAGGGAGGGGGAGAGATGGAAGAGAGGGAGGAGAGGGAGGAGAGGGAAGAGAGGGAGGAGAGGGAAGAGAGGGGGAGAGGTGGGGGAGAGAGAGACAGAGAGACACACAGAGAGAGACAGAGACAGAGACAGACAGAGAGAGACAGAGAGAGAGAGAGAGAGCTAACTGGAATAAAATGGGCTTTTGAAACTTCAACACTTACCCCAGTGACACACTTCCTCTGGAAGGTCACACCTCCTAATCCTTCCCAAACAATTCCACCAACTGTGAACCAAGCATTCACATGTATGAACCTGTGGGCCCATTCTCATTCAAACCATCACAAATGGTGTGCTAAAGGGTGCATGCTGAGAACTTTATTCTTTATTGGGCTGTTCACCTTTGTGATCCTTTGTTTCCTATTTGGAAAGGGTTCCAGCCTCTGACCCATACTGGCCAGGTAAGAAATTTAGAGCTTGTGTCTGAAGCAGGGACCTAACTCTCCATCCAGGAACCCTCACAGACTATGCTTGGAGACACAGTCAGCAGTATTGGTTGGGAGCCTGGACATTGACTCCAAGGCTCTCTGGAATAGGAGGCCTGGGTGTTGCTGGCGTTTCCTTTCAGCCTAGTCCCACAACCACTTTGCCCCAAATAAACACATGCTATATTAATTATGAAACTGTCGGCTGATGGCTAGGGCTTCTTACTGGCTATCTCTGTCTTAATTATTAAGCCATTCTTATTAATCTAAGTATTTTTTACATGGTCTTATCTTACCTCAGAAGGACCCAGGCCTGTTACTCCTCCCTCTGCTACATGGTGTCTCCGCAGCCCCCCTCTCTCTCTTTACTCCTTCCTCTCATAGCCTCACATATCCTTCCTGCCTGGCTATCGGCCAAACTGTTTTTTATTCATCAATCAATAAGAGAAACATATATACAGAAGAACATCCCCCCATCACCTGGGTGGTTGCCAGTGCCTGTGCTGTGCTGTTCTGGGGGTTGGGGGTGGGGCTAGGGGTCAGGGCATACTTTTCTCCACTTGTTTCCTCAGGGAGAAGGAACAAGCCAGGAAGGAAAAGATGCGTGAGACTGAGGACATGATTGCTGCCCGAGAGGTGCAGGGTCTCATGGACAACATTGGTGAGCCTCCTGCCCTCAGCCCCAAGGGAAGGCCTGTCCCAGATGTGATGTCTCCATTTCAGAGGCTCCCGCTGCCCTCACTGTGGTCCTCAGCGTTCCAGAGGCTGTCTTCCGGGCATCCCCCCAGGAGGGACAGCAGTGGCTGCACAGTGGGAAATTCCAGGAAGGACAGAGCTCACCGCTGTGTGTGATTTGGCCACTTCTCAAGCCATGTTTTCTTTTCCTCACGACGCGTCCTAGTTTGACATGTGGGTGGGTGCCCTGCGACTTTATGATTAAGAAGTAACCCGTGCTCATTGTAAAAAAAAAAAAAAAAAAAAAAAAAGTAGAAGGCACAAGAACCTGTTGGCAGTAGTGCCCTTCTGCTGAGAAGTCCAGACCCACTACCTCAGGTGGCAGCCAGCTTCCAGCTTCCCAGATAGACACAAAGCAAAGCAGAGTGGTGGGGAGAGGGTGCAGGCTCAGGGCTGAGGGTTCAGGTTTACATCCTGCTCAGCTGCCTGTGACTTAGCTCTTTAACCACCAAGCCAGGGTGTACACATTACAGAAGGCTAGTAACAGCCCCGGTCTCCTGGGTTGGTCATTGGGTGCCATAGTTAGAATGATGCTGCCACATGGTAATAGTCTAATGTTGGCTAATATCGCTGCAAATGGTCCCTCTTTGTGTCATCTTACTGTATTTCCTTCTTGCTTGCTTGTTTTGTTTTTTTGAGACAGGGTCTCTTTGTTATGTAGTTCTGGCTATACTGTCAGGCTAGCCTCAAACTCACAGAGATCTCTCTCCTGAGTGCTGGGGTTAAAGGTGCATGTCACTTCTTCTGGCTTTATTTTACCTTATTTCAACTTCTCGGTGGTACAAAAGCATACCCATAAACTATTCAAGACAGACTTCAGTTCAGATAGTCAACAGTTTGTCACAGAGCAGGCTTTGTGTTAGATGACTTTTCCTCAATTGTAGGCTAACGGAAGTATTCTGAGTGCATTTAGGTGGGCTGGACTAAGCTTCCATGCTCAGTAGATTTAGGTATAATTAAATATATGTTCAGCTTACTATATTTTCTCTTTATAATAATTTTACCAGATCAGAACTCCTTGACTCAAAAAAGCATGTGTGTTTGTATCTATAAAGCTTCTTTTGTTGTTATTTTTGACACAGCTCCACTGAGTAGGCTGGCTTAAGATCTTGCCCTTTTCATGCTCAGACTACAGGCATGAGCCATCCATGCTTGACTGAAACTTTTTAAAAAGAAAACCACAAACATTTTCATCCTATATGCACCATTTGAGAATTTTGCCCCAGTAGTTTATTTGTGGTACAGAGGGTTGAAGCCAGGGCCCTGAGCACGCACGTAGGCAAGTGCTCAGCGCTGAGTTATACCCCACCCACCCCTCAGTCCTTGTCTTTGTGTCTGAACTTTGTTCCTTGTAGCAATCATGGGTCATCTTCATCTTTTCTCTTGGTCCTCAAGTCTGTATGCCACTGCTGCCCTGGCTTTGGGTCTGTGTTCTGAACTCAGGCCTTCGAGCCGTGCTGGCCTCCCTGGGAGCACGTCTCTCCCTGCAGGCTCATCAGCTCTGTTGTTGCCCTGCAGTTTCTGAGAAGACGAGCTCCAGCATCCTTCAAGGACAAGAAGAGTACAAGAAGAGGAAGTACCTGAGTGCACTGAAGAGCTTTCAGGGAGAGATTGAACAGATAGGGGTGGTGAGTCCTACCCCTCTCTGTTATGATATGGCATGAAGGGGACTTTGGAAGGGTTGGTCCCATGGTGGATGAGGGACAAATGGCAGTGAGAGAGAAATACGCCATTAGGCAGGACTTATGGGGAAAGTTTATTGGGGGGAAGGTAAGGTAAGGGAGTAAAGGAAGGGAAGAAAGGAAGAAAGAAAGAAAGAAAGAAAGAAAGAAAGAAAGAAAGAAAGGAAGAAAGAGACAGAGACATAGAGGGCTGTCTCCTCAAAAATAGGAGAGAGAGGGAGGGAGAGAGAGAGAGAGAGAGAGAGAGAGAGAGAGAGAGAGAGAGAGAGAGAGAGAGAGAGAGAGAGAGAAGGCAGAGGTTGTCTCTTAAGGGACCTTTGACCTGAGTCCAGAGCCAGCGTACAGCCTGCCCTGTGCAGAGGTGGCACAATTTGTCAGGACCCAAGGGGCGGGGACGGGTTTGCCTGGATCACAACACTCTCTCCTCTGTTCTGTGGCATTCCCTGGGTGGGGAGGTGTGTTTTCATTGTCCTCAATCTTCATTCTCCTCCTTCGTACCTGAGTGGTCCTCAGTGTCTCATCAGAACATAGACATGGATGGAATCATAGAAGGCACGTTCAAAGGGTTTGTCATAAGCGCAGGCTTCCTTAACTCTCAGAAAATTCCTGTAAGTCAGAGGCTCTTACCTCATTTTGCAGCAAGTCCCAGAGTCTTACCAGGACAGGCATGAAAGCAGCCAAATCAGAGCCGTGTTTGTCTGACTAAAAACCCAGTCTTTAACTCACTGCCAGTCCTAGGCCTGCTGATGGAGAAGCAGCGGTATCTAAGATGTACCCTCGACAGTTCAGTACTTGTGGGGTTTGTGTTAGTCGATTTTCTGTTGCAGTGATAAAACACATGACAAAGGTGACTTACAGTCCCAGAGGGACAGGTCCTCTAGCGAGGAAGCATGGCAGCAAGTGACTGGCATGGTGGCAGGAAGCAGAGTGCTCACACCTTCAAATACAACCCAAAGAGCAGTGAGAGCAAGCGAAAAGCTGGGTGAAGCCTTAAGCTCTCAAAGCCTCCTCTCACTGACATACTTCATCTAACGAGGCCACAACTCCTAAACCTCCACAGATAGCACCACCAATTGGGGACCAAGTGTTCAAATGCCCAAGACTGGGGGACACTGGAACCACCTCAGACTCCATGTTTCCCTACTCTCGGCTCTCTGTTCTTTTCTAGACTTCATCTCTAACCACACTGGGGCCTGGGAGGCTCCTAAATGAGACCATTTATCCCTTCCACGCTCCTCTCTGAGACATAGGCCCCCGTAGGCATCTCCCATTTCTCTCTTCTCTGACTTCCTGTCTCGAGTCCCAAGCACTGGCTGTGTGTCCAAGGCACTAAGAACGGATTCCGTTCTGTCTTCATTATGGCGCAACCAGATGTCAGCCCTGCCTTTGCTGCCTCTTCCCCTCCATCAGCCTTGGTTTTCATATCTGGGCAATCTTGGCTTTCCTTCATCCACTCCTTTGATTACCAGTCATGGACATGGCCATTCCTAAGTGTGGTTGAGGAGAAGGGTTTTATTGTAAATAGGGAGAGAGTGTAGCCAGAGGCATGCAGAAGGGTCCAGACTGAACGGGGGTCTGAGAGGAAGGGGTGGGAGGTGAGTGAGGGGAAAAAAAGAAGAGAGAGCGAAGAGGAGGGAGGACCAAGAGCCAAGAGCAGAGGACCAAGAAAGGAGCACCAAGAGGGAGCGCCGCCAAAATGGCAGGGTTATTTAGGAAAGAGAAGCCGAGGGAGGGGAAGCAACGCCCCAGGGCTGGAGAAGTTTAGGATAGAGGTCATGGTGAGGAGTGTTGAGAGGAGCCTAGAGGCCAAGTAGTCACTGGTATGTTAAGAGGCAGGAGCCACAGTTAGACCCTTGTCCCGAGTTTCTTTGGGAGCTGACAGGCTAGATGGGATGACAGCCCCTCCCTCAGCTATTGAGGAAAGAATCAAGTGGCATCAGGTACTACACAGGCACCGTGCCGGTATGCTGCAGGGTGCCCTGGTCTTCTGGGTGTGAGCTTATCATCAGTCCTCAACTCGTCAGGTCTAGATAATGATCCTTCTGGAGACACGATGGGCCCTGACACCACCCCCATTACAGGGAAGGCCACCTCCCGTCTGGGGTGTTAAGGCCCTGACCCTCAGCCTCCTGGCCTGTTGCAGGAGATGGAACCTCTCATCCTAGAGAAAGGGCAGCTTCTTCTTCAAAAGATGGCCCAGTCTGATGAGGATGTTGATCGGTTGTTCAAAAAAGTCGAAAATGAACTGGATCTTGAGAGCCACACTATCCAGGTAGGGGTTCCCTGGTGTCTGTGCCTGCTCTTCCTATCTCTCCAGGAGCTCCTGGTCTGACCCTGTTCCCCTGGGCAGACTCTGTTGGAGCTGTGGGAGAAGGTGGCTGAGAGATTCATGCAGCAGAAGCAGGAGATTAAGGAACTAGATCAGGAGCTGTTGGCACTGGAGGTCTCTCGAGCCAACAAGGCAAGTTGGCTTTCTCTAGAAGGGTCTGTGGGACAACCCTCTCCCTGTTAGTGCTCTAGGAACTGAGAGTCACTCACAGCGATGCCGTCTCCTCTCTAGCTGAAGGACGTGTTGAAGAGATATGTTGACATCATAGAGAAAACCTCCTACCTCCTGCTGCCCGATGTATATAGGCTGATAGATAAAGAAGCCATGGTGAGTGATGTTCTGCAGAGGAGTATG
This sequence comes from Cricetiscus sungorus, assembly GCA_030556225.1. Taxonomy (NCBI): domain Eukaryota; kingdom Metazoa; phylum Chordata; class Mammalia; order Rodentia; family Cricetidae; genus Cricetiscus; species Cricetiscus sungorus. The sequence continues at coordinate 53,928,385 of JANBXA010000734.1, forward strand.
GTGTAGGGTTTCCTGGGCCTGGTGTCTCAGGAATGCATGATGTCCCCAAGTAACTCAGGTAGGCGTCTTTGGTTGGGAATCAAATATTTTCAATAGCAGTCATTAAGAAGTGTGTTCATGGTTTTCTGGTGTCTGTAGTTAGTTACATGCCTAGCACTCAGCCATCACTTACTGGGCCATGTCCCAGCCACTGTATGTGTAGTGCTATGGGTGCTACATTCTGGGGTTGTTGTTTTTAGGGCTTTCTCTGTCCCAGGGCTCCCCACCCTTAGCAGTCCCAGCCTACTCTGGGTTTCTGGTTCTTCCCGCCTCCCCTACTGGTCAGTGGTGTCTGTGGCTGCACTGCACCTGCCTCCTGGCTCTGTCTCTTTACTCCCAGTCTCCCTCCATGGGTGGAAAGTAGGACATTCAAGGTTGTTCATGATGTCTCCAGAGTAAAGCCTGACCCTTCTGCTGTGAGAAGGCTCTTGCTTGAGCTGCTCAGGGATGCGTTTTGCAGTGGTATTTGTGCACAGCTGAGCTTGCCCTAGGTCTTCAGTTGGGATAGCAGTGTTCCCTGCCAGGACATGTTTGGAGGGTGACAGCAGAGGTCTGGACAGTAACAGTCGTTCTTGTTTAAAATTTTATACTTAAAGAGATATTAAAAAATATTTGTGTACATATGTGTGTCTGTCTGTGCCTATATTTGTGTGTCTCCCTGTGTATGTGTCTCTCTATGTATTTGTGTGTCTCTCTGTGTGTACATGTCTATCTGTGTGTATATGTGTGTCTCTCTGTATGTATTTGTGTGTCTCTCTGTGTGCGTGGGTCTTTCTGTGTGTAAATGTGTGTCTCTCTGTATCTGTATCTGTATCTGTGTGTCTCTCTGTGTATGTGTCTCTCTGTGTATTTGTGTGTCTCTCTGTGTGTATATGTGTCTCTCTCTGTATCTATATCTGTGTGTCTCTCTGTGGTTGTGAGCAACCCTGCCTGAGTGCTGGGAACCAAACTGAATCCTCCAGAGGAGCAGCAAGCACTCTCAACCACTGAGCCATCCCCGCAGCCCTGAATTTAATTTGAAATTAGCATAAAAATATGCTTTGTCATGATGTTTTAAAACATGATCTGCTTTGTTGATCCTCTCCCCACCTGGGTCTCCCCAGCCCTCATTGCCTTGCGCCTTTCCACCAGCCCCATTAGCCTCCAATCTGTTTTCACGTCACATGTTGTCACTCCTCCCTTTTCTCGACACCTCTTTTTCTCCTCCCGTGGTCCTCTTTCCAGTTTCATTATTTACGCCTACACTCATATGTTAAACACTTACAAACATTAAAAATTAGGGCTGCATGTGAGAGGTAATATGTAACTCTTGTCTTTCTGAGTCTGGGTCATCTCACTTAATATAGTAATTTCCACCCTAAAGTTTAGGCTTTGTGTGTCTCTGGAGATATACATGACTCAGTGCTGTGCTTCCCTTCTGGTGCCCCAGTCTCCTCACTGTTGTCACCTGGGACATGCGCTCACACTGTGTGTATGCGTCTCATCAAATTTCATAGTCCTCTACTCTCACAGCATTACTGTGACCCTGCAGGGTGAAGAAACACTTGCTTAGACCCCAGCAACGCAGTGCTTGCTGGCATGAAGCCTCAGGCCCTACTGGAAAGCCATGCTGGAATTCCTTCCCTCTGAGCCTGGCTGGGCCTGCAGCTAGCTAGAGGAAAATGGGTGGCATTGAGGATTTTTTATGTGGTGGGTTGGGAGTGGTGAGGGGGAAGCTGCTCTCATTTTAGCAGTGGGGGGATGGGGAATGATGCATGGCAAAGGCCAGAGTTATGATGTGCAGGAAGGAGCTATTCCCATCCGGGTCCAGGACATGCAGGTCGGCAGTCCTGGCAGGACCAGGTTTGGATCTGGATTCAGCACAACTTTGGGTCTGGGTCTCACAGTCATCACATGTGGCTGGCCTCTGATTTTGGAACAAATTTATATAATGGCAGCAAACAGCCAACTGGAGTGCCACCCTCTTCGTTTTTGAGCAGTGACCCAGTGCAGCTACATTTCTGGGTTGGGGTTCCTGCTGTCAGAAGCAAGCTTCGACCTTCAAGGAAGACCCCCAAAGAACAGTGGGTCACGGCTGTTTCCCTGTCCTTGGCCTCCAACCCTCCTCACATCCCACCACAGCTTCACTTGGCCCTGGCCTACCCCGTCTCCTGACTCCTCTCCTGCCCTATCTTGCTGACCCTTACTCAGGCCAGAGAATTGCCCCTGTCTAAAGCCCCACTCACCTCTGACCCCAGGCCATGAACCAGGCTCTACTGGGCAACCGGAAGGCCATCGCCCAGCTGTTGGTCAACCTGACTGAAGCCACCCTGCAGCAGGAGCTTGACAACCGCCACCGCTGGCAGGGCCTGGTGGATGTCTGGAAGGCGCTCAAGAAGGAGGCCCTGCAACAGAACTTCAAGTCAGTGGTGACGCTCCTCCTGTTCCCGTCCTTCCACACCCCCACCTACAACTCCCTCCTGGCTGCCTTCTCCTGCTCTCCTCATTGTTATCTAAAAATGCTACTGTTTTCTACGCCCCTATATTTAAATTTAGAAATAGATAAAGGTACCAAAAAAGAAATTAAGAGTCGCCACTGACCCTTCCTGGAAGGAGAAGTAGGCTGAGATTTGAGCACTTTGAGACCCACAGCGCCCATGCCATTTTAGATCTCATTTCCCCATGAACACGATTTCACAACTGTCCTCTGAGCTCAGTATGAATTATTGGAACGTGTTCACGTATTTGTCTGTGTATTTCTGTTCCTCTGTATTAGTTACAACCTAGGGCAAGCAAGCAGTAGCGATGACCACAGCTGACTTTTCTTGGACACTTCCCATGATGCAGGGGGCATGGGGCTTAGGGCTTTGTTTGTCATCTATCTTGAGTCCTCACAAGTTCAGCGGAAGAGGAATGTCTTCCGGGTCATGGGGTCTGAGGTGGGGCCATTATGGTTTGGATGGTGTGGGCCAGGGTTATGGGGCTCAGTGTGTTCTTGCCTTAGTCCCCCTCCCACTTCTCTCCTCTGTGGTGCGGGGTGTGGCTGTCCAGTGAGTTCATGGCTAGCAAGAACATCCAGGAGCCCCCTGCTGTGCAGAAGGAGCTGGAAGAAATGCTGAAGAACCAGCAAGTCCTTCAAAAAGTGAGGCTGGATCACCTCTGCACCATCTGGTATGGTCACCTCGGCACCATTTGCAATGGTGTGTAGGAAAGACCACTGGGGTCAGCACCTTTGGAGGGCCAGGAGGGAGGCCATGTGGCCTAGATCTTCCCCTGAAACTCTTCCACACCAGGTCACCTCCTGGTGCTGGAGAGCGGGGCTGGCCACCTGAGCCCCAATGGCAAGAAAGCTCATAGCTCATTTGCTGTGAAAAGAAGCTCAGTTTGGTCCTGACAAAGCTTACTAGGAAGCAGTGGACGGGGAGGAGGGAGGAGGAGAGAGAGGGGAGAAGAGAGGAGGGAGAGGAGGCCCAGTAAGAAGTGGCAAGACAGCCATAGCTTTGGCCCTCGTCCTGAGGCACTTAGGAGAGTGGGTAGGAGGCCAAAACACTGGGAGGCTGCTGTCACAGGAGGCTCTGTTCAGGTTCTTCCTGGTAGCATCCTGGTGGACAATAAGGGGCTTTTGTGTGAGGTGCCAAATGGGGCACCAGGAGATCCCAGCCGGTTCTTTAGCTCCTTCAGTATTATATTGACAGGGCATTAGATACGCTGGCCCTTTTGTCCAGTTTTGTGCAGACCAGGCTTAACCTGTCATCTCTTCTTTCCCTAGTGACCTTCTCCCTCCCAACTATAGCAAAAGCCAACTGACCGAGTGGTATGAATCTCTCACTTCCCTGAACAAGCAGCTTGGTGAGCAACATCTGTGAGATTTCCAGAGCTTTACACAACTCTGCCCAAGTAGCAGCTTGTTATAGTCAGCCTTCTAGTCATGCCTCTGAGGAGTGGTGGCTCCTTCATCCTGGGACTTTAGGATGTGTGATCCCTAAAGACCCCCTCCTCCACTCCCTGCCCAGTCCACAGGCATGCTGGCCACAACCTCTGACATCTGACTCCTGACCCAAGCAAGGGGCAAGGGGATAGAGACACAGGGTCTCTGCTTAACTCTCAGGGTGGCGCAATGGCCGTTACCCGAGCGTCTTACAGTTAGAGGCATGGGATTAAGGTCCAATTCTGCTGCATCCTGCTGCACGACCATGGGGAAGCCAAGGCATCTCATGGCCTCAGTGTCCTCCTCTGTAGAGATATGAACACGACTAATCACGGCCCCTACCTTGTGAATTAATGTCTATTTATAGTATAGTCCCTAGCTCACAGCAAGAAGGCTGAACCATAAATGGCAACTGTTTAGAACAGTTCACACTAAGAGTGTGAGGTCACAGCCCTTAGCCCAGCTGCCTGGTTTGGAAATAACTTCGGGGCGTGGTCATACTCATTTGTCTACTTTCGCTCTCCGGATGCTTGCTCACTGCAGCCCAGACTGTGACACAAAGCTGGAAATGCTGGCTCAGTCATTTTGTGGGAACAGTGTGCCAAGCCTTACCGTAGAAAGTGTAATGATTTTTCTATCTTTGAGGCTCACCACAACCCAGTGAGGTCAGTGGCCATGCCCTAGGCACTTGTGTTACTGCAACACCATTCCAGATGAATATGTGAGGAGAGTGAAAATCTGGTTTGGCTCGTGGTTTTCGAGGATTTCAAAGGCGTGGTTGCAAGCAATGTGGGAAGCCTGTGGTAGAGCCTCCACACAGGGAACCAGGGAGCAGAGAGGGCAACTGACCGGAGGCAAGGCTGTAACCTTTAAAGGTCCAACCCTAATGACCTGTTTCTGTCAGCTAGGCTTCCCCTCCTAAAGGTTCTGAAGCCTTTCAAAAACACATATGATCAAAACGAGGTGCAAACCTCTCACGTGCGCCATTGTCTCTGTGTCCCAGAAGATCCCCTGAGCCTGAAGCTTCTGCTAGAGATGATCACCTCATGCCAGGGCATGCTCTTGGGGTGCTAGGGACTCTGTGAGGGGGAGACACCCAGCCCCTGACCTGAATAGAGGGTTCTGCCAAGCAATCTTTGCAGTGGAAGCTTTTTGCTGAGGGCACACCTCTCCTAACTTTCCCCTTCCTCTTGGAGGAGCGTCTGACCTTTGACCTGTTTTGTTTTCTGCCCCTGGAGACACCTACCACATGGACTGCATGGCTCTGGTCCGCTTCCTGTATGAGAAGATTTGGCAGGAGTGCTTGACCTATGTGCAGAATTGTAAGGTAGGCTTCCTTTCTGCAGGGCTGGGAAGAGAAGCTGTGTGCTGTACCTGATGGTTTGCCCCCGGCCTTCCTCCCTACCCCTTCCCCTCCAGTCTCTAACAAGGCTATTCTTCCTTCCTGTGAGGCAACAGGTGCTCGCTGGCCCTTGGGCCTTCTGGGTCCTTCTATCTGGCTGACCCTCAGTCTACAGGACTCAGCTCAGCATTGCTCTCTCTGGGAGGCCCTATGAAATGGAATTGTATATTCACAAGCCATCTCTGTCTTTATCCTTGGTTGTATTCTTCCTAGCACCAGGTCTTATCACAGATGGGGGCCATATTTTAAGGGTACACCACAATGCCCCTTCATAGATAGTGCTGACCCTGGTTCTAGCCCCCACCATCCTCTTTGGCCCGCCTGCCTCTGGGCAGGGTAAAGCAGTGAGTTTATCTTCAACCTGTCCAGAACAGAGGCAGATTTTCTGGAATTTGGGAAGTAGTCTGTCAAATATCTCTTCTCTGTCCCCTTAGTAAATGTGACCAGGTGAAAAACCTACAAAAGCCTAGGCATTCTGAAAAGTTCTGAGCCCCGAGAGCCTGCTCACTACCCTCAGAGAGGGCCTCGTATTCTCCAGACACCTCTGGCCAGCTCTGCTCTGCACCTTACCCACCCAGGAGTAGAACCAAAGGGAGCCAGTGTGCTTCTTGCAGCCCTGTGGGGGCCCTGAAGCAGCCCATTCAGAAGGAGGCCTTCTCAGCCAGGCTCTGCCTTGCTCTCTTTCCACCCTGCAGAAGCAGCTGCTGGACTGGAAAGCTTTCTCAGAAGCAGAAGCAGAGAGCCTGGTGAACCCATCCTTCTTCCTGATGGTGGGGGAGTTCCAGAGCAAGGTGGAGAAGAAACTGGAGCTCCTGGATGTATGTTCAGGGGTGCCGGGGGCTCTCCGGGTGGGGCACATCTCTAGAGTACTACAGTGCAAATCCTAGAAGTATAAGGTGTCTCTGGTGTGTCCCTCACCAGTCCCTCCCTGCACAGGCCTCCTGTGCTAATCACACCTGGGCATCCCCTGGTCCTGGAAACCACCCTGACATCAGGGCTGCTCAGGCTTAGGAAAGCCACTTAGGCCATAAGTGTGCTAGAGACACGGCTGGCTCCTGTGTTGAAGGCTGAGGAAGACAAGAAACTCCCAGCCCCAAGGGATTCATAGTCTTGATCTAGAGTCAGCATACCTTTTCTGTGAAGGGCCAGGTAGTGATTGTGCTAAACTTTGTGGGCCACAGATGTCTGTCACAACTTGTCACATCTACCAAGCGAAGCAGTGTAGAAACAAAGGGTGTGGATATGTTCCAATACCTTCATTAGCAGTCAGGATTTGAAGTTCATTTAATTTTCGTGTTATTTTTTCCCCCACTAGTTTTGATTTGTTTTAAAAACATTTAAAAATTAGAGAATCATAAGTCCAAACAAAAACAGATGGAGGGCCAGATTGACCCTGCAGTCTAGTCTACCAGTCTCTGTCCCAGATGAGTGCGTACAACCTGTGCAGTGCAGTTTTGTTTCTTATACGTGTGGTGTAGGCCATCAAACTAAAGTTCTCACATCTGCCGAGAAAGCTCTCTGCCAACAAACTCTCTCCAGTCCTAAAATGCAGGGCTTTTCAAAAATTTTTAGATTTATTTTATCTTATGTATGAATGTTTTACCTGCATGCATGTATGCGCACCATGTATGTGCCTGTTGCCCGAGAAGGCCAGATGAAGGCATCAGAGAATGGAGATACGAATGGTTGTGAGCCACCATGTGGCTGCTGGGAACCTAACCCGGGTCCTCTGAAAGAGCACCAGGTACTTTTGACCACTGAGCCATCTCTCCAGCCCCTGACATAGAGTTTTGAAAAGGTGAAATTGCATGTGAGATTTTAATAACAGGCTAAGAGACAGAGTGTTCTAGAGAAAGATGTCCCGCTACCCCATGCAGGGAAGGCCAGGTACCCGTCTTAGTTAGGGTTTCTATTTCTAAAACATCATGACCAAATAAACTTGGGGAGCAAATGGTCTGTTTTGATTACACTTCCACATTGCAGCCCATCATTGAAAGAAATCAGCAGAAACTCAGGCAGGGTGGCAATCTGGAAATAGTAGCTAAGGCAGAGGCTGTGAAGGAACACTTACCCACTTGCTCCTCATGGCCTGTTAGCTTGCCTTCTTATGCAGTGCAGCCCAGGGCTAGGCAGCACCCTCAACAGTGAGCTGGGCCAGCCCATATCAATCATTAGTCAAGAAAATACTCAACAGATTTGCAGTGGGCCAGTCTTATGAAGGTGTTACCTCAATTGAGAGTCTCCATTTCCATTTAACTATAGCGTGTGTCAAGGAGACACAAAACTAACCAACACAGAGCCTAAAGCTGACTTTGAGGGATGGTGCTCAGGTAGTCACTTCTGTCTCTGGAGACACAGGGCCCCGTGGACAGGTCATCCTTGGGGCCTGTGCCAGTCTGCCCTCCAGGTAACTTCTCTGTGTTCTACCTTGGGCGGCAGAGCTCCTTTGAGACCCTGGCCAGGCAGACCGAATTTCAGAGTGCAGACCTCTTCAGGTACTTCCAGGAGGCTGTGAGGCTGTGGGAGGGCCACCAGAGTGTTCTGCTGTCACAAGAGCTGGAGCTGGAGAAGAGGATAGAGCAGCATCGGCAGAAGCACAACCAGGAGAACCAGGTGCCCAAAGCCTAGGGCCATGGAGGCGGGGCGATGTGGGCTGGATGCAGACTTCAGGAGCCACACTGCAGCTGCCAGCTTTCAGATAAAAAAAAAAAAAAAAAAAAAAAAAAAAGCCAACTTAACAAAAGCACCGTAAACAAAAATGAACTGAAAATAGACCCTAAATTTAAATGTAAAAGCCTTAAATTGTAAAATGTGTGTGATGGAGGCTTGCCTTGATCTTGGGGGAAGATGGGGTAGCAAGAAGAATTCTGAACAAGGCCAGAGCTTTGTGATGGGTCTTGTGAATGATGCTTGTCTCTAAGAGTGTGCACAAGAAAGAGAGACAGAAAAATAGACTGACTGGCTGGCTGAGATTGAATGGAGAGTAGTCAGTAACATGATCTGGAGCTGGTGGGGGTGTTTAGCAGGTCCAGATGCTTGCATAAACACCTAATGACCTGAGTTCAATCCCAGTGTCAGAAGAGGCTTCCAAGAATTATCCTCTGATCTTCATATGTATGTGCCTGAAAACACACACACACACACACACACACACACACACACACACACACACACACCACACAGAGAGAAAGAGAGAAACAAAAGAATTAAGTAAATAAATAAGAAAATAAGCAAGATGATCCAAGTATAATTTTATGAGCCATGGCTTACTGCTGGCCAGATAGAATGAATTCTTTTTTTCCCATAGTGTTTAAAAAAAGATGACAAGGTAACAAATCTCATAAGGATGGCAGGTGACAGACAGATGCACTGCCCCCACAGTGAACTGCAGAGTTATTAATTTGTGGTTGTTCCAGTAGGGGGAAGGAAGACCTTTGTGGGAAGTCAAGCCTAATTAAAGGCTAGGGTGGCCCTTTTATGAGAAGTTTCTCAGGACAAACTGGCTAGAACCCCAGGCCCCAACATGGCAAGTAAGGTTGCTTCATTGTAAGCAAGTGGCACTCTCAGTCTGCGAAGGAGCAGCTGACAACGATGCCTGCCACACCCTGAGCTCACACGGTATCTAACTCTTGAGATCATATGCGTTTTGAAGTCCCAATTGTGGAGCTAACTCACCTATGTGGCCTGATAAAGTGAGGTATAGGTAGCATTCCAGGGAATTGGATCCAAGACGTCACTTACAGATGCCTCAGAAATGTGTAGTACAGGCTTGACTATAGGGCCAAGGCTCGAGGGGCATGTCCTTGAAGTGGCTCTTCTGAGCTCGGACCTTGAGTAGGTGGATGGGGACAAAACATTCCAGGAACAAAGAGCCTGCAATTGTGTGTTGGGGAGAGCGAGGGTGGTCACAGACTTGGTCCCTCTTTTGCCTAACCCTCAGCTCTGGAGAGAGTAGGATCTGCATGTCACTAACATTCTGCCATCCCGGGACACTCATCTGTGCTTCCCTTGTTTTGGAAATGGCTGCCAGATTCAAGAGGTTAACCTCGATAAACTTCTAGACCAACTGAGACAGCAGAGCCAAGAAGAGACACTGAAGACGCACCTGGAAAAGGCCAAGAATTTTCTGAAGAACATGAAATCTGGGTAGGCTGAGCAGACCTCAGGAGACAGGGGGAGATGGCCCGGATTCACAGTTAAGGGAACAGCAGCTTGCACTGGAGACCAGGGCTGTGATCAGCACACTCAGATAAAAGCTGTGCCCTCAACACCGGAGAACATTAACAATCCTTTGCCCCTCCAATGGGAATCTGCAGAATTTCCCAGGGAGAATCATGGCAAGTTTGTAGTGAGAAGTGTCAATGCCACGAACTTGGCCTTCCCCTTTAAAATGTAAACATGTATACTCTTTGGGGTTTTTTTTTGGGGGGGGAGTTAAGACAGGGTTTCTCTTTAGCTTTGGAGGCTGTCCTGGAACTGGATCAGTAGACCAGACTTATGTATACTCTTTGTTAAAGGGACAGGAAAGTTAACTTCTGCAAACAGAGATGCCCCCCTCATTCTCACCCAGCTGTTATTCCTTTGTATAATAATGCCCATTTATGTACTCAGATATATACCAATATAGTGTTTTAAAAATAAAGGATGAGTTATATAATGCAAATTATTCTGTAATTCCAGACCTATTCCAGATTTTAAGTGACCATGTAGAATTCACTACTATAATTACTTATTAGTTACTTGATTATATGCTAGCCATCTGGTGATTAGCTTTTCCCCATTGGCCCTGGGTTCTCTAGAGAATTACTAACAGTTCTCTGTGAACTGCATTATATTTTCATGCCTCGGTAGAGCTGGTTCTGTAAGGGACCATTCCCAGAAATAGACTCACCATCCATCTCATGCCTGCACATAGATCTGGGGGTTTACCTTTGGGTAACTAAGCTCCTGAGCCTTGTTTGCTTTGCTTGAGAAACAGATAACATTTCTGAGCCTGGTGATGTTTGCAGGTTTGATGGGATAACATAGATTAGGTTCAAGGACAGAGTTAGGGTCACAGGCAGGAAAAATGAGTTCATATTACAAACGAGAAACTTCCCAGATTCTCTACAAAGAGCATGTGCTCCTTGTATGATCAGAAAAACAGTACAATAGCTCTAAGACTGCCTCTGTAAGAAGAATAGCCACCCACCAGCTAGCTCTGTGCAATGCCAGTTGCGGGATGGAGGCCTGGGGCGTGGCTCCAGCGAGGGTCTCCCATACAGGTCCCCTCACACAGTGGTTTCATCCTCCTCCCTCCCAGGTATGAATGTTTTCACATCCTCCTGACCAAAGAAGTGATGGAGTACCCAGGGCTCATACTGAAAGAGCTCAACTGCTACAGCTTCACCCTCAGCCAGCACTTCTACATTCGAGAAATCTTCGAGCAGGTATCACGGACAGATGGCACACCCCTGGCCGCTCGATAAGCAGGAAAGGGGAGAGCACGGCTTCCTGTCTGATCTGCCTACACTGGGCAGTGTCATTCCCCAGGCAGGATATTTTAAACCATCGGGAGGCCGAGGATGAAGTGACTGAACAAAGACTTCCTCTTAGTTTAAAAGGGCCTAGGGGCTAGGTAGAGGGCTCAGCAGAGAAAATGCTTGTTGGTCAAGTGTGAAGACCTGAGTTCAAATCCTGAGAACCCACATAAAGCCAGGCACAGTAGCTCAGATCTGTAGTTCCTGGTGCTTCTGTGGGGAGATGGGGGTCAGAGGATCCCCAGAAGCTCAAAAGCCAGTCAGCCTGATATACACTGCAGTGAACAGTAAGGAGACCCTGTCTCCAGACTAAGGGTGACGACAGACACCTACGGTTGTCCTCTGACATACGCACGTGTACATCCCTCCACCCCCACTCACAGTGACATGACCCCCTTCCTTTCTAACTTACATACACATATGATTGATAGGCTCTAACCTGGAAATGAAAAGTCTGATTTCTATAATGCTTTTGTGTTCCATTCATAATGTCTGTCACTGGCACATGATTCTGCTAAAATTAAGCCAAGACCCATTACTCTTCCCTCAGGTGTTCCTCACCAGCTCCACCCCATCAGAACCAGCTCAGCTAGGATCATGTTACCAGGACCATTCTGTCCACCCTCCTGGACTCTGGTTCACCCTGCTGCCCACCATTTCCTCTAGTTCACATGTGAGACTGTGTCAGAATGAGCCCTGATTCCATTACCTAGTGTTTACCATGAAGCTGTGCTGGCCTGCTGGGAATTAAGAAAACAATGTTTGCCTGGCCTGAGGACGCACAGATTGCCCTAGTAAATGAAGTTAGTCATGGCCTGCATGGCCTTTTTACATAAAGAGACATGAAGCTTTAGAAGCAGCAATCTGGAGAAAGGCCTTGCTGGTCCTACAGTGATTTGTTTTTTGTTTGTTTGTTTGTTTGTTTCTCCTTGTAGAATTTAGCTGGGGAAGTGACTTTCAAATTCAGGCAACCAGGTAACGTACCCTGACCTTCTGCTATTACTCAAGTGTATCTGTGGGTCGGATGCCCAGTCCAGGCAACGTTAGTTGCTGTCTGCTTATCCTTTGATGTTGGTCACCAACAGAAACCCACGAAAGGCTCTTCATGCAGAGAATAAGGAAACTGAAGAAAAAGCTAAGGACGAGAGTGGCCATACGCAAAACTGGAGAAAGCACAGGTAAAGAGACAGGCTCCAAGAAGCCAGCTGAAGGGTTGGAAGAAGAAGCAGGTGAAGAGACAGAGTCCATCATGGCTGGAGAGGCACGGAGCCACCGGGACAAGTTCTTACAGGGGGACAGGATGGATGAGTCCAAAGAAGATTCTATCCAAGAAGCTGAAGAAATGAGCAGCATTAAAGAGACTGTCTCAGAGGCGTCCCAGGAACCGGAACATGTGAAGGCTCAAGAGGAGAAGGAGGGGATAGAGGCAGATGAAGAGGAGGAAGAGGAGGAGAAGGAAGAGGAGCACAAAGAGAAGGAAGAAGAGGAGGAAGTGAGAGAGGAGGAGGAGAGGGAGGAAGAAGAGGAGGAGGAGGAAATGAATGAGGAGGAGGAGGAAGAGGAGGACGACGACATGACTGAAGATGTGATGGAATACTATCAGGAGGGCTTTTTTATGGGTCCGGTAAGCCAGCCACTGGTTCATTGTTGGGTGTGAAGAAAGTCTGCTGTGTTTATCCTGTGCACGTTACTCAGATCAGCTGGGGTTTCCAACAGCCCTGTCTCTACAGAGGTCCAGATAGAGCTACAAGAGCATTTATTCCATTCTACTTTTTTGTCAACAAAGACCCAGTTCTTCCTTCTTTTTCTCATGCCCCTATGCCATTTCACATGGCTTTCTTCATCCCTCCCTGGGGTCCCTCACCTCTTGTTTATTGCAGATTGTCTCAGTCTCTCCTACTTCAACCAGAGAGATGACAAAACACTGGGGCAAAGCTCCCTTTGATGGGTAATTTTAATTGTCAACTCGATACAACCTAGAACCGTCTGGAAAGAATCTCAGTGAGAGATTATCTACATCAGGTTAGCCTGTGGTCATGTCTATCTTGATTGATGTGCGAAGCCCCAGCTAACAGTGGGCAGTGCCATTCCCCAGGCAGCATGTCTTAAACTGCATAAGGGTGGAGAAGTGGCACTGAGCATAAGTAAGCAGATGAGCACACTTGCATCCGTTCCTCTCTATTCTTGGTTGTGGATGTGATGTGACTAACTGTGTCAGCCTCCTGCTGCCTTGACTTCCTGCTTTCATAGACTGTGATCTGGAGGCAAGGGCTAAACTAAACCCTTTCTCCCCTGAGCTGCCTTTTGTCAGGATGTTTCATCATAGTAATAGGAAATGCAACTAGGACACTCCCATTTCAGGAGTAATAATAAGCCTTGTCTTCAAATGCACAAGACCATATTCTGTGGTGTACAGAATTTTGTGATAGCAGAATGGCAAAAGACATATTTCCTATATTGCTGTGGAAGAACTTGCACATAGGACTTTTTTTTTTTTTTTTGATAAGTCCAAACTCAAATATTCACACACGTGTTGAGAAAAGATTGGAGGCCACAGGTAAAATGACAGGTGGTAAAAAAATGTGCTGTCACTACTCAGTCTCAGTCAACAATAAGTCATGTTTGGTGCTGTTTCAAAGAACATGGGGAACTGAGATTTGTATGTGAAACACCTCCATTTCAAAACCACTGAGGATGAGGCTCAGGGATCCAATCCTTGCATACAAAAAGCACTGGAGTCAGCTCTGCAAATAAAAATAAGTGAAAGCCCTCCATGAGGAAGGAGGAGCTGAGGGAAAGCTCCCGTTGGCTGTTTGGGCCACAGATTTTCAATCTGTGCTGTCACACCCATCAGCTGACACCGAGTTTCAAGTCTCTTTCTCTGCATAGGCTGACGGCAAGGAGGAGAGCCTGGAGGAGGTGCCCTATGAAGAAATGGAGTTTTTCACAACTGCAAGTGGAAACACTTACTTTGCCTTTCTGTCTGTGGAAGATGACCAAAAGATACACACAAGGCCCCATTCCTGCCAAGTTATACTATTCCACGACTCTTTCAGCACCAAGTACATAGAACAAGTGACGATTCCTAACAAACTAATTGTCAAAGTTAAGAAACGGTGAGTAGAAACTGTTGTGTTCACACTCGCTCTCTTTTTTTTATTAATTTATTTTTTACACTCCAATCCCAGTTTCCCCTCCCTCATTTCCTCCCACTCCCTCCACTCCCTTCTCCTCCCATGTGCTCCATGGAGAGGGTAAGGTCTCCCATAGGAATTCTACTAAGTCTGTTCCATCATCTCATTGAGGCAGGACCAAATCACCTCTCCACCCCCTACACCCCTGTGTCTAGGCTGGACAAGGTATCTCTCCATATAGAATGGGTCCACTAAGTCAGTTTGTGCATTAGTGTTAGATCTTGGACCAACTGCCAGAGGCCTCATATATTGTCCCAGTCACACCATTGTCACCTATATTAAGGGAGTCTAGTTCAGTCTTATGCAGGTTCCCCATTTGTCAGACCTGAGTCAGTGATCTCTCACTAGCTCAGGTCAGCTGATTCTGTGGGTTTCGCCATCATGGTCTTGACTCCTTTGTTCATATTATTGCTCCTCCCTCACTTTGATTGTATTCCAGGAGCTTGGCCCATTGGTTAGTTGTGGATTTTTGCATCTGCTTCCATCTGTTTCTGGAAGAGGGTTCAAGCTTCTCTGGGGTTATGGATTGTAGGCTGGGTATCTTTTGCTTTATTTCTGGTATCCACTTATAAGTACATACTATATTTGTCTTTCTGGTTTTGGGTTACCTCACTTAGGATGTTTTTTTTCTAGTTTTACCCACTTGCCTTCGAATTTTAGGATGTCATTGTTTCTTACCACTGAGTAGTACTCCATTGTATAAACGTATCACATATTATTTATCCATTCTTCAATTGAGGGACATCTAGGCTGTTTTCAAGATCTATTTTGAATAATGTTTCTATGAACATAATTGATCAAATGTCCTTGTGGTGTGAATGTGCCTCCTTCAGGTATATGCCCAACAGTGGTATTGCAGGGTCTTGAGGTAGGTCGATAGCTAATTTTTTTAGGAATTGCCATACTGATTTCCATATCAGCTGTACAAGTTAGCACTTCCACCAGCAATGGAGGAGCATTACCCTTTCTCCACATCCTCTCCAACATAAGCTTGTCATTGGTGTTCTTGATTTTAGCCATTCTGATCTGTGTAAGATGGAATTTCAGAGTGGTTTTGATTTGCATTTCCCTGATGACTAAGGATGTTAAGCATTTCCTTAAGTGTCTTTCTGCCATTTGAGATTGTTCTGTTGAGAATTCTCTATTTAGATCTGTACTCCATTTTTTTAGTTGGATTATTTGGTAGCTTGATTTCTAGTTTCTTGAGTTTTTTATATATTTTGGAGCTCAGCCCTCTGTCAGATGTGGGGTTGGTGAAGCTCTTTTCCCATTCTGTAGGGAGCTGTTTTGTCTTGTTGACTGTGTTCTTTGCTTTACAGAATCTTCTCGCTTTCAGGAGGTCCCAGTTATTAATTGTTGCTCTCAGAGTCTGTGCTACTGGTGTTCTGTTTCCTGTGCCTATGTATTTCCTTCCCACTTTCTCTTCTATGAGGTTCAATGTGAATGGATTTATGTTGAGGTCTTTGATCCATTTGGACTTGATTTTTGTGCATCATGATAGATATGGATCTATTTGCATTCTTTTACATGTTGATAGCCAGTTATACCAACACCATTTGTTGAATATATTTTCTTTTTTCCATTTTATATTTTTAGCTTCTTTGTCAAAAATTAGGTATTCATAGGTGTGTGGGTTGATATTAGGGTCTTTGATTGGATTCCATTGGTCCACTTGTCTGTTTTTATGCCAATACCAAGCTGTTTTCATTACTATAGCTCTATAGCAGAGCTTGAAGTCTGGGATGGTGATGCCCCCAGATGATCCTTTGTTGTACAGGACAGTTTTGGCTATCCTGGTTTTTTTTGTTTGTTTTTCCATATAAAGTTGAGTATTGCTCTTTCAAGGTCTGTGAAGAATTATGCTGGGATTTTGATGGGAATTGCATTGAATCTGTAGATTACTTTGTTAGAATTGCTATTTTTACTATGTTGATCCTACCTATCCAAGAGCATGGGAGATCTTTCCATTTTCTGATATCTTCTTTAATTTCTTTCTTTAAAGACTTGAAGTTCTTGTCATACAGGTGTTTCATTTGTTTGGTTAGAGTTACCCCAAGATATTTTATGTTACTGTGGCTATTGTGAAGGGTAATATTTCTCTATTTCCTTCTCAGCCCGTTTGTCATCTGTATATAGGTGGGCTACTGATTTGTTTTGAATTAGACTTGTATCCTGCCACTTTGCTGAAGGTGCTTATCAGCTGTAGGAGTTCTCTGGTAGAATTTTGGGGGTCATTTATGTATACTATCATATTATCAAATTCTTCTTTTCCAATTTGTATCCCCTTGATCTCATTTTGTTGTCTTATTGCTATAGCTAGAACTTCAAGTACAATATTGAAGAAATACGGAGAGAGTGGACAGCCTTGTCTTGTTCCTGGTTTCAGTGAGCTTTCTCTGAGTTTCTCTCCATTTAGTTTGATGTTGGCTGTTGGGTTACTGTATATTGCCTTTATTATATTTAGGTATGTTCCTTGTATCCCTGTTCTCTCCAAGACCTTTATCATGAAGGGGCGTTGAATTTTGTCAAAAGCTTTTTCAGCCTCTAGTGAGATGATCGTGTGGGTTTTTTTTTCTTTCAGTTTGTTTATATTGTGGATTACATTGACAGTTTTCCTTATGTTGACCCATCCTTGCATCTCTGGGATGAATCCTACTTGGTCAAGGTGGATGATTTTTCTGATGGTATTCATATTCTTTTACTCTGGACTTTCTATGTGACCTGATAGAACTATAGACTCACTTTATCTAGAAAGATTAAAAACTTACATAATTGAGGGCTGAGAAACACCATTGAAAATATAAAATACCCAGAATGCTCCACAGGCATGGATATCCTTGGTGAATGTTATTCCTACACTCTTCCCAGGGTGCTCTGTTGGTCTGGCTTTATCATAGAAATTCTTGCCCGAGACATCTACGTCTGGCTTTCAATTCCTAGTACATCCATGACTTTAAAGTGTCTTTTATTTTTGAAAGGATGTATTTGCTTTATGTGTATGAGTATTTGCCTGCATGTATGTGTCATATATGTATAATGCCTGTGGAGGTCAGAAGAAGGTACCAGAACCCCAAGAACCTGGAGTCACAGATGGTTGTTAATTGCCTTCTGGGTGCTGGGAACCAAAACAAGGTGCACTACAACAGCAGCAAGTACTCTTATCCCCGTCTCCCCAGCCCCTTATATATCTAAGCTGTGCAGTGGCGGTGCACACCTTTAATCCCAGCACTTAGGAGGCAGAGGCAGGTGGATACTTGTGATTTCGAGGCCAGCCTTGTCTATGGAGCTACCAGAGAAACCCTGTCTCGAAAAACAAAGCAAAACAAACAAAATTCTATAGAAATAAGCCAAAGGCATGCTACATTGCATGTCGCATTTTGTACTGATCAACACAGAAACTAGAAAAGAAGTATGGAAAATAAAGAAATGACGTGTGGTGTTTTTTTGAAGAAATGATTTGTGTATCCCAGTGTTCTGGCACTATTCCTGAGGAGATGTAAAGGAATGTAGACACACAATGGCTTTTAACCTTTGAGCTCTTCTGTACTCGATGTACAGGTTGTTCATCACAGCCTTCTCTGTGACAGCAAGAGTCTGAGTGGATGGATGGTGTCCATCCATTCAATGAGATAACACGTGCACAGGGAACAAAATGAGGTATGGGAACACAGAGCGCTTTGGGTCTCAGGATGGCAGACCTCTTACTGGTCGGTCTTCTATTGCTGCCAGAGATGACTGGCCGTTGCTCGTCTCTCCCCAGGCTTCGAGCTGGCTTCTTCGAACATCTTGAGAAGTGGTTTGACCAGTGCTCCCTCAATGTTCGCATCATCGTGTCCGCCAAGGTTGACGAACTGGATTCAGAGCTGGAGCTACGTCTGCACCTGCACAAGCCAAGACTCCAGCACGTGGAGAAGGATATTCACAATGTCAGAGCAGGTTAGAGTCCTCCTGGAAAGGTCACCTTGAGCCCAGACATCCCCTACAGGATCTGCTGTTCATGGGTTCATCCTCATTTTGTTTGTTTGTTTGTTTGTTTGCCCCAGTGTACCCTGTGTAATCTTAGGTTGTCATCACATTTAGAAGGTGTGCCCAGAATCAGCATATGAGATTTTAAATTCTTCCTCCCTTCCTTCTTTTCTTCCTTCTCTGATCCCTCTCCATCTCTCTCTCCCTCCCTTTCTTTCTTCCTTCTTGAAGCAAGATCTCCAATTGGTAGCCCAGGCTGCTCTGGAACTAACTCATCATGTATCCCAAGCTAACCTCAGACTTGTGGGAACCTCCTTGTCTCACCCTCGTGGATGTTTCTCCTTTGTTTTCTTCTCTTCTCACTGTAGAGTGTCGAGGGCAAAAGGAAGAGTGTCGCCATGTTTTAGCTCTTGGGTTCCAGGTCTTCCCACACATCTGTCAGATACACACCTGTGTGGTGGATGCTCTAGCAGCAAGTCTACAGCTTAGAGACCAGAACTCTCTGGTTCACTTTCTCTCGCTGTGTAACTCTGAAGAGAGCATCTGACCACTCTTCCCCTTTCTACCCTCCTCCATAGGAGTGGGTGTTGAAGTGGTGTAGATGAGGAGTGGCGAGCAGCTAGTCCGAGATACGGTGCCCCAGAGTGGAAGTCATTATTTCCACCTGATCATTGGTCTTGGAAAGGCCAATTCCAATTCTCTTTTTTCGATAGGAAGCTCCATTAATGGGGAGGGGCACATAATTTTAGTCATTCTTATTGGTCCCTATTGATAGTTCACTTGAATCCTTAACCCTTTAAGGCTCTCCTGGACTGTCACATGTCCCCATCCAAACTCCCAGGGTCTGGAGCAGTGACGATGGCAGGCCCAGAGATCTGCAGTCTTGTGCTCTGGGAAATGTGTGGATTGAGGGATGAAGAGAACTGCCCTGAAGGCGCTTTGGTTGCTTCGGCCCTGCAGACCAATGCTCAGCTTGGAAACTCAGACCACAACTGTGAAGTCCTAGCTTCACACTGGTTTTAAATTTAAAAAAGTTAATTATCCGCTAGGCACACCCCTTTAATCCCAGCAGAGGCAGGTGGATCTCTGTGAGTTCGAGGCCAGCCTGGTCTACAGAGTGAGTTCCAGGACAGGCAGGGCTACACAGAGAAACCCTGTCTTTAAAAACCAAAAAAAAAAAAAAAAAAAAAAAAAAAAGCATACACAATAATGGCACTTTTTCCATTCATGCATGTGTATGTCATTGTACTTTGCCCATATTCATCCCCCCATTACTAAATTTTGTCCTTATTCAAACTCCTATTGGTACCCTTCTTTCCTCAAAATAGTCACCCTTCTTGTTTCATGTCATAAATGATGGATGGAGAGAGGGGAGGGTATATAGATGTAGATATATATTCATTCATATAATATCTAGATTCCACATGTGAGAAAAACATACACTATTTAACTTTCAGAAACTGTCTTGTTTTGTTTAACATAACCACCAGTTCTGCACATTTACTTGAAAATCACATAATTTCTTTCTCCTTTATGGCTGAATAGAATTCCATTATGACTATACACTACTGTACAGCTACTCGCTTGCGTTGATGTCCACCTAGGCCATCTTAGCTACTGTGAATAGTAGGACATAAGCATGGGTGCACGGGTGTCTCTGGTTTGCTGACACCATTTGTTTTTGTTAGAATTGTACCCATAGCCCTCCTGTCAATCACTCCAGGCAGTAGCACACTCGGGTGGGAGATGTGGGGCTCTCTGCTTGCCATAAAGGCCTATGAATGGCTCTAGAAACCTGACCCTTTTTCATTCCACCTCACCTTGGAGCCAGTTGGAATTTGGACTAATGGACATAATATTCATTGGTATAAAGGAATAGATCAAGACTTTCCAAATTTGTGCTTGTTGAGGTGCCCCCACCAAGATATCAGTGCTCCTCAAACACCCCCAGCCATCCTCATCTCCCTGGGATTCTCTGCATCCCTAGTTTCGCCCTCTCAGGATCTGGAGGGCTCTACCAGCAGGGAGTGCAGGCTCACAGCCCCTCTACAGTATGGGACCTTGAAGTGGGTGCTCATTGGTCTTCAGGTCTAGCCAGATCCGGTCCCACCCTGGAGAGGGCAGTCAGGGCATGGTAAGGGTCCTTGCCTGACAAGAGTGGTACCTGCCTTGGGCTGGCCTAAGAGATACAAGTGGTGGTCCCATTCCAGGGAAAGTAGGGCCTCAGTAGCCACTCCCCTCCTCTTGTAGCCGAGCTCCTGCTCCACCAGGAGAGGCTGGATAGCCACTGTGCAGGTGTGATAGAGACGCTGAAGAAAGAGAGGCTGATGTTCTGTCAGTTCCAAGAAGAGCAATCGGTGCGCAGCAAAAACTTCCGCCGTAAGATCTACGACATGGAGCACATCTTCTTGAATGCCACCAAGAGCCAAAGGTAAAAGGTTGGAGCGTCTCCTTCCCAGGCCTGGCTCTAGAGGCCCAGCTCCTTCTGGCAAAGGGGCCGAAGGCTTTAGGGCTTTTGAGAGTGTCTTTGCACCAAAGACCCTGACTGTGGAGTATGGACAACACTGTGTGTGAGGCAGCGAGTGCACAGCCTGAGAGGGGTACCTACATGTAGTCCCCGTGCAAAGGTGCAGATGCTGTGCTCTGAAATGTCTGTGTTGAGGAAGACTGCTTCCCCTTGGGGCACCTGGAAGGGCTTCCTGCAGGAGAGCATGGTCGATGAACCCAAGGGTGCCTGCCAAAACTTAAGGTAGGGGCTCCAGCAAGACCACCCAGAAATGTAAGACAGAGGCCTCATTTGGGTGACAGGTATACCATGGCAGCAGTCCATCACAGGGGCAGCCGATGCTGGTGGCCTTTGTGCAGAGAAGTAACTTTTGTTTGAGGAGAGCTCAGGGTAAGGGTTCCACGCTGCTGAGGCGTCAGACGCTCTGCTGGTGGGAGGAGGGGCCCTTTACTAACTTGCTGGCAATGCTGTTTTGCTTTTTATTTTGAGAAGGGGGGGTCTCACTAAATTGTCCAGGTAAGCCTTGAGCTCACCGTCATTCAGGCTGGTCTTAAACTTGTGATCCTTTTGGTCAGCCCTGTGAGTGATGAGATTACAGTCTTGCACCAGCACAACTGTCCTTTCTAGTGTTTCTTTCCTGGCCAGAGGAGTTGGGCAGTGGATCTGGCAATGCCTAGGATTCCCATCAGGCTCAGGTCACATCCAGCCCTTTCCTGCCTCCAGGCTGGCCATTCACCACCACCCACCTTTCCCCTCTCTCCTCGCAGGCTGGTTAATCTCACCAATGTACTACACCGGGAGCTGCTTAGCTATGTGGATGTCATCCAGGTGTCCCTGCGAAGCTTCCGGCAGTACCTGGAGGAGAGTCTGGGCAAACTCCGCTATACCAACATTGACTTTGTCAAGCACTGCAGGTGGGGACCAGTGTATATTTTAGGCCTCTACGAGTCACCACAGTTTACTCTTGAGAGGTGACCGTGTTTCTCTCTTAACTTATTTTTAACCAGTTTTAGATGGCCTGTTCAGTGCTATTAAGTACAAAGTGCTGTTATCACCAGCACGGGCACTAGAATTTTCCAATATCACAGACCAAAACTCTTTTCCATAAACATTCGCTCCTCATTCCCCTTTCCACATCTCTGCTGTCACCATTTTACTTCCTATCTCTGTACACGGACTATTCCATGTCTAGCCCTAAATGATCATCTATAATCTTCTGTTCCAAATCTCAGGAAACATCACAGAGATGAGGCAGAAGGAACGGACGCTTTGGAGGATGGGGAGGTGTGGTACTAAAAGATGTGTTCTGGGCATGTCATAACCCATAAACTCACTGAGCTGTGGCTACCTTCCTACCCCCTCCCAAAAAAAAAAAAAAAAAGACCTGCACAGGACTGGACACATTGGTCATTTCATCCTGGGAGGGGGCTAGTCCCACTAGTTCTTACAAATTAAGTTAACCCATTTATATTAATCTACATCTTGCCTAATGGCTTTCTACCTTTCTTATTTCCGACTCCCTCCAAGTCTTGTTGGGTGTCTTGCATCTACTGTTTCCTCTCTCTGTCCAGAGGTCTTGCCTGTACCTCCTGCCTAGCTCTTGACCACTCAGCTCTTTAGTAAACCAATCAGTAATCACACAGTGTGCAAATATCCCACTACCCCCGATGCCCTTGGAGGCCAGTAGAGGACATCAGATCACCTAGAACTGGAGTTACATATTGTGAGCTACCACATGGGTGCCGGGAACTGAACAGCCAGTGCTCCTAACTGCTGAACCATCTCTCCATCTCTAGCTCCTGGATTCAATTTTTAAAAGAGCTTATGTTGTTTTGAAATTTGAAAATTTTGAAGATCATTTGAAATATCTTTTGTTCATTTAACATAAATAAGCATAAAAGTAAAAAAAAATAGATGTTTTCAAAAATGTTTTCTACACATTCTATGAACAAACATTGATGGTTTTGTTCTGAAGCAGAATCATGCTAATGTGTGTTAATTTCATCCATTACGGTGACAAAATACCCCGAGAAAACCATTTGGCTCATGGTTTGAGGCGGACATACAATTCATGGTGACAGAAGCATGAGGCAGGTGGTCACACTGCCTTCACAGTCAGAACACAGAAAGAAATGACTGCCTGCCAGTACACAGCTGTCTTCCTCCCTTCTTCCTTTCCTTTCCTCTTCTTTTTGTTCAGTCTCAGACCCAGATGGTACTGCCTACAGTTAGGATGGGTCTTCCCGACTCAGCTAAACTTCTCTGAAAGAGTCCTCACAGACATGCCCAGTTCCGTGCCTTGCTGATTCCAGATCCTGTGAGGCTCACAGCGAAGGGCTAACCATTGCACTGTGTGACAGTCTGTGCCTGTGCCCATGAGTTACCATGCCCTGTCCGTGGCAGTGTCTGCAGGGCTTACATTAGTTTTACACATTAGTCAGGTGTATATCCTACATATACCTGCAGCACTCTCGTGGATTTTAGTTCCATTCTAGCTGATTTGTGCACATCATCCTTCCCCTGTAACTGTGTTTACCCACCTGACAAATCTAGTCCTTAGAGCAGGGGAGCTGGCTCAGCAGGTAGAGGCGCTTGTATCCAAGCCTGATGACCTGCATTTGGTCTCAGGATCTCACAAGGTGGCAAGAGAGAACTGACTCCTGAGATGGTTCTCCAGCCACACATGCATCATGGAATGTGAGTGCACATGCGCGCGCGCGTGCACACACAAACACACACACACACACACACACACACACTCACACACGCACACATGTGCAACATTTCATAAATAAAAATGTAAAAGCTATTCCTTGAGGTTTAAAACTTAAGGGTTCCAATTTTCTTTCCTGGTTATATCAATTGTTTTTCCAAATTGACTGCTTTCTGCTTGTATTTCCCTTTCTGCTAATTTTCTGTTAGTTACTTGTTGCCATGGTTAAATACCTAACAGAAGCGACTTAAGGAAAGGTAAATGTTGGCTCAGACTTACAAAGGGTTACAGTCCACTACAGCAAGAAGGCATGGCACCAGGAGCACGAGGTGGCTGGTCACATTGCTTCTGTCCTCTGGAAGCAGAGATCTTTCTTATTTATTTAAATATCCTATATTTGGTTATTTTGTAATTTATGTCAGAGAACTGTAACATCTCTTGTGTTCTGCTCCCTGTTGTCTTTTGATTCTTATTCATGGCGTCTTACATCTTTGTGATTTTTTTCCCACTGAAAGTCACTTGTTTCTCTTGGATTTTTTCTGCAGCATCCTCTTTGAGGCCTGGACTCACAGGGCATTTCTTCAGAGAGTCTGTATTTGTTTTTAGTGAACCACTTGGGGAAATACCTACTAAGAACTGATTAAAATTCTCTGCTTGAGGTTTTGATTCATTTTGTCATTCTGGAGAACACATATTCAGTTGGTAAACAAAATCTCAGGTTGGAAGGAGCTTTCTCTCCTCCTTGCCCTGGGATCTCAGTATCCTGGAACGTGGCAGGATTCATGTGTCAGTCAACCTTACTAACAAACTGGCAACCTTACTAACTGGCAATCTCACTGCCTTTGCATTTATATACAAAGTTATCTTTCCATCACCTGCACTCAGACCTAAAGTCTCCGCCTTGAAATGTACAGGAATGTTCACTTTGACTGGTGGCCTTTGCTTCTTCTTGATCATTCTTTAGATTGTTTTCAGAGGGGGGCAACTTTTCCCCTGAAGAAATTGAGTCCTTGTGTTATCGACTGGAGAAGGAGGCTACTCGGATTGAATTCGTTGAAAGTCTAATCATGATCCACATGGAGAAAATGGAGACCGAGTACCTGGACCAGGTGGGGCTCCCTGGAGACAGAGTACGTGGACCAGGTGGGGCCCTCTGTCCTCCTCCAGACAGCCTCCAGGACTGCCTGCCAGTGGCTGTCACTTCTGAAGAAAGGCTACACCTAGGCCCCAGCAATATTTAAGCTCCCCCATTCTTCCAAGGTTTAATGCTTGGAAGATCAAGTTCACCCCAATTTACTCATTTTTCCTTACAGGCCAATGACGTTATCAACAAATTTGAGAGTAAATTCCATAACCTATCTTCAGACCTGATTTTCGTAGAGAAAATCCAACGGCTGATGACAAATCTGCAAGTGAACATCAAGTGTCAGGTGGGTCAGGTCCAGCCTCTATCTAGTGAACACCAACACTGTACAGTAGTGTGGAGTCTGTCCTGGGGTACTTCAGCCAGGAAGACAAATAACAATTAGTAGCCCCACCCGTTCACTGCGTTACTGCGCTCCACAATCACCAACTTATTTTGTTTGGCATTATTTGTCCATATAAGAACTAGACAGACTGCTTTTATCTCCATTTTAGAGATGGGGAGAAAGCTCATCCTTAAAGCGCCTGACCTAAAGCAAGAACTGAGGTCACATCCCAGAACCCATGTCTAAAAAGCTGGGCATGGTGTACATGGTAACAATTCCAGTGCTGGGGAGGAGAGAAAGGCAGATCCCTGAGGCTTGCTGACTGCTCAGGCTAGCCTACCTGGTAAGCTCTAGGCCAGTGAGAAACCCTGTATGGACAGCAAACATTGGGGCTGACTGGTTATTAAATAATAATAAAACAAAAAGAGGACATGGAATTGGGGGTGCTAAGGAAGTAGAAGAAAATCTGGGAGGAGGTAAGTCAGAGTTGGGGGTGAATATGGTGAAAACACATTGTATAAAACTCTCAAAGAATTAATAAAAACATTTAAAGCAAAACAAAAGAGAATTGCTCCTGACAGTAACATATAACGTTGACATCTGGCAACTATCTTCGCGCACGCGTGTGTGTCATGTCTGACACTGAGCCAACTCACTGCTTTGGTGAGGCTGGCTGGCCAGAGAACTCTCAGGAGCCAGCTCCCCTTTCTGAGGTTGCAAGCACAAATGGCTATGCCCAGATTCGAACTCACTTCCTTCAGGCATCAGAGTAAGCACTCTTGCCCACTGAGCCATTTCTCCAGGCGTCTGCATATTCTTTAAAGATTCTTCATAAATACCTTTAAGTAGCCCCCGTGTCATGGCTGGGCTTTCAGGTTTGGTTTTGTTTTTGAGTCCTCTTTCAGCATGATGCCTGTCCAGGGCTGTGAGAAGCACCCTTCCCCAGGACACTGCCTATGTCCCCAGGTATCCTGTGAGCTGTGATGCTGTGACACAGTGTGGGTGTTCCAAAGCTCTGAATGCCTTGCATACTTAACCGTACTCTGTGGCACCAGCTTCATTTAAACAATACCTATTTTAAACATTAACAAACCTTTTAAACTTGTATTGATCTACTTTCTGCTATAACTGTATACTCCCCCATTGAATTTTTTTCCCCCAGTGTGTAATCAATTTCCTGTGTGTCTTGAAGGACATGTTCCTGTTCTTGATACATATTCTAAAAATAGAATCTCAAAACTCCTGGTTTCCTAGGTGGCAAAGTCTAATTCGCAAGCAGAAGGATTAAATACTTCTCTGGAACATCTTCAACACAAGATACAAACATGTCGAGACCATCGGGGAGATAAGGGCGTGAGTGCATCACAGATTCTGATCAGGAATGGCACAGTTGGTATAGACTTGCATCTGGGTACCAGATTTCTTCAGCACAGATAGGGTGGGGGGTCTCTGAGCCTCACTGGTCAACTTTTGTGTTACTCAATGGAAGGCAGAAAGAAAAACCAACCAATTCTGCTATCCCCCCCCAGCCTCAGGCAAGCATGCAGATGTTGAGGGTAGGGTGGGGGCCCAACACTGGATTTGGGGACCCTACTTCTGTCTGCAGGGTCATCAGGCCTTCCCCTCTGCACTGGGAGCTCAGCCCCAGGTGAATGAGAGGAGCAGGAGCTTCTTCATCACAGCACATGAATTGAGATTTCATGTCTGACCTTGAGAAGTCAGGATTGCAGCAGAACTTGGAAGGACTGTGTTTGTGAGCATCTCTGGCTCCCCTGAGCCAGCAGAGCAGGTCTCTGGGTGTGTGCATACTTGTTTTTTGGCCATGAGTGCCTGTCTCTGCCCCAATCCACATGTGCTCTGGTCTCCTAAGGTATCTCTAAGCAGCTTACCCAGATGCCCCCAGTATTTCCTGCTCCATCTCTCTTGTGCCAACTCTGGGCTGTGTCTCCACTGATTGATGTGAGCCTCAAAAGGACATTTATTGTCCAATTTTCATTATAAATTTTTGTATGGTATGGCACATGATTCTTAAGTTCCCACGGGGTATCATGTGCAGAATGAATGTCCCTCTTGGGACAAACACACTCTTAGTCCCATTGTTTGACTTCATATAATTTCTGACACATTCACTGAGTTAATCACTCTGGGTTTAGATGGAAGGTGGGTCCTACATTTTATCCATCACTTCCCTGGTCTCCCTTTCCTGGTACCAAGGGACAAACTAGTTGTCCTGCTAGGACTTTCAATAGGTCCTTTAGGTAAGCCCTAACTCCAGAATAGCAACATTTTAGATTCATTTCTTCCCCTTCCAAGCTCCATCACTTCTTTGATGTTGGGTGACTATCAGGAGATTTACCCAGCCTTCTGACTGGGTGAAGAGAGTGTAAGCTGGGTGGGCCATTCCTGTGTGGATGGAGGGGCCTGGTTTATAGTCTGCAGAGCAATGGTGAGGAGACAATGGTAAAGTCTTGGATGCATTGTGGGGATAAAGATGGTTGAGGGTGCATGCCTGAATCTGTAGGGTGCTGCTAAGAGGAATACCAGTGAGATGCAGAGCAATGGTGAGGAGACAATGGTAAAGTCTTGGATACATCGTGGGGATAAAGATGGTTGAGGGTACATGCCTGAATCTGTAGGGGAATACCAATGAGATGGACAGTCAGCTCTCCCGCACAACTCTCCACATGCTTGCCAACTGGACCAAATTTGTCCTTTGAACATAATATTTTAGAGCTAGAGGAGGCATTAGGCGATGTTCCATATCCCCATCTTATAGATGAGGAAACTTGAGTCAAGCAGTTTTGAGTCACTTGCCTATAGCTGAATCTAGAAGATCAGGAACAGAACTCACCCATCAGTGAAGGATCTGCCACCTTAGGACAGTTGCCCAAGACAGCCATCCAGTGACACCCAACACACACACACACACACACACACACACACACACACACACACACACACACATATCTCTAGGACCATTTTCTATGAGAAAAGGGACTTGGAAGAACCAAACATTGTCCTTCCTTCCTGGATAAGCCCCTGTCCCTGCACTTCCAATGACCCTGCCTCTTTTCTGGGGTTCTCTCCCTCTGTATTCCCACTAGAAGGCGACTACAGATGACCTCCTTGCCTTTGTCCGATCCTGGAAAGAAAAACTGAGCCAAAGGATTAAGTACCTCAGCTGCAGCCTGGATATGGTGTCCGTTACTCAGGATGTCTTTACGGTAAAGAACATGGAGAGATGGGGGAAGGGGATACAAGTTGTAGTCTGGGCTCCTAGGAAACCCCATAATATCTAGTATAGCACAAGAGTAGAGGAGATGCCCAGTCTTCATCAGGCCTGCTGCAGTGTTACGGGAGTTTGACACACTGTGGAGTCAGATCTCGGCTGAGATCCCCTGTGGGCCTGCTCCTTGCACTTATCTCTTAGGAGACTCCTCACACCTTTGGTACCACTCCTCTCCCAGGGCTCTCGAGTTAGCCAGTGCATGTGTACTCAGTCAAGTCCATCCACCTCTGCCTCTGCCTTCCCAACTGCCATGAGCAGTCACATCCTCCATCTCCAACAATAACCAACCCAATGTCTCTTCCTCTGACTACTAAGTCTCTTGCACACTCAATGCCCAGTCCTTTTACAGCAGCAGAGGCCCAAATAATTTCGTCATTTTCCTGCCTTCAGTGTCAGATCCAAGCCCTTCAACCAGTTACACAGGAGCCTCCATGGTCTGCCATCAATACCCTTCATCCCTCTCTCCCAGCCAAAGGCCATCACTTGCCTTCTGGTCTGGGTGGGACTACGGGCCCTGGAGTATCTCCTACTTCCCCATGAGTCCACAGTCCATGAGGTAAGGTCTCTGTTAAGGGGCTATCTGGCAGAGACTGAGCACTGGCATGAGCAGAGCCTGCACGACCTGCTTCTTTCCTCATCCCCACATGGGATTTTGCTCATGTGAGTCTCAGCCACTCCCAGAGAACTCGCTCACACGTGCACTCGTGCGCACACCCTGACTGCAGGCTTCAAGAGATCAGGGACCCTATACAACCTCTCCATCCATGTTCCCAGGATTCAGGCAGATCTTTGTGGAAAGCAGGCACTTGGGAAATCTTTATAAAGTCAGGAATGAATGAATGAATGAATGAATGAATGAATGAATGGTCAATCAACCACTTTGTAGAATTAATTAGCTCAAGAAGCCAGGCAGCTTGCCTCCAGTCATCACTTAGAAAAGATGACAATGGACAGTGTCTGTTGCCTCCTTTAAAAAATGGCTCCTCTGATGGGAGATGTTATTCTGTAAATATGTTTCTCATACTGGTTAATTCGAACACTCCTCTGCTCAATGTTTCTCTCTGGACTGCAGGACACCATCCTGACTGATATGGAAATAGAGAGTGACATCCATGCCTCTTCAGAGGCCCTTGAGGAGGAAGCCAAGGTGGGCCTTATAGCCCCTGAGTCCTTCTCCCAGCCAACCCGCATGGGGAGGCCCATGATTGAAGACCCTGCTGTGGATGTGGTCAAGAAAATCCTTCAGTGAGTGCCTACCATTGTGGCTCTGGGACCCTGCTCACTAGATACCATGGAGTATTAGGAGCCTGTGACCTCAGGCCAGAGGCTTCCCCTCTTAAACCTTAGTTACTCACCCAAATTCCTGAGTTCACAGTGAGACCCACGCATGTGGTCTTGGGGGCTTGGCCTGGGCTGTTGCCATGGTCACTATGGAAAAGTTCACTTCCTTCCCTTTGGTTTCAGAATTCCTCAGACAAAACTGGCATTGCAGTCTGACAAGGACCGCTCCCACACAGGTAGAAGCACAGAGCTGTGGGTCTCAGGGAAGACAGTGGCAGGGATGTTGGTGGCAGCTGCAGCCTATCCCTATCATCACCTCTTCTCTGCTCTTGTCTTGGACACCCGTCACCCAAAGCCTTGAAGAAACATCGGTACCGGGGAGAAAAGTCTATAAAGAAGGCCTTGGCCAGCTCCAGTATCACCTCAGCTGGGAGGTGAGGATGCAAGGCCATCCCAAATTTCCCCTTCCCAGATGCCCTAGGCACACTTGTCCCCTGACAAAGGCCACATGGCCTGTCTTTCCCTCAGACTCTGATCTCAAGTCACATTTGCACTCATGCTCAGCATCTGTGTGGGAGGGTTTGGGAGGGGGCACTGCCAACACTGGCTTTATTTAGGCCTGAGTTCATCCTTAGGAGAGGGTCACAGCTCCCACCTGTTTGTACCTGGAGAAGTGTCTGGGTGGCTATCATTGGGATGACAGGCAGGTCCCTGTCCCACAATCTCCCCACAAGTTACACAGCATTAGAAAGGGGGACAGACTGAGCACAAGAGCAGGTGGGTTTCCTGGAGCAACTTCACAGATACAGGAGGACTAGGACATGGCATCTAAGTCCATGCTCACCTACACAGCTCTGGAGAGGTCGTCTATCACACGTGAGCCTCTGGCCACTAACTCTTACCCGTATATTTTAGGGAAAGCAAATGGCAGAAGTCAAATGGCTGTTTGCTAAGCCCTGAATAATGTGTGTGCTTGTGTATTATTCCTTGTGTAAACGCAGTCACATCTAACTAGAAGTGCTGTATGATTATCTACTGAACCTGAGGTCTTTCCTCAAACCTTCATGGGAAAGGGAGGATGAGAACTTCTGGACCTTCCCACATCTGCCACTTGTCCTCTACCTGGCCTTGGTTGGGACTTAACAGTAAACCCAAAATTAAGGTTTTTTTGTTTTTCAGAGAAGTTGAAGACTGGGAAAACATCCTGCAGAGCTGTTATAAACTCTAGTCATCCTGCCCCATAGGTATTGCAGGTTCTCAGGTACCCCAGGCAGGGTCCAGTGGGCACAGAACCCCACCCCTCCCCCACACATACACTACAAAGTTGATGGGTGTGGTGGCACACCACTTTAATCCCAGCTCTCGGGAGGCAGAGGCAGGCAGATCTCTGTGATTTCAAGGCCAGCCTGCATTACAGAGTGAGTTCCAGGACATCCAAGATACACAGAGAAACCCTGTTTCAAAAAACCAAAAGATAAAAGCAAAAGAAATAGAACAATAAAAAAAAAAAAGCCACATAAAGATGGGAAGTACACAGGGAGTCTTGTGCTGTCTTTAAATTGTGATTGCTGAGAAAGGGATCATCTTCTGTCTCACAGCATGACACGACATACCAAGGTCATCAGAGTCGACAAAAAGAGCCAAGTGCTGGGGGAGAGGCCTTCTCCTTCTCAGGCTGAGTAAGTAGTGGCACATTGTTTACTTCCTGTGGAACCTTTTCCCTCTGTGAGAACCCTTCCTTCCCATCTGAGAACCCTCCCTTCCCCTCTGTGAGAACCCTTCCTTCCCCTCTGTGAGAACCCTCCCTTCCCCTCTGTGAGAACCCTCCCTTCCCCTCTGTGAGAACCCTTCCTTCCCCTCTGTGAGAACCCTTCCTTCCCCTCTGTGAGAACCCTCCCTTCCCCTCTGTGAGAACCCTCCCTTCCCCTCTGTGAGAACCCTCCCTTCCCCTCTGTGAGAACCATTCCTCCCCCTCTGTGAGAACCCTCCCTTCCCCTCTGTGAGAACCCTCCCTTCCCCACTGAGAACCCTTCCTTCCCCTCTGTGAGAACTCTTCTGTCTATGAGAACTCTTTCTTGGTGCAACCCTTTCCCTCTGTGAGGAGAGTGGAGAAGTAGAGAGGGCAAACTTACACATCAAGACACTTTTGTCTTAGGTTAGTACATATGTTTGTTGAGAGACATTTTTCACCAAAAAGCTCACATTTTCCAAGTTCAGCATTTCATGGCGCCAAGACATTTTGGAGATTTGAGGACTTTGCTTGTTTGTTTTTTCAGTTTTCCACCCCTATTGCATTCCTCTTTTCCTTAATTGGCTCTTTACTGATTAAGGCAAAAGTCAGTTTACTTAATATAGCTTATTTTTTGAGAAAATCAGCAGAAACTCAAGTTGAAGACATCAGAAGCCCTTGGAAAATGCCAAGCTATAGATTGGAGCCCCACTGTCTCACTGAGGGACCACTACTCTTCTTGGCAGACTTTGACCCCCCCCCCCAAGGGAGGTCTTACCTCGGGAGCTGGGAAACTATGTGAGGAATGCTGTCTAACCTACCAGGTGACTCAGGAGAGACCTCATGTTGGCAGTTTGATGTGCCCTCATCTATGCCACAAGGACAAATACTTTCATGGCATTGAGGTGAACAGTCACACCCTCACTCAGCTGGAGAGATGGCTCACAGCCTCAGGCCAGATTTGGTCACTGTGGTGAGACTACTTAGAGCAAAGCAGTGCTGGGCAAACATGATCTAGAGAGTGGGGAATCAAGACACATAGTATCCGGTCCAAGGTCCTGTGATGCTAGAGGAGATCCAGAACCAGCTCCTGACAGAGTGTGACCTAGATGCCACTATTTCTAGGGTTCATCCAGGAACCTGGGGCCAGTGTCTGGCAACCAAAGTGAGTGGGGTCATCTCTCTGAAAGTTACTCAAGGTTACTCTCACCAATTAATTGTTTGGAGTTCTGTTAGAGTTCTCTTTATCTATAATCTGACAGATCTCCCCTGGGAATTCTCTGGGAAACTACAATGTTGTGTGTGTGTGTGTGGGGGGGGGTATTCATCAGCCTTTAAGAATGTGAAAGTTACTGAAGTACCTTGATTGGTGGACCATCCAGTCACTCTCAAGCAAGGAAGTCTCCTAAGGCTAAGATTCTGTTGGACTGACAAAATGAGTTGCCTACTGTGCAAAAAAGAAAAAAAAAAATCCCATGCAATACCTTGTAGCTGATTTCCTAGAAATGCAATGAATCTCGGACTTCAAGAAAGCAAGTTCTCTACCCCTCCAGCTATGCCTCCCACTCATCCATGCAATTCTTTTCATGCCAATTGAAAATAGAGAAAAATCTTTGAAATTCCAAAAATCAAAGCATTGTGAACTGTGGTATAGCTATATTTAATGATGCTCTACAACCACAAGATCGTATCCCAATACAGGGGGTACTAAGAGTTTGATAAATGGACAGAGACTATATTAAATCCATGTTAAGCTAATTGTCTGCTTTTAAGTAAAATTATCTGGAGGAAATGCACTAAAATGTTGGTGTTAATTTCCCCTCGTTTCAATATAATTGCATCTCTTAAAAGTATGAGTAAGTTTTGAAATGATAGACCAATGACCTAGGTACACAGATATTTGAACCTGGTGAGTAGTACTACATATAAGCAGCAGTACCTGGGACACTTCAGAGTCATTGTGAAATATCAGTGTCCCACGACTCAATGCAATCTGAAGACACTGGTTATTCATCTCACCTTTGCTTTTAAAACAATTCAGTTTATGGGGCATGAATACCCACCAGTAAGTAGAAATTTGCTTTTAAGTCTCTGGTGTATGAGCGATGGCCCTAATGGCTACTTAGAGTGAGTGGAGAAGCTGCCTGTCTTAGTTAGGGTTATTATTGCTGCAATAAAACACCATGACCAAAATCAACTAAGGGTTTATTCACCGACAGTTCCATATAATAGCTCATCCTCAAAAGCAGTGAGAGCAGGAACCTGGAGGCGGGAGCTGATGCAGAGGCCATGGAGGGGAGCTGCTTGCTCCTCATTGCTTTCTCAGCCTGCTTTTTTACAGAACCCAAGACCACCTGCCCTGGGACGGTACCACCCACAATGAGATGCCCACCCCTCCCCATCAATCACTAAGAAAATGCTTTACAGGCATGCCTGCAGCTGGATCGTATAGAGGACATTTTCTCAGTTGAGGCTCCTGCCTCTCAGATAACTTTAGCTTGTGTCAAATTAACATAAAACTCTCCCATACCGTACAGTGCCCCATAGGAGGTCTTAATCATTGGCCTACTATTTTTAAAAACTTTTAATTTGCCTTTATTTTTATGAGACAGAGTGGTGTGTGAGTGTGTGTGCGTGTGAGTGTGTGTGGGTGTGTGAGTGTGTGTGAGTGTGTGTGAGTGTGTGTGTGAGTGTGTGTGTGTATGTGTGAGTGTATTGTGTGTGTGTGAGTGTGTGAGTGAGTGTGTGTGAGTGAGTGTGTGTGTGTGTGTGTGTGTGTGTGTGTGTGTGTGTGTGTGTGTGTATGTGTGTGTGTGGTCAAAGAACAACGTTGAAGAGTTGGTTCTCCCCTTCCCTGTTAGGCAGGCTTTCTCTTCTTCTTTCTCCTGTGTCATGTGCTAATTTCAAGGTTATTCTCATGTCTCTGCTTCTCTTCTTATCACAGGAGTACTGGGATTACAGACACCATTTCATCTGGCTTTTTTTTTAAACATGGATTGTGGGATCAAACTCAGGTCTTAGGCCTGCTTGACAATCAGTTTTACCTCTGAGCCATCTCTCTGGCTTTGGCTTATTATTCTTAACTAATTATTTTATTGTTATTGTTTTAGACAAGATTTCCGTATGTCAGGCTGACCTGGAGCTCAAAGGTAGCCAAGGACAACCTTAAACTCTTCCTCATCCTGCCTCGACCTCCTGCTGGAATTATAGGTGTAGGATATCATGACCAACTCGTTCTTTTTTCAGAGTGCAGGGGCCAACTGGTACAGAGACCACCAGTGCCCCCCGATAAAGTTCTCCATTCCACAGTCTTCATTGAGAGTTAGTAGAACTCTAGTGTATTAAAATGCTACCACCAAGTGGATTTGTGCAGATAGGCAGTCATAAATAGGGACTGTGGACTGTGGGCGGTCTAGAGCTCCACGGAGGAGGCATCAAAGGGAAAATGTGTTCATGTTCAAAGAAGCAAGAAGGAAATATTTAATTAGTTACTGTGCACAATCCCTAGCTCAAGGCCCATTAGCTACGTCTGATTAGTTAAAGTTTCATTTTTGTGGACTATGGCCATCTGTTCATTATGCGCTCATGCAGGAAATTCAGGTACCAGCGATACGTCCATCTAATAATCTACCAATCAGTATTTTAAATACTTGGTAGACTTTATAGTCTGCTGGGAGAGATTAGCCAGTCAAACCAATCAATCCCCAACCCACTGATTAGAGTGCTCCAGAGGAGCAGAGAGTTATCAGAATCAGGCAATTGAGCATCAGCGCAGAGCTAAGATCAGAAGAAAAGGAACAAATGACAAATGAGACCAAGAAGTTTCACAACTTTTTTGGGGGGGGGCATTCAAAGGGCAAGGTTCTGGAGTAATAAGGAGTAATTATTAGAAGTGACCGGGCTGGAGAAGAACACTCTGAACATTCAGATGCTTGGTTCCCTCTGTGCTGGTATAATCTGGAAGAGGCACCTCACAGATCTGCTTTGTTCCCTGTGTTGCAGGGACTTCAAAGGCATCATCATGACCCTGCTCTGGGAGAGCAACGAGCACCTGCTGTTGGCAGTAGAGGTGAGAGCCACCTGCAGGCCCTTTACCTGCCCTGGAAATCCCTTTAACTAATCTGTCTTATGCCGCCTGATGAGCAGGGCACCCTAGGATCCCACCACCTCAGGACCCTGAATCTGTCTGTTTCTTTTTGTTTTGTTTTTAACTTTTCCTCCTAGGAACTAAACCATCCAGCACATATGCATTCATTTATCTAACCAGTCAGCAAACACTGCTTAGACACAGTTTGTGTGTCAGTTGATGAGTGTGCCAACAGGAACAAACCCAACCTCTGTCCTTGGGGCCCTAGCAACCTAGACATGGTCAAAGCCAGTCAGGGTTCAAGTCCTGAGACGTGGGAGGGGCATGGGTGGGAAGAAATGAAATAGTGTCTGACCACTAGATGAGTTTCACACAGGTGGCTGGGCTCGAGCCACTTTGTATTTCAAAAACGAGCTTGTTTTTCTATACTAACAAGCTTTTTTTTTTCTCCCTCCAACATCAAGCTCTGACAAAAACACATATGTCAAATATGTTTTCCCCTACAACTTTTACATCAAAACATCTTTTAAATAAAAAAAAAAAAACCAATGTTTATTATTTTGCCAACTTGGCCAAATATTGAGCCAGGTACTTCTGTCTTTACAAAGCTAAAAGGTGACAAGCATAGGCACATGTTCTCAAGAACAACAATATCATTCAAAACTTAACAAAGCATATTACAGAAGTAGAGGCAATCTGCCATAAAAATGCCAGCATACAGTTCGCTTGCACTTCTTCAACTGCCCATTAACTTTTATTGCCTCCAATCCTGTCAGCACTGAATCAGAAAAGTTCCCAGGGTCTGGAGTGACAGCTGGCATTCCCAGATAAGAAACCCAAGAAGCATCAGTTCCCCCAAAGAGTTTTAGGGGAAAATATTTGAGGGAAAAAAAGGGGTTTCTAGGAATGTTCACATCTGTCCCATGAGTGACCTGACAAAGTGACACTAAAAAACGGCCAAGAGAATCACCAATATTATGATAGGGAAGAGAGTGTGCAGGCCACACAGTTCCAGCAGTGTGCTGCGCTGTCTCAGAGTCCACTGGTCCTTGCCGAGTGTGACTGACCCACAATTGGGCCACATGGCTCCCACATGGCTATACAGGTAGCCAGATGGGGCTTGGGCACAGCCTGCATGCTGTCCTGCTCTGGCATGTCCCAGAACACACTCAGGCCTGCCAGGCAGGTCTCCAGCTTCTCTATCTTTGTTTTCCACAGCTTAACGCTTTCTAAGTTAACACCCAGCCCTGTTCCAGTTTGAGATGTCATGGACTAGGGCTAAATAGGAGTTTGCCATTCACTCATTCAAATAGCAACATGGTCTGTTTGTAGCCATGTGTGGTGGGTGTGGGATATGGAGGGGGTCATACAGGCAGATGGGGGATACATGTAAAGGCACAGAGGTATGGAGTTCAAGATTGGCTGGTGAGGGCCACACATGGTTACCTCTCTGGCAGGATTTTTACCGCAGAGAGAAACGCCCAGTCACCAGGCCTGAATGCATGTACGAAAACTTTGACCAGTGTGCTGAGCACATCAGCAAGAAGATCCTGGAGTATCAGAATCAGGCAGATGAGTACCACAACTCCTGCCTCCTGGGTAAGTGCAATTTAGCTGGGAGGAGGTCAGCAGCAGGTATGGCCACTGTGAACCTCAGCCCATCCTTCCTTTGACTCCCTGCGGAGATAGTGGAACAACCCTGTGAAATGCCAACCTCTTGGCATTAACAAAAAGTACTGTTTGTTTCCCAGAGCTTGCCATTCCAAGCCCAGCTGACCACAGGGTCTTTGCTCGGAGGACAGTGATAAAGAATGGATCCCTCTGAACTCATTGGGGAACACTGACATAGGCTTGGATTTCACTCATTCTACAATCACAGGCTATGGCCAGTCAGTCATTCCATGACTTTTGGTTCATTTCCAGAGTTGTATAACCACCACCAATGCCAATGTTAGCCTTCATCACCCTCTCCCCTCACAGACCCAAGCAAACAACATCCATGTCTGTCTATAATTTTCCTTTCTGTCTCTTTCAAGGGATGGATTCACATGGTCCCTTGCAACTGTCTTCCTTTGTTTCATGGAATGTTTTTGAGGTTATGCATGTTGTGGATTATATGGTACTTTGAAAAAACACATAATAAGATTCCTCTGTTCAGATCTATCCCACTTTATTGAGCTCTTCTGTGTGATTTCAGGGGAAGTGTGTGTCAGGGCAGGGGTTAGAAGGTAGCCAGACCTGGGGGCCAAAACCCAGCTCTGTGATCTCTCAGCTGTGTGACTTTAGCAAAGTGATTCTACCACTCTGAGCCTGTTTTCTTATCTGTAAGCTGAAGGAAGTAACAACAGTCGCCATGGGGTTAATCCCTCACAGCTCTGGGGAGGCTAAGGCCAGGTTTCGAAGTCAAGGTTAGCCTGGGCTACATGGTAAGAGTAGGGGACAAATAAGGGAAGAATAAAAAAGTGGTGGAAGGGAAAGAATGGGAAGAGGAGAGAGGAGGGGAGAAATAGAAAATAGAATACGATGTGCTTATAGTTAAATAAAAGGGGAAACTGGAAACATGGGTGTAAGATACTACAGAAACAACCACTTAGATATCAAAGAGAATGAACTAGAACTTCTGAGAGCATCAAGAGTTGACATTTTAAAACGATGAATGGGTGTACAGCCAGGTTTTACATAGCTGAATGTGGAATTGGTAAATTGGCAAGCAGACACAGAGGAAATGTCCTGCAAGACAAGGAGATGAAAACATGAGTGGTGAAGATATAGGAATGACAGATGGGTCTTAGCCCATGATGGTTTGGAGGTGCAGGAGAGGAAGGAGACAAAGTCGAGGCAACATCCAAAGAGGTCATAGATGGGAACATGTCCAAGCTGATGAAAGACAACACATTTTAAGCACACTGAGAAGGATCCCTCTGAATTTGCTTAATCTTCATTTTCCAGCTTTGCCCTGCTGCCAATTTCCTTTAGGTGGAGTAGCTCTTATCACATTGGAGACCTTTTTATTTTTTCCTTTCCTCGGCAACTTATATTTCCTTTGTCCGCTCCCTAATACCCAACCCCCGATTCCTGCAGAATTACGTGCCCAGGTGAGGAGGTTTGAGGAGCTGCTGCCCCAGGTGTGTTGGCTGGTGACAGAGAACTACAAGGAACAGCATTGGAACAAGTTTTGCACATCCATGAAGGAGATCCAGGAGCAGTTTGAGAAGCAGCAGAAGCAACTGCAAAAGAAGAAGGTGAAGATCACAGGGCTAGGAATGCAGAGAGTCGAGAATGGAGGCAGCTCATGAGCAAGGCTGAGTCCAAGGAAAGAGGAGCAGCTAGGTTTGGGGGTTTGTAGGGACAGGGGATACTGGTGAATAGTAACCAAGCCAACACTTGTTGGCAGAAGACATTCACCAAACTCTAGGATGTGTTTGAATTTTTTAGCAGGGCCTTGGCCGTTGAGATCAATGGTGCTGTGGGATATTATTGGTGCTGATTTTATTGAACTGAAGGTCCAGATTGTGTTGGAGCAGGTACCCAGTTCAAGCTTCTTTCCAACTCCCAGAGTTTGCACCAGCCACCCTCCCACCTCATCCTCATGGCCACTCAGTCCTCTTTTTTACACTCAGATCACAGATCATATCTATCTGGATGTGGCCTTCATTAGTAGAAGATATTGGTCCTGATTCCACAGTCTGGCTCAAAATCTCTGATCATTTCTCTCTTGTTTGATTGAAGGATGAAAATGCCCAGAAGCTCCATCCAAATCTTGGCCACCCCATAAATACCCATCAAATGGAGTCCCTAAACATCATGGAGGAGCTAAGACAGCAAGAGCTGGACCAGCTGTTGCAAGTAAACCAGGAAAAGATGGAGGTGAGTGCTGCCATTCAGTCTCCACCCTAGGTGCTAAGGGCCATACTTCCCTTCAGAAAGTTGGCCCTGACAGTTGGTACCTGAGCCAGAGAGCACAAAAGTGGTAGGTCTTTTTTGGTCATTATGGGATGCTTGCATTGCTTTGATTTTGCATATTTGTTTGAAGACAGGGTCTCCTGTATTGTTTTGGCTGTCCTAGACCTCACAGAGTGCCTCCCAAGTGCTGGGGCACCATGCTTGGGCATACTTTGACTCCTAAATTATTTACAAAACTAGTAATGACCTTTTTCTTCATGATCTAAACTTACTTTTTTCTGTTTGGTGAATTGCTTGTGTATGTGCCTTGGCCAATTCTGAATTGTGTGTGTGTGTGCATATGCACATGGAAGGCAGAGGTCAGTGCAGGGCCTTGTTCCTCAGAAATAGTCAGTCCATTTTTACAAGACAAGGTCTCTCACATTGAACCAAGTGAGCTAGTAGGAAGCTCTTTTCCCAGAGCTAGGATTGTAACACATACAGTTGCACCCAGCTTTTTCTTTGTGAGTGCGGAGATTGAACTCAGGTCCTCATGCTTTCATGGCAAGTACTTTACACACTGAGATACTTCTCCAGCCTCTCTGAATCCTTTCTTAGTTCAAACCAGACCAGATGTTGGGAGAGGCCTCTGGGCTCTAAGAACCAGGTGCTAGTTAATCCCAGTGCATTGGCTAATGTGCCTTGCCAGGAGACTCTCTCCACAGTGCCAACTCTGCCCTCCCTCCTCGGGCCTGCTAGTGGGGATTTTGTTTATGAAGTCCATTTTTGTTGTTTATTCCAGGAATTTGCCAAGAAGTACAGCCGCTTCTTCATAGCAAGCTTGGCCTCCTTCACTGAGAAATTCCTGATGCAGTTGGATGAAGTGATCACCATTGATGACATCCAGGTTCCACGTAAGTGGCATACCTGCCGTGGCCCTAGGGAATCATGAGGTGTAGGGTGGTTGGGTCTGACGGGTGTCTGCTACCTCTTAGTCAAGGTAAAACATTTTCTCCATTGAGTGGTATTCTTGCCCCCAGAATGATCTACAAGAGCTACACTTGTGGCTTTGAATGAGTGAGTTTGAGTATTTAGCAAGTCAATGTAACAAAAATAAATATCAAGTTGCAGATAGATCAATAGGCAGATAGCAAAACATTATCACATAGTGCTCAAAATATTCAGTTAGGGAAGTCCCTTTGAGGTACCAATCTGGAGCTACTGATGGATCATCCTGGACAGAATAGGATGTCCCCTTAGCTGAGGCTTCTGTTATCAAACTTGTGGGTCACAGTCTATGTCCCAAATCAGATATGGCTTCCCATCCTAATAAGCCTACTAAATAAGCCAAACAAAGTGGAAAGTATAAAAAGAAAATGTATTCTATTCAGTGTGGCCACATTCAGGAGAGGCACTAAGAAATCCAGCAAAGCCCCTAAATCTGTCTTCTGGGTCCTGATGTAAGGTCAAAGTTTAAATAAAGGGCCAAGTATATGCACATCTAAGCAATCCAGGTCAAAATATGTTCCCACCCACCACTGACCTATCATTGTGAACTTCAGTCTCATCCCATGCAGTGTTCTAACAAGTCCTCAGAATGGTGTCAAATCTCTTTCCAGGAAACAAGTCCCCCTCTAGCTGAGGTCATTTCCCTCTTCCAGCATGAGAGCCCTGGGGAAATTCCCATTTCTTGGAGTCCACTACTT
This sequence comes from Cricetiscus sungorus, assembly GCA_030556225.1. Lineage (NCBI taxonomy): Eukaryota > Metazoa > Chordata > Mammalia > Rodentia > Cricetidae > Cricetiscus > Cricetiscus sungorus. The sequence goes on from JANBXA010000734.1 coordinate 53,969,074, forward strand.
CAGCAAGCTGATAGTTCCAATCAGATGCTCAGAGCAGGCAGCAGAAACCACGCTGGGGATTTGAGGTTCAGGTCTGGGATTCCCCACCGAGGCTCTCCTGATGGATGGGATTCCCTCTGGCTTCTCTTTCTCACTACAGCTGCTTTTATATGTTAGGGCAAACAGTGGTCACCTCTGTTGGAAGGTATTCCAGCTGTTTTCTCAGACATTATTCTTGGGCTGTTTTCTCGGACATTATTCTTGGGGCTGTTTTGCCGTTCTCTTCTCTCTCTATGTCACTTTAGGGGGTAAAGGGCAGCCTATTCCCGGATAAGTGGCCTTGGAGGACACTTGGAGACAAATGTGTTTGGGTCAGAAATGGACATAAATGGCTGCTTCCAGAGCCAGCTTCTTAGTGAGAAAAGGACCCATGATAACTTACTAATTTAATGTATGTCACAAGTGGACCGATTGACTTTTCTTATTTTCATCAAAAAAAATGTGTTGAATGAAAAGGTAAATAAATGTCAACATGATCAAAGAGTAAATATAAAAACAAAGTCCTGGCGGGGAATATCTTCCTACTGTTGGAGTTAGGGCATATGGTTTCTGAACATAAAATAAGAAACAGAGGTCCTAAAGGAAATGGTGGAAATTCTCTGGGCCAAGATTAAGACAGGTTTAAAAAAAAAAAAAAAAAAAAGTTCAGTATAGAAAGAAGCCACAAATAGGAAGAGTATTCCTCCTCACCACCTGTGAGTCAGAGATAGGCCAGCCCTCCCTGGGGTGCTAAGAACTCCTTCAGGTCAGTCTTGAAAGCCAACAAAAACCAGACACAGGCATTTCCCATGAGGCACAGTTCCTGCAGCAATGACAGCAAAGGATGTTCAGTCCTCACGGCGAAGAATGTGAGCATAAGCCTACTTAAGATAGAACTGAACATTAAGAGCCTACCAGAAGCATTCTGTGCCCCTTAGGGCCTGAGATCCTCCTGCCTCAGCTTCCTGGGACCATAGGCATGTATCCAGCTAGCTTCTTGGTTTCAGTTTGCTGACTGAACTATCAGGCCCGGTGAAGAAGTCAGGGAGCAGAGGCCATACACAGATGGACAGACAGACATGTGCCTTGCTGAGTGCTCTCTTGAGGAGTCTCTGTTTTCACTCTGCACTCAGAGCCCTGCTCTTCTCACCCAGAAAGCTTGTCCAAGTTGAATCCCAGGCCATCTGCTGAGCAGCCTTAACTGTTCCTTCCAGGATGAGGCCTCCTGTCTCTAAATCTGACTACAGTGTTATGTCATGTCCTTGGTTCTCAAGCTATCTGTGAGGTCACAGTCAGTAATGCACTTCTTTTCTGTCAGGGATGGAATCCCAAAAGCAGAAACTATCAATTCTCATAAGGAGGAAGCTGGCCAGGCTGTCTCTGGAGGAAGAGGTTGAGAAGCCCCTGATTGAACGTGGGAGCAGGTGAGAGTCTAGAAAGGGGCTGGGTGAACGGTTGTATCCCCTGAAGGTGGGGCAGGGCTGTGGGGAGGGACTTAGTCTCTGAACTCAGACAGACCTGATAGCCCTGGAAATTCATTGATTTTCAGCCTTGAGTTTTCTTCTCTGAAATGACTGAGGCTGTTTGAAGAGAAGGTTAGGTGAGGTCACCCAACACATATTGAGAACTCCACAGCTACCGGTTCACATGAGAATCACCTCGGGGGACTACAAAGAGAAGGAGACCTGTCCTGAGGGGAGGGAGAACAGTCTCGAGCTGCTGCTAGCACTGTGAATCAACTGTCAAAGTGCCTGTCCCCTGGGTCTGTGAGCAGTGATTCTCCCAATTGCATTCTCCACAGATATTCCTACAACATAATAGGAAAAATGGGCCAGGAGCTCATGACTGCTGCCCGGATGGCAGCTTGATGAGGAAGCAAGGCCCAGAAAAGGGAAGAAACGTAGGTGTGGCATTTCCCTTTTTCATACAGCAGGGCCCATGACTGTGCACACTGTTAAGTCATCACCGGGTAAAGGAAACAACATAAAGAACCAAACAGGAAAAGCTTAGGGGACCTTTAACAAAGTCATCTAAATCCACGCTGATGGCTGAGTTTTCAGGCTGTGTACTGGGTGGCTGACCAAGGGTGAAGCCAAACGTGTTTGTCTGTAGGAAGTGGCCAGGAATCAAGCCCAACGAAATCACCATTCAAACCAAGATACTGACTCGGAGGACACCATCAATAACCACTTTTAAGACCACCCTGGGCCACTTGGCCACCGTAGAAGCCCGAGATGCTGTATACCTGGTGAGTCAGAGTCAGGCAGTATACCCTGGGGAGGGAGGGGGCCCGCAGGCAGCGCAGCCCAGCCTGACTGCCCTGGGAAGGAGGGACCTTCACTCCACTGGGTACCTTAACACCTGGCCCATGGAGAAAACAGCACATACCAGCATGCCCCAGAGCCTTGGGTCTCAACTCTCTATAGGCACAAGGACACGTACCAAGAACCATGTCTATCCCCCAGAACAGCATGGTGGCTGAGGTGTGAACTCTGTGCTGTATCCAGCTGAGAGATACCTCACCTAGTAGTTGTGGAGAGAGGCTTTGTGAAAGGACAGCAGAGTCAGGCACAAGGCAGACAGACACAGCAATAACCATAGCTGTGGGAGTGCACTGGGATGCAATCGCAGGAACATCCGAAAGCCTTCAGGTGCTAACTGGTACCTCCTGTTCTCCACATGAGACATCTTGTCACATCCTCTCTAGATGCTGAGGGATGTAGAATCTCCCCCGTCTCACTGACTACAGCAATACCCAAGGACACTTGCCGTTCTACACCACCCCCAAACAGCAGAACCAGGGTTTGATCCTCACTGGTAGGCCGTGAAGCTGACCTGATGAGGCTTCACCAGAATGCCACCTGGTGTATATACAGATCCTTGGTCCTGGTGCCCATGGAGAGACCTGGTCCTAGAGAAAGCCTGAAGGGCCCAGTCCTGGTTTGTCTTCAGATGCTACTCCAAGTCCTAGGCAGAGGGAAGACTCTACCTGCTGAATTCAGTGAGGGGTGGAGACCCAGGGCTCAGCCTCTGAAGAAGCCAGGAACCTCCATGGAATCTCCATGCAGGACAGTGGTCAGGAATACTCAGGTTCCAGAACCAGAGACACCTGAGTTTCCGTCCTTGCTCAGCTTCTCTTGAGCTTGGTGACCACAGGGTTCCAAATCTCAGCATTCTCAACTCTAAAGTAGGAGAATAACCTCACCTACCTGAGATCTTGTGGGGTTAATTCCTGAGAAGTGGCTGGTTCCTGAGGATCAGGAGCTGTGGGTCCCAAATCTCGGGGCTCCCAAGTCTTCGAGGGCAGGAGTCACCATGGGTCTTCCTCTTGCTTCTCTTCAGAAATACTTGGTACTGTTTGACAAAGAACTGAGGAACATCCAGAACCACTTCAAGACACTGGAGTTGGAAGCTCAATGCTGGAAGGAGAGCTGGAAACGTTCCCTTGACACCATCCAGGCCCTATACTTGAACCATCCTTCTCAGAACTTAAAATAAAGCCCTTATTTCTACCCCTGTCCATCTATCTGTCTACAGCTCTGCATCCCAAACACTGTAGTTTCATCAGCAACGAGGACACTTTCAGTAAAAAAGACAGATGTGGAAGGGAGTGCACATGGTTAGCAGGGTCGGTTGGTGGGTACCAGGACCCAATCACTTAAAATAAGCACAGGACATCAAAGGAGATAACATCCAGAAGCATGCTTGGTATTTCATTTCATTCCCTGGATAGAGACTGGAGAAGACAGTGTCTGGCATTCAGGCTAGAAGGTGTCGGGGGCCTGCCTGGCCTCCAGTGTTGGGGTTACCAGCACTAGAAAGCCTGTTCCTGGGGCTGGAGAGATGACTCAGTGGTTAAGAGCAGCTGCTGATCTTCCAGAGGAGCCAAATTGGGTTCCCACCACCCACACTGGGCAACTTACAACCACCTGTAACTCCAGCTTGAGAGGTTCCAGTGCCTACTTCCGGCCTCTGTGGGCACCTGCACACATCATACATATCGCTCGTACACACACACACACACACACACACACACACACACACACACACACACACACAAATATTCTAATAGGGAAAGCTGTAAGTTTACCCACTGTTGCTTTGGGGTACCTTCTCCAAATGGCCACAGGCTTTAATAGTGACAGCTGAGACATCTGCAGAAAAGACCTTTCATTCTATATTTTTCCAGTGCCAGAACCTTGAAAACATGGGTGCAGGACAAGTAAAGTGATCCAGTGGGGAAGGGTGCTTATCTTACAATCTGAGTTTGATCCCTGGAATCCATGTGGTGTAAAGAGAGAACTGACTTCTACAAGTAGCCTTCTGGCATTCACATACACACTACATGCATACATATGTACAGAATACTGTATCAAAGCAAATAAAACAAAAACAGGGCATGCAGTAGCCAAGTGTCTTGCTCCTCTGAGGCTCTCTGGTCAGGTGAGATGCATGTGTCGGGCACTGTGTATAGAACATGCTACTCTGTTTTCCAAAGTTCCAAGAGCTACTGAGATCTCTCACCAGGAAGTGAGACCACTTCTTCAGGGTTCAATTACCTGATCCCTTCATTTGGTGAGACCTACAAAGTTCCTCTGACCTAGTGACCACTCACCTTCTCCCGTTGTATCACTTCCTTGACTGTACACAGTCACTGTCATTGAGAAGATCTGGATGTCTCCATGGCTGCAGGGTTCAGAAGACTGCTGGGAGCTCCAGAATCATCTTACCATTCATTGTCCCTCTCAGGATCTCCCATATCTCCCATCTCAAGATCAGTGCACTAGGGCTTGTACTAGAATCTGCTTCCAAAAGATATCACTAGGTGAATGTGCAATGACACAAAACCTGTCTGTGCATTGACGTCACAAGCAGCACTTGCACAGACTTGGAATGGGAAGAACGGTGAGAATTCCAAACCTGCCTGGAGACAGGTAGTGGTGGTGCTGGGCAGTGGTAGCACATGGCTTTAATTCCAGCATGTGGGAGGCAAAGGTAGGCGGATCTCTAAGTTCAAGGCCAGCCCGATCTAAAAATCGAGTTCCAGGACAGCAAGAGTTATACAGAGAAACCCTGTCTTGAAAATCCATCCAACCAACCAACCAACCAACCAACCAACCAACCAACCAAACAAACAAACAAACAAACAAAACCACCTACCAGGGTCCCACCCTGTGATTTCGCCCTGTCACTTTGCCTGTGGTCCTTGTTTTCCATTCTGTGTTACAAGGAATGAAAGGAAGTTCATATATTGCCAACCTGTGGCCCAGAGCCGTCTGGTCCTCAGAATCAGACCATGTGTCCTTTCTAGCCTGTGTAGCAAGCAGCAGCATGCTATGACTTCCCACTTCTGGTGGACTGATCCTCATATAACCACTGATGGTTACTGGTTCACTTCTGACTAATGTAATATGGCCAGAGCAGCAGGATGCTACCCTGTCTCTGTGAGCATGAGCTATATGAACACGTGGCTGGGTGGGCCTGTAGAATAGACATTCATTTCTCACAGGGCTGGTAGCGGCAAGTCTGAGATCAGGGTGCCAACAATAACCATAAGGTCTGGCTACAAGGTTGTAGAATGCCAATTCCTTGCTGTTATTTCTCACAAGGCTAAAAAAGGGAGAGAGCTCTTTTCAAGAAGAAATAGTTCCTTTCATGAAGACTCTACCCTCATAACTTAGTTACTTCCCTGAGGTCCCACCTTGTAATGCCATCACTGTGGGGACTAGGATTCAGAGTAAGCCTTTTGGGTACCACAAACATTCACTGCACTATAGCTTCCAAGATTTAGTCAGAAAAAAAAAAAAAAAAAACCACTGCTCTCTCATCCTCCCATGTGGGTCTTCCCTCCTTTCCTTTCTTTCCCTCATGCCCTCTTCCTTTCCCTCTCCCCAGTTCAGCCTCACCTCTATTTCTGTCTGTCATGATTCTCTAGCGGGGGAGCCAGGAGGCCACATGCAGACTTCCCTATGTGGGACGCCCATGTTGGAAGAGCCAGGGAGAGCTCAGGCCAGCTGACAGGAGCTAGAGTTCTCTGATATCCATACAAGTGAGTTTGCAACAGACTCTCCCAGCTCTAGCCTCACCTGAGAGTGCCTCACCAGCATCCTGAGGGGCCTGAGACAGAGAGTCCCAAGGACACCAAATGTAGATTTCTGACCCACAGAGCTGTGATAGATGCTCTATTAATGAGTTAACTGTGGTTGTGTTATGAGAAAAGCAGAGAGTCTGGCCTCACAGGAACTGGCCCTACAGTCTCCTCAGACAGCCCTCCTGCCCCGGGCTGTCCTTCTACCACCTCTGCCTGGCTCACTTCTGTCTGAGCATCTGTCCCAGTAGGCTTTGTGACTGACACACAGCTCACATGGTAAATGTCATTCAGTGAGGCCATTGCCCCCTCCCCGGTTCACCCTTAGCCCTCCTCTTGTTTCCTTGCTTTGCTGGAACACTTGTTCTTTTTTCTCACATGCATTTTCACCCCTGGGCTGAGCATCTGCTCCAGGCCATTAGCTGAGGAGCCAAGACCAGCTGGTGATTTCCTGCAACCCATGTTAAGCCTTCCATAGTGGCTGGGGTGCCAAATAAATAAAAGGGAAAGCTATGGAACCTTCTTTTTGTCCCACTCTGATCACCTCAGATGATAAGAGGAGATGCAAGTTTATCTGAGGCAGGAGGATAGCCAGAATGATAGTTGATGGCTATAACACTCTTAATGGCTTCATCATGACCCAAGGCATCACTGACACAGGAGACTGCCCACCCCCATTGACCAATCCTAGCCCAGGTAGGATCCCCATAGCGCATATCATATGATATGTGTCTGTGATCTCAAGACTGTAGTTCTTCAAGGTCTCTGGGCAGCAGTGGAGGGACTGTAAGAACCTCCTTTATACCTAATACCCTTCTACTTCTTGGTGGTCCAGTTCACTCACAAAACCTTACCACTTCAGCAAAGACATTGATTGTCCCTACTGCCAAATAAGTTCCCCAGGGATCCAACAATGCTGGTCTTATTCCAGGATCAGGATCCAATGCTCTGGAACCTTCTGTCCTATAGTGAGTCCTTATGTATCCAAAGCCCCAAGCCTCTTTCCACACTAAATAATCTCCAAGGGGATAAAAGCATTTCCCCAAGGGCCCAGAGCACAGTGACCCATTGATGAAGAACTCAGGCTAAAAGATACTTCCTAAGCATGGGGAATTGTTACATCTTCTCCAAGTACCCCAATTCATAAAGGAGAAAACAGGCTTTCTACTCTGCAGCTTCTAGCTACATTAGTAAATACCATAGGGAAGACACATGGAGTTCTGGGTGCTCCGACTCTACGACCATGAGGCTGTCTTCTTGAGGCTTTCTGGAGACCGTAAGGGGTCCTAGCATGTTGCTAGCGAACAAGATGCCACAGCCCTGTACATAAGGAGGTACCTTCAACCTCTTACTTCTTCCTGGGGCTGTGGAACAGAGCTCACTACATCCTCTGCATCTGGCCACCTCCTGTGATCTAGGTCAGTCTCTGTAGCTTTCTGGGATTCAGTTTCCTGAATGCCCAATGTCAGGTTGGCTATAGAACTGCACAAGAGTACACTGGTAAAGTTGCAATGTTAGGCTCATCAACACAAGATGGGGTGCTGGAATGGAGGGGGGTCAGGTGTACTGAGCTTTGCCAACTCAGGCAGATGCCATGGCCAGGCTTAGTGTCCATAACCAGGCATGCACAAGAAGTTCTGCCTGGACTGAGAAGCAGGCAAGCTGGTGAATTCCTGCTTCAATGTGTAGCAATGATGCATAGGAAAGGCTGGTCTCAAGAAAGCAGCTGCTCACCACACCTGCTGGTTCTGGCCACACACATTCATCATTGGAGCCAGGAAATCATGTCATCTTGCTTAAGCATGAGGACTGAAGATGGAGGAGGAATAGTCCCCCCAAAAAAACCTGAGATGATATTCCCAACAGAAGAGGGCTTGGTGTTGGCCAAACAAAAGCTCTAGGTCTCAGACTGTACATACAGACTCATATGCCTCTGCCACTAAGCACATGAGGATGTCCTGGAGAATGGATGTGTCTTTTCTAAGGTAACAAGTAGCAAATTTCAGACTCTGGTTAGTATTAGCTGTGGCTATGTGCTATGTGTACAGTCAGGTATTGTAGAGTGTAAGGCAAAGTGCTGTGCCTTAAAGATGGCGCTGGCTTCCGCCTTCCACCTCCCCAATGGTGAGTGCTCTCTGGCGAAAACAAGCCCTTATTTGGTTAAGTCTGTTCAGCCTGTCTGCTTCTGTGTTAGAGTAGCCTATCTGCAGGGTCCATGTAGCTCACTGGGGTTGGTTAGCTCAAGGGTATTTAAGCCTGTGCAGGCATTTCCCCGGGGGCCCGCGGGTCAGAAGAACATGTTTCAAGGATCCTGATTAAAACTGCATGAAGAAGATCTTCCCGGAGTCGCATCTTCCTTGCTGGCGAGGGCAGGCGCTGCACAAGGTATCACTTAACAATGGGGGCATGTTGTCTTAGTGTTCTATTGCTGTGAAAAGGCACCATGACCTCCTTTGTGTCCTGCTTGTCCAGTTTGGACAGCATACTGTCAACAGTCGAGTCAAGGACAGTTTCTTGTCCAGTGACTAGCTTTGCCACATTGTCCTTTTTTGAAGTAAATTGGTGCTGCCAGGAGCAGACATGTCTCACTGGCTTATGTTCTTAAAACATTTTAAATGTCATATTCTATGTCATATGTCTCTGAAATGTTTGGATACCATTTATCTATTTCAAATATAGCTCTGTTTGACCTTGAAAACATATCTAACATGACTATAAGTTTGATTGTTATAGATGACTACCAACCTGTAGTCTTTTATTATCCTAAATAGTTTTCAAGGACTAGAACTATACATTAATTTTAAATGAGCTGCATAGGTACAACATCTTAAACAAGAGTAGAAACATATATACAGCATAACAAAATAGTCTTACATCTGTGTCAACATACAAAAATCCATACCAGTGTAAAATATTTGAGATTAATAGTTACTTTTTATTTTAAAGCGGATTCAATACTCTACCCTTTTATCCCATCATTTCTATATTCCCCTTCTTCTTTTCAGAATAAGATCTCTGAATCTAATCATGTTTGTTTAGTTTCCTCCCTGACTATGACCAATAACAACTTAAAACCAACCCCCCTAAACAATGATAAACATCCATAATTCATTGAGCACCCAAAACCCACCAGTCCCACTTCTTGGAAATACTGGTATTATAGTGTCTAGACTACTTCCTGTTGTCTAGGGGTGGCAGCATCTCTAGGGGACCCTGAGAAAATCTGGATAACGATCAAGTCCTGGGATAGCTAACTAGGTTTTTTTGTTTGTTTGCTTGCTTGCTTGCTTGTTTTTTGTTTGTTTGTTTTGTCTCTGTGTGATGGGAAAATGCAGAGCATATCTGAAGTCCTGGCTGGAGAAGTACATGAGGCTGGACCATCTCAGCTAACAGTTTTGAAGTTGTTCTGGGTGCAGAATTTTGAGGAAACTGCAACAGAGGCATTCTGAGAGTCTGGATCACCTGGGCTACTTGTCTTTATTGGTGTCCTTTTTTCCCCCTAAAAAGCACATAGCCTTTCAAAGGTAACATACATATCTGCATTAACACAAGTATGGAATGTGCAGTGTGCACAGGTCAGCTAAAGACTCTTGTTGTTGTTGTTCTATGTTTGAACAGGTAAAAGGAATCTGTTAACTTTATAAGTCTGTTTGGACTATATACCCAAACTGTAATATAAATCTCCATGTCACATGAAAGGATGGCTGGCATGTAATAATAAGTCATCAGAACTCTGTAGTCAACAAGCTTTATCATGTCCCATCCAGTCTCAGATCTGTTCCCATGCTGAGGGATCAGCATACATGTCACCTATCTTGTAATTTTTATTTTATTTTTATTCTCTTTATGTCTCTAGTCAAGATTTTCATGAGGTCTCGCCTTGAACAAATCTGGCCTTTATTAATTTTGCAGAAATCTATAGCTTTTTGTAGCCTGTGGAAACAAAAGCAAAACTTCTTCCCCAACACAACATATTTTCTGACTTCCATTCTGAAGTTAAGACATTCTTAACCAAATATATAGGTTGGTTTAATTTAGCAGTTTCCATAATAACGTCTCTCGTAAGTTATTGTTTTTGTTCATTAGCATTCTAAAAATGTAAAGTTAATGAAGCACTGTGTGTGACCCGCACGCCCTGTGTTATGGTCTTTTCCATCCTTCCATGGCTTATTTCTTTTGTATTGCTTTACTCTCTCCTTAAAGATTTCACTTTGTACTCCAGGAGCTTGGCCCATTGGTTAATTGTGGATCTCTGCATCTGCTTCCATCTGTTTCTGGAAGAGGGTTCAAGCTTCTCTGGGGTTGTGGATTGTAATCTGGGTATCTTTTGTTTTATGTATGGGGTCCATTCTATATAGAGAGATACCTTGCTTAGCCTAGACACAAGTATGTGGGGATGGAGAGGTTCCTTGATCCTGCCTCAATGAGATGATAGGACAGACTTAGTAGACTTCCTATAGAAGGCCTTACCCTCTCCTAGAAACAGATGAGAGGTGGGTTGGGAAAAAGTGGGGGTAGCGGGAGGAGCAGAGAGGGGGCACTGGGATTGGACTGTAAAAAATAAATTAATAAAAATACACATTAAAAAATTAAAAAAAAGACTTCACTTTGTTATTTTTAATCTATTTTTTTTCTATGACTGTCTATACCCATTTTCTTTTCTTTCTCTAACACCAAAGCACATTTTTATCTGTTTAGAGGTTTTCTTGGTCTGGACCTGACTGTTTGCACATCTGCAGCCTTCTCTGGCTGCATGACACAAACCTTAAACTACTAAGCAACACTAGGGCTAGGCCCTCTGTTGCATGGCTCTGTTTAGCACATGGTCTGACAGCTGGCTTCACCCACCTCCTGTTGGTGAGAGTTCAAGTGCTTGGTAGCAGGGCCTCTTAAAAGAGCTGCATCTCTGCAAGCAGCAGGCACCCAGCCTACTTGCAACTTTTTCTCAGCATTCTTACATTGGGCACCAAACAACCACAAAGCAAAGGCAGGGTGAGGGAGAAGGAGGAGCAAGCATGCTAACTGGGAATGGTACAGGCTTTAGAAACCTCAAAGCCTACTCCTAGTAACACATATTCTTCAAGTCCACACTCCCTAATCCTTCACAAACAGTTCACCAACTGCGGGCCAGGCATTCAAACATATGAGCCTATGGGGTCCATCTGAGTCAAACCACCAGGACAATGTAGACATTGAAACTACTTCCAACTACCTCACCCATCCTCCCACATGTTCTTCTCCACCTCCCTCCTTCTTCTCTTGGTCTAATCAGTGCTTCCTGCTAGAATGTGGACTGATCTTATTGGCTTGGCCTTTAACAGGTATTGTGCAGGTACCTATAGCTACAGTGAGTTCAGGAGTACTAGTGGCCATGCCATATCCAGTATTTATTTCACAGTGTTCCTCCCTGTTCTCTGATATACTTTCCACACCTTCTTCATGATGCTCCCCGAGCCTTGGCAGGTCTAATACAGAAATCTCACGTAAGGCTGAATACTCAACAGTCAGTTATTCTTGGCATTCTGACTAGTTATGAGTTTCTATGGCTGCCTAATTTTAATTTTCTTGTCTTTAGGTTCACAGATGTCATCTATTTGCTCTCGGGTGTTGAATGTCCCCATCCGATAATTGCAGTTTTTAGATTACAATGTCCATTTGGCTCATGTATTTCCATCTTTATATTGGTACACTGCTCTATTTGATTATGTGCTACCTTGACACACTCCTTTAATTCTTCGTGAATCATGTGAAGTCTAATGTGTGATCTGAATCAATTTTAATAATTGAGGTTGGAAAACAAAACAAAATAAAAACCCTGTGATTGCCAGGGCTAACTATTGAGGGATTTCAAGGTGATTTGCTAAAACTAAGCTAAATGAAACTGACACAGCTTGTTAATTGATTGTTACTCAACAAATCCTGGTGCTGTGAAAAGACACAATATATCTGTCCGTGTTTTGGTATGGTGTTACAACACACACAAAACTCCTTATGTGGAAGACAAAGTCCTACTTCCTGTTCTGCCTTCAGCAAATCATGTCTGGAATGTGAACTGCTGACCTATGAAATTGTGGCCATAACATGAAAAAGGTTCAGACTCATCCAAATTTACCACCCAAATGTATCAATTCCCCCCCCACCCCATGCTGTTATATTAGGCTTCTGAAGTTGAAGGTGATTGCTTTGAATAGTTGCTATCAGTTCAATAGTTGTTTAGGTAGAGTGACATTCTGCTGGGATGTCCCACTCCAACCTCTTTCATGATGTCACTAACAGGTTTTTTTTAAGATTTATTTTATTATTCGTGTGTGTGTGTGTGTGTGTGTGTGTGTGTGTGTGTGTGTGTGTGTGTCCATCCACAGAGACCAAGAAGAAGATGCCAGATTCTCTGGATCTGTAGTTACAGATGGTTGTAAACCATGGAGTATTTGGAACTGAACACAGGTCCTCTGCAAGGGAAGCATGAACTATTAATCACTGAGACATCCTTCCGGCCCAACAATCATTACTTTTAATGTCTGATAATAAGTTCCTTGTATGGATATAGCATATTTCATTTATCCACTCATCACTTGATGGACAATTGACTGGTTGTTTTAGGCTTTATTCACTATGCTACTATGAACATCCATATGTAAGTTTCAGTTTGAACGGTTTAGCTTGTTTCTAGAAATACATACTCAAAATACATACTCAAAATCCTTGTGCTAATAGTCTGTATACGAGCATCGTGGGTAAATTTATAAATTCAATGAATTAATCTATTAATTAAATGATTTATACTCCAAGCTCTGTGTTCCATAGATTCCCTATAATGCAAGAAACAGATGAGGTGTCTGGCTTCTCCTGGCTTGCCTCAGAGGGGTGATGTGTAGAACAGGGAGAAAACAATGAATGGGAAGCTTAAGATGGTGATACCCTAAGAGAAAAGGAGTAAAGTGGGGTAAAGACAGACTGATGTACATGTATAGACATGGTGATGCTCCAAGGGCTGAACCAGGACAGCAGAGACAGAGTCTGGTGTAGTTCCCAAGCACAAATAGACTTTCAGACCAGAAGAATCAACCATGCTTTTTTACTTTTTGTTAACCAACTGGACTGACTGGACTGACCCATCACTTGAGTTGCTGTTGTTACAATTGATTGGATTGCTCTCCATGAGCAGTGGAAGCCTGTTTAGCCAACGATTCATTATTTTTAAAGGCTAGTCAATGCCCAATGTATCACCAAGAGTTCATTAAATATTCTTTGCTCTTAACTACTTATTAGCAGGGGCACATGGAGGGCAGAATCTGTGTCATAAAATCACTTGCAAAGATGAGTGTGGATTTGCCACCATCTAAAAAGACAGGTGAACCACACTGTCCAAAGATCATGTAACTGCTTAATTTTTCACCATTTTTTTTTTTAATTCCAGAAACCACACATTTTCATCTATATCACAGTCCGGGCTATTATTCCAGCTTCATTTGGTAAAAATTATCTCATTAGTATATTAATGCTTTTAAAAAGCATAGTTTGGGATTTAGGTCAGTGACAGAACACTTGCCTAGTGAGAGCAAGGCCCTGGAGGTTTGGTTTCTAACACTCAGAGGGGAAAAAAAAGATAAAATCATACACACACACACAAAGCAAAAAAATAAAAAAAATAAAAAAAATAAAAAAAAAATAAAACATAAAATAAAGGAAAACAAAAAAAGCCAAGGAAACTAATACATACACAGGATGGTCCAGTGGGAAAGGTACTTGCCACCATGCCTGAAGACCAAAGCTGGATTCTCAGGGCCATGTGGTAGAAGAGACCAACTCCTAAAGGTTATTTTCTAATCACACACATGTTTACAGCAAACATGTGTGTACATATACACAAAATGAATAAATACAAAATAAAATGTAATAAAAAATTTTTGAGACAGGGTCTTGCTATCCTGGAATTCCTATGAGAACCCAGCTGGTCTCAAACTCACAGAGATCCACCTATCTCTGCCTCCTGAGTGCTTGGATTTAAAAGAATGTGCCACCCTGCTTAACTTCATAAATTTTTGAAAATTTATTTTTATTTTATGTACACTGGTGTTTTGACTGCATGTATGTCTTTTGGAGTTACAGACAACATTGAGCTGTCATGTGGGTGCTGGGAATTGAACCCTGGTCCTTTGGAAGAGCAGCCACTGCTCTTAACCACTGAGCTGTCTCTCCAAACCCTTTATCAAAATTTCTTAAATTAAAAAAAATATATTATTCCTTCCAGGTGTGGTGGTGTCTCATGCCTTTAATCCTAGCACTTGGGAGGCAGAGGTAGGCTGAACTCTGTGAATTCCAAGACAGCCTGGTCTACATGGGGAATTCCAGGACAGGGCTTTATAGAGAGAATGTGTCTCAAAAACAGCAAAACACATATGTATGTATGTTAGTGTTTATGAGTGTGTATGTGCATGTGTGTCTTTGTGTGACTGTGTATGTGTGTGTATGAATTCTATCTTTGTCACGACAAATTACTGCTTCATCCTCTTAGAGTATCATCTGATCATTTTGTGTTGTCTATGATATTTAACAGGTTAAAATTTTTATAATTTTTCTGAGGATATGCCTTTAGCTGTAATTATCATTGTGAAGGGGAAATATTCTCTTTATCCATTAGCACAAACACTGATTCTGAGAGACTGCTGTAACTTAACATTAGGATACAACAAAACTAGGCAGACATGCTGCCCAGCATACTAAAACTGCAGAGCTTTCATTTTATGGCAATAGCTGTAGTCTTGCCATCAAACATACAAAAGCAAATGCAGTATGCTGACATGCTCATATTATGTAGTTATGGAGAAAACATTTCTACTTACTTAGACACTCATCTATGTGAAAATGAAAACACTTACCGTCCCGCTGAGAACTCTTGGGCTCCTAAGACCAAGCCCACGAATATTACTTTGCCTATTGGAGGCCTGGCTTTCATATTGTCAGGACTGTAGCCTTGACTAGTGCCAAGTGATGTGTGGGCATGGCACACAGACCATAAAAAATCAGTCACTTTGTAGTGACAGTGCCTATGTGGCATGCCAAAGCTGTAACCCATAAATCTCAGAATCTCAAAGAAATGGGGTTTGGCCTTTTCAGACTCCATATGGAGTGAGGATTGAGAGGGTTACTGAGTACCTCCGAGGGCTGTGCTTTACTTTAGCACTAAGGAAAGATCCTAACAGACCTACCAATTCTGTTTTGAACATCCAGCCATTGCCTAACAAGAAAACGATGTGCTCTGGGTACCATGCTCGAGAAAACTGACTAATCCGAGTTTGCTGGGAGGAAGAAAGCGTGACCTTGAGCCCAAAGAAAACATTAGGAAGGTTTGGCAGCCTGTTCCAAACACTGTGGGAGCTCCCTCCCCAAAGGGAGAGTTATATTCCTCCTCTCCAGCCTCTGAGTTAGAACCCAAAAAATACACTCTAGAGAGGGACTTTTGGATAATGGAACTATGACATTCAGAGATGCCTTTCTCACAAGTATGGGCTCATGGGAGCCGGTTGAGGAGGCTTTGTAGTTGAACTGGTTGACTTCAAAGGCATCTGAAGTAGTCACATTCCTCACTGACAAGTCACATTCCTCCAGTCTGTTCTCTACCTCACCATCTCTAAGTGTGGATGGGGACAGAGTACCTGGTGGCTTCCCAGGAAGGAAGCAATTGGGGGAAGAAGCAGGAAGGACTTTCAGAAATCTAAAGAGAAAAACTATATGGATATCTAGTGACAGAATCAAAATCAAGGCTCTGTATGAACAACTGCCAGTGTCATGGACTCTGTATCCCTTCACTAGAATCAACAGGTTGGAATCCCACCCCTCAGTGGGATGGTGTTAGGAGGTGGGGCCTTTGGGAGATGATGTAGGTCATGAGGGTGGAGTCTTCATAGATGGGGCCAGTGCCTTTATAAAAGAGATCTCAGTGAGCTCTCTGCACATTTGTCACTATGTGAGAAGGAGAGGACAACCCCACAAGAGGACACAATGAGGAGCCAGCAGTCTGCAATCCAGAGGAGGGTCCTCAGCAGAACTGGACCAAACTGGCACCCAGATCTCGGGCTTTCAGCCTCCAGAACTGTGAGAAATAAATTTTTGTTGTTTGTAAGCCACACAGTCTGTGGTGCTTTGTTATAGCAGCCTAAATGACTGAGTACCCAGTTTGCTGATTTACAGGTGTATAGCTCTTCATGAAGTTTTGCTAATAGCTAAGAGTTTGCTGTTTTTGTGCTTTTAATGTATTGCCCTTTGTCTGGGGAGTCTTTTATTTCACTCATTGGGAGTAGAGACAGGTGGCATAGCAGCACAGAAAGTGTTAGACTTGAGCCCTTCGCTCATTCATTCATTGCAAATATTTGCTGCCAGCTTATATGTGCCAGGCGCCAGAGCATGCAGTCATCGTGATCCCGGGCCCACCTTGAATACACAAACGGCTCTGTAACAAGCAAGGCGTGATGTTTACAAGCGGGTTTAGAGTCCAAGTTCTGGAGCATGCGCTGTAGTAGGAGGAGCAATCAAGTCAGCGCTGAGTAACAGGAGTTTCCTCTTGAGTATTACTCTGGACCAAGCCCTATCCCAACCCCAGGTGTTAGAATGCTATTAAATACAAATTACAACGCGTCCTGCTTTAAGGAAACTGCTGCGGGGAGCAAGGGCTCCAGCTTTAAATGAAAGAAATGAAGAGAGAATAGGGAGATAAAATATTGGGCTAAAAGAACTCCAGGAGTCCTTTGAAAGGAATGATTTATTTCAAAGTCCTCAAGTGGTTAAGCGGTAGGGTAAGTAAGGTATCCTGTGGTGCAGTGGGCATTGGAGAATTCCAATAACCGTATGTGTCTGTGTCCATTGCTGAAAAAACGGGAACATCTTGCTCTCCTTGTCTCTGGATGAGGTTGCTTGTTGGGGAATTTCAAGCAGTATTTAAATCCACAGGGCCCAGCAAAACATTCCTAACCTCCATTTTATGACAAATATTTTAAAGTCTCTGCTCATTTACTCCTGACATAAAATTCACAGCTCTCCTGACCCCAAGGGGGGAGAAAAATCACATAGAAAACTTATTGTAAAATTATACAGAAAGTAATTTGTGTTTATATAGAATAGAGATTTGTCATCTACACCAAAAGCTGGCAAGGCATTCACACTTTGTTTGGAACAAAGGGATCTTATCTGACTACTTACACAAGTAGCATCCAGGTACTGGTCCAGACTGTCTAGTCGTTGTAACAACTGAAAATACCCTCATGCCCTGGGGGCAACAGCCTCTCCCCTGGTGGACCTCTGATTTATAGGAACTGACACGATGGTTCTTCTGCTACTTACTGGGTTAGCTCTGTCATGGAAAGGGATCCAAGCTGGAACTGGAGCCAAAGGGCTTTGAAATTCAGTTCAGGGTGACCTTGGACTTTGACAGTGGATAGAGTAAAGGGCTGTAATGCTGCCTGGGTGGCACATTTCAAGAATCCTAACTCCTCTTCCCTTTCAGCATGTGCGAGCGGGTGCGGAGTGAGTGCCTCCCATGTTCCATGCAGTTTCTTGTCTCTGCTTTTCCTAGCCGCTATTATAGCATAATTTTTGTACCAATAGGTTTAGCCATTATTTCAATTTGGTGCCTGATTGCCTTGTTTAAAGTGCTAGTTACCACAACCTCATGCCCTGCCAAACATTTGGGCCTCTCAGCTCCCTGGTAGTGCTTAGTATCTATACCCAGTCATCATCTGCAAGCCTTGTATGAATGTATGAGCTGTATGAATGTCCAGCAACTCACAGGGAAGGGGGTAAAGATGGTCTCTTAGACTGCACAGTCTCTCCCCTATTGGTTCTCTGCACAATATGCTCTTAAAGCTTTCATTATCCCCCTTTCTCACTGTTGGTGGCTCTGTGGCCTCAGCTGCCTCCCTGATCACCCCGCTGGGGATTAGGGCCTTTCAGCTGACTCACCTTGGAAGCCTTTGTGGGAAGCTTAGGGGTTTTGCTTGATCAGCATACCCTGAGCTCCACCGGGGCCTGAATTTCATCAGGGCCCTGGCAATCCCTCCCCTTTGTTTGGCATTTTTGTTTTTGCTCCCTTTTTCCTTACTCATTTAAAACAAACACTGTGTCTAGAAATTTCTATTTGTTCACAGGGCTGCAGTAACAGAAGAGGAACGATGATGCCATTAATGATTAATCAAAAATAGAGCTACCTAGAGGTTCCTTTTGTTGTGGATCTAATTTTCCTGACCTTGTGTAAGCAACTAGTGGCCAAGAAGCAGGGTTCCACCTGCATGTAGAACCAACTCAGCATGTGGCAGAGTGGCAGGCAGGAATGCTGGCAATGTCACTTGCTGCTAAGCACCTAGGAGAATGAAGACTCAGTTAAGCCCTGCGCTGGGGAGATGAAATGCAGGGTCCTTGGCTGCTTTTCCATGAGACCACATCTGAGGAACAAAGCACACTCTAGAAACTCAGCTAAGAGAGCAGTTGCGTTTAGGTGGGGGCAGTGAGAGAGGTTCTCTGAGATGTATCACCCATGACACCCGGTTATGTCACAGCAAGTCCCTGCAGTTCACAGATGGATCAGAAAGTGATGGAAACCAGAGTTGTATGGTGCTTTGTGTTTTCTTTTGGAGAGACAACATAAAGAAGCAACAGATATATTTGGGTAGAAGGCAAGATGGTAGCAGTTGAGGTCTCTCAAAATGCCACTTGAGATTTGGAAGGGGGGATTTCCAATGTTCCCCAGCAGCTGTGAGAGGGAGGATGAAGAGTATGTGGTTCTTGGATTGTACTACAAAGATGTGTCAGGTAAGAGGGTAAAAGCTATAGATATGTGTTTGGAACAAGGCCCTTACTGGGCTTGCTGAACTATTATGGGCACAGGGGTAGAGTGCCCTGCCAAGAGCCCTGGGTCCTCCTGCCTTGGACAGGAAGCTTGGCGCTTCCACTGTGGCTCTGTCCACAAAAGTAGGCTGTCCTGATGAACTAAGATGTATGAAGGACTTTGGGTGGAGGGATCTGTTTGTTTGTTTGTTTGCCCTGGAACTCACTATATAGACTATTCTGGCCTATGGATTCACAGAGATCTGCCTGCCTCTTCCTCCTAAGTGCTGGGTTTAAAGGGAGTCACCATGTCCAGCCTGATAGAGGTTTTCTATCTCCATCTTTCTGAGCTCAGGATAATGTGTGCAGTGGTCTTATCTCTCTACACTTTGGCCTTGCTTTGCACTTACTTTTCATGATAAACTCCTCTGAAGGCACACATGATCTACCAGGAAACTCTCCTGCAAAAGCCATGTGAGCAGGGATCTAAGGACCTGTCTGCAGCCTTGAAGATGAGAAATATGTATGTTCTTCTCCTGAATGGAAGATCCACCCACTTGCTCCCCACCTCTACTCACAGTGACCTAAGATGAGCTTGGCATTTTCATTGGGAAGAATACCTTTGAACGGCATTCTATCTATTGCAAAACTCTGCTCTTTAGTTCTAGATTTCTCTACGGTAGTTTTCGATGTGTATTCAGGGTGGGACTTGACTCTCTAAAATCCTGTGTCTACATGTTGTTTTCACACATTCCGGCATATGGTTCCACAAAAGGATAACAACCCTGAGTCTAAAGAGTAGCCAGTCTAAGCTGGACATGGTAACACTTGCCTGTAATTCCAGCACTTGGGAGTGTGAGGTAAGAAGATAGTTGTAGGCTAGCCTCAGCTACATAACAAGCTCCTGCCTCCAGAAAAAAGTCTTCATAATTCTGAATTCCAGCTTTAAAAAAATCAACCAAACAAGATCACATGACTTTCTTGCTAAAAATCTAGCTACTTAAGACTCTTCCTGATGCACCTCAGTTAAATCTACCTATAGAAGAGACACTTTGTTCAAGAATATATATAAAGGCCAGTGTATACATGAAAAGATGCTCTATGTCTTTAGTCATGGGGAAAGGCAGTTAAAGTCACTGTGCTACATCTCTCAGTATATAGTCTCAACGTTCTATCCATCCACTGTAATGCTCCAATAAAAAATATATCTTAAAAAAAAGACTGATGATGCTGAATACAGGGAAGGAGTGGGTGTGGCCACTTAAGATTGCACTTTGACATTTATATATAATTATATATTATATCATTAAGGATGCATATAAGTATATATTCATATATGTAAATATATAATTAAGTATACATTTATCTTACATCCTGACATTAATTCTACTCCCAGGTATGTATGTGAAAAAAACATTTGACTACACAATGGTTATTCATAGAAGCTTGGTTCAGAACAGTCCCAGATTAGAAACAACAAAAATGCACATGAAATGTGACATATTCATATAGTAACATAATACCTAGCCATCCTGTTGACTATCAATAAGTACAACATAGATTGATTCACAAAAGAGTTACACTAAGTAAAAATCCAGGCACAAAAGGCTTCTTCTTACCATATGATCTCATGCATATGGTACTTTAGAGAAAACAAAGCTGTAGTGACAGAAATCCCATCAGCAGCCATCAGGAGTAGTGACTAGAGGGAGGGAACAAAAGTAGGTAGAGGGCACAGGGGAACTTCCAGTAATGATAAGACTAGTTCTGCATCTTGGTGATGATGGTGGCTGCACATTGGATACTTTGTTAAAACTCATCAATCTCCACACTTGAAAATATTTGTGTGTGGCAACTATTCGTAAATAAAGCTGGTTATAGAAAACTAGCCACAGCACATACTTTTTCTTTGTATATAGGATACTGCAAATAGGGAGCAAAAAGGGGCACCTTTACAAGCATAAAGGATCTCAGACTTAGGGTCCATGCACATCATTGTATGATGTATTTCGTACTGAACTCAGTATTGTCTAACTTCCTATCCCCACAGGCATCCTCTCAGTTCATAGGTGCTGCTTTGATTCCTCACCCAAATCTGAATGTGGAGCCAGGGCATGTCATGAGTATTGCAGAGTCCAAATAGGAAGCTGGCTGTATTCTGGATCTGTAAAAGCCACTGCCATGTTTGGAGTAGATTAGGGATCAGGGCAGTGAGAAAGCATGAGGTCTCTGTAGTTGGTTGTTTTTACTCTTTGCTCTTTTGGGGGGGGGTCTGCCACCCAGCTCCCAAATTAATCACACGGAGACTTATTATTACTTGTAAATGCCTGGACTTAGCTTGGATTATTTCTAGACAGCCTTTCTTAAATTATCCCATTTACCTTTTGACTCTGGGCTTCTTCATTTTCTTACTTCTGTACATTTTACTTTCACTTTATTCTGTGGCTGAGTGAGTGGCTGGCCCTTTTTTTCTTGCTTCTTGGTCTCTATTGCTTTCTGATCCCTCTTTTCCTCTTTCTATTTATTCTCTCTGCCTGTCAGCCCCTCATATCCTTTCTCGTGCCTTGTTATTGACCGTTCAGCACTTTATTAGACCAATCAGGTGTTTTAGACAGGCAAAGTAATACAGCTTCACAGAATCAAATAAAGGCAAAATTAAAGAATGCAACACATCTTTGCATCATTGAACAAATGCTTAATACAGCATAAACAAATGTAACATATCTTAAAATAATATTCTACAAGTCTCTGAATCCATAGAGTTGCAGCCTTGGGAACAGGGAACAGGGTAGGGAGAAAGATATCTGAAACAGACTGAAATAAAATAAGGGAGATGTAGAGAATTTGGTTTCAAGAAAGAGACATTTGGGCAGATTTAGGCAGGGGCCAGATGTGAGATTATGAAAAGGAACTGTGTTCAAAGAACATTCCTGGCCAAAGTCTTAGGACAGAACCTGCTGAGCATAGGATATCTGGCTTTTCACAATCTCCTTCTATTCTATTCATTGCCTACTTCAGCTTTTCAATGAATGGAAAGTTCCTTAAGCATAAGGCTTAAGGAAGTTTTGCTATTTGCCACACACTTTTGCTATTTGACAGCAGGTTTTGAGTTTATAACAGTTAATTATCCACTCACCCATTGATGGATATTTATGCTATCTCTATTTTTTAGGCATTGCAAGAAAAGCTGGTTTAAACATCCTTGTGCAGCTCTGCGGCGGATAAACCCTTTCTTTTGTCTTGAATCAATATCTGAGAGTGGACTTGCCATCCACAAAGGATATAAATTTAATGAACAAAGAATATAAACCACTAGTATATGCAACAACACAGAAGAATCTCAATAGAATCCTGCTGAGTGAAGAAAGTCACACCCTCCCCCCAAAAGACAATAAGATGGAATAATTACATTTATATAAAACAATAGAAAAAGCAAGCAGATCTATAGTAAAAGTAAAAGAGCAGTTACAGGACTAAGGAATTGGACGTGAGATAAATATTATAGAAAGAGGGAGAACTTATGAAAGTGTGGCTGTGCTCGTTATGTTAATTTCTGTGGTGGTTTCTCTGTTGTATGTAGACCAAATTCATCAAATGTACATCTGAATCATGCAGTTTATAGTATGGCAAGTATTCCTCAGACTGTAAAAGACGCCGGTTGAGTAGGCAGCAAGCTCTCAGCAAAAACACACAAAATGATACTAAGTGTTCATGAGCTCAAGGCAAACCAGGCGTTAAGTAAATGTTAGTGCAATTACTGTGAAGGGGTGAATAAATAGATATTCCGCACTTTTAGAATGAATGAACGAATTTGACAAATATGTATTTCATGCTTATTACATACTGGGCAGGATCCTACGACAGCTTTCATTTTAGGGCAGTGGATGAAAGTGGTGCAACTATACAGGTGCGAAGGAGTGTGACAAAGCAGAAAAGGATAGAAGAAAACTGGCATTTTAGTGTCGCCACCCTCCTCCAAAGAGTGACGGAAAAGATAGCAGAAGATGGATTGTCTATGAGAATGAAAACAAACTATTGAGATGCTGAAGGGAAGGAAGCCCACAGCCCGAGCGCTAGCCCGGCATGCGCACGCGCAGAAACCGCTAGGCGGCGTCGGTTTCCCCTCTCACCCGCGGACCCCGGAGTGGGCGGCGGTGGCCTGAGCGCCTGCGCTTGCGTAGAGCGGATCCGAGCTGGGCGGCCGAGGGGCGGGGCGTGGTGTGGTGGGGCGGGGCCTAGCGGGCGGGGCTTTAGGTGATTCCCAAGCCGCGGCTCGGGCCGTGCCAGGGAAACCGAAAGTGGGCGGCGGCCGGGTCGGGGGCCCTGGCGGAGGAGACGGAGGGAGCCGGGCCCAGAGGCGCGGGCGTGGGCCACGGGCCCCCGGGACGAGGTGAGCTCAGGTCGGGGCGCGACAGGTGAGGGCGACGCGGGGCGGGCTGCGGGGCGGCAGGGCTCGGGCGGGACAGCGGCGTCTCAGGCCCCGGCCTGGTCCCCGACGCGGCGGGGTTCCAGAGCGTCGTGCGTGACGCCCCGGGACGTGGGCCGGGCGTACACCCGGGAGGCCGCGGTGCAACCGGACATGCAGAGAGGGGCGTGGGCGGCGCGCAGATCTGAACAAGAAGTGGCTCCCGGGCAGGAGCAACCGGCCGTGACCGCCCGTGCGGGGCAGTGGTGCCCGAGCTCTGCGCAGTTGTGCCTGCCCGCGGGCCACACTGCGGAGGTCTCCGCCCTCGAGACCGGCCCGTGAAGGCCGCGCACATCAGGCAGGACCTACATGTAGCCGTTCCTGTCAACCGTGAGCTCTGGGAAGGAAACAAGCTTCCACGGAGAAGTTGTCTTGGAAGTCGGAGCTGACTGCTTTTCTCTTCCCAGCCTCTTGAGGGGTATATTTCTATTAATAGCCAGGGCTACCACTCCCCAGTCATTTTGGGGAGCAGGGAGCTGTCTGTGTATAGATGTTAGTAAGTAAAGACCCAGCCCCAAAGGATTCTGATACTGCCACTGCAGACCAACCAAGGAAACCACTATTCTGGTTGGTAACCCTTCTGGGCTCTAGACATCTGCAGAGAAGTGTTTTTGGGAATGGAAATGCTTTAGTGATAGAAGTGAATTGTAGAACTAAATCCCTGTCACTTACCGGGCCCCCTGACGTGGATGATAGCGTGGCATTCTACAGCGGGGCCTTTGCTGATACAAACTGGCATCTGGGCTTCAGCGCTTAATTGCACCCGTTCTCTGAGCCTGCTTTTTCATGTACCACCAACTGGTAATAGTTAACTTACCCTTCCAAGTATTTTCAAAACGAGGTAAACCCTTTGGCTCATCAGAGTGGCTAATCTTTTCGTTTCGCCAAACTGGCCATATTTTACAGTTTGGGACTTCAAGGTTTTTGAGGACAGGGACACACAGATGTTTTTATAGGTTAAATTGGCACACGGTGGAGATGACATAGTTGAGCTTCAGTTCCATGCAAAGTACTGCTGGTTGTGGTGTTCACAGCTCCTCAACCCTTAAGTAGATTCCGTCTTTGCTAAGACATCACTTAGCAGTGCCCTCAGATTTTAGTCCCTGTGGATTGGAAGTTAAATGTAATCCCTGCTAATAGCCTTTTAAATGCGCCACATAACATGGCTGAGTGAACTATTGTGTTTTGCATCAAAAGTTTGGAATTCTTAGAAGGATCTTTCTTTTTAAGTTTCCTTTCTAATATAATTAGATGTTTAATAGAAATGTAAAGAATACACTTTATAACTAAATTCTGCATGCTTGTTTGTGTTTGAGGAAGTACAAACACCAAGAACCGAGCTTTGATGTAGAAAAAAAAATGTCTGGATGCTTTCATGGATCAGGAGTTTCTTGTCACTTGGAACGAATTTGACTTTCATATTTATATGAATTGGCTTCTTTCTTTGTTCTAATTTTGTTTCTTCTCTTTGTTTCCTCCACTGTCCTTCATTGTTTCCATAAATTCCCCCAAGAGGCTAAAGTCTGTCTTTTCAAACAAACAAAAAGTAGTCAGTTTTATAATTTTTAGTTGAAGTGTGTGACAGAGCTTCTGCTGAACCAAGATAACCGAGTGAGATTTCCAAGCAGACTTCATATTTCAGCCTATGCAGCTTTGTCATAAGCAAGCAAATCAGAAATTTTCATCAGAACTTTGGAGCCCCTTTGTAGGATATTTGTTTGTTTACTCTTTGCTCTTTGGCTCTTTTGGGGGCCTACCACCTAAAGCTCAAATAAATCACACATAGAGAGTTTTATTCTTAACTTGCATTCTTAGCTTGGCTTATTACTAGTCAGCTTTTCTTAAATTATCCCATCTATCTTTTGTTTCTAGGCTTGTATCTTTATCCCTGTGTGCCCTTTCTTATTTCTTTCTCTGTGGCTTGCTGTGTAGCTGGGTGGCTGGCCCCTGGTGTCCCCTCTCCTCCTTTTTGCTCCTGGATCATTCCTGTGTTTTAGACATAGTAACACAGCTTCAGCAAATGCAACATAAAAGAATACAACATTAAGCAAATGTTCCACAGAGTAAACACATGTAACAGATATTAAAATAACATTTTGCAACATCCATTTCCTCCTCAAAGGAATCTGAGAAACGCCGAACCAATAGCTCTTGCCCACACTTACTATCCTCCACATGAAAAAAGTAGACGTATTTAGATATATTTATGTAGTGACCAAAATAAATAATTTGAAATAACAAGAATAAAAATAAAAACAAAACTAAAACCTCTGAGGAAGATAATTACTCTTTCCTTTAAAAATTGGTTATAGGTAGACTTATTTAGGTTTAACAAGTAGACTATCATTGGAAAGAAAATAATAGCCCTGTAAGTTTCGAACACTGGGTGTGGTGGTACATACCTATAATCCCAGCACTCTGGCAGCTGATGGAGGGCTACTTTGTCTTTTAAATTAAAAACAGAAACAATCCACACACCTTTCATATGAGAAATTGCTGGGTAAGGATTGTAGATACATTCCTCCTGTCTCTGAGGCTTGTTTACTGCTTGGTAAGATGACAGGCTTGAATTAGCCTAAATGATGTCTAAAATCTTTCAGCACACACTTTCTGGGGCTTTTAGGTCCCCACTTGGTAAGATCATGTAAGATGTTACAAATAGAGTAGCAGTTACCCGAAGTACATTCTTTAGAGCAATGGTTCTCAACCTTCCTAATGCTGCACCCTTAGTGTAGTTCCTCATGCTGTAGTGGCCCCCCGACAATAAAATTGTTTTTATTACTACTTTATAACTGTAATTTTGCTGCTGTTAGGAATTATAATGTTAATATCTAATATGTAACTCCTGTGGGAGGGGGGTACAACCCACAGGTTGAGAACCACTGCTCTAGTGAGATATACAGATGAGATGTTTCAATATTGAGCAAATAGCTAAGAAGGTAAGAGAGTTTACCCTAATAATCCTTCGGGTCACTAACTTGCAAATCGTTTTGGAACAGGATGCAATTCCCAGACCCAGCTGTCTAGGGCACTGTAGGGCATAGACCCAACCTCAGAAAGAAGACTTGGGAATAGCAAAGAATGGTAGCAAGTTGTTGTGTAACAAACAGTTTCTCTAGACTGAAACATTCTACCCCTCCAGGAAAGCTCCTTAAAACCAGAAGGTAAACAATTCAAAATAGGAATTCATGAAACTTCAGGAAGTCCATGAAACTGACCAGATTCACTAGACATCCTCCCTGCCAGAGTAAGCAATAAAAGCTGAGAGGTCCTCTCAGACAAGTCAAGCTGCCTGGAAAGGGTTTAGAACAATTCAGTCACTTGGAAAGGACAGTTTTCAACCTGAAGAACTGCCTGCCTGCAGTTTGTGCAGTGTGCCCTAGGTTTCCAGTTTCTGTGAACTGTCACCCTTGCTGGGCTGGGCCTTGGTGCTGCCGCTGTCTGAGTCATTTCTGCTCCTGCAACTCCTCAGCCACATACCTGTACATAACCCCAATAAAAGTCGCTGGTTCACCAAGTTGGACTTTTGTTTTGCATGGGCTCCTTATCTGAGGTGAGGAAATGAATGTGTTTTCTACTTTCCTTTCTTTAGTGACAGGTAAGCCACCTTTTCTGGTTTCTTAAGGGATATTCTGAATATTTCTTCATTCTGTCCTTTTCTCTGAAAAAAACTGAAGCTAGTTACTAGTCTAAAGAGAATATGAGCTATCATTGACAGATATCATTAACCAAAATCCCTACTAATTCCTAAGATCTCAAATCTACCTTTCATTTTTCTCTCTTGATCAACTGTCTACTGTTATATTTTTAAATTATAATTACATTATTTTCCTCATTCCCTTTTCTCCCTTCAACCCTTCCCAAGTTCCCTTGCACTTTCTCAAATACATGGCCTGATTTTCTTTAATTGTTGTTATATGCACACCCACCCAGATATTCATACACATATATATATTCCTAAATATATAAGTTCAACCTGATCAATCTGTGTAATGTTACTTGTGTGTATATGATTTCTGGGCTAGCAACTTGGTACTGGATAGCCGATTGGTGTGCTCTTTGATTGGGAAACAATTTCTTGCACTTTCAGCATCCCGTAGTTGCCTGTAGTTCTTTGTCTAGGTTTGAGGCCTGGTGAGGTTTCTCCCTTTCATGTTAGTATGTCTGTTGGTGTCTTCAGTGTTCAGGTCTTGCTTAAGCAACCATATTGATGAGACTTTGTTTGTAGCTTCTCTGACATTTCTAGGATACAGCAAACTTTCCATTCCTCTGGCTTTTAAAATGTTTCTGCCCTTCTTCAATGATCCCTGAACCTCAGAGTGTGCAGGAGTGTGTTGGGCATAAGCCCCACACAGTTACTTGTTCTCTGCATTTTTATCAGATGTGCTGTGCTGGATAGTTTTATGTCAAGTTGACACAAGCTAAAATCATCTAAGAGGAGAGAACTCCAATTAAGAAAATACCTCCATAAGATGGGGCTGTAGGCAAGCCTGTAGGGTATTGTCTTAATTAGTGATCAGTGGGTGATGGCCCAGCCAATTGTGGCTGGTGATTGTAACATGAAAATAAAAGACGCAGAGACTGATATTGGGATTCAACCTGAAGATCAGGGAAGCAAAGCAGCTGGCAACTAATCCTTACCTCTAGCTCAGGCTGAAAGGGCTGATCCATGAGCTCTTCCGCAAGCCTCAATCTGCTGCCTCTCAGCATGGCTGGAGAATGAATGCCTCCTACTGAATACTGAAAACCCTGCTTCTATCTTTTATACCTCTCTAGTGCTGGGATTAAAGGCATGTGATCTGTTACTCTTTTAGACTGATTCAGTCTTGTGTATCCCTGGGTGGCCTTGAACTCAGAGAGATCCATCTACCTCTTAATCCTGAGTCCTAAGATTAAAGGTGTGTACCACCACCTCCTAGCTTCTGTCTGCTGGGATTAAAGGTGTGTGCCTGGCTTCTATGCCTTGTGGCTGACTTTGCTTTTTGAATCCTCAGGCAAGCTTTATAAATCATAAATAATATACCACTACATGTGATTCTGGATTCTATAATAAAGTAGGATGAACAAGCCAGTAAGCAGCATTCCTCCATGGCCTCTGCATCAGCTCCTCCTCCAGGTTCCTTCCCATCTTGAGTTCCTGTTCTGGCTTCCTTCAAAGGTGAACGGTGATTGGGAAGTATAAGCCAAATATACTCTTTCTCCCCCAGTTTGATTTTAGTCTTGGTATTTTATCACAACAGTAGTAACTCTAACTAGAACACATGGTTTTCTGTAATGGTGTCTGTTTCAAGAGATATTTTCTTGATGAGGAGGGAGAACTACACTTAACCTCTAGGTGTAAGGACAAATATTTATAGAGTGTAGTTAGAGATTACGATGGTTTTAGTAAATAGTAGTTATAAGTTCTCCTCAAAGATACATGACTTCACTAGTCCAGGGTAATTGGCAAGGTTTCCAATACAAGGTATGACTTCCCTTTTGTTATCAAGGTATGCATGCCACTGTTGGATCTTTAGGGTTATCATGCATGCTGGTTGTTGATGTGGTTCATAGACATCATAGATGGATAGTACTGTTAGTTGCTTCCCTCCATTGGAAGCTAATGTGGCAACTTCTGGTACCATGAATGCTACTCTTGAGGGAGGAGGCTTTCAAGTCAAGTCTAGCTCAGGTCCCCTGGCCCATATCTGAAATGTATCTTAGCCTTATGGACTTAATCTGTGGGAGAAAATCAAGGGCTATGATATTTTGGGAGTCTCTTGGACAGCTTTACCAGCAACTAAGAGGGCTTCTGCCTGATGTTGGGAGTTTTTATTAGTAGTTTATGGTTCTGAGGAGGAGGAGCTCCAGTGGCGCAATCGGTTAGCTTGCATTACTTGTATGGTTGTGAGGAGGAGCATTATTAGTTCAGTTGGGAAACTTTTATTTAAACTATATACATATATATGTAGACTTATGAATATTATAGATATTTTTATGTAGTTAATAGTATGATTCCTTATGACCTTACTGTTATTTTACCCTCCCCCTCTTGCTGTATCTCATCCCTTCCTTAATTAGAGCCCCCCATTTTTCCCATTTTCTCCTTCAAATCACTTTAACCCTGCTATTCTGTTACTACCCTTACCCCTTCCCCAGGCAATGGTCCCTTTTCATTTTTCTGGTTTCTGCAGTTACTCTAGGATATGTACTCATATCTCATCATTTGGAACTAGGAGTCTTAGTCAGGGCCATTGTTATCGACTCTGTTCCATCTTGACTTAAGGTCAGAGAGTTCAAGTCTATTCTTACTCCTCAAGGTTAAAGGACAGGATGTTTGACTTAAGGTGTGGCTACTGGATGTCTTGACCCTCAAGACCAAATTACAGGATGTTTGATTTAGGGCATAGTGACTAGATTGGGTATTAGGAAGATAATTACTTTTGTTTATTCTTTGTATTATGGTAAGGAAATCTTTTGTCCTCCCCTTTTGCCTGGAATATATAAGGGTGATGAGTAACAAACATGGGGTGTCTTCAGTATTCACTGAATGCCCTCTTGACTGTATCTTCTGTCTCTTGTCTCTTTCTTTTCTCAGTCCTCACTCTTTTCAGGCACAAACTCATCGGCTGGACCCTAGACTCAATGAAACACTATTCAGTGTTCAGCTTTCTGGGTCTGGGTTGACTAACTCAGTATCTTTTGTAATTCTGTCCATTTACCTGCAATTTCATGATTTTTTTCTCTACAGCTGAATACTATTGCATTGTATATGTACCATATTTTCATTATCTGTTTATTGGTTGAAGAACATTTAGGCTGTTTCCATTTCCTAACTATTGTGAATAGTATGGCAGTGAACATAGCTGAGCATGTGTCTGTGAAGTAGGATTCAAGTCTTTTGGGCATATTCAAGGAGTAGTACAGCTAGGTCATGATGGTTTTTTTTAGTTCTTTGAGGGTTTTCCACCCTGATTTATAGAGTGATGAAGGCAGTTTGTAGTCTCACCAGCAGTGAGACTACATTCCCTCCAGCATTTGTTGTTGATCTTTGCAATTCTGACTGGGGTAAGATGAAATCTCAAAGTTGTTTTGATTTGCATGTCCCTAATTGCTAGGGATAGTAAACATTTTTTGAAGATATTTCTTCAAAAAATATTTTTATGTCTTCTTTTGAGAACTTCCTGTGTTCAGGTCCCAAGCCCATTTTTTTTTTAATATATCATTTGTTTTTCAGATACCTACTTTCCTTTTTAGTTCTTTATGTATTCTGGATATTAATCCTCTATTAGTTATATAGATGGCAACTGTTTTTCTCCAATTCTGTGGACTTTCTTTTCACCCAGTTGATTGTATTTTAGCCAGGCAGAGCTCCTCAGTTTTATGAAGTCACACTCATCAATTGTTGGCCTCAATTTCTGGGCAAATGGGGTCCTATTCACAAAGTGCTTTTGCATACCTGTATTTTGTAGGGATCTGCCTATGTTTTCTTGTAATAGTTTTAGTGTTTTGGTTTTACATTTAGGTTTTTGATCCATTTGGAGTTAGTTTTTTGTGCAGGGTGATAGATAGGGGCCTAATTTCATTCTTCTACATATGGACTTCCAATTTTGTTGAAAATTACCTATTTCTCCAGTGTATGCTTTTGACATTTTTGTTGAATATTAGATGGATGTAGTTTTGTGTGCTCATTTTTTGTTTTGTTTTTATTTTTGAGGCAGGGTTTCTCTGCATTGTTTTTGGAACCTGTGCTGGAACTCACTGTGTAGACCAGGCTCTCCTCTAACTCACAGAGATCCGCCTGCCTCTGCCTCTGCCTCCTCAGTGCTGGGATTACCAGCATGTACCACCAATGCCCAGTATGTGAGCTCATGTTTGAGCCTTTGGTTTTGCTGCACCATTTGTGCCAGTCATGACACTTTGGAACATTCTATTGATTCTCTTTTGGTCTGCAAGACATTGGGATACAGCTCTTGTCTCTTTCCCTCTTATCCCTCCTCTCCATCTCTCTTCCCCAATTGTGTTAGCCTTTTGTAGTTCTTTTTCCTGTTCCTATCCCTTATATACTACCTCTACAGAAATCCATCTTTAGCCTTGTCTTTTTCTATCTGGATGCTGAAGACCAATGACTCTACCAGCTCAGGCCTCTAACTTGAGTTCCTAGTGAATATACATACATACATACATACATACATACATACATACATATATATATATATGGCTGCCCTTGGACATCCAACCTTCTCCTCTCTTGCAAACCAGCCTCTAGCCCATGGCTCTGTGAGCGGTTACTTCCTAGCGTGCTTTAGCCAGATACTTGGAGCCCTCATTACTTGTGGCTTCTGCATCCCAGCTACTTTTAGCTTTTTTGTTTGTTTTGCTTTGTTTTGTTTTTTAATTCCTCATGCCCAATTTTCAGGTTTTCCACATTTTCAAGCATTCTCATACCTGTGAAAATCCTTCCAATTAGTTTTACTAAGGCTAAGTAGTGACTTTTCAAACATTGGAGCCCATCATTTTATTTCCCTCATTTGTGATCTCCCTTCAGTGATGCATTGCTGTAACAAATGCAGTCATTAACATACTGTGGTTATCTCAGAGTCTCCCTCTCCAGTTTGGATTTTCTTCCAGGCCTGTCAGTCACATGGCTCCCTGGAGTTCTCAGAGCATGCCTGTGCCCTTCTCTCCCACCTCCACACCTCTGCCTTTGCATGCCCCCTAGCCTCACAGCCTGGTTTTCCTCCTGTCCATCAGAAATCCATGAAAGTCTCCTCTTGTACCTTTCTGACTTACCCTGCGTTCCCATGGTACTCCATATAATTATACATATTTTCCTGTATTATTCTCACATAGGAGACACTCAGCACTTGTTTGTGGCACAATCTAAACAGCTTCAGGTCTGAAAAAAAATCTATTCCCATTCACAGACTGATAAGCCATAATATAGTAACCTTCTCCTGTGTTCTTATAGGTGAAGATGCTGGAGGCAGATCTGGTTTCAAAGATGCTAAGGGCTGTCCTGCAGTCTCATAAGAACGGGATAGCATTACCCCGGCTCCAAGGAGAGTACCGATCTTTAACTGGAGACTGGATTCCCTTCAAGCAGCTGGGTTACCCTACTCTAGAAGCCTACCTGAGAAGTGTGCCAGCGGTTGTCAGGATAGAGACTAGTAGATCTGGAGAGGTAAGATGGCATGTTGCTTGCCAGAATTCTCACACGGAGTTGAAGTCACCTCCTTGGCGCTTCTGATGTCATACCTGTGGTAGAAGTGAAAGCACTGAGTACTTTCAGCAATAGCACACTAAGGTGCAGCCCACATTCTCATGCCTTATGTAATGTAATGCCTCAGAGTATTTGTGACATTTATCCAGTTCCAGTGTCAAAACAGAAAAACTATACAAGAGGCTTGGAAAAGCCATATCTGCTCACTTCAAACCTGTGCAACTATTTCAGTTTTTATTACACATTTATTTAGCATGTGTGAGTGTGTGAGTGTGTGTGTGTGCGCGCATGCGTGTAGTCATAAGCACCATAGTACACATGTGAAGTTCAGAGGGCAGTTTGCAGAGTTTGTTCTCTCCTTCCATCCTGTGTGTAGGCTTGGGGATTGAATTCAGGTAGTCAGATTTGCAGCAAGTGCCTTTACCTTTTAAGCCATGTCACTAGCCCTCTTGCAAGTGTTTGCAAAGGTCAGTAATGACCTGATCACTAGATCTAGTGGGCAGTTTTAAATTCTCATCATTGACCACACTTTTGCCAGTTCCTGGTATCTGGACCTGGCTTATTTCCTAGTTGATCACTCATGGCAGGAGCCTCTGCCAAAAGCTGTGTTGTAGTTTTCTTCCCTCAGGAGTCAGCTCTTCCTGCATAGGCATATGATCATAGTGTCCTCTCACTTTAAACCCTCCCCAGCTTCTCTGGGAGGACATTAGTGTGTTGTGAGTACAATAGGCAAAGCTCACTATGTGTATCAGCAGTCTCACTTACTGTACCTGCCCATTTTCAATATGACAGGGTCAGACAGGATTAACTTCTGCACTCCCTGCCCCAAATTGCAGGTTTCTGGGTACCCTTTCCCTTATTTGAACATCTGAGACGTTTTCCACCAAGCTTACTATGTTTGATTTTTCTCTTTGTGTGTGTGTGTG
This sequence comes from Cricetiscus sungorus, assembly GCA_030556225.1. NCBI lineage: Eukaryota > Metazoa > Chordata > Mammalia > Rodentia > Cricetidae > Cricetiscus > Cricetiscus sungorus. The sequence goes on from JANBXA010000734.1 coordinate 54,002,589, forward strand.
TGTGTGTGTGTGTGTGTGTGTGTGTGTTGGAGGGAGATGGGGGTGGGGGCTAGGTAGAGAAAAAAAGGGAGTGAGGATCAAGAGAGTGGACAGAGGGGAAGAGCATCTGTATGAGCTGGTGTAAGGGGGAGACACAAGTTAATTACAGTTGATATCAGTAGTACAGTGTGTGCTGGCATCCCACAGCTCCCAAGTTTAAACCTTCAGATCCTGCTCTTTATAGCACTCATCACAGAGTTCTCAACTTCTGTTCTCTCTTTAGAAAAAGAATTTCTGGAGATTTGCCTTTTCTCTTTTCATAATCTATACTTCATAAATTTGTGTTGAATGAATGAACTTATAGTGCCTCATACACTTTCTGAAATATGTTTTACTTTGAACTCTTATCTCCCCCTCTTTTTTTTGGCATTTAACGATGTTTCCAGGTTTTGACTATATAATATCCCCTTCTGAACATACTGAGTGAGGCAGGTAACTGTTCTTCTTTGACTTACATTGTAATGTATTCTCAAGAATAGAAGCACTGACCAAAAGAGTATGAATGTGATTTGACTCTGGCACAAAGCCATATGATATTGTTCTTGATTTCAACTGAGAGTCTCATATGCACAAGCAAATGTAATTTTAAAAAATAATACACTTTGGCCTCAGAGAGCCAGCTTCAATGTGTGAGCTAGGAGCTTACTCTCCAAGTCCTCACTGCTTTTCCTTGTGTTAAGTACAGAAAAGATGTACCTTGTGTCTTTGACCTGGTGCGTGTAGAGCATGTAGAGATGTTTTGGGCTTATTTGCTAATCACATAGTACCTACTTTATTGTAGATGCTTAATAAATACCTGGTTTAAAGAATGAATGAAAATCTCAAGTTGGAGAAAGCATACTAGATCATGTGTGATTTCTATTGTGTTAAATATAATTTTGCAGAATTGGGAGACAGCCACTCAGAATTGCATATACCTAGCTTTGGGATGTGTCAGCTTGCTGGCACCCAGCCTCTACAAACTGGCTCTCAGAATGTCTTGTTCTTGCTCTGCTTCTCACAGATCATCTGCTATGCTGTAGCCTGCACAGAAACTGCAAGGATCGCTCAGCTTGTGGCTCGTCAGAGGACCTCTAAAAGGAAAACAGGGCGACAGATTAATTGTCAGATGAGAGTCAAGAAAACTATGCCGTTCTTTCTAGAAGGTAGGGCTTTTTGTTTAAAAATTTAAGTCTGTCCCTAGTAGATTGTCATAAGGACTTACGGAGACATTACCTTTGTTCCTGGTAACTGTTGATTGAATAATTTGTCGATACCCACATGTCAGAAGAAAAATGCTGCAGCTGGGATTTCTGTTGCAATGATGAAGGGATGATGAGTGTGACTCACAAAACCCAGTGGTCCCAGTGAAGAAAAACACAGCAGATGGTAACTGTGGTGGTGGCTAAGTGTGGTTTTACCCTTTATCATATTTAACAAGAATCCTCACCCAGAATATTGGATGAACCAAGAACCTGTGATGTATATGGTGTCTTACTTAGTAGATCATGTCTTTTGGTTTTTTGTTTTTTGGTTTGGTTTGGTTTTTCGAGACAAGGTTTCTCTGTGTAGTATTGGAGGCTGTCCTGGAATTAGCTCTGTAGACCAGGCTGGCCTCGAACTCACAGAGATCCACCTGCCTCTGCCTCCTGTGTGCTGGGATTAAAGGTGTGCGCCAACGCCACTTGGCATGTCTTTTGGTTTTAAGACGTTTACTTTTCAGAGAAATATGAATTACATGGCCTGAAAACATGGTAGACAGCTGTATTTCCTGCACACTTATCTCTAGGAGGTTATAGTAAATGCCAAACCAAATTCTCAGAAATGATGTGAACTAGTAGATGACTGCATGGCAGAGCATTTTAGACAAGGCAGCCATCACTGTGAGTGAGGAGCATGGGCTTCCTGATGGAGGGAGGCTTAGGCTGCAGGTACAGTGGACTGAACAGGTGGGAGGAAAACGTTGGCCTTGCACCAGTGGTGGCTTCTTGGGAAGCACTAAGTGATGAGCAAAGGGCAGCACTGGGTGGTGAGGCAGTCAGGACCCTCATCCACAAAACGCTCCCTAGTCTCATCCCCTGCTCACCACCCTACCAGATCCCTTCTTTGTGTTCTTCCAAATAGTTCTGACAGGTGTGACCCACAGAAATATCTTGTCAGGGAACAGCATAATGAAAGGACAGTTTGAAGAAGCCAGCTGATTCTGTTGTGTCTGCCTAATTTATAGGGAAACCAAAGGCAACCCTCAGACAACCAGGATTCGCCTCAGACTATTCTATCAGCAAGAAACCTAACCCAGCACTGTTAAGAGACAAAGGAAGCACCCTGGGAGTTAAGACTGATGTGGACACGCCACTTTACCCAGACATCCCAGCGCAGAGACATGCAAGCATGTCTGCCAGCAGCAGGTACTGGGCTCTATCTGACTGAAGGAGAAGCTTGGCGAGCTGGGCTAACAACTGTTAGAAATGTGTGTTAACCTGCATTCACGTGCCTCATTATCAGTAGGTCCTCTCACTGCCCATTGGCTTCACCCCAAATGCTCCCTGTCCTGTTCCCTCCAGCTTTTGTGATCTCCCCTTGTGCTGTTGCCTGTATACACTCTTAAGTTGTTCCAAGATGTTATGTTACGTACTTTTCAGGTTGTTTTTTTACAAAGTTGCTCTTATAATTAGTAAGATTTAGGTAAAATCTCATCTAGCTGTATACTCTCCTTTGCTCCAGTAATTGCCCACAGCTATGCAGTAGTGTTTAATCATGGTGCAGGGCACCTGGAACTGGACTGGTTATGAGACACTCCTAGCCTTAGCTTGGGGTGGCCATGCCTGAGCCAGCTAACAGTAAGCTCATTTATGTTGTGGGATGGTTTCCTCTCTTGTCCAGTAAAAGATGCCAGTAGCTGGTTGAAAGGTTTCTTTCTATTTCTAAATGTTACAGTTTTATGAAGTCACCCAGAGGTCCCCAAACTATAATCCATGGGCTACAGTCCAAAGGCGCCCTGCCTGCTTTGTTAATACAGTTTTATGGGAGCATGGCCATATCTTGTTCATGTATTGCCTGTGCTGTTTTGTACTGCAGTGGCAGAATTGAGTATTTGTGCAGAGCCTGAAGTCTGTCCTGTTGGCCTCCTAACGAACAGGAAACACATGCCAAGCCCCGATAGAGCTAAATTAGTATCCCATCTTCCTTCCAAGTTGAAAAACCATGCCCTTTTGCAAATTTGTGATGTTATATCAGTGTTTGTTGGAGGATAAAGGTCAGTTTTTCCTTAGAAGCTTTCCCTCCAGTTATTAGAATATTTAGGAAGAACTAATAAAAAAATAATTTGGCAGAAGGTATGCTTTGGAATTTCTTGTTAAGCCTTCACATGAATCAGTGCAGAGGTGTAGAACTCTAAAATTGCTTGCACTAAAAGCCTTTATTAATGGCTGATAGTCCTTTTAGAATCAAAATGCCATTAGGAAATATGCTTTATTTTAAACAGTTTAGGGTTTTTTTTTATTTAGCAGTATTTCATATATCCTTTTATTCAGGGGCTAACTCACAGGCAGTATTCAAAGTCAGACTTTTGAAATAAAGGCCTAAACTATGGAATGTTACAAGTATGACATTGGAAAAAAAATGAGCATCTGGATAATTTAAAGCATTGCTTTCCTTCAGTACAAGTCTGTAACAGGGCATGGGTAAGATCAACATCATAAAACAAATGAGAAATCACAGGTGCTATGTATATTTGTTAATGAAGAGAAATGTCAGTTTCAGCCTTGCAGAGTATGAAACCAGCAACTAGTTCCTCTGTGGCAGATCTTCAGCTGTGCTTCAGAATATTGCCAGTAAGGTCTCTTTCTCTCGTCCCTGTTGCTTCTGCACATCCTCCTTTACCAGTTATGCCCAGCATGGTGTTACTCCTCCACCAGCCTACATGGTGACTGCTCACCGCCTCTTCTTGTTTGTCCTTGCTTATATTCTGATTCTGCCCAGCTACATCACTTCCTGCCTGTCTGTACAGACCTCCAGACCTCTATGGTTAGCTAGTGGCAGGTTTCTGCCCAGTGACGTCACTTCCTGAGATCACATGACAACTCCTCTCTGCCTATACTTCCCAGAATCCTTCTTGTTTCCTAGTCCTATTATCTTGCCTGGCCAACAGTCCTTTATTCATCAACCAATAAGATAAACATATACAAAGAACATTCCCCATCAATTCTTCACGTCTGTTAGAGGTGGTTCTACATTTAAAGTCTTAAAATAGTTTTGTTTACTTCAGACAGTCTTGGTAGGTTCTTCTGAACAGCTTTGTGAATTCGTTTCATTTCCATTACACATTCAGCATCTCCTATGTCCTGCTTTCCAGCATTCACATCAGCAGCATCTTCAAAGTATGTATCATGTATTTTATGCTCTTTTAGCTCCTTCTCAGCATTTTCTGGTAGGACAATTTCAAAATTGTTAGGCATAGGGAGGCCTAACAGTTGTAGATGGAGATGTTCATGAGGTTCTATTTCAATCTGCTTCACATAAGAGGGGGCCCTGTAGTCTGCTATTTCATCCTCTAATTAATATTTAACTTGTCTCTACTAAGTAGTGTTTTTCCTGGGGTGGCCTTAGTGACAGCTTTGGGTGGTGTTCTACTCCAGCAATTCAGACCTTCAGCTCCATTAGAAGGAGTGTTTAGAGGGGAAGATAGAACTGTATTGGAAGTCTGCACAGCTGGCCAATGTGGGTGTGGGGTCACACTAGACAAGTCACTCTCATACAGTGTGGTATTAAGCCCACCTTTCAATGGAGTGTCCACACTGCTCAAAGCCATGAGGTTCTGAGCTTTCTGCAGAATCCTGTCTTGGAAGCCAGTGTCCCTGCTGTCCTCAAGAGCAAGGCTATTGCTTGTGACAATGTACTTAGACTGGAGAGTGCTAGAAACAGTTTGTGATTCCACACTCTTCTGCAGTATGCAGAGCAGCTTCACTGGCCTACCCTACCTTGACAATTTCCTAGAGTTCTGCCATCTGAAATGTGAGGGCAGGCAGCACTAACTTGCTTCTCCCTTTAGGAAGCACAAAGATATCTTTAGATTGAAGAATAGTTGATGGTAATTCAGATTTTTTTTCTTTTAAAACGCTGTTTGTTTGTCTTTCCTTCTACATCTTCCTTCTAATTTAGACCTTAGTTCCCCATCAAGATCCTTCTGTCATAATTTCCTGAAATCTGCATCAAGAGCCCGATAATTCTCCTCCAAAGTATCATAAGAACCAAGAACAGGCTTTTTTTTTGCAAATGGGATTTTGTCATTATAATCCATTCCTCTCTTTGTTCTCCTTTTTTTCTGAACCTCAGTGCCAGCTGCTCAAAGCTCCCATCTTTTCTGGAGGGCAGCCAGGTGCCTTGCTTTTTCCAGCTGCTTCCCTCTCACTTTCCTCCGAGCCTCTTTCCTTGAGTATTGGCCAAGTAGGCTCCATCCTCAGAAAGCATCTCAGGTTCATCCTCTGACATAGCAATTCAGTCAGGCCAAGCTGGTTTTGTTTCTGGATTTTTGTTGTTGTTTTGTTTTTAATTTAAATTAGAAACAGTCTTATCTTACATACTAATCCCAGTTCCCTCTTCTTCCCATCCTCCCATGCTCCCCACTAACCCCCCATCCCAGGTAGTGTGCAGCCTTCTATGGGGGGGGGTTTATCAAAGTCTGTCACATCATTTAGGGCAGGGTTTAGACTCTCCCCTGTGTATTTAGGCTGAGAGAGTATTCCTCCATGGGGAAATGGGTTCCATACATCAAAATACAGAAACAAGGCTGCTTACTTGTATCTTTCCAGGCTTAGGTTTTCGGGGGTCATCTGTTGTTAACTCTTCATTGTCCCTTTTATCCAGGGGGAATTCATAGTGTTCCAAGCAGTGGTCTGCTGCTCTTCCAATGATTGAGTGATGGTCCTCTACTGTGTTGGCATCAGCTTGGCCAAGTGTACCAGTTTTCCCTCCTCTTCTCTAGAGCATTCAGCTTTTTGTCATACTTGGGTCCAGCCATTCATACCATCTGGCTTTTGCAGTGCTTTGCTCATTTCCTATGCAACAATGAGGCAATCCTAGACCACTCACTGGTGTTTCCCATATTTCATAACTGCTGCTTTTAGAATTTCATCCTTGGTATTTTTCCACATGCCTCCTTTGATCACAATCTGAGGCATCTTGGTGGTGGAGTGGCCCAGCCAGCAGACAACAGTAGCTTTAAGAAGTACTAAGAGGGCTTCAGTTGTGGGATGCAAAGAGGCCAAATCTTCCAAGAGTGAGCTTCTGCTTGGAAGAGGTGCAGTATTTCTCAGTGTAGAGGATGGAAGCTAATTATTCAGGAACTTTCCAGCAGAAGCATCCAACACAGAAACCAAGGAGGTCAACTATGCCACAGTTTAGTTTTTAAAAGTCTTCTGTGATGCTCAAAACTGTGATTACCTCTTCTAATGAAAAAAAAATGTAGCCATTGGTTCCTTTGATGATGGTTCATTCAGCCATTCTTATAGCACGAAACATTTCTCAAGAACTGGGACACAGCTGAGACACCAGCGAAGGACAAATACATGAACATGAATAAGCGTGTGTGTGTGTGTGTACATGTGTGGAAGTGTGGGTGTGCATACCTGTGTATGTGTGTAGGTATGTGCGCATGCATAAATGCATGTGGATATATGGGTGGGTGGGTGGGTGTGGTTAATTCATCCTCATATTTGGAAACATCTTCCTATGTAAGTTCAGTAGTTGATAGTAAATTATTTTGGAAAGGATGCAAAGCAGGAAGATGCCTGTGCTTCTTTTTTTCCATGTAGTTATTTGAGCAGATTTTCTGCTACTTTACAACACTACTTTTATTATAGCCAACATAGAGAGTAAATGTAATATTTCTAAGATCTGTACTCTTCCACTCACCTGTACACCTGTTTTAAATGGCGTAACTTGGTGACATGTCCCAGTCTGTGGTGCTGATAATCTTTTACCTTGGAGTCTGTAGTCCAAAATATTCATTACAAATGTTTATTCTTTATGTGCTTTTATTTATTTATCTACTTAAAGATGATTAGTTGAACTTCGGGTTCTGAAGGAGGCTTTTAAAGACTTACTTTAAGTTTACCTTTACCATACTTTTCTCTGAGTAAATATGAAATATGATGCCAGGTTTATTTTCTTGTTTTGGAATATTTTCATAAGTTATTTTGCTGGTCAGTGCCATGAGGACTTTAAATGAAAAGTAGAGTGTTAAAATCTGGCCATTCTTTCACACCTTAGGTTTAGTCCAAAGTCATCCCTGCCAGCACCTTTGCAGATGCACTTCTCAAGGACCTGCACCAAGGAAGTGAATGGTATGTTTCCACATGTGTCATGAGTCTCGGGCCCCAAGAGAAACAAAATATCCAATGGTGGCTTTTGACTTGTGCACTCACCTTCTCCTGCATGAAGTTTATCTCCCTCCCTCTATTTCTCACTTTAATCTCATGGATAAGTGATAATGCTTCCAGTGACATTGTTAGCATGACTTAAGGCCTTCATCACACCAGAGCCATTCTACTCTGTCCATGCAGCCCTTACAGAGTTACTTATACATTCCTCAGTTCATCATCCTCTCCCTAATTAGAGGGTGACACTTGGCGCTCAGCAGCCTCACTATAAGGAAACTACACACTCTATTTCAAGGTCATAAATGTGGGACTTAAACTCCTAAGAGAGACTTAGATACTAGATACTCTGCTAGTAAAAGTTGACACTGTGAGTTGTAGGGTCTGGAGAAGTGGCTCAGAAGTTAAGAGTACTGGCTGCTCTGCCGGAAGACTTTAGTTTGATTCCTAACACCCACATGGTTGGCTTAACAACCATCTATAATCCCAGTCCCAGAGTATCTGACACGCTCTTCTGACTTCTGCAGGCACCTCACACGTGCTGGTGCACAGATATGCATGCAGTCACACACAGCCATACACATAAAATAAAAATAAAGATTAAAATTATTTTTAAACTGTGAGGTAATATCTAAGTATGAGTAATTATTGACTATAAAATCCAAAAGGGCCATTAGGAAAACAATAGGATGGTTAATAAAGTCAAGGAAACCCATGATTAGAAATGTACCACTTATGGACTTACTTGTGCAAGCAGTGTGTAAGTCCACTGAGTACTCTCACCAAGGGCAGGTTTCAGAGTGCTGACCATGTGCTCAGCGTAAGTGACTGGACAGGATTTTCTGCTTGCAGTATGCCTCTTACTGGGTTCTAATTCCTTTTTCATAGCAATGCCCTTCCAGTATTGCTTATGAAAATGAATAGTATGCGTTTTATATATAAGAAATATTTTTAAATATGCTTTTTCTAATCCAGGACTACTCAATAATTGTATACTCCTTTAAGAATTTAAAGTAGAATTAAGTTATTTCCTTAATAGGAAACATATATGGGTATCCCTGGACCCTTCTGCTCTTTGAGCCAGTCTGAGAGTATCAGAGACACATCATCATGTCTTCTAGTGAGAAAAGAGGAATCAGCTCTCAAATATCCTTAAGTAAAACTCCCTTTGCTACCTAGCATCCTTAAAGACCAGTATCCCCAGACTAGATTGTATATCTCTATTAATTAGTTAAAAATAAAAATAAAAATTATTTAGCAGAAAAGGTATTTGATTAAATTGTAAATGCATTCTTCCTGTAGATGTTAGATTTTTAATACTTTGATAAATATCTTGGTAGAATTCTCAATAGGTTTAACATGGCTTCCATAGTTAAAATACAAGAATGGTACAGAAACACACAGGTTTATCTCAGTATGTAAACTTAGGCACTCTTAGTTTTAAATAAATAAATAAATAAATAAATAAATAAATAAATACAGGAGTGAACGATGCTACCTAAAACTTTATGAAGGATAAATATTGAAGAAGTAAACACCAGTCTGTGTTGGTGATGTCTGGGTGCCAGACCTGTTGTTGGTGTTCATAAACTAACTGGGATTATTTTTATAGTTTTTGGGCTTCTGTGGATTGCTAAATTGTTTTCCTTAGTAAAAGAGAAAGTTCATTATAATCAGAAAACCTGGACATCTTTATATCTTTTATAAAGTGTCCTTCACTTTTCTTAGTAAGGCATATTTGTACCTTCTGTAACAAAATTATAGCATAATGACTTCCTTTTGAGCACTGCATATACATTTATATTATAATGTTGCTTCCCTTAGTGTTAGTTAGAAATGCATTAGTTAAATAGTAAAACATTTTTTATCCAGCAAGATTGATCTAATGTTCAAAGTAAACTGTAAAGCATCCTTGCAGAATGAAGGGACAAGCTGCCTTGTTGGAGGTGTTTTGACTCTGCTGATAAAATTCAGGGGTAATAGGATGAGGTGGTCCTCAGTGCTGCTCAATGTAAGTCCACAATCCTCTAAAATTTATGGCCCCATAAGCCCATAGCATAGCAAAGTCAGGACACAAATGTTAGGTGATGGGAATAATCTATTAATGCTATCATTCTTTTAATTTAAAGATAATTTAAATCAGACTGTTGAGAAACCAAATGTCACGCCTCCTGCCTCTTACACTAATAAGATGGATGAGGTTCAAAACCGCATAAAGGAAATATTAGACAAGCATAACAATGGCATTTGGATATCTAAGCTTCCTCATTTTTACAAAGAGTTTTATAAAGAAGATCTTAACCAAGGAGTTTTACAGCAGTTTGAACACTGGCCTCACATTTGCACGGTACGTGTTTCCTTCTTTTTCCCTTCTTATGCCTCTCCCTGCCCAGCTTGCAGGTCCTAAGTCACTAGTCACGGAAGTAGAGTGCTTTCATATGTGCTAAGATTAACACATGTGGCTTCTTAATGCTACAAGAAAGATGTCAAGGTTTGGAAGTGCTTTCCCTATTTTGTCTTAATTTTAAGATGCACTTAATAGTTGGTAATATATACTGTGTACCACTTTGTGTTAATTGAACTTCTGCCAATACACATTGACTGTTCTGTTATTTTAGCATATATTGGTAACAATTTGTATTAGTCTCAGTTTGTACATGCTTATTCTTGAACACTTTTCAAGACTTTTAGCTGGAAAGATATGTTACTTGTGCTAATTGTTTTTGCATAGAACTTTGTTTGGAACTGATGCTATACTTATTTTTGAGACCCCTAACAGGCTCCCCTCATGGTAGAAGCTATAGATTGAAAGTTTTCTGGAGCTGCCTCTGCTCAGAGTTAGTGATTATAATAAGATGTTGGATCAGGACAGTTTGTTAGAAAACTTGGTCCAGCCAGAGATAGAAACAGCTGGAGTCTTACACCCAAGTACCTTGTAATGTACCTTAATTATAAATATAGAGTCTGTTCAAAATGGGGCTGTCCTAAATGACAACGTTAACACCTGCTTGGAACTTCAGTATTTGTAGCATCAACTTCTTGTGTATGTTTGTTTTGAAAGAGGGCTTTAAAGCACCTGACCTAAGAAAAGTATGTGTTCTTGTCACTGCTTTCCCCCATAGGCTATTGTTCCCTCCGAATCTAATGCCTAGTTCCCGACAGAAGTCATCTGTCCACACATCCAGCCTGCTTACTTCCCTCCTTTCACACTACACTGCTTATGCTAACCAGGGGCCTAGGTGCTGAAAGCACTGAGATTAAGTCCAGTAAGGTAAATAGCTACGGAAACATGATTAGGACCGTGTGACAAATGTTAGAGTACTCCAAATGAAGTAGGGAAACAAGAAATGTCAAACTCTGGAGACACTGTTCCATTTCCTGCTAAGTGCAGGAATAACACATGTTCTGGAGAATGCCACCTGTGGTGTTTAAGATATATAACTTGTTCTTAAGATAGGAATTCTCTCTTTCCCTTCATTTGTGGAAGACTTTCCTTGAATTGAATTATGTTGATATTGATAGCCCCTCAGCCACCTTACTCCTGAGAGAGCTTGTTAGCCATTTGTTAATCTGAGTTTCAGCCCATCTTAAATGCATATAGTTCCCTGATTTAAAAAAAAAAAAATCCCTTGATAATCACATACTTTGTAGTGAAATTTTAATGGCTGTAGATCTTTGTATGACCAGGGTACATAGATAACTTGCTGCTATATTTGGTTAAGGATTTTTTTAAAATTTTTTTTATTTTTTTTATTTTATTTTATTTTGTTTTTTGTCTCTCTAGACAGGGTTTCTCTGTGTAGCTTTGGAACCTGTGCTGTAACTGGATCTGTAGACTATGCTGACCTTGAACTCACAAAGATCCACTTGCCTCTGCCTCCCGAGTGCTGGGATTAAAGGTGTGTGCCACCACTGCCTGGCTTTGGATAAGGACTTCTTTAAAGCATATATTTAAAGAATAAGCAATGTGTCACCGTTTTGTTTTATACTTCATGAGAATTACTAGCATTTGTGTAGCTCAGTTTATTACTTTTGGAGAAATTTGCCTCTTTGCTGCTCTGCATGTCTACAGAGTCCCAGAGTATTTTGACTGGCAAGAGTGTCTATCCTGCTGATGTTAGGCTGTTACCTAGATGAATGGTTTCCTCTTACATTTAGGTACTGAAGCAACCGACTCTTTTGCTATGTTTTCAGCACTTGGATCCATCTGTACCTCATGATCATTTCATACCCAGTCAGGAGTGTTCAGCAGGATGTAGGACTCAGAATTCATGCCCTTCCAGTGTCTCTCTTGGCTCTGAATAGGACTATCTAGACTATTTCAGTTACTCCTTGGTCATTTCTCTCTGGCATTGAACATATGCACCATGCTTATAGTCCCTTTCTTCCCTTTATTCTCACCTCCGTGAAGAGTAGAAACATTGATGGCATGCCTGGCACTGTGTTACCACAACCAGCAACTCAAAGGCAATGCAGAAAGTCTGAGATTAGAAATGGGCCCTTGCACTGTGGCTCATCATGACTGAAGAACAAATCTAAGTGCATTATATTTCTTCGTTTTTAAAAGATTCTCCTCCAACTAACTGTATAAAACACTCTATATGAAAAATATTAAAAATCAAGTTATAAAAATACAAATAACTTGCCATGATACCTTGCCCATATTTTATTTTCTAAATTCTATTTAACTTTAAAACTTTGCTTAAGCCTTGAACTGAATTATGCATTATATTCTTTCAACAATATAACTTCAAAAGTGACAAAGTCATATATACTTAGCTATTGCTAAGATACTTAGGCATCTCTCCTCTTCTACCCACACTTTAAGCATGTGTTAATTTCTCCTAACAAACCATAACTCTGCGTTTAAAAAAATATCCTGTAGTCCTACAAAGACAAATGCTTGTGGATGTTTTCGTCTGCCTGTCAGCAGGGCAGCTTCAGCTTCAGGGACCAGATAGCAGCTGTGAAGTTTTACCTTGATAGAGCTTCAGGTCAGGAGTGTACAGTACCATGTCATGGGATGCTAGATGATAATGCTGAATTTTTATTTGTAGACAGGATACTGTTGTCATTTTGTAGCCCAGGCTAGCCTTAAGATCACAGCAGTCCTCCTGCCTCAGTTCCTTGAGTGCTAGGATTATAGGTAAGACTCCGATGCTGGATTGCATAACATTTAACCTTTTGGGTCACTCAGATAGCAGAAGGTGTGCTGAACTAGAGAGACTGTGAAGTCATAGTGATGAAGAGGTTTGTGGTTTTAGACAGCTGTGAAGGAAATAGAAAATGGTGGAGAAGCTTGTATTAGCCATGCAGAGTCCCCCATCAGGGCCTCGGAGAAGGGCAGTAACATGTGGCTGCTCTAGACAAGATGCTCACTAACTGTTGGACTGACTGGCAGTTACAAAACACTTGTGTCTGCCAGCCACTGACCTAGGTGCTAAGGATAAAACAGAAAACAAGACACACGTAGTCTTTGCCCCCATGGAACTATCCTGTACATTGAGGAAACTCATCATTTGGACAGATAATGGTAGGCCTGCACAGTAATGATGGCCACTCAGGAAAGGAGTAAACATAAGGACTTGACATGGGTAGTAAGTGAAGGCAGGTGCTCAGAGGAGGTGACTGTTAAGTGAGCTCCTCATGCTGAGTGATGTAGACCAAAGGAACAACTAACTCATACCAAAGTCAGAGGCCAGGAGAGATTTTCAGGAAATTTAAGAAGACAGTGGCTCAAAAGGAAGTTGAAGAACCGAGCAGGAACCAGCTAGCTTCATAAAGAGTCATCACTATGTGGAAGTGATGTGTCTTTACTCTGAGGTTGCAAGGATGCTGGCTCTGACTGACTTGCAGATCTTGCAGTAGAGCCTGTTGAACAGAGGATTAGACTGAGACCTGGTAAAGAGGACAATCTCTTCTTTCCTGTGTCAGCTGGCATGTCCATCTCCAGTGCCCTGCCCAAAGCAGTGTAGAGAGCTGAGAGGCTAGACTTTTGAGCCAGATCAGATGCACCCAGTGGAGAAGAGTTTCCATCCACAGCCTCCAGACCTACTGGAAGACCACTTTAGAATCCCCAGACAAATATTCCATGTTTGGTGGCACAGCAGACCTTAGTTACAGAAGGTAATATGTTGTGATTGCAACGTAATATTACTGAATGTAAGATGTCATGAGCAGTTGGAAATACCTGATGACACTAATTATTAGTAGCTTCCACGAAGATGTTTTGCTATTCTATGCCTCCTTTCTGTTGAGTATCATCTTCTAACCCATGGAAGTCATTGCCTTTGTTAGAACTGTAGAACCTCTGACTGATGCATTCTTACAGTCTGCACAATGTCTGAGAAAGCAGAGGCAGCAGCAGTTTTGTCACTTACATGCGGCATGGTTTATGCTTTTGTGTGCAGGAATGTGTTAATAGTAGAATTAATTGATGACTAGAATAAAATTCTCTTCAGCCTATGCAAAATGTGTTGCCTTAAATAAAAAGCCTGTTCATGAATAAGTGTGGACACCTTGGGAAGTGGGACATGAACAAAGTGAATACTATCACTACCCAGTCCTCAGTATCCACACAACCTGTATGTATCACCAGTAGAAGCGGTAGTGAAGGGGAATGGAGGCCATGGCAGTATACTTGGTAGTACTTTAGAAATGGAATCTGGTTTCCAGTTTTTCATTACCAAAAGGAGGTCCTGGTGTACAGTGTGGTACAATTTGTAAGTCTCAGCAGACCTCTGAATAGATTAAAGATGAACTGGCAATGGCAGAATGAACAGAGAAGTTGAGAAATGGTATGCCATCTATGTCTGAGCTACCCACAGGCCTGAAGGACACAGAAGAGGTGAAATCACAATTGAGTCGGAACATGATTTAAAGCCTCAACATAAAACTGCTACTCCACGGAAACTGTGCCCATACAGATGTGTCTGAAAGTATCTTGACTTGATTGGTTACTGCATTCTTACAGAATCTTAGAGAAAATTCTAATTCCATAGAGACAGTAAACTTAATCTCTGAGGCCTCTGCTGCTCATTTGAGGGTGTCATTTCTTAGCTGTATAACTTCCAAACTACATGTCACCCTTTAAAGCCCTAATCTCATCAATGAGGTAACTAACCCAGCACATCATAGGATTGTTGTGAGAATTAAATGAGATAAAATACATAAAGCACCAGCCAGCAGAGCATCAGAAACCACAGCCCAGCCTTACAGCAGGCAACGCCTTTGCTGAAGCAGGGGGATGCCCAGCAAGTCCTACAGAGGGAGTTACTTCAGTGAAAGCAAGAGATACCACTGAGTGGAGAAGGTTCCAGATGAAGAAGCAGGGACTGCAGCTCTAGTATGAGCATTGGTGCCACCTTGAAAAGGGTTCCTCTTCTTTCCTCACCCCTGCCACAGGTAATGAGAGCAAGAGAAAAGCCTAGTTCCAAGTGAGAGTCCCACCTCCTAGTCGGAAGCATCAAGAACATTCTAAAGATGGAACTGAAAGACTCCATTATCTTCCAAATGTGCCAGCCAGTGGCTTGAGCTTGGGCAAGATGCCATAAAGTTTATCCTTGTTGAAATGGTGCCAGTGTGTGTCTAGAGACAGCATCAGTGAGAAGCATCAGGTAGACAAGCAGGTGAGATAGTTGGCAGGGCAGGAGGCTCTACCTCTACAACCTTCAGGGTTGTAGACAGCCAGAGGTTACAGCAAGAGAACTTCTTAGGTCTCCTTTAAGTTCCTGCTCCCAACTTCTCTCCTTCTCTTGCCCCATGGTTTCTCCTCAGCACCTGCCTGTCACTCTGCTCCAGCCCTCTCCTGGGTCTGTGCTTTCTCCTTAGGGAACCTTTCCTCTCTAGTCCTCAGGTTCTCTCCATGCCTTGGATCACTTCTCCTGGCTACCATCCCTCACCTTGGGAATCCTCTTTGACAGATGATCACTCCTCACTGACAACTCAAAGGCTGTCAAAGGTTGCATGGTTGTGTCATGCATTTGTTAAGTGGCTGCATAAGGACTCTGCATACAGAAACCATGAGGAACTGGGGCCTCATGGAGCTGGGCCAACAGCAGCTCCTTGTTTCCAGTTTCAACAGCCGCAACTGAGACTTGTTCTAAAGCACTCCCTTCCCTGTATAAGCAAGTGCCTCCTGCCTGTTCTCTCTTTCTCTTTCCATTTCTGCTCCTGATCAGTTAACACCTACCCCTCCCTTTGCTCCCTTTCCCAATAAACTCCATGTGGGTTTGTTGAGTTTGGTGGACTGTGTTCATTGCCTGAAGCTGCAGCAAAGAACTGTGTGGTGTGTGGGGCTGTACTGTGCTGGTTTAGCTGGTCTCAGTCTTTCCTTGAACATAGAACATCCCTTACCTCCCAGCATCATGTGCTTCAAGTTGTACCAATCAATCTCTTTATTGTGGCTCAGTGATGACTGGCCCTTTCCTCGTCTCTCAACTCTAACTTCCAGCTAGCTTCACCTTTAGCATGCCTACTAAGGAATCAATTGGCAGTCTTCCTGTGAATTGAGCATAGGTACAGGCTTGTGAACAGAGACAGAAAGTGTCATTGTTGAGGAACGACACTTTGCTACTTAAGTCAGAGTTTTAAATTTAGTTTCTGTTTGTTAGTATTGATTCATTTTGAGCCCATAACTATTGTTAAATGTTTAGAGGACTAGAAAGGATGTCTATAGGTGAATAAAGGCATTTATTTCACCATTTTGCGTTTCATCTGAATGATAGCCATGTTTGGAACAATATATAAAGCTTCAACATAAAACTGCTTCTCCATTGAAACTGAGCTGTGCTCATATAGATGGTGTGGGAAGTCTCACTTTAATTGGATGTTACTAGATTCTTCTAGAACCCTAAAGAATTCTAATTTCGTACAAACAGTAAACTTGACCTCAGAGGCCTCTGCTGTGCTCTTGGCAGGTGAGCCTTCAGAGTCTAACCAGGTAAAACTAAAATGAAAGAAGATCCCTTCTGGCTAAGGAGAAAACACTCAAGGTGCAAAGGATGAATTCTCACCTGTATGAACACACAGCTGTCCAAGGAAGTTGATGTTTTTTCTTTGGACCTACACTCCCCAAACCTGATGTGTCTCCTGGAAGCATATAGAAACCTGGTGAGATGACTCCAAATGAGGCAGAAATGAAGCTGAATAGAATGAACTTGTGAGCATTGAAAACTTAAGGCACAATTGACATAGACTCTTGTCACCACAGAAGGTGGCTTGTCTCTGTGGTATAGAGTGTTAATGTCTTACATCTGGTCTCTCCTGTAGAGGGCACCTTATGTGGAGGCACAGGCCTTGACAGGTCCTGTTACTAGACTGATGAAGGGTGGACATCCAGAGACAAAGCTACAAAACAAAAAGGCAACAACAATATGTTAAGATGCTGAGTATTTGCCCTCTGTCGGGGGTGGGGGGTGGGGCTTTTGATCCTTTCTCAAGAATGTACCAGAATCAGATGGACCAGAGGAACCAGAAGTTGTCAAAATCCTCTCCTGAGAGATCTGTTAGAAGTGGCTTCCTGGCTGTCACATGCAGGAAATTATAAAAGCCATGTTTCTGTGTTGGGAACAGACATAGGAGCCCTGTGACATGGGCCAGAGTATAGAAAAGAGCAGATGTCACACGCCTAATATAACCATAGTTCCTTAGCTTTGGGGAGACTTGCAGGGGAGGGGAAGAGAACTAGGTTTCCTGTGTAAACTCATTTTGTAGAATATTATTTTAAGGTGTGTTACATTTATTTAATGATGCAATGATGTTTGATTAAATAAAATTCAACTGCAGTCAGGAGGCTGGGTCAGCAGTTAGCTGACAGGAAGTGGTAAGGAGGAGCCAGGTGGAGAAAGGTTTTTAAGGAGGGGAGAGAAAAACATGGATACTTTTGGAGAGATGCAAGAAGAGGAGGTGAGCTGCTTGCTATTCAGCCTCTCTGAGGAGCTGAATTCCACCTCAGCCTTTGAATCTTGAGTTCTTGAAAGGACAGAGATTTAGATAAGTAGCTGTGAGACAGAATTCCTCCGCTGCAGCTCATGTGGCCTACCGCTGCTCACGGCGGAGCTGGAGTTGCTGAGTGAGACAGGTGTGCACAAAAGGCAGCAACAAAAGCAGTCAGAGGAGAGTGCCAGGAAAAGTGAGTTTTCCATCCATAGGAAATTTTAAAACAAATGAGCTACAAAAATATTTGTTTTATTTTTTAAGTCTAATGTCTTCCATGTATATTCTCGCCATTGAACTGAGAAACTCTTAAGCTAGTAGTAGTCTCAACCTCTTTGGGGGTCAAATGACCTATCCATGGGATGGATCACTTAAAACTATCTGAAAACACAGATATACATTACAATTCATAACATTAGCAAAATTATAGTTATGAAGTAGCAAGGAGAATAGTATTATGGTTGGGAGGGGGTCACCACAGCATGAGGAGTTATGTTAAAGGGTCACAATGTTAGGAAGGTTAAGAACCATTGCCTGAAGCCATTCTCTAAAGGTTGGTTAATGAATGTTTGACACAAGCATGTTTTCTATGTCACTAAACTTAGCAGGAAATACATTTGCTTGAAATGTTGAATGCTGTCTGGAAGTATGTGTTTAATCTTAGTCAACTAGGCTAGTCCTTTAAAGAAGAGGTGAAGTCAGACCTTCAACCTCCCTTTTGAAATAAGCAGTCTCCAGCCATAGCTCCCTGAACACACCCAGGCTTGTCTGAAATAAGGAAGAATCCACTATAATTTCACTGGACAGTTCACAATCCAAGGAAGTCATCGAGAGAGGGATGATTACCATAGACAAAGGCATGACCTGCTGAGGGAGCTGTCTTCTAGTCTAGGCCATTTCCTAACTGTTGCTTGGACTTGGGTAAATCCTTGCTATTCACTTTGTAGGCTGACTGACAAACTTTGACTTAGATGCTGCAGACAGACTTGTAAGTACACTGCTTCTAGATGGCTTTTAAGATCATTCTGGAATTAGCTGGATATGGTAGCACACTTCTACAGTCTCATCTCTTGAAACATAGAGGTAGGTAGGGTCAGGAGTTCAAGGTCATCAGATGGACAGCAGGTTTGAGGCCAGTTTGGGCTACATGACAGCTTGTCTGAACAGCACTGATTATTCTTGAGTAAAGACTTAAAAAACAAGTTTGTGTTTTTGCCTTAGACCAACTTCTACTAAGTGGATAAGTTGTCCATAACTTCTGTCAAAAAATAGTGCTTCTTGCTCGTAAGGGCTCACTGCATTGGCTATGTGCAGAAACTGTGCATGGACCTTTGTGGAGTTAATGTAGGTCATCACATCTCATCATACCTAACACATAGGAGGAAGTGGAGGCTTGGTTCTGGAGCCGGTAGGGGATGGGAACCAAATAAACATTGAAGTGTCCTATACTTTCTGGTAACATTTTTGGAAATAAAAGCATGAGAAAGCTGGATAATGTGTCCTTTTAGAGGGGTTAAGTGGGGACACACGTGGTTGTGGTTGTGGACTAAGGCTTATGGTCTACTTGCTGCTGAACTAGCTAGCCCACCTTGCACTTGAGAAGGGGTTGAGAAGAGGTTGGTAGGTGAAGGCTGAAGAGAGTTTGAAGGCAGGCCAGCAGCCTCATCTAGCTTTGGATATAGAAGACCGCCAAGTCTCAATGTGAAATTACACCAACTGGAATCAAATACATGTGAACCACTCACACAGCATTGTTTGTTTGTTTGTTTGTTTGTTTTTCCCTTTTTCCTTTTTTTACTTGTTCAGGAAGTATATTTTTCAACCCTTGGGATGCTCAGCATAAATCCTGAGACCTTACCTAGCATGCTAAAATACAGCACAGGCTGGTATTTTAAAGTTGCAGATTTTAAAGCCAGGCATGATAGTGCTTGTGATCTTTCCTGCTTCAGAGATTGAAGCAGGAAGATGACAAATTCAAGGCCAGTTTAGGCTATATAGCAAGAACCTGCCTCAGAATAGAGAAGGGCTGGGAATGTTGCTTAGTGCTAGAATGCTGGCTCTGATTTGTTCCTCAGCACTGGAAAGAAACTTTAAAAAAAAATTAAAACTTCAGATTTAAGAAGTTGATAAGCCATGGAGCAAAAGAATACCCCAAATATTTATGTCCCTGCATGTGTACCAACTGCAGGCACTTCCTAATGTATGTGTGATACATCACTTCTGGTGAACTCTTGGGGTTTTCAAAGGTCTAGGGTTTTTCTTGAGTCCTTGAAGCTTAAGTACATATTGGAAGAATAATAAGAAAGAAAACCCAAGACTTTATACTTAGATCAGTATCCTCCCCCCACCACTTCTTAGATATCATGAAGTATATGAAATCAGACAAAAAGGAATTTTGGGATTTTTGCTTGTTTTGTCTTTTGAGACATGATCTCTTATAGCCCAGGCTGGACTTATAGCTATTGGTAACTTAAAACTCTTGGTCTTCCTGCTTCCACCTCCAAAACACTGAGATTAGAAATGTCTGCCACAGTGCCCAGACCAAAGTTATCTTTTATTGTCATATTGACCATGTCTTTTGATTTATTAAAGATCTCCTCTGGCAGTGTTTCCACAGTGTCCAGACCAAAAGGAATCTTCTACTGTCATATTGACCATGTCTTTTGATTTATTAAAGGTCTTCTCTGGCAGTGTCTTTGTATGTAAGCATACAGGTCAAAGGTCTGTCTTCCTAAACATTGTATAAAAAGTGAGGTAAATTAAGTCAGTTCATTAGTGAACTGGCCGGTCAGCAGAAGTATTCTGTCTGTGCCTGCCATGGTGATACATGCTTGCAATCTTAACTCTTAAGAAATGGAGGATCAGAGGTCTGAACATGCTTGGTGGCACATGCCATTAATCCTAGCACTTGGGAGGCAGAGTTAGGTAAATCTCTGTGAATTTAAGGCCAGCATGGGCTACTTAGTTCAGTACAACAGAAGCTATGTAGAGGGAACCTGACTCAAAAGAGAAGGGGGTAAGGGAGGAAGGAAGGGAAGAAAAGCAGGCATTCATAGCCAGTTAGGGCTATATAATGAGTTTAAGGCCAGCTTGGGCTTCAGGCAACTATAAAACGGGAAGCAATCTGTTGTCTTGGGTGGTTTCCTATTAATGAACCACCCTAGTAGGTTCTTATAAGGATTTAAATTGTAGTTGGGTAATAGCCAAATGGGACTGATAACAGGAAACATTGGAGAAGACAGTGAATCTGAAGTCAGGGTACTAGTGGATGCCTAGGCTTTCAAGGTTCAGAAATGTTGCAGAGCTGCATGACTGTCACCTGGCCTGTTGTGACTTTGCCATTATAGTTCAAAGCAGCCTTAGGTTGCATAAGCCAGGGGGGCTTCGTGCACACTGAATCCCGTGTGACGTTCATCTGTGAAATGGTTCTTTTGACTTGTGGGCCATTTAAACTCTGAAAGTCAGTCTTAGCCTACAAGTTAGGGACTGTATTGGGCAGTAGACTGTCAGTTGCCAGCCCTGGTCTGTCAGGAGCAAGGCTTAGAACTGGAGGACATTAATGTCATCAGTTCCTCAGGGTGTGCCTCTCTGGTGTGTAAAGTCAAAGGCTGGATGACACCTGGTGGTCTTTCCCACTGGCTCATTAGGATGGCAGTGCTTTCAGTTGCCTTCATTGCTTTTTGCTGTGGTGATTGCTCAAACTACCTCATCTCTGGGGCATCTTCAGTAAAAAGTCCCTGGTGGAAGGCTGAGGAAGGAAAGTAGCCCTCCTCGTGTACTCACATGGTCCTGGTGTTCCTCCTGTGGTGTCCTTCTGACATAGCTTCACCTCACACTAGATCCATGGTATTTTGCGAGCTTGGCTCCAGATTTGGCAGAGAAACTCCAACTGGGCAGAAGCCTCATGATTCCCTGGAGCAGTGTGAGTTTTAACTGTCTTGTGAGTGAAACGAAGGCCTTTTCTCTTCCGGATTATTTCTGAACGGTGGCTCAAGCCATCTGTCAGGTGATCCATTAACATTGACACTTTTTTTGCATCATGAAATTGAAAAGGGTGCTTTTCTCAAACTGTATTTTCAGGCTTCTCTTAGCCACTGAAATATCTGTCATTTGCTTTCTTTAACATTTTCAGGTGGAAAAACCTGGTGGTGGTGGTCAAGATTTACTTCTTTATCCTGCCAAGAGACAACAGCCCTTGAGAAGTGAACAGGACCCTGAGAAGGAGCTCCTATCCCCACCACCTGCTCCCAAGCAGGAGATGCCATCGAAAGGGAGCCCAACAGTGATGCCAGATGTCAAGCAGAAAGTGGCAGAGCTACTGGTGAAATACTCAAGTGGCCTTTGGGCGAGTGCCCTCCCCAAAGCATTTGAGGACACATACAAAACCAAGTTCCCTGAGGATGCCTTAAAAAATCTTGCCTCTCTCTCTGATGTGTGCACCATAAGCTACATTTCTGGAAATACGCAGAAGGCAATTCTTTATGCGAAACTCCCATTGCCCACTGACAAGATCTTAAAGGATGAAGGGCAGGCACAAGGAGATTTTGACATCAAGTCGATGATTGAACAAGAATATTTGCAGATAGAAAAAAACAAGGCTGAAAGTTCTGACGAGCTTTTGGAAGACATAACCGTGCCACCTCTGGTGATTCCTACTGAGGCCTCCCCGTCTGTGTTGGTGGTTGAGCTGAGCAACACAAATGATGTGGTTATCAGGCAAGTTGGCATTTCTAGTTGTTAAGATGCTGGTGCAGGATTGTCACTTGAACATTATTTGCATGGATACTGCTGAATGAAGGAAGAAAGTCACCCCTGGGGGGGGGTGAAGTGCCATAATACACTAATATTTGTTAAATGCCTCTAGTATTCTTAGGAGAAAAGATGACTACATTTTTAAAATTGGAATGATAATAGGAATTTGGAAAAATTATGTCATAAGCATCATGGCAACTCTACCAAAATATTACATTTCTATCCAGCCTGTAAACAGAAAGTTGACTTCAGACCAGGTGATGCAGACCTAGCACTGTGCAGGGTAGCCAACTTCACATTTGAGCCTTTAGATGTCATTGTGTAGGACAAGTAGCTGTCACCTAACTGGCTAATGATAGCTGGAATTAAACAGCTTGACTCTGAATGCTTGTCTTAGGTTTTTAGGAAAACTATGAAGCACACAGAAAATGCAGAAAGATTGCAATTTGCTGCTTCCTGCAGTGGGAATTGTATCAGTGAGGCACTAATCACCCTCCAGTGTGGAGCTGAGGGCTGGGTAGACAGGGAGAAGACTGAAACAAAACAGAATCCAGTCCCCTTCACCCCAAATGGTCCTCTGGTTTGGGCTGCCCAGGACCCATACCTGAGCTACAAAATCCCAGAGAAAGCCCAAATCAGTCTCAGAAGGAAGAGCTTCTGAGCAGGCTGAGACTAAGGGTGCAATGCTACCTGGCTACCTGGATAGCTGCCTGGCTCTGCTGCCGGGAAGGCTCTTTAGAGGAGCTATGGTTTATATGGAGTATTGGATACAGGTGAAGTTTTATATTGGTGGCATACTGAGGTTGGTCTGTACACCATTGTCTGTCTGCTTGCTCAGGTGATTTGGAGACTTACACAAACTTGTATGTTACTGCCCATTCTCACCTAGCTGTAGCACCATCCCTTGTCCTCACCCATGAATGCAGCTATCCTTCTCTCCTGGCTGTTGCTGCGAGCAGAGGCAGCTGCAGCTCCCAGGTGCCCTGCCAGGAGTTTGTACTGGGCAGACCACATCACCACCTCACTTCAGGTTCTCAAGAAAACACTCTGACCAGGCCCCAGACTCCCAAGAGACTGGAGTCCAGTGGAGGACTACTTTCAGCTTCTCTTTAATATTTGCAGCACTCAGTAAATGCAAATGATGGAGTTTGACAAAGAATCTAACTAGTTCAGGGATAAAGACCTCACATAGAGTTTCATCTTAAAATAGCCATTGTCTCAAAGATGTATTCTTTGCATTTTGTGTAAAACTTCTTTCTAGCTTTCCCTCTTCTCTTTACTAACAGGGAGGTTGGCTGGCTATCTTTATCCTGCTGTGATAGTTATTGAGACCATATGGAGCAGTTTCTTAGTGTATCCTCAAATCACCTGAGGCCCTGGGTAAAAATTGGATCAATACAAGGAACAGGGCTCTTGTGCTGCCCCCACCTCTTTGGCTGGGTGACTTGGGGGCTCTTCCAGCTGACAGGCTTTATCCTGTGGCTGAGATGTTCCTGTTTTATGAGTCAGACCTGGTTTTCTAGATCTAGCATCCTGGAATGAGGCCCTCAAGGAAGGCAAGAAAACAGCCCACTCATGGCAGACAAGAAAGGAATGTGCTTTGAAAACACTGAATCAAAGGGCTGCATATCAACAGTAGAAATGTTTAGAAAAGGCTGGGGTATGTTGGAAAATAATTCTCAGGATGTACATTTATAGAGGCATCCAGCCTCTTAAGATATTAGCTCAATATTTTGTTGTAATTTTCTCAAAATTTTTAAAGTTTTTTTGGAGCATTGCATTGCTACTATCAGTCTGTCTGTCTTGCAGAGCTAGAGATGGAGCTCAGGACCTAGCACAGGCTAGGGAATTGATCTGCCATATAACACCCTCAGTCACAGGCCTCACTTTGTTCTTTTTTTATAGTTTCCCTGCTTTTCAAAACTTGAGAATTCTGAGATGCAGCCTCAGCCAGGTTCTCTTTTCAATAGTTCGTACAGATAGATCTAGCAGCCTCAGTCAAACTCTGGGGGTTAATCTGGCCTCCCATGTTGTCTCCATGTACTTTCCCTCTTCCCTCCCTGGGGCCTCCAATGCCTACTTTTTATCCAGCCACTCTCAGGGATGTCAAACATTGCCATATTGGGCAGTGATCTCCGTAGTCCTTTCTTCCGGTACTTAGAGTAATGTTCCATAAGCATAGTTCCCCCCACACACTGGTGTTAGACTGGAAGTAAGTATGGCAGCAGGGGAGACAGGAACGCCAGTGATGCCCTGTGGGCTATCTGTTCTCTCATCTGTTACCCTGAGCTGTCCTCTCATCAATCCAGGTATGTAGGCAAGGACTACTCAGCTGCTCAGGAACTGATGGAAGATGAGATGAAGGAGTACTACAGTAAGAACCCCAAAGTCACACCTATCCAGACCGTGCATGTGGGGCAGCTGCTGGCAGTCAATGCAGAGGAGGATGCCTGGTTACGTGCGCAGATCATCTCCACGGACGAGAACAAGATAAAGGCAAGCTCAGTTTTGTCTAGCATGAGGTAGATACGTTACCAGTTTTCAGATGTGATTGTTGCTTCTTATTGTGCTTTCATATCCAGTGTGATTTTTATCAGGAAAAAAGATAGTGTCTGTCAAAGCTATCACCATCAGTTTTTATGTTAATGATCCCAGTTTCCTAAAACCATAGAGCACATATAAAGTCATCTGGGAGGGGCAGAACTCGGGTCTAATCAGAAGGGCATTCCCCACTCCCAGCACTGAGGAACTCTGTGAGCAGCTTCAAGCAAGAGTTTCCTGAGGATGTAGCCTCAGCAGAGCTACTATTCTTCCTCTCAGTGTCTTAGCCGGAGCTGGGCAGCCCACACTTGGTCCTCCTGGGTACTGGTCCTGCCCCATCTTCAGGCTCCAGGACTTCTGGCAGCTAGGAGGAGTGTCCAGGCACTGCTATTACTCAGGTGATGCTAAGATCTGTGGCCTCTTGATGTAGCCAGATGTAACCATAAATGAAAGCACTGGGTGGCTGCTCACTAGAGGCTATCCCAAGTAGAAATGTTTGCTCTCCTAGAGCAAAGAACATGGGGCGAGGTGGGTGAGTCATACAGTCCCATCCAGGGACAAGTGTTTTGTGAATTATAGTTGCCATGTAAATATATGTTATCAGCTGGACCTGGTGCTACAAGTCTATAATCCAGCTACTTGGGAGGCAAAGGCTGGGTTATACAGTTTCATGGTCAGCCTGAGCAACAACTTTGTAACAAACTGTCTCAGTTACAGGATGTAGCTCAATGGTAATGTCCTTGCCCAGGAGGCATGAAACCTCAAGTTCAGTCCCCAGTACCACAAAACAAACAAAAATCCGCCACTGCTACCACATCAAAGATAGCGCAGTAATCAATAAAGAAGCTAGCTGGAGACAAACCCTGTAAAGACTCCTACTTTAGTCTGTTGCTGGGTTAACAATATGACCTGATTTTTTTCACAGCGCATCCTGTAATCAGAGTATATACTATGGGTTCAGGAAGAGCAAATCCAAGTTGCAGTTGTAGATTGTTGTTAATGAAGATGAGAGCTGCCGGAGTCTTGAGGCCTGTGAGAGGAAAGAATTAAGTGTGGCAAAGGTGGACTTGGGCACCAAAGTGGCCAATAGCTGACCCTTTGGACTCTGCCAGCAACCTGGGTCCAGGCAGCAGAGTCCAGTTTCATTTCCTAGGAGGGAGTCTTTGATGCAGCAGCCAGGCACACTCATCACATGGTCTGGAGTTGGAGGGCTCTTTGCCACCTCTCTTCATTTTCTGCTGGCACCTGTGCCTCTTTTTCTTTAAAAGACATAGGGACCTGTCTCGACTTGTATTTTCTAGCCAACTCTCTGCCTGCCTTTTGTTGTTTGCTTTGTATTTTATTTTTAGTAACTATCATGTGCTTTCCTTAAGAAAGCATAATAGGTTATCAACAGTCTCAGATTCTTAGTTATTCTAAACCCATGATGGCAAAACTTAAGGTTTCTTGTTACTAAGAAAAAAGACATCAAAGTCAAAGCTCTGGAGGCAGAGGCAGGCAGATCTCCAGCCTGACCTATGTAAATGAGTCCCAGGTAAGGCAAGGCTACAATGGTGAGACCTTTTCTTAAACAAACAAACAAAAAAAAATAGAGTTGTGTGTGTGCTGTAAAAGTTGTCTCTGCTAATGGCATGTGTTCAGTCACTCTTCTGTAGCTGTAATGAAGTATTCTAACAAGAGACAGCTCAGGAGAAGGGATTATTTGGGATGCAGTCTTTCACTACAAGGTAGTTAAGGCAGGGACAGAAGCAGTTAGTCTCATCTGCAACGAGAGCAGGGAGAAATGAATGCATACACACTAGGTGCTCAGCTTCCTCTACTTTTATACAGTCCACACCATGTTGCTGCCCACGTGAGCCTAGGTCTTCCTGTATCAATAAAGGTAGTTGAGATAGTCCCCTGCAGGCATTCTACAGGCTGCCCTGATGTACACTCACTGAGACACCTCCCAGGTGATTCCAGGTTATGTAAAGATGACAAATTAACCATCACAGTGAGACAAATATACAATTTTTGGGCCTTTGCTAAGATGCATAAAGACATAGTCTGGCTTTGTGCCCTGGAAGAAAACATTGGTTTTCCTTTTTTATGTAGAATTCTGTGTTGTCCAGCCTGATGTCATTGTTTCCCCCAACAGAACCATGTCAGCCTCTAGTAGCACAGTGACCAAGAGCTAGCTGTCACAAGTGCTGCTTTGAGATTCTAGCATGTGCCCAGTATCACAGGGCTGATGGCTTCTCTAGAAATAGATGTTGTCCCTCAGAATGGGGAGGACTTGTGGCAGGAAGGACAAGGTGACACAGCATTGGATGAAGATGGGGAGAAGCCAGGCAGCAGCATTGGTAGCCTTGGCAAAGCCTCAGAATCTGCTCTGCCTTGGCCTTGTTCTCCCTGTTGACTAAGGCATGAGGTAGCAGATGAGGGCCTGGACCCTGAGGCCCAGGCTGTTGTTGTCTTAATGGGGTGCATCAGGGAGTCTTTTCTTTGACTTTGAGGATGTACTACTTGCTGATTATGGAATAAAATGAATCCAGTTAAATGTATTGAAGTTTTTAATAAGATTGAAGACTGAGTATAGACATGACTGGCTCTGCTTCATTCCTTAGGTGTGCTACGTTGACTATGGCTTTTGTGAAAATGTTGAGAAGAGTAAAGCATACAAACTGAACCCACGCTTCTGCTCTCTGTCCTTCCAAGCTACGAAGTGCAAGCTAGCAGGTAAGAGGGAATTCTCAGAAAACCCCTGTGCCCAGTCTAGCTGTTCAACTTGGAAATGTTCACTATGTAACCCAGACTGGCCTTGAACTTAAACTCCTCCTACCTCAGCTCAGTGCTGCCATTATGGGTGTGGCCTACCACATCCAATCCATAACTGTCTTTCTTGAAAGGTCCCATAAATGAATTCATAATGTAAGGTGTTCTGAGATGTAGTAATGATGAAAATGTGATGGTGTTTTTATGCTTTGTGTGTGTGTGTGTGTATTCATTATATAGAACATAGTTCATATTTTATCATAAAAAGTTAGTCTAGCCATTTGGAAGGGTTTCTGTTTGCTTTGTCTTAGTAAAAGTTCATATACCCTTATATCATGGAACTTATTCAGTCTCAGTCCTGTTGCTTCAAGTATTAGGAGGGGCCCTCAGTTCTCCCATGAAGATAGACTTTGGGGATGCACTCTGCTAGCACACCCTTGTGCACCCAAGCTGAGTTTGACTATGGCTTGTATGCTGGTTCTTGCACTTTTCCTCTTTTCAGAAGCACAGGAGTATGTACATGTGGATGACAGTAGGAATAAGGCATGGAAGGCACCCTAAGATTAATGGTATTAGGCCTTATACCAAGGATGTATCATAATTCTTTTTCTAAAGTCTCTCCTTTCTTCTCGTCTTTACTTGACTCATATCCTCTCTCTCATGCCCCATGTATACAGATGCCTGTGGAGGCCAGAGGCATCAACTTCTTTGTACGTGAAGTTACTGGCAATTGTGAGCCTCCCACTGTGGGTGCTGGGAACTGAACTCAGGTACCCTAGACAGATGGGGAGCACTGTTAACCACTGAGCCATCTATCCAGTCCTGAGGTCATAGATCTTAAGTGAAAACGAGCCCTCTGCTGAAAACCCCTTAAGCTGAGTATGCAATTCACACATGTGATGTCAGTATTTCAGAGTCTAAAACCACAAATTGGAGACTATCCCAGGCTACATAGACAGTTCCAGGCCAAAGTGGACTTACAGAGTGAGACCCTGTCTCAAAAAAGAACAAAGGGGGGGGATGGCAGTGTCCCCACCAGTAAGGACAGGTCTTTATGTCTCTGAAGGGCCTGAGTGAGATATGTCAGTCAAAAATTGTGAAATTGGTTTTGGTTTTGAAAGGACGTCCTCAGTGCAGGACAAGAGTCTGGAAGCTGAAATAAAAGGTGTTAGAAGAGTTCTAATGCCATGAGTCATGAGAATGGGCACAGGAGGAGTCTGCCTTATAGCTGCCATTCAAAGGGAAAAATGAGAAAGAGGTACTGTAGTCTGACTTCAGAAAATGGTGTGCTTGTTTTAGTGTAGTGTAGTAGATGAACTTAGAATTGTTACATATGTTATATTGAATTCCAATTGTCTAAGAACTCAGAGTGATTAGTAACATTAAACCTGATGCCTATGCTGGATGAAACATCCGTTTCCTTTGATAAATCAGGTATCCTTGGAGTCAGAAAAAAGCAGAGAGGGGAGGGAGTATCTCAATTTTCAATAATACATATTAACTTTATAAGAAAAGTAATTGTAGAAGTTTAACTGAAAAAGAAAACCAGTTGTAGGAAAGCTATTACAAATGCACAGTTGACAGGTTCTTGTTCATCTTGTCTCTTGTTTTATATACTCACTTGCACATGTCTTGAAGGCTGCTCTTTCTCTGGTAAAGCTCTGGTTGGTTATCAGGCTCCTTATGTTAAGAGTGGCTGCTCTAATGTATCTCTTAAAAAGGCAATCTCTCCATGCCCTTCATCTACAGATGTGTAAGGTAAAGAAGATTGTGAAATGAAGCATCTGTTAAAAGTACACCAGTAATGAGTGATCAAAATAGACAATGAAGTTGTCCATCCATGATGCTTCTGTGACTAAGTAGAAATGAAAGCTGTTGCTGTGTTCCAGGGTTGGAGATCCTGAATGATGATCCCGACCTCGTGAAGGTGGTCGAGTCATTAACATGTGGGAAGATCTTCGCTGTGGAGATACTGGACAAGTCAGATATCCCCCTGGTGGTTCTGTATGATACCTCAGGAGAAGACGATATCAACATCAATGCCACCTGCCTGAAGGCTATATGTGACAAATCTCTAGAAGTTCATCTCCAGGTATCACTATGGCCATTGTTCAGTGTGAAGTAGGTGGGTGGGGGTGGGAGTGGGGGTCCTCTTCAAACACTACTGTGGATCCAGAAGAGGCAATAAGGTAGTACAGTTCAACCAGACTCGTAGCTGGTGTTGAATTTGACACTGGGTAGTTTATTTTAGGCATGTTTAAGCACAGCACAATTTGGAAGAAGTTTTCTGGTGATAATTAACTCAATCCCCTGTGCACCGACATGACTACATTGAATCTCTTGTAAAGAACCAGTGACATTTTCCATAAAGATAGCCTCTATAGATTAACTGAGAAAGCAGGCTCAGAGTAAGCAGTGCTCATAAGGGTCTGGGGAAGGATAGCTCTATAGATTAATTGAGATAAATAGGCTCAAGATAAGGGTCTGGGGGAGCCACTGTGACCTGGCCATATAGATAGCTCAGAGATCACAAGACTCTTAACCAGCCTTCATTTCCAGCCTTCTGGGCAGAAAAGAGGTTATACATCTCTTCCTTTAAAGAGACATCCCTGCATGCTTAATGTTGCTGCTTTTCCTAGTGGTTATCTGTGAGCACAAGAACCTATGTTCCTCCTACAGAAGTAAATCATCATGGCCTGGGGACTTGGTTGAGCAGGTACAGTGCTTACCACACAAGCAGGAGAACCTGATTCCATCCTAGCATGCACATAAAACCCTGCTGCAGTGGCATGCGTCTATAATCCCAGCTCATGGGAACAAAGGCAGGGTGATGCCTAGAGTTCAGTGGGCAAGCCATCCTCAGCAAGAGCCTTGTCTCAAAAGGGAAGATGGAAAATGGTTGAGGAAGAAACTTGGCATTGACCTCTGCTATACATCTATGGAAGCACACATGTGTGTATACACATGCAATTTTTAAAAAGGGGGAAAAGAGAGTGAAGGAGGAGAGATGAGAAGAAAATCATCAAAAAAGAAAGTTAAAGATTTTAGGTAAATGATTGATACTATGTAGCTAGAAAAGCAAGGAGGGAGGTAGGAGGGGACAAGACATCACCTTACTTTAGAAAAGCACTGGGGAGAGTAAATGAGAAATGACCTTTCCTAGTAATTATTACTGAGGGATTAAGTTTCTTATTTTCCAGTTTCTGCAATGGAAATAATTTTATATGAAAAATTCAATCAATGAAAATATTTGTTAGCTAGAGCATTCTTTAAATCTATAAGATTTAAGTGCTCCAAATGAGCAAACTAATAATTATAGAATAATTCAACTGAAAGAATAAGGTGGGTACTAAAGAACAAGCTTACCATTTTAAAATCTTGAGAAAAGCATTTAAGAGGCTTTTTAACAGAACTATGACTTGTTTTTTATATGTTGTGATTTGACCCCCAAAATGACTAATATTAAATCTTTATTTTGATTATAGTTTTTGAAAATCATAAATTCATGTAGCCCATAGTACAACTACTTTGATGTCAGTTTGGCACAAGCTAGAGTCTTTAAGAAAGTGTGCTTGCTTGATGGTGTGTCAGGGACCTGCTCACAGTGGGAGGCATTGTCCTGGGCAGGTGGTCCTGGTTGTTATAAGAAAGCAGGCTGAGCAAGCCATGGAGAGCCAGCCTGTAAGCAGCACCCCTCCTGGCTTCACCTAAGTTCCTGCCTTTAGTTCCTTCCCTGACTTCTCTCAGTGATGAACTGTAATCTTGCAAGGGGAAGTAACCCTTTCCTCCCCAAGCTGCTTTGGTCATAGTGTTTATCATGCTAATAGAAACCTAGCAGACACAGCAGGCTGTTAATGAAATATATTTTTTGAGATTTAAAAACAAACAATATGTCTCTGTGTCATTATTTGTGAGCTAGTGGCCCAAAACCCTTCTGTTAATCTGTAAAAGTATGATTTTGGAATACTTCTTATTCTTGGAGAGAAAATATACTAGTTAAGACCACATTCAGCTTTCTACACGATGTTTCGTCTCTTTTGTGCCTGACACAAACGACACTTGTATCATTTAAGTCATGTATTTTTATCTGGCTAGATGCCTTTTAAGTTAGGAAATTTTAACATATTACATTAGTTCATTTTCTTGTTACTATGACCTAACACCTGACAGAGGTGACTGAAGGGAAGAGGGCTTGTAGACTTGTGCTGTGAGGGACGTAGCCCACCATGGCCGGGAAGCTGTCACTGTGGGCCAGGAGAGGGCCTATCACATACTTCTGTAGCCAGCGAGCAGATAGAAAGGAAGGCCTATTGGGAGGCAGCTCACTTCTTCCTGTTAATCAGGAATCTTGCCCATGGGATGATGCCACCTTCACTGAGGTTCAGTTAAACTCAGGTAAATGTTTCTAGAAACAACCTCATGCATACTTCAGAGGTATTGTAATTCTCAGAGTTGTCAAGCTGACAATGAATGTTAACCATCAGAAACATGTATCTATGATAGGCTGTTCAGATAGCTGCTTGGAGAGGTAAAGGGAACCATTGTCATCAGTCTCCATGTTTGCTCGTTCCAGGTGGATGCCATGTACACAAATGTCAAAGTGACTAACATTTGCTCTGATGGAACACTCTACTGCCAGGTGCCATGCAAGGGTCTGAACAAACTCAATGACCTTCTGCATAAGACAGAGGACTACTTCCACTGCAAGGTATGGTAGAGTACCATCTCCCAAGAGCAGCCTCAGACTGCAAGCAGGGAACTTGCAGAATGCATTAGGGTGAACAATTGCTTAATACTTAGAGGTTGATGTTTCAACATGGTGAGTAGAAAACCAAGATTGCAGAGCTTCAGGGTAAGCTCCCACTCCTGCCTTTTAAAATGAAGGTCCAGCAGTGTGTCCCACTGAAATATCACAGATAGTCACAGTACTGCCTAGAACGGTGCCTAGCATGTAGGAAGCATTCAGCAATGGAATAGTTGGTTACTTAGGGCAGGTAACTGATGGGCCCAGCACAGTTGCCTGTGACTGTCCACTTGAGCCAGCTTGTCAGGCGTCACCTTCAAGCTCTCTGCTGGGGAGAGACAGCCCATAAATGTGGTTCTATGGTTCAGTTCTGTGAGCTCCTTCCTCCTCTCCCTCTTTCCTTCCCTCCTTCCTTTCATTCTGAGTCAGGACATACAGAGGCATTAAGTCATTAATATGGTCCCCTTGCCTCTTGTACTTAGCTAGCACCTCAAGTTACTCTGTTCAGCATTATAATATTTTGAATACTTGGCTACTCCCCTGCCTTAGGGGAGAACAATGGTTTTCAATGTCCTTAATCCTGGGACCCTTTAATACAGTTCCTCATGCTATGGTGACCCCCAATCTTACAATTATTTTGTTTCTACTTCATATCTGTAATTTTGCTACTGTTACGAATGTAAATATCTGATATACAATCTCCATGGGGGTCACAACCCACAGGTTAAGAACCATCAAGTAAAGATAGTTGTCATTTTTCTACATTCCTTACTTAGTTTCATGCATAGAATATATAGTCTAAATTATGTGTTGAATCACTTTACTTCTTACTCATGCTGTATGACATCAAATATATAGCTGTACTCTTTTATGTTAGAGATGTTATATTTTATTATATATAAATTGTATATTACACTATATTAAAATAATTGATACATAATTATAAATACATTGCATGTATACAAATTTGAAATTAAATATATATAAATTACATAAAATTTATGTTATATATTGTATAGAATGTTTCTTATATAGTTTGTATGTATGTATGTATTGTGTTGATACCACTTCCTAGTAACATGAAATTAAATGATAAAAGGCAGAGACAAGAGGCCTTCATTGCTGCCCTGGCCTCCTGACTAAATCCATCTACTCTGTGGTCTGGTCAGATCCAGCAGCCCTTTTTTTGTGAAAAGAGCCAGAGCCCACATGAACCCCACTGACCCTGCTAACATTGTAGACACTTTAAATGTCAGTCTGTGAGCCATGTGTGTGCCTGCCGAGTGAAGGAGCTGGTACTAACAAGCATGCCAGCAGAAGTCAGAGTCTATAGCACAGTGGTAAGCTTGTTGTGTCTACTGCAGCTGTTCCAGGGAGAAAGGGAAGCCTGACTATGTGTGGGTAAACAGTCCACACCTCCACACTGTTCCCAGTGCTGCAGCCCTGTTTGCTGAGATTAAGAGCTGTTTCTTGCTTTTCTGTTTCACAGCACATGACCTCTGAGTACTTCATCTCACTACCCTTCTGTGGGAAGATCTGCCTCTTCCATTGCAAAGGAAAATGGTTACGAGTGGAGGTAAAATGAGCCCCTTGACTTGTAAAGGTTATTACATATTTCATGTATACAAACATTTTCTCAATAGTACAGTACACATGCTTGGTGTCATCACCAGTTTCTGACAGCCAAGATGGCCTCATCCTGCCTCAGCATGACTTTCTTCATGTTTTTAGTATATTTCTAACTGTATACATAGCTTTGTTATGCATTGTATACAACAGAATATTGTATACTAGGGCTATACATATTAGGACTATAGAGATAAATATATATTTAGAATATACATAGTAAAAAAAAAAATTGGACTAGGGAAATGGCTCGGTCAATAAAGTGCTTGTTGCACAAGCGTGAGGGCCCAAATTTGGGTCCCCAACACCCACATAAAGAACCAGCCAGGTAATCCCAGTTCTGGGAGGCAGAGAAACCCTGGAACAATCTTGGTGAGCTGATGAGCTTGAATTGGTGAGCTGTGGATTCATTGAAAGATCCTGTTTAAAAAATAAGGTAGAAAAATGATTGACAAATATTCTCATCAACCTCTGGCCTCTACATGCATGTGTGCACGTTTGTGCTCTCATACATGTACACACACATGCATGCAAATGATTAAACGAACAGCTTTGAACTGTGTAAATAAGTGTCAGTGCATTCATCTTCTGAAGCATCCTTTTCACTCATTGTGAGACTCAGCTCTGGTGCTGTCCTAGTCTGTTTCCATGCTGTGTAACAAAGCAAGATGAACAATGGGACACTATCACACCATTCTTCCCAATGGGTGTTGTGGGTTTTTTTTTTTTTTTTTTTTGCCACTGTGAACCTTTGTGTGTGCAGTATTCTTAAGAATCACAAGGATACCAACGCTAGAGGATAAGAAACATCATTTAATTACTTTATGAGATATATAAGAAATGCTTCAAAAGATAACCTTCCCATTTAGTAAGAAGACTCAGCTATCCCTAGCAAATGAAAGCAGCAATTCTAGAGTGGTTACTGCCTTTGATTGAGTCACTGTGTTCCCAGAAGACTGAGATGTAGGGTATGTGAACATAGGTCGCATGTCACATGCTCAGCATGGCATTATTGAGCTCTGTTGTTTAGTAGATAGTATGTAAATGTACAGATCTGTTTTTTTAATTTAACACATAACTCAAGACCTCTGAAGAGTTAATGAAAGTAATATGAAGAGGCCCTGCT
Organism: Cricetiscus sungorus; assembly: GCA_030556225.1. Taxonomy (NCBI): domain Eukaryota; kingdom Metazoa; phylum Chordata; class Mammalia; order Rodentia; family Cricetidae; genus Cricetiscus; species Cricetiscus sungorus. The sequence continues at coordinate 54,037,462 of JANBXA010000734.1, forward strand.
TGCCCTATTAACATCTTGTGTAACCAGTCTCTGATTACTAAACTAGGAAATCAACATTAATACAAGTAACTAATGTCTAGGATTGCCTGTCATTTTTCACATTGTTGTACCATGTCCTTTTCTGGAATCCAATCTGGATGCCCCATTCCTGTTATATCTTCTCTAAATCCTCCAACATGCTGCTAATTGGTCTAAAGAATGGAGTCATTTTGTAAATTCTCTCCCAGTTATGTATTTAAATTTCTATATGTATTTTGCACAAAAGTACTTCTTAGTGTGTGTACAAATACTTAGCAAACTACTGCTATGAAATTGTTGAAGCATGATGTCTTTGTTCCTGACAGTTAAATAAGACTTACTGGGCTCTGTGTAGTTTTCCCATTACTGAACATTATTTTGGACTTTATCCCTGACTTTTTGAGCTTCAAATTTTTTTTAGTTGACAGAAATGATAGGAATGACTAGGTTATAATTTAAAAACATTTTTTCATCTACAAGTTCCATCTTGAATTATTGATGTCCTTTTTTATTCCTACACATTTTAATATTTTTAAAATAATGTCATCTAATTAGCAATATTTCAAGGATTAGAGAAGTAGTAGACACTGTTGCCCTCAGAGTGGTCTGCTGGTCAGTACTGTTTTCTGACTATTGATTAAGAATATTTGATAAGTGCCTTTGGACAGGAGAAACTGTTATGAGCAGTTTTCCCACCAGCCTGGTCCCAGAGCCATGCCAGCCCCAAATAACACACAGAGATGCTGTATTAGATATAAAGCTGTTGGCCTGTTACTAGCATTTCTTATTGGCTAGCTCTGTCTTAAATATTAACCCATTTCTATCAAAGTATTTCCACGTGGTCTTATCTTACCGGAGAGAGGGTCTGGAGTTCTGCTCTCTTGTTACTACATGTTGAATCTTCTCCTATGCCTTCCCGAATCATCCTTGTCTCCTAGTCCCACCTATCTTGCTTTCCTATTGGCCAATAGTGTTTTATTCATTAATCAATAAGAGAAACATATTTACATAATGACGTCTCCCATCAAGAAACTGAATATTTGGGTGTTTTCCTGAACCTTCAGCAATATGTGGAATGTGATGGTAGTGTGTCCATCCTCCCACTGTGATAGTGAGTTAGCCAGTGTTCATCTCATTGCAGATCACAAACGTCCACAGCAGCCGGGCCCTTGATGTTCAGTTCCTGGACTCTGGCAATGCGACATCTGTGAAAGTATCAGAGCTCAGAGAAATCCCACCTCGGTTCCTGCAGGAAATGCTTGCCATACCACCTCAGGTATGACCTGCCTCAGCCTGGAGTTCTGTGGAGAAGCTTCTTGCCTGTTGATCACACAGATGAGCCAAATCTCAGTTTGTAAGAAGAGTGGAGAGTGTGGGTGTTTACTGGTCTTGTGATTTGGCTGACTTGCATAAGGGTCCAGACATACTTACAGACCACAGTTTAGTAAAAAACAACACCGAGTCATCAGGCTGTTACCCAAGTAGAGGTTCTATTGTAATAATCATATGGCAGTACTAACATCTAACTAGCCAGCTTCCACATGCTTCAGGGTGGTGTATGGGTTGGTGGTTTATTTGGCTCACCATTCTTTATGAAATGTATTCACATATACTCATTTTCCTGTAAGACTTTCTCCCAAATGATAAATGGGAGTGATAGCGTTAACCATAGCCTGTCCTCTTAGGGAGCCCTCAGATGACAATGACAACATTAACCATATCCTGTCCTTTTGGGAAGCATTCAGATGACAGTTGTGAATCAGTATAAACCTGTTGCTATTGTTAAGAAGCACTGACTACCTTGAGAGAAAATAGAGAATTATTTTACACGAATATAATATACATCCTAGTCTATTACATAAATAACATGTAATTAATTCTATTCTAGTAAATACTGTCATTCTTTTGAGTGTTTAATAATTAATGTTCTATTAAATACCTGTAAATAATTTGTGTGGATATATCAATATGTAAATAATGTAATTAATTATTATGTTAAATATTCATTTGCATCAGACTTGGTGGGCATGCTTCTATAGTCCCAGCACTAGGGAGATAGAGGCAAAAGGATCAAGAGTTCATGATTATCCTTGACTACACAGGAAGTTTAAGATTAGCCTAGATTCCATGAGATCTGGTCTCAGAAAACAACAAACAAAAGTGGATTGCATAATGCTCCTTGAGTGTTTTCAGAAGATACTTCTTACCATCAGCACTGGCATATAAGGCATGGTTTGCTATGACTACTATAGCTTTTAGTGTTTCATCTCCATTGCGTTTCCTGACAAAGAAATTATAGAGAAGACTTTCACATTCATGCAAGCCTGTTTTCATAATGTCTTTTACCCTGTTGATATGCAGCCATAATACTGGAAGTACACAGCCCTTTGAGTGCTACTGTTGCTTTGACACAGCTCTGGCCTTTACATCTCCTGATGGCCCGGTCCACCTAGTATACCCGTATCAAATCACAAGGTTGTCTGTCTGAAGAGAGGGGCTTTAGGCCTCCCATCACCTCTGAAAGTCACATAACACTCCCTTCTTTACTCTGTAGTGTTGTGTAGAGCAGACATTAAACACCCCTTTTCCCCCTGGTAATCTTAGCTAGATTCCTTATTTGATAAGTCTGAGTCCCTTAATGCCAGCTTGCCTAACCTCTAGGTAACATCTATTCCCCTAAGAGGTCTACATCACAGAAGCAAACCCATAAAAGTTGTATGTTCAGCTATTGATTTTAAGATATGTTAAATGTAAATAGACTGCTGGGATTTAAAAAGTAATATTTTTCTCTTAGTAAAGTGCTTATTTCTAGCATCTATTTTAATCATTTAGAAATCTGATTATACTAAGTGTCCTCTTTTAGTGGCAAAGCTGCTGGGCATTCTGTGGCCTTTCTTGCCAGCAGTACCTATACTTACCTGTGCACCAGACCTCCCTCTTGCATCTGCCCACAGGCCCTGCAGAGTGCTCTCTCCACTCTGAATGGCCTGGTCGTCACCTGCAGCTTTTCCAGGGAGAGAGAGGAGGCTCAGAGCCTAGGGGAAAGGTGGGCATGATGGGCATGAGGAAAGCACAAGAGGGGCCTGAGGAGGGGGGTGGGGTAGCTTTTATGTCTGGCACAAGATTTCCTCCCTCAGTTCAAGACACACGTGGCTGAGGGAGTCCCTGAAATCAGTCTCCCTCCTGTGGCATTCTGCCATAGCTCAGGGAATAAGAGCACTGGGAGGAACGAGGCATTTGGGTACCTGTAGATTTAAGGTATTTTGTCCTCACCAATTCTTTTTCTACCTCCTTCAGGAAGGAAGTACAGGTATTCAGCACCCATGGGTCTCTCCGGCGATGCTGAGTGAAGTAGATAAGTTTCCTTTGAGACTTTTGTAATGAAACCCGGTTATTGCAGATGTCCCATTCATTCAGCTCTGTGACCTGCCACAGGCTGCTGCTCTACTGAGCTGTTCCACCATCTGTAAAATGGAGCACAGATATGTTAGACCAGAAGGATCATGGGGTGACACAAGTGTCTGGTATAAGACCCCTGGCCCTTGGGAGGATTAAAACAATAAAACCAGTAGTGACATAAATAGACAGTGTAGCAGACATTCAGACCAAGGGCTGTGACTGCTGTTATCTGGCAGCATCTGGCTTCAGGGAAACAGGCGTTACACATAGTACCTATTTTAAGACGATGCGTTTGCTCCACACTACTCTGTGTTCTGTTTTTTTCAGGCTATAAAGTGCTGTTTGGCTGATCTTCCACAGTCCATTGGCATGTGGACACCAGATGCTGTTCTTTGGTTAAGAGACTCTGTTTTGAATTGCTCAGACTGTAGCATTAAGGTTAGTTATCTTACTGGTTCTGGGATGTCTGGGAAGAGCTGGAACTCAGGGTTTGCTTGGATGAATTTCACCTCATGTCATAAATGAACACCTTCACACCAGACACGTTTTTAGTTCCAAGAGATGAATTAAACATGTAGCTCTATATTACTATCATATAATAGATGAAGGCCACAAAGTAAGGCACAGCAAGCAGTGTGCAGCAAGCAATGCAATGTTGCCCAACAGTGGCCAGGATTCCACCAGGACGGGCACAGGGGGCTAATAATGTGGCTAATTTTTATTTAAAGAGTTATCCCCATCTCCTGTATTACTAGAACTCCCTTTTTTTCCCTATTATTAAAGTGATCTATTTGTGATCAAATTGCTTGGTATATGTTTTTTAAAGATGATAAATGTACTCTTTTCCTAAAACAAAGTAGATTGTGAACAGGGCATCCACTGCTGACCCTGGTGATTGTGAACAGGGCATCCACTGCTGGCCCTGGTGATTGTGAACAGGGCATCCATTGCTGACCCTGGTGATTGGTGATTGTGAACAGGGCATCCACTGCTGACCCTGGTGATTGTGAACAGGGCATCCACTGCTGACCCTGGTGATTGTGAACAGGGCATCCACTGCTGACCCTGGTGATTGTGAACAGGGCATCCACTGCTGACCCTGGTGATTGTGAACAGGGCATCCACTGCTGACCCTGGTGATTGTGAACAGGGCATCCACTGCTGACCCTGGTGTTCACCCATTTTTCCTGAAGCTTCTTGGCTTGTTGCTTGAATTTTCAGGATGAAAAACATTAGACGCCTCTCTAGCTCTTAAACCCCCATGACAACAGTGTTGTGTGTAAATGTGGAGTTGAAACCCCTTGGGCAGTGGCTTTTCCCAAAGATCTAAATAATTCCCTCTTGTCCTGACCCCCTGTGCCCGTCCTGGTGGAATCCTGGCCACTGTTGGGCAACATTGCATTGCTTGCTGCACTCTGCTTGCCTGTGCCTTACTTTGTGGCCTTCATCTATTATATGATAGTAAGTGTTGTTTTCTCATCTACTCATAAAAGTGTTGGGTACACAATAAAAATACTACTTGTTTTTCCTTTTGAGATAGTGATTTGCTTTGTAGACCTGACTGGACTGGAACTTGGAGTAATCCTCTTGCCTCTGGCTCTGAAGTGCTACTGTTACTGGCTCCTGTCATCACTCTTAGCTTTAAAAGTATTTTTTAATGGTTAAATTTTAATGGCACTTCTGTATCATAAACATCAGAGTGAATTACAATTCATTTCTCAATAGATATTAAAGGATAGATTGAAGTAGATGTATCTCACCGAGGGAGCACACTCTTCAAAATAAACAGTCCTAGATGCTGCTGCCTTGTTGGCTTCTACCCCTCTCCTTCCTGTGTCCCTGTCTTCCATTTCGTGTCCTCTTTGATAGATGATAGGTGTAACCTGAAGTGTCATATCTCTGTCCTTCTTAAGACAGATGGGAAGAGCTGATGAGAATCACTGAGTTGCCCAGACTTTCAGACATACATCAGTCATAGTCACTGCTGCATGGTATTCCCACATGGACACACCCTGGCAGAAGGAGTGGGTGGGAAGTCAAACAGCCTCTCATTTAGTGGAGTTGACTTTCTCTTCTTCTCCCCCAGCTCCTCTGTAACTGGGGAGGGAAGATCAGACTAGGACCAAACAAAGAATTAGGGCCTAAGGTCCCAAGTAGTGGCCTCTTGTTGGATCTTTTGTCATTGTCTGCTGTTTTATTGCTGAGGGAAGCCTACTGCATTTGTTCTGCTCTAGGTCTTGGAATGTCATTAATTTAAAGGTTGAATCTTGCCACATTGCACCACTTCTTTAGACTTCCTACATTGCAGGGTTATTTTTCAGGTATTTCAGCAAGATTTGCTGGTGTTTTATAGATGTTTTGGCTCAGTGCCTATGAGGTTGTGAGAGGTAATTCATCTTACCATAAACAATTGTATTACAAAATACTCTGCTTTCCTATTTAAGGTTAATATTGTAGCCGATCCTTGGAATTTCTAAGTTTCTTTTTTACGTTTTCCAAAGGTTACAAAAGTGGATGAAGCCAAGGGGGTTGCATATGTGTACTTATTTACTCCAAAGAACTTCCCTGATCCTCATCGCAGCATTAACCGGCAGATCACAAACGCAGACCTCTGGAAGCATCAGAAAGATGTGTTTCTGAGTGCCGTGTCCGGTGCAGTCAGCTCACCTGGCAGCAGGAATAGCAGCACACCTGCGCCGGGCAGCCCTGGAGAGGGGCTCCGAAAGAGCCACCCAGAGGTCATCAGAAAGCCCATGCTGGACCACACCAGTTCTTTCTCCTTGGAGGAACTGCCCCCTCCAGTTCACTTGTCAAAGTCGGGAGAACACATGGATGTGTATGTGCCAGTGGCCTGTCACCCAGGCCATTTTGTCATCCAGCCTTGGCAGGAGATCCATAAGCTGGAGGTGTTGATGGAAGAGATGATCCTGTACTACAGCGTGTCTGAGGAGCGCCACATAGCGGTGGAGAGAGACCAAGTGTATGCTGCCAAAGTGGAGAATAAGTAGGTCCTGGGTGGAGCTCTTGCTCCTCTGATAAGAATGTGTGGAATGGTCCTGAGGGTCCTTAGTCTCTTCAGGGAGACTTGGCCTGCACACATGAGAATTTTGAGTGAAACATGGATTTGATGAATTGTGCTGATTTTCTCATGTTTAAAATGATAACATTTATGTAAAACTCTACTAACCATTTTAAGTGTTTACCCTATTTTCCTATTAGAGAAAATGTTTTTATTCAGAAAATCTTGTTTTCATTTAATGACTTTTTATTTTTTTTAATTTTTTAAATATTTTTTCTTATGTACATATGGATCCAAGTTCCCTGTTCCTCTCATCCTCCCATGCTTCCCCCTCCCCCTCATCCCATCCCTCATCCACTTTCCAGGGAGGGTGAGGCCTTCCAGGAGGTGTCATCAAAATCTGTGAGGTTATTTGGGGTAGGGCCTAGGCTCACTTGTGTCCCTAAGCTAAGGGAGTATCCCTCCATGGTGAGTGTGCTCCTGAAGTCCATTCGTGCACCAGGGATACATCCTGGTTCCACTGTAATGACTTATTTTTTAAATTAAATGTTTATTGTTGAAAACTTAGAGAACAAAAAACAGAAGAAACTAAAACCAGCTCTTCAGACATATTTGCTATGGAACTTCTGTAATTTCTCCAGGTTTGTCTATGTGTTTGTATTATTGATGTGCTATTATAAAGTTGTACTTGCTTTTTCGAAATTCTAATATTCTGTGCTAAAAAATTCCTCAGAAGAGGTTAATGGCTGAGTGATAATCTGTCTTGTGGGGAAAGCATAATTAACATTCTCTTTAATTAGGTAGGTTCCCCCACATCTTTTGAGTACTATGAATAATAATAAGTATTTTTATCAATAGTAAACCATTGTTTCCACCTCTGATTATCTAACAAGAGAGTCTTTGGAAAGAGATGTACTAGTTGGAAGATGCACAAATTCCCAGCACAAGTTGTCAGTGGCTTCCTGGTAGTTGTAGCACCTTTTTAAGGAATGACATACATTGTTTGTTTCACAGAACCTGTGCCCTCATGGGGTCCTGTTTTGATCCACACCTCCTTCCCCCAAACCCATCAGGTTGTTCTGGGTCTGCTCCAATGGGGCACAGTCTCCCCACTAAGCACTCACACTGTGGGGTCTTAGGAAATGAAAAGCCACCTGAAGGGCTAAGCTTCTTAATGCTGAACACAAAGATCTCTCTCTCTCTCTCTCTCTCTCTCTCTCTCTCTCTCTCTCTCTCTCTCTCTCTCTCTCTCTCCTCTCCCTCTCCCTCTCCCTCTCCCTCTCCCTCTCCCATAAACACGCACACACCGCTTTAAAAGATCAAATTGTTTAATTTTTACACAAAATATTTTTAAGGTAGTAAACATAGGCATATAGGAAATGTCATATTTATGAGGGGAAGAAAAAACTTTTTAACTCTAAAATGTGAGAAAGAATAATAATGCTCATTTTGAAAAGCATGAGCCTGTGTCATAAAGCTTTTCATCTGCAAAAGTCATTTACATTGTGTCACTTTATTTACAACTCTAACATAAATGGGTTTGACTCAATTTGTATGAATCTGTCTCAATAAGAACTCCTTACAGGGGGCTGGAGAGATGGCTCAGAGGTTAAGAGCATTGACTGGTATTCCAGAGGTCCTGAGTTCAATTCCCAGCAACCACATGGTGGCTCACAACCATTTGTAATGAAATCTGCTCCCCTCTTCTGACCTGCAGGGATACTGCAGACCCTCTTCTAACCCTGACCATGCAGCTAGAATACTGTATACATAATAAATAATAAATCTTTGAAAAAAAAAAGAACTCCTTACAGGATAATTTATTTATATTCAAAACCACCCTCTTGTTAGCTGTCATGGGGGAGGGGAGAATGAGTGATGATTGGTTTGGGAAGCCTTCGTGGAGGGGAGGAATTGCCTCCCCACCTGCTCTCCAGCTGTGCCTGTTGGTACCACTCTGCCTCAGGATTTGTGTGTTTTAACCAGCTAACCATTAAGGGATAATAGATATTTTATGGCGAAGAATATATTAATGATTTTTAAGTGTTATGAGTTAATCAGTGTTAGGTGTTTAAGACTCAGGACTATTGAACCTTCTTCCCAGCTATGATATGCTAACACATAGAAATTTAACATATTTTTTTAAATTGTTATGGTCTCTAAATCTCTTAATAAGAAGCTCCTAGAAACACATTAAGAGCTCTGATTCTCCTTTCTTACCCAGCCCGAATCTAAACCTCGGAAAAGGCCCAGTGTCTCTATTTTAACTCTCTTGAGTCATGTTTACTCTAAATTGATGTCTAGTCCAAACCAAGCTTTTGTGTAAGCTCCTGGCTTCAGACTTCAGCTCAAAAGAAACACACCCACTTTATGCCCTGTTTTTTTTATTGCTCTGTATTCAAAGGACTAGAAACATAGACCACCATCAACATCACTTTGCCCTCCTGTGGTTTAAAGATGATGCTGTTGATAGAAACCACATCTATTTATTGTACCCCTTTTTGTCTCTTACACAAATGTGTAGCCTGCAGCCTGACATTTCCACCCAGACACGTTCCCTCCAGTCTGCTCTGTAGTTTTCATTCAGCTTATCTTTAGATGGTGGTTGTCACTTGCTAAATGCCTGTTGTAATGCTAAGTATTGAGCTAGATGCTTCCAACTAAAAAATACAGTGTTATACATGAGTAAGGAGGCTCAAGCCAGAGTGACACCACAGGACAATGGGCCAGGGCAATTCCCAGCCAGGTGTGCTTGGCCTCCCAACGCCAGGTACTTAACATGAATCTGTTCTGGGTCCCAGTTGTCTGTGAGGTTCCTACATTCTTGTTTTCTGCATCTTGACTCTGTCCCAAGGTTTCTGTATTCCCTTAGAAGCTCACACTCACATATAGGGATTAAAACTGGCCTCATTGTAGGATTCTAGTTGTGTTTTCACCTTGGGGCTGCTTAGGCTTCTGGCAGATAAACTTGTAGAGAATGCCTAGTCCTGCCACCAGAGGGCCAGTCCAGCAGGCCATTCAGTTGCTAAGATATCTATAGATGCTTTGCTTTAGCTGTGATGAACTGTCCTCCTCCTGCAGTTGAGACCATAGCCTTTAAACTGGTCCATCCTAGTTCAACCTTGAAGTATTTTGTTTGTTTGTTTTTTATTTTAACTGCTGACATAGATCCAATGAAGAAAACCACACAATGAAGAAAAATGTGAATTTTAGGTGCTTTGAGTCAAGCAAGGGTTCTTCCCATGTCATTCTACCCTTTTCAGATTAGTTATTTTAGGGGCAAGCTGGATTTTGTGGGGTGGTTTTAACATTTTTCACATGGAATAATTCAAATCATCAATTTTTCATTTAAAATTTTTAAAGGTTTAAAATTTAAGTGATGCCTAAATCAAAGCTGGTCTTGGGTTCCCTGGAACTGAAGTTAAAGATACATGTGAGCTGCCATGTGCATGCTGAGAATTGTACCTGGGTCCTTTGGTTCTGAGCCCCTGATGCCCAGGTTTTTTTTTTTTTTTCCATTTTTAAAAGAGCAAACAGATTTGTTGATGATAAGAGAGAACTGAAAATGAGAAGGGATCCAAGAGAGGAATATCTTAAAATATCCTTGGTTCAAAACTTTTGATTTCCCCAGCCTTCCCCTGAGTCCTCTGTCTGCACCGTCCCTCACTCTAGCCTCACCAGTACTTGCTCTGCAATCCACCATGTCTTCTCAGCTCTGCTGTTCTTATCAGTTCTGCAGCTCTCTAGCTTCCACTCATTCTAGCTGCATCTTCCTTTTATCTTGCACCCTTGGGCCACGTACAAAACATGACTATCTTGTGTCTCCTCAAGATGAAGGAATCTCTTGCCTTGTCCTCACTACCCCCAATGCATCTGTTTCAGCCTGAGGATGGTTGGCAAAAGAGTTACTGCCTTCTCCCCCCCCCCCCCCACAAGGCCTAGAAAACTCCAGAAGGGGCAGAGTGTATCAGAGGAGCCACAGGTGCTTGCAAACTTCTATAACTGATTTTCCTATGTACCATATAATGTTTGCTTCCCTTCGGAATGTGTGTTGACTTTGGCTTTTTCTCTTTTAATTCAATGTGCTTCTAGGTGGTACAGGGTGCTTTTAAAAGGAATCCTGACCAATGGGCTGGTGTCTGTGTATGAGTTGGACTACGGCAAGCATGAGCTAGTCAACATAAGGAAAGTACAGCCCCTAGTGGATGTGTTCCGAAAGCTGCCATTCCAGGCCGTCACCGCTCAACTTGCAGGTAATTTCTGCAATGTGGCTCAGCTGCATTGGATTTAAACTCCTTTATTGTAGGTTCCTAGCAAGTGCAGGTTCACTAGTTAACCCATTGCGTGTTTCTTCAGCTTTTTAATGCTGTCCATGGACAGGATACCATCCTGTCCATGATGGAAGTCATCTTAATGCTCGGCAGTCTATTCTTCCCTGTTTTCTGACTCTGGTTACAAGCCTGATTCATTCCTAAAGCTATGACCCTGGGACAGATACAATGTTGCATCCTTGTTTTCCTCATTTACAGTTGTCCCTTTTGGGGGATATAATGACCTAGATGGGCTAGTTGTCACCCCCCACCCCAGAGCCTCCAGAGTTGAATATTAAATGCAGCATCTCATTTGTATGAATGCTAAGCCTCTGCTAATTATTTTGATGGGTGTAAAGAATACCATTGAGTCAGTATTCCCCTGTAAACAGTAGTATAAGAGTATTTTCCTGTGAACAGTAATAAAAAAACAAGCAAAAAGCAATGGAAACTTTCAACCTAAATAACCAATAAGCAGAAAATGTAATGTAGGTATTTTTTGAGACAGAGTTTCTCTGTATTGCTTTGGAGCTTGTCTTGGAACTCACTTTGTAGACCAGGCTGGCCTCGAACTCACAGAGATCTACTTGCCTCTGCCTCCTCCTGAGTGCTGGGATTAAAAGCATGTGTCACGAATGCCAGGCAGAAATGCAGTTTTTATGTCAAAGTTACTACATAAACTGTAGGTTTATGCACACAATGGACATTACACAATCACAGAACATAAAGGCAAGAAAGTGTTCCTGCTTGCATCCCAACACAGGTCACAAACAAATACATAACTTCACGAGGTATTGACATTCAACATGCTTTTTTTAGTAGCTGGACAGTAATGCACTTTGTATTGTTGTCTAATGAGGTCTTCCTTTGCTCTTTTGAGAAGCAGTTCAGATGTGGCTCCCCTGTAAGCAATTGCTGGGGCCCCTCAGTTTGAGCAGAGGGCCTGGAGGCCACAAGACCCTGTGCTTCCCCAGGCTCTCTGTGCCCTGCTTTCCCTGCTCTCTCTGCTGGAATATTTGGGATATTTGTAGCCTCCCCCCCTCTGTCACTTGGCCCTTTTGCTGCTGCCTGAGGCCTTGGTCTTGCCTACCCCCAAACAATATGGGACAGTCAGGGAAAGCAATGTAGACAAGGGCATGTATGAATTCTCTGCTGGTTGTCCAGCCTCTAGCGAAATACTGGCCTTTCTGCTAGGGGTCAATGCAGCTTCCCATGGTGACTGAAAAAAGCAAAGACAGTGCTTTGTGTATGGCATAGGCACAAGTCAGTCTGCTCTGGACCGGAATTTTAGTTGGTTTCTTTAGATTTAGTGTTTGCTTCTTCATTTCCACCTTGAATACCCAAGTGTAGCTAATAGCATATTGTGTCAAATAGAGCATCTCACTGCCAAGAGGCTTCTCGGCAGCGGTGGCGTGAGCACCTAGTGTGAGCACCTAGTGTCCCTGCTGCTCAGCAGGTCTGCTGGCAGCCCTGGGAGGGCTTCGTGGTCTTAACCCGTGGTGCTGTAAATGGCTCCCTAAGCACTGGTCTTGCCACACAACACACCATTGGTGTGCTGAGTTTTCATTTTCTGCTAGCTTTCTGTTGATCTTCAGTGTAACTCTGTTGTGGTTTCTGTTGTTTTGAATTGTTCCAGTGTGCTTGATGTCCCAGGATATGACTCCACAAAAGCTTGAGAAGAATTACAATCTGCTGTTACTGGATGAGGTGGCCTGTAGATGTCACTTACATCCAGTAGATTTGTAGTGTTGATTACAGTGTGTCCTGCTGGAGCTGTTTACCTCTGTGTGTGTGTGTGTGTGTGTGTGTGTGTGTGTGTGTGTGTGTGTGTGTGTGTGTGTGTGTGTATGCTTGTGGTGTATGGTGGTGGTGGGGCTATGTGGTATATATACATATGTGGGGAGGAGGTATGCGTCAGTGTGTGGAGGTACATGTGTGTGGTGTGTATGTGTGTGCATGTGCATATATGTGACTAGTATGTTTACAGGTGGAACAGGTGCTCATGTGGATAAGAGGTTGGTGTCAGTCATCCTCCTGTTTTGCTCTGGATGTGGTGTCTGGAGTCAAAGTCTTTTCAGTGGATGTAAAGCTTGCTGACTGGCTAGATTGACTGGTCAGCAGGCCCCATGTAGAAACAGGGACAGGGAACCCTGGGTATCTAGACTGTGAACTCTAAGTTTAGTGAGAGACTCGGCCTCAGTACATAGGATGGAGATAGCAGAGGAAGACGAGGTTTGACCCCTGCATTTATATACATGTGCATGTGTGTGCACCTGTACACACATGAAAAAGGGAAATCTTGCTAGTGGTTGCCCTAGGTATGCCACCTCTGTTTACAGCTAATTCAAGTGTGCATATGTTGAGATAGATCTCATCTGTAGCCCAGGCTACCCTTGAACTCACTGTGTAGCTGTGTAGCTGAGGATAACCTTGAACTCCTTTAGTCCTCTTCCTTCTACTTCCCAAGTGTAAAGACTATAGGTATATGCACATGACAGCTTCATCTCCCCCCACCGTGTGTGTGTGTGTGTGTGTGTGTGTGTGTGTGTGTGTGTGTGTGTATTGCATGTGTCTTCCAGAAGACATTGTCATGTGTTTTTCTCACTCTCCACCTTGTTTTTTATGATGAGCTGTCACTGAACCTGGAGCTCAGTGATTCTTCTAGGTTGGCTAGCCAACAAGCTCCAAGGATCTGTCCACCTGTCTGTCTCCCCAGGGTTGGTCTTATGTAAGTGCACCGCCACACTTGGCTTTCACATCAGTGCTGTGAGTACAAACTCAGGTTCTCCTTCATGCGTGGTAGGTTCTTTACCAACTGAGCTGCCTCCCCAGCCTTCAAGACTCATTTTAAGTAGTGCTGTTCTCCGTCACAGTTAGTACTAACACCTTATAAACTATAAGACAGTCCTGAAGCACAATAGTTCCTTCCTCCTCCCCATGTATCACAGCAGCCATTTTGCTTATGTATGCTAGTTTGCATAATCAAACACTTCGATGCTAGTAATTAGAATTTGCTGTTACCTACCTCTAGATTATGTACAGGTAAAAGGAGTAGCCTGACACAGGCCTGTCCTACCAGCACACAGAGGCTGAGACAGGAGGATTATGAGTCTGAAGCCAACCTGGGCTACATAGTCTCAAAAACAGACAAACAGAAGAATGCATTTTACCTCTACTCACTCTTCTCTGATGCTTTTCCTGTCTTTACTTCCTTTTCTTTCCCTCTAAAGGTCTTTCCTCATTCCTTCCAAGGCAGCCCGCTGACAGCAGACTTCAACAATTTTTTGTTTGTTCAGTCTTTCTCCTCTTCTGTTTTTCTTGTCTTCCCCCCTCCCCCATTGAAGGGCCTTGTGTGTGCCTGGGAAGCGCTGTCTGACCAGCTCACACTCTTTGGAGGGCTGCTTGGGCAGGGTGTGCAGTTCCAGCTGCTGGGTTGCTTGCTTCTTTGTAGCACTTCATTTCCCTTGCTCCTGTGGCTGCTGTTGTGGGTGTAAGTCTGGTCTTTGTCCTGTACCTGGAGTGCTGTCCCTCCTTCGGCTCCTTTTGCTCTTGTTTGTTGTTTTCGCTCTTCTGAGGTCGGGTGTGGTGTGCAGAGACGTGTTTACTGGTGTGACCCTGATTGAGGTGGTCAGGCATTCCTGCTCAGGAGATGCTTCTGTTCCATCTTCCTTCTCCTGATCCCAGTACACTCACCTTCCTAGTTGTCCCAGTTCTTAGCATTTCCCTGCTTGGTCTCCTTTCCAGCCATCTCTTTGCTTCAGTTTTAGGCTCTGTTGTTTAGATTCTGTTACATCCTTGAGACCAAAGACTTTCCTTGGCCCTATCAGCCTGCCACTGAGCTTAACAGTGAGCTCTTTTCTCTTTCAGTGTTTTCATTGTTCTCAGCTTTTCTTTTCTTTTTTTCTTTCTTTTTCGTTTTTCCTTCTTTCTTTCTCTTTCCTCTTTTTCCTAAAATTTCTTTATTACATGCATTTTCTCCCTTTTGTGCTGAGGATAGACCCTGGGACCTATGCATGCTAAATGAGCCCTTCCCCACTGCTCGGTACCTCGTTGGTACCATCCTCTGTTTTTAAATATAGCCTGTCTCCTCCACTGAAATTCTCAGTTGTCACTCATACTTTTTTAGAATTCCTGGCCTGGGCTCTCCAGCATTCCTACCATACTGACTGATCCTGAGGGTTGTTCAGTCCTTAGTATCACTTGTTTTGATGGAGGTGAACATGACACCTGGGTAAAAGGCATTTCTGAACAGGCCCTCAGTGTAGTGTAAATGTTTGGGACTGGGGGTGTCTTAGTCCCATAACCAGCTACCACCATGAGAATGGGGTGAGCCTGTGCCCCTGGAGTATAAACTTCACTGCCTCTCTGAAGTCCGTCTTGAGGAGAGCAAGGTGGCTGTAGGCAGGAGGACCTATGTAAGAGCTGAGCAGCCCTTGGATCCTTGGGTTCAGATGAAATACTGTGCTTTTTTTTTTTTATGACTCTCTGTTGTAAAAAATGACAGTCACACACAGATCATCTGACAGACCTTTTCTAGTAACTTATTTTAGCCCATTGTGGTGGGGAAACCATTAAGAAAAATGTCATCAACAATGGTGCTCTGACTGTCTCAACTTCAACAATCTACAATTCAGGTGTAGGAAATGAGAGTGGTCATCACCACACCCTTTGATAAGCAGCATGGGCATCTCAAAGGAAACTTGTCTGCAGATCAAGGCTAACGGAGGTGACTCCACTCAGGAAAGAACAGCTGTGAGCCAGGGAACAATGAAACATTGATCAGCCATTGATCAGCTGGTTTTTGGCATAGG
This sequence comes from Cricetiscus sungorus, assembly GCA_030556225.1. Taxonomy (NCBI): domain Eukaryota; kingdom Metazoa; phylum Chordata; class Mammalia; order Rodentia; family Cricetidae; genus Cricetiscus; species Cricetiscus sungorus. The sequence goes on from JANBXA010000734.1 coordinate 54,053,019, forward strand.
CAGGTCTAAGCTGGAATACTTCACCTTCTTTGGAACTGGTTCAATAGTTCTTCCTTCTATTGCTCAGGGAAAGGCAAGAGTGGCCACTCACTGCTCCCCTCACTCCCTGTCTTTCTCCTAGGAGTGAAGTGCAGCCAGTGGTCGGAGGAAGCTTCGATGGTGTTTCGAAATCACGTGGAGAAGAAACCCCTGGTGGCATTGGTACAGACAGTTATTGAACACACTAACCCCTGGGACCGGAAAGTAGTGGTCTATCTAGTAGACACATCGCTGCCAGACACTGACACCTGGATTCATGACTTTATGTCACAGTATCTGGTGGAGCTTTCAAAAGTTAATTAATCACTGCTTGAGACCTCAACAGCTAACGCAGATTGTTCTCTAAGCAATAATACAAAATGTGTAGTAGGCTCTCAAACATCTTATTTTTACTACCTGGCTCTGACTGTTGTGGAGGATTGAAAAGAATATGCTTTGTTTGATGAAAGATATTTAACAAGTTTTGTTTAACACAGTTGACTTTTCAAAGAAAATTGCACTTGAATTATTAATATATTAGAATAAAATGTTTAACAATATAAAATCCGATGTCTTACTTTGCTTTCTGTTGCTGTGATAAAACACCATGACCAAAAGAAACTTAGGGAGCAAGAATTATTTGGCTTACAGTCGTCACCAGAGGAGGCCAAGAAACTCAAGCAGGAAGTGAAGCAGAGGCCATGGAGGATGCTGCTTACAGGCTTGTCACTCACAGCTTGCTTAGCCTGCTTTCTTATACCTCTCAGGACCACAGACCCAGGGGTGTCCCTGCCCACAGTAGGCTGAGCTCTTCCATCAGTCCGCAATCAAGACAGTGCTCTACAGACTTGCCCACAGGCCAGTCTAATGGAGACATTTTCTCAGTGGAGGCTCCTTTTCAGATGGACACACTAACCTGAACAGCTGATCCTAAGGCCACTGACATCTGCATGGTGGTGTTGGGGTCTGCTTAAGTAAATGGAGATTGTAATAACTTGACTCTGGTGCACTGTGGTAAAGTGATGGATCCTAAAGCTTGTGGCCCCAAAGCAAGAGGTTACCCTAAGTGTCTAGTACATCATTATTGATGCAGGAGCAGCCAATCACAGCAGTGTACTCCTTGCCAGATCTTAAAAAAAAAAAAAAAAAATAGTTCACATGTGTGTACACGTGGCACACATTTCACAGCACACATGGAATCAGAGGAAACCTTTGGGAGTTGGTTCTTTATCCTTCCATCATGTTCAGGAATTGAAACCAGATCATCAGTTTGGCAGCAAGTGCCTTTACCTGATTAGCCATCTTGCCAACCCTCACCCCAAATCTTGTGTGGCTTCTCATTCTCTAGAGTCCAGAGCCAAGACTCGGGCTTCTATAATCTCCCTCCCTCAGTCCAGCCCTGTCCTCCAGCCACGTGGACCTTTACCTGGAGCCTGGACCCCACTTACCTCCATCCAAGACCATTGACATTTCAAACAAGACTTTTTCCTCTAAACTACTAACATTCTCTCAGCCTGTGAGTCTTTCTGCCCTGCCAGTTTTCTGGCCAGTGCCCTTTCTGACCTCCTAGGCCAACCCTGAAACTTGCCCTGGTGCCTCTTCTGCACCAATCTACCTTCTTTAGGTTTTTGTTTTTGTCTCAAAAAAGTTCTTGCTATGTAGTCCAGGCTAGCTTCAAACTTGAGACTCTCAAGTACTGAGATTATACCAAGACTAGTTCTCCAGTATACTTGAGCATGCCTCTCCTGATGCCCCAGTCTCACTGCATCTGACAGTAAACAGCTAAAAGGTATGTGTCTCAGTCAGTCATCTCAAGTATGACTGTCCCTTGGGACAGTCCTAGGCAGGACAGTCCTAGGCATCTCTATCCAGTAGCACACCATGGATAGTTAACAATTGCTCCTCACGACCACATGTCTGCAGTCCACACTCCCACCTTTGCTGATTGCTGGCTAACCATGTGATGTCACTGCCTGCACCATTTTAGCTTTTGTAACTGTTGTATGGTCACTTCCTGTGTCACCCACATAGACAAAATGACACTGTGGTCAGTTCAGCACATGCTAGCTAATTGGTGGGCAGACAGATGGGCAAATGGATGGATGGTAAGCTTTAGCTGTGGTAAGATGAGGTGGAGAAACACTAGATGAAGGGCAGAGCACTGGACACTATTAATTAGAATATCAGGACAGGCAGCATAGATACAGCAGGCAGGGGAGCAAGCCAAGCCCAAGGATGGTGCCCCTTACCTAGTGTGAGTGGAAGATGACAGTTGTGGTTGAGCACACTGCATTTGAACTAGTAGACTGCCAGGAAGGTGCTCATAGGCTATTGGAAATGTGAAATGACTGGTCTTCAGGGAAGAAATCCAGGCTGGAGACAAACATTCTTAAAGTCATTTGTTTTTATTTGACGAAAACAATAATAGAAAAAAGTCTAGGTTTTAAAAGATTTTCACCTTAACATGTAAAACTCATTCTAGTTTTACATGTAAAATGTATATTTAAAATTGTAATGAGTACTTATGCCAATAATTAAAATAATTGATTATGAAATAAAAATTCTTCCAAAATAGCAAGATTTAAGAATATTTATATCAATGATTACAGTAATTATGATGAAATAAAAATTTTTTTCCAGAACATAAATGTTGAAGTGAATTAACACAGTGTTTGCTTTTTTATAATGATCTGTTTCTCACCACAGAAAGGGCACAAATCCTTGAATTGTATGCAACCAAAGGAAGACTTTTCTATTTCATTGACTTAAGAAATATTCCCATTCTTAGAGAAAGCAATTACGTTTGTTAGTGTCAAGATAAAATTAATGTGATGTGAGGTAGCTTGACACATGGATGAATTTGGCCCCTGGCCTGTACCACTGAAGTCCAGAGTCAGTTCCAGGTGGGTTAGTGGGTGGGAGGCTAAGGTAGGAAGTAACATGGGACACCCTTATCAACAGAGTCCCTAAGCAGGACACAGCTGGCAGAGCACAAGGACAGCTGTCCTCAAAAGGCTGGAAGAGGGTGGAGGGCAGAGTGGAAAATATACCCTTGAATATTATTTATGTGGTATATGTAACCCTGCCCTATTTATATATGTTGATGTATTGAGTATGTTCAGTAAAAGCAGGCAAGCAATTTGAACAAACATTTCATAAGACAGAAAATCTAGCTGGCCAATAAATGAAAAGCCGTCCACACACGGGGCAATACAGTTCAGAATCTCAATGGATGCCGAATGCAGCAGTTCTTGTTAAGTTTGCAAGTACGGTTGAGCCCAGTGCTCATCTATCCTGGAGCTGAGCCTGGGCACTTCACACAGCCATGTGTGCACCTGTACAGGACACTGAAAATGATCTCAGCTACACCATAAAATCCTGAATTCCCACTAATAGTAGACTTTTAAAATAGGGTGTAGCCTGTGGGAACACCACACTTGTTGTCTTCATATGGTAAATTCACTCAATATGAAACCTCAAATTGAACAGTGAGAAAGAACAATGCATCACAAATTAACCTCAGCCTTGAACAAGAGTCACTAACCTAGCAGTAAGGGCATGATTCCAGGGAAGGTCCCAAAGCAAGCATCTAGGGGAGGGGGCGGGGCAGGCTGGTGGTTGGCTTGCACAGGTGTTCTTACTGTAAAAGTTCAGGAAGCTACACACTAAGGGAATGGTTGAGTCCCTGCTTTAAAAAAAAAAAAAAAAATACGTATATGCCACTTATCCCTTGAAAGAAGCATTCCTAACCGCCTGAGGGCTTTGTAATATAAAGTGCTTTGGGAAAATACTTTCCAGCGGTTCTCTTTAAGCATCTAGAGTACAATCCTGCTTTCCCCTCACCACAAACGTTGTCATAGTCCAGCTGAGACGTTTCCCTGTGTCTGTTTGGATTCTTTGCTAGGAGTCATTTGTTTTTTTGTTTTGTTTTTAAACACTTAGGGGTTTGGTTTGGGTGTAAGTAGTTTGTTCTGGAGAACACATTAGCCTTTTTAAAGAAAGAACTTTTGTTCCAGTTATTTTAAGTGGTTGTTTCAGACGCTCCATTCTCTCAGCTCTGTGTGGGAGAAGGCGGTCGAGTCTTTATTGGAATTGTGCGTCCACAGATGGTTGTTAGGACCTGGGCGCATGCCAGACCTGACCGGCCTACTGAGGAGAGGGGACAGGTTGCTTCTTCAAAGGAAGCAAGGTGTAGCTGGGCTGATTTTACTGGAACATTCTCATAAAGATCTGCCCGTCTTTGTCCAGATACTTCCAACATTGCTTAAAATCTTGGCGAGGCAAGATGGGGAAACCAAGGCCTGGGTAGGGAACCTGGCTCTGGGCTCGGGATGGCCCAGCTGGTGCCCTGCGATCCTTCCAGCGAGTGTCGCTCCCCAGCCCGAGGCTGCTTTGCACCCCGGCGCCCCTTGTGGAGCGGGAGGGCGGGGAGGGCGGCGGGGCGGGGCGCAGTGACAGCCAAGCAGGGCCCGCCCCCGGCTCCCACCCGCGGCCGCCAGGGAACTCGCCCAGCCTCAGGCTCCGCTCGTTTCCACCGCCCGCGCTCGCACCGCCTCGCATCCCGGTAAGACCCCCTGCCCGCCAGCCCTAGGTCCCCCTCGGCCTCGCGGGGCTCCCTGCCGCAGCACCGGGGCGCAGCCATATCTGGGCAAAATATTCAGCTGTCGCCAGCGCCGAGAAGGGACTGAGCACGGTTCCCTCTATAAATAGCCTCCGCCTCGGGTGGCCTTCGGGGCTAGGGGACCTGGGGGGTCCGGTTCCCCAGTCTGGCGATCGGGTTGTTGGCGTTCGAGTCCCGGCAACCTGACGCGCGTGGCCCTGATCAGGGTGCCCGGGCTCTAGATCAGGTCGCCCAGGGACCTTGGGAGTCGCCCGGGGCGACCCCGCGGACAGCAGCACGATGTGAACTGGGCAGGAGCCTGCCGGGGAATCTGGGAAGGAAGGGAGTCCGCGCTCCCAGCCGATCCCTGATCGCGCAGATCTGGCGCGTGCCGGAAAAGTTTCCCAAACTGCTGGAGCTAGCGAGGTTTAAAGCACCAGCTGCACTTGCTTTGCGCAGCCAGGTGTAACGGGAAAGAGCCTGAAGGCTGAAGGCCACTGGCTGTCACCAACTAAGGGGTGGTCTAAGCAAGCGTGCTTTTTTTCCCTCTGGACCTCGATTTCCCATTTGTAGATTGAACTTATGGTCCTTGGAGGGGATAGGGCCCGAGGCCAAGAGAACCACCCAGTGTGTGCTGTGAAGCGCCCACACTCCCTGCACCTGTTCTCCGGTTAGGGATGTTGGGAGATACAGCTGCAGAAGTCAGAGACTTTGGTGACTCTTGGAACTCGGGTCCTGGCCTAGGACCCACTAGGGCCCTCGGAATAGCCTGGGAAGTGTGCCTGGGGTGTTTTGGGACATCTCTAGCCTGAGTAGCTTGGCAAAATAACAAGCAACCAAATGAACTGGGCAGGCGCAGGGAATTCAGTTCCCTGAGTGTATGCACCTGTGATCCTGCCTGAACCACTCGGCCCTTAGTTGCCCTTTCTCAGCTGGTGCTCACCTTCCCCAGTGAGACTCCTGAAGACCACCTGGCCTCAATGGAGCGGGACCCTAAACCCAGACCCTGGGTTCTTTGCGGGGGGGGCACCCATAAAGCTGATCCTTTCTCCCTGGGTCATCAGCATTGTTGCCCGTGAAGGGCCTCAGAGCCCTTTCTTTGCTCAAGGTCATGCATACCCCGCTGCAGTCTGCCTGGCTTACTGACCTTTCCCTGACAGGTCTGAGGACTCTCTGAGCTACTCTTTTATGATCTGTCGATGGCTAGGACTTTCCCTGGCTGGAGTAATAGTGTGATGATTCTAGTAATAGATCTGGAAGATTCCTCCGTTTTTTTCTAAGGCTATCTCCATGCTTCAAAGATAAAGGAGTGAAGGGGGGGGGGCAAATAGGAAGGCTCCCACGGACTTTAGACTTCACAACAAACAGGCAAAGTGAAGACAGGGAATCCATCACAGTGGCATCTTATCTCTAATGAGCTAGACTCACAGTCCAGGGTTTAGATAGAAATTGGCCCTTGGGTGCCTAGCATCCTAAGTGGAAAGCTAGAGTCTTCTAAAAATAGCCTCGGCCCACCTTATCAGAGTATTGCACCTTCTCCCGTCTCTTGGGCAGGGCTCTTTGCTGCAACTTAACTGCAAAAAACAGACTAGGTGGTGTCAGCTCTAAATAGTAAAGGGGGAGTGGCCTGGAGTCCAGGCCCCTGGCTCCAATTCCAGCTCTGTTACCCACCCAGCACGACCTTGAGAACTGACTTGGTAGACAAGATGGATTTTAGTGGAGCTGCAGTGCAGGGGGCTGGAGTTCTTACCCTCTAGCATGAGGAAAAGGAAATGTAGGGAGGAATTCTGGAGTACCCATCCTATGATGGGGGGGGCTTTCCAAGACCTAAGTTGGGATATGGGCAATGGTAGTTAGTACACAGGGATAGAGTGCTTGAGAAGTGGGGAGAAGCCATCAGAATCAAGAGCCAGCTTGGGAACTTAGTTGCAACATGGCAGAGCGTTCAAAAATAGGATCTGCCGGTGGTGAGCTGGCTTGGCTCACCTCAGTTTTCCCTGTGTATAACAGGACTATCAATAGGAGCCGCTTCATTCAGGCTGAGGAAGGGAGTGATGGTGGGCAAGCCCTGGTACCTTGAAGAGATGTGTTTAGTGAGGCCAAGGGAGGAGCTTACATAGAGATGGCTCCCAGCCATCCTCAAAGCTCAGATGGGAAGAGAGAGGTGATAGAAGGTGGTCAGGGCTGGGGCAGAGGCGAGGCCCGTGCTTATGGGATGGCAAGTGTGGTAAGAGGTAGAAGAGAGTCCAGGGGTGACCACAGAGTGCAAGAGATTCTGAGGGGTGTGCCCATGGCAGGATTGAGGTCCTTCCTGAAGGACATGCCTTGTCACTGAATCTGTATGTGGCTTTCAAATCTTGGGACCTTACTGAGGGAAAAAAAGTAAGTGGAAGCAGGTTTCTGTGTCCCCTGTTGGCTTCAGCATCTGTAAAGGAGGTGGCAGTGAGCCGTGAAGGGTGAGCTGACCCTGCTCTGGGGGCCTCATGAACTTGGCTTGCTTATTTCTGGGATGATGTCATCTATTGATGACTTCTGCTGAGCCCAGTCATATGGCTTCTTCCGGACAATGTTTTGATTTTTCAGTCTTCCTAATGGACCAGCTCACGCTGCCAACATTTCCAAAGAGGCCAGCTTACGTTCCCTTCAAGCTAGAACACCAGCTAAATCAATTATTGGCTACTAGGAGTCATTATCAGTTTAAAGCCAGAGGCCTACTTCCTGGGCTTAGCATGAGTTCAATCACAGTGCTGGGGCCATCTCTCCTTCCATTTGTTTTGTAAAATCCTCTGGTTTATTATGATGGCAACAACTCCTGGTTGCTCTTAATGATAATGAAGCATGAGCTCACTGGAATCAACCTGGGGCATGGTCTGGAGTCTTCTGGGTTGAGGCACTGGGTTCTTGTCTGATAGAAAAGATAAACAAACTCTTGTCCCTTCCTAGTGTCATTTGTGAGTGATGTGGTTTGGGATGAGCTCAATATTACAGGGTCCAAGAAGATGGGGAAGAGGGGGAGAGACAGGCTCCACCCCTATGGCCCTGTCCTTTTCATATGCGCAGAGTCCCTGGCTGCCTTTCACTCTGGGACATTAGAGTAGCTTCACAGGGCTGTTCCTAGAGATGTCTGTAGTGGCTGGTGGCAGCGGCCATTGTACAGTTCCTCCCATGCCCAGATGAGGCAAGGAAAGCAGAGGCACTTTGTGACCTCATGCCACCTTCTTCATGGTCTCTTCTTCCGGCTGACCCTTCAGTGCTGCTGCCTCTAGTGGCCTCTCGTCCACTGCTCTCACACACCTCCTCACCTACCTGACAGGTTCTTGTGTCCAGTCTGGACAACTGTCCTTAGCCCCAGGCTCCTGCACACTGGGCAAAGCCAGGAATGGGTCATCAAGATGTTTCTACCTCAACAGACCCAACTTTGGGCTCTCCTGTCAACCCTCTTCTTGTACTCTCATCTTGGTCACCAATGACACTGTCGACCTGGGCACCAAGCTAGAGCCTCCTTCCCTCCCCTCCCCTTCTCTCCCTTCCCCTCCCCTCTTCTCTCCTTCCCCCTCCTCCCCTCCCTTCCCCTCCCCTCCCCTCCCCTCCCCTCCCCTTCCCTTCCCTTCACACAGTCATCCAGTTATTGTACTTTCCTTTACAGCTCCTATCCATTCTTGGGTCCACATGTACCACTTTAATCAAGGCATCTCCACCCCAGGCTAATGCTGAAGTCTCTTCAAAAGGGACTAACTAGGTTGCTATTCAAAGGGCTTCCCAAAGCAGAGCTATGGTCTTTTTGGGGGAGATTGCCCATTTCCTATTAAAAGTCACAGATTTCTTAGCATTAAGCAGGGTCTGGTCCCGGGGTACTTTGAAATCCCTGCCAGACCTGCCCAGATTCTATGAACCTTTCCAAAGGTCAGAAGTATGCTGATATTTCGTGTTTCCTGCCTTTGCCTCACCCGGGATGCTGTTCCACGTACTCAGCCAAGGAACGTTAATTATCCCTTAAGAACCAGCTCCTTGGCTTCTCATCTCTGCTTCTTCCTAAATCCCAAGCAGTAGCACACCATGCTCAAACTGGACCCATCTGCTGCCTTATGTCTGGGCAGATAGGAAGTGCTGGAGGGCAGTGCTGGTGGCTCCTGTAGCATCCTTAGTGTCTAGCATCCTTAGTGTCTAGATCACCTCTCAAATGCTTGTTGTGGTATAGGTTCTAGTAAATGGTTGACAGATGAATGAATGAGTGAATGACTAAGTCATCTCAATGACAGGCAGACAATACACACTAACAGGCATTTGCACGTTTTCCCATCCACCAAGCCATCGACTCCATGAGGCCAAGAGCCAGATCTGCTTGGTTGCTTCCTATCTGGTCCCCAGCCCCTATCAGTCCCATCACAATGAACTGCCAATGAGATAATCCATCATGCCATTTGAAACTCACCACGATCCTCTGAAGGAAAAACTTGTTTGTTTTGTTTTGTTTATAATTAGACAGTGGACCCCAGAAGGAATTGGGGTACATATTCCAAAATCCTGAGGTGCTGTCCAGGGTTATAAACTTGAGGATCAGGGGTCCTCTCAATCTGTATCAATGCCTCTCTCTTTCTAATGGGCATCTCAGCCATGTGGAGTTTCTAAGTATGCAGATTCTAGCTGAATTTCCAATGGGAATTTTGCTTCTAACAAGCTGGATGATGCCTGTCAAGTAATAAGCCTAATTACTCTCTAATACTCTTACCACCACAATAAAGATCCCAACCTTCATCCCCTCCATATCCACAACAGCTTTCTCCTACTGGACTTTAAGATAGTGTTTTCTAAAATCCACGGGTGAATGCTTTTGCACAATGGCTCAATGTCAAGAGCTGTTTCTGGTCAGCACACTGTTTACAAGTTTGGTACCAACAAGCTTTTGGTCAGTGTTGGGATGGAAACCCGAGACAGCTGAGATGCTGAAATAACAGACACCAGGGGTGTGCAGATTGAAAAGGGTGGGAGGAACACAAAGCTGGACTTGCCCAGGCCAACTCAGGCAGATTACAGAACGTCTGAATAGCAGTGCTGTGTGTGTTTGCGTGTGTGTGAGCTCTGTGCATCAAGTTCTGCTTGCTTATGTAAAAGCATTTGAGACGGCTCAAAACAAACCTAGATGGACAAAGAAACTCACAAAGACAGGTGACTTTATTTTTTTTTTTAAGACAAGTTTTCTCTGTAGCTTTGGAGTCTGTCCTGGAACTTGCTTTGTAGACCAGACTGGCCTCCGAGATCTGCCTCTGTGCTGAGATTAAAAGCATATGCCACCACCCAGCAATCTTTTTTTTCTTTTCTTTTTATTAATTTATTTTTTACATTCCAATCCCAGTTCCCTGTCCTACTCCATCCGCTCTATGGAGAGGGTAAGGCCTCCCATAGAAAGTCTACTAAGTCTATCCCATCATCTCCTTGAGGTTGGACCAAGGCACCTCTCCACCCCCCACACCCCTGGGTCTAGGCTGGCCATGGTATCTCTCTATATAGAATGGGTTTTACTAAGTCAATTTGTACATTAGTGTTAGGTCTTGGACTTGCTGCCAGTGGCCTCATTTATTGTCCCAGTCACACCATTCAGACAGACATTCTTAAAGACAGAAGAAATCTGAAAGGTTATAATCATGTCATGGATTCTTGCTGTAGAGAAATGAATTTATCCATCCATATGGCAGCTCACATAGCATTCCAGGTGATGCAGAGACCCTCTGAAACCCATTCAGAAGCGTGAATGCCCAACACAGAAGGAGAGAGTAGTGTGCAAGGGTCCTGGCTGGACATGGCAACTGTTTCTGGACATGCAGCTCCCTGTTAGTGCAGGCAACTGAGGAGATAAGGTCAGCCTCTTTGTGTCTGACACAAGGAAGGGCATGGGTCTTTCTAGAGACAGAAAAGCTTCATGAGCCCTGAGCCTCAGCATGTTGTCATGACAACACACCAAACTAGCTTCTTGTAAAAGCCACACATGACCAACAGTTTAAGAAGCTTAGCACAGTGGCTAAGAACTTGGACTTTGGAGACCAACCCCTTGGCTTTACATCTTGAGTCTAACAAGCACAGGCTATGTAACCTCAGGTAGCTTTCACCCCCTCTGTCTTGGTTTCCTCATCCATCAAATGGGTTGTTGTAGGGATTGAATAGTTATATGTAAAATGCTAAGGACTGTACCTGCGCCCTGGTCCTCATGCTGAGGCAAGGCAGTGACATCACAGTGGGGATGGTATGGCTCGCTAGATCTGAGCACTAGCTCTGTGGCCTTGCTTAGCATACTGAGCTAGTGTACCCACACCATCTATGCCACCTGGAACCCCAGATGGGACCTTACTTAGAAACAGGGTCTTTGAAGATACCGATAGTTAAGGTGAGGTCATGCCAGATAGAGCAGACCTATGGCCAATGGCTGCTGTCCTTATGAGGAAAGTAAATGCAAAGGGAAGAAGCCATGTACAAGGTAGCTAGAACCCGGGAGAAGCAGTGACAAGGCTTGACACACCAGGGATTGCCCACGGTCACCCAGAGTGAAGAAGAGAGTCGGGGCAACCTCCACCCCCGTGCTCACCCCGTACCAACCCCCAGATTCTCCCAGAAGGAACTAATATCGTTAATACTTGATTTCGGATGTCTGCTCTTCTAAACTGGGACAGAATTGGTCATTCATTGTGGCAGCCCTTAAAAGCTAATGCAGTTAGGTCACCTCACTTCTCTGCTCCTCTTTGCCTGTAAAATGGGGATTTTTTAAAAAGTACCTTCCTTGGCATTGGTGAGACTACAGGAAGCAAGCAACATAGGGAGTCTAGCAGTGCCTCCCCATGTCCTGTGAAGGCGCTCACTTCTCCTCAGGCTCTACACATAGGCAGTTCCTGGGCCTTTAATCCTGGCACTCCACAGGTGAGCACTAATAAATTCCAGTGTGGGGATTCATCATCCTCCAGATGTTGATGGACCATCTTTTTCTTTTTATCTGAACTGCCTGTTCCTTCCCTGGTCCCACATGTTTTTTTGGACTGCTCTATTTTTGTTTTTGTTGCTGTAAGAGCTCTTCATTAAGCAAGTTAGCTTTTTGTTCAAGGCACAGTAGATATATTCCTCCCGAGTTGCCTCTTGTCATTGCTTACTTGTGATAATCTTTATATTTTCAAAAAATACAAATATGCTTTCTAGAGCTCTACTTTCTGTGAATGCCCACAATGAGGCCAGGTGGGGACAGGAGGAGCCCAGGGAACTTATCTACAAGTTCACTTTTATTCCCCTGTGACTTACAGCCATCAGATCCACAGGCACACCCCACACAGGCACTCATGTAGCCCAGGCTGGCCTTGAACTCGCTATGTATCTGAGGATGACCTGAAATTTCTGATCCTCTTGCCTCCAGCTCCTGAGTGCTGGGATTTCAGGTGTAAGTGTGACACCACTCTGGGTTTATGAAGTACTGGGATAAAACCCAAGGCTTTTGTTGTCTGCCTGTCATGTCATTCTGTGTGTGTGTGTGTGTGTGTGTGTGTGTGTGTGTGTGTGTGTGCGTGTCCCTCCCCTCCTCTGCAGTGTAGGGCTTAGTATAGGCCCTAAGAGACTTGCCTTTGCTGTAACCCCATGCAGTTACTTCCACGAACCTTGACAGCTTCTCCTGTTTGTGTTATGGGGTTTGGCTTCTGGACGCTTCCTGAACATGGACACAGAGCCTGGCCAGAACCAAGGTAGCTAGAACCAGGGGAGCTGCACAAAGACAAGGAAGAAGGCAGCCCAAGAGCTGCTTGAGGGCAGGGAGCTGGCAAATGGAGGAAGGGATGCCTTAGAATCCCTGGATTTGTGTGGTGTCCCGGAGAGATGTAAAATGAGGTGTGTGTGTGTGTGTGTGTGTGTGTGTGTGTGCGTGCGTGTGTGTGTGCATACATACATACGTATGTACACCTTTCTGATTAAGCCACCCAGCAGCTTTGGCTACATAAACCTTTGAGGCCCAGTGTGCTCCACATTTTGATTCACAGCAGCTGCAGAAAGTGACAGGCAAACCCTGTGTTTAGTGTAGTTACTTTTTTAGAAGGTGCTTTCCCACATGACTAACAGAAGGAGCTCAGACTAAAAACAGAAAAGCACAGAAGCCAGGAGACATGTTTTCTAATGATAGCTGAGCCCCCTTCTGTCATTGCTACAAACACATCTTTCATAACAGAACTGGACTCCAAAGGGCCCTCAACCATATCAGCTCCACAACAGTACCAGGAACAGAGCCACCAGCTCCTCTCAGAAGGCCTAGAGAGTCACTCTGCTCATATGCCTATAGTGACAGGTGCTTCTAACCCCACAGGTCAGCTCAATGGCTTCCTGTGTGTCATATATTGTTGAGGTGTTCCTTGTCTTGGTCAAAATCCATGTCTTGGTGACCTCAGTAAAGCTGTGTCTTCTTCACTCTGGGAAGCCATCAGGCCACACTGTTTTCTCTTCACCACTCAGCATTCTCCAGTGTCTGGGGAATGACATTGGAGGTTGTCCTGTGACCTTGATCTTCCTGGTTTATTGGCTGTTCTACACACCAACCCACCTTGACTGGACTCAGTCAGAATGAAGATTATCTGTATTACTAATTGACTTTTAAATAAGCATTTATTATTCGTGTGTGTGTGTGTGTGTGTGTGTGTGTGTGTGTGTATCTGTGTGTGTGTGTGAATGCATATTACATGTGAATGGGTATCCAAGGAGGCCAGAAATGGGGATAGATCCCCTGGAACTAGAGTTACAGATCATGAGCTATTTGACATGGGTGCTGGGACTCTGACTCAAGTTCCCTGAGATCATAGCAAGCACTCTTAACTGCTGAGCCATCTCTCAAGCTCCACAATGGGCATTTGAAGTGTGCTCAGCATCATGAGCATCAGGGAAGTACACAGTGAGATGCTACTGCCACCCACCTGAATGACTAAACAGATAAATACCGGCAATAACAAGTGTTAAGAAGGATTTGGAGCAAAGTGAAGGCTCAGACATTTCTGGTGGGAATGAAGAACTATGATCTCTCTAGGAAACTGTGTCCATTGCAGTTTGGTGGCATTGAAAACTCAATGTGCACCCATTCTGTACCCAGCCAGCCAAAAAGTAAGTGTTTCTTTCTCCCAGAAGACATATTCAGGGCACTATTATTAATTCCAAACAATAGAAACAATTTAAGTGTTCCTTAAGAATAAAATAATCTATTGTGGTGTGTTTTGTGTAGTAGGACACTACACAACACTGAAAAGAACAAACTATTAATTCAGGAACCACCAATGAATCCCATAGGTAGGATGTTTTGTTTGAAAGAAACCAGGCCTGGAACTGAGGAGATGGTTTAATTGACAAAGTGGTGGCCTTGCAAACACAAAGACTGTTTGATGGCCAGAACCCATGTAAAAAGGTCAAGTGTGATGGTATACTCTTGTAATCAGAGTTAGGAGGTTAAGGCAGTCAAATACATGCCTGGACTCACTGGCAAGCCAGCCGAGCCCACTTGGCAAGTTCTAAGCCAATGTGAGACCTGTCTCAAAAAATCAAACAAGACAAAAAACAGTAGGCAATGCCTAAGGAATGATGCCAGTGGTGAGCCTCTGGCCCCCACACATGTACACCATGCATACCCCGCACATAACATGAACATACACACACACACACACACACACACACACGCACGCACGCACGCATGCACGCACGCACGCACGCACGCACGCACGCACGCACACACACACACAAAAGCAAACCCAAGAACCTTTCCACTGTATGTTCCAATGTATACTATATTAAAAATATAGTTGGTGTGTATGTTTTTGTTTGTGTGTTTGTTTGTGTGTGTGTGTGTGTGTTCATATACTTGTGGGTATATGCAGATGGAAGCCAGAAGTCAACCTCAAGTGTCTCAAGTGTTGGTCCTCAGGAGCCCTCCACCTTGATTTTGAGACTGGGTTTCTCACTGGAACGTGGGACTTGCCCATTATATAGGCCACATAGTCCCAGGGATCCATCTGGCAACCTAGAACTGCCAGTGATACTACCATTTTTTTATATACATGTTGGACATCAAGCTCAGGTCCTTGCTTGCATGATAGCATCTTATTGGATAGGACAGATCTCCTATCCATTGAGCTTACAGTTTTACATTTAGTCGGAACCTCAGCTCACGTGGACTCTCCTTCATCTCTGCTTCCTGGGTTGGATTCTTGGAACCCAGCTGCTCTGTCCCTGCATTGCATCCCCAGGCCCTCTCCTTCCTAAGCAGATACCACCTGGACCCTCTGCCCACCCACCTCAGTGCATTCAATTGGGAATGCTGAAGGTTAAAACATCTCCTTCACCACAGTGAACCCCCAGCATCTTGGCCCAGCCACGTAGTAAAATACGCAGAGAATGGCCCTTGCATGGAAACCTGTGGGTCAAGACAGTGGGAACTTGGATGAGGGTACAGGATGGAGAATTATGTTGTTACAGTGGTCAAGGGGATTGAGTTCCTGCCTTGCTCCACCAGAATACAGTGCATCCATCCTATGTGTGATTGGGGTGGGGACTTAGAGACCAGCAGCCTTCTCACACACACAAAGAGCACATGAGTTGATTATGACATTACATAGTAAGAAAAACCATGATGGAGCAAGAGAGAAAATGAAAGACATCATTTTATTGCCACTTTTCTCTATCCTTAATTTTAACTCTCTGTCCCTGTCCCATTGTGAGTGTGTGTGTGTGTGTGTGTGTGTGTGTGTGTGTGCTTGAACACGTGTGGTATGGAATGTGTATGTGCACATGTGTGCAGGTGCCCACAAAGGCCAAAAGTGGACATTGGATCCCCTGGAGCTGGAGTTACAGGTGATTATGAGACACCCAATGGGGGTGCTTGAAACAGAACTTGGGTCCTCTGCAAGAGCAGCAAGAGCTCCTAACTGCATCTCTCTAGCCCTCTTTCCTGCCTTTCAAAGGCCCCATGATTTTATCTCACAGTGAATCCATTAAATGTTGTAGGTATTTGTCTTTGACACTATTCTGCTGCTGTGAAGAGACACCATGACCATGACAACTTTTATAAAAGAAGGCGTTTAACTGGGGACTTGCTTACATTTTCAGAGATTAGTCCATTATCATCATGGTAGGGAGCATGATAGCAAGCACAGCACTGGAGTGGTAACTGAGAGCTATGCAGGGATCCACAGAAACCTCAAGGCCCAGCCCTCAGGGATTCCTCCACCAAGGCCACACCTCCTCCACCAAGGCCACACCTCCTAATCCTTGTAATTCTTTCCCACAGTTCTACTCCCTGGTGACTAAGCAGTCAATTATATGGGCCTGTGGGGGCCATTCATATTCAAACCAGCACAACTGTTGTATTAGTTACTTGTCTCATTGCTATGGCAAAATACCAGATAAAAGCAACTGAAGGAAGGAAGGGAGGGAGGGAGGGAGCGAGGGAGGAAGGAAGGAAGGAAGGAAGGAAGGAAGGAAGGAAGGAAGGAAGGAAGGAAGGGCTGTTCCAGGTTTGGGGTTTGAAGGTATGTATGGTATGGTCCATCATGGTGAGAGGCATGTCACAGGAGTGTGAGGCAGGTATCACGTTGTATCACAGTCCGGAAGCAGGGAAATATGAACACTGGTACTCAGCTCACTTTCTCCTTTTTATATGGTCCAGGACCTACATTCAGGGTGGCCATTCCAGCCCCAATTCATCAGTCTAGAAAGTCCCTCACAGACATACCCAATGGTTTCTGTAGATGATTCTAGATCCTGCCAAGGTGACAGTCACGATTGACCATCACATCAATCCTGCAAAATGGCAGGTGGTACTGGGCCACCTTATTTGGGGGGCTCCTGGGAATTGTGAGGTGGCCAGGCATTTGGACTCTGATTACTCTGAGAACTTCCCCATTCCTGCTTCCCCCTCTTTGACTAGGTCACAACACCCTCAGGGACTGTGCTGAAAGTGGTTGTTTCTTAGATGCTACAAAGGTTTCTGTACAGTGGGGAAGTTGCTGCTGTCACAATCCTTCTCTCATTTCATGACCTTCAACTTTCCCCCAAACATGACCAAGTTCAGCCCCCCCAAACATTCATCACCTTGTCTCCCTCCCCCTTCTGCACCCAGCTAAGTGCTGATTGACCTTCTTCCCCAGCTGGCTGCCTCCTGAGGTGGGACTCACTTGAGTGAGTGCTTCTAGGGGGCAGCTACAGGCTTCTTCCTCTGAGCCAGGCTGGGGCTGAGCACTGAGATGTCAAATGTGACTGCTCGCCCCACTGGCCCCACCCAGGATGCTCTCTCTTCCAGTAGTCACGGGGAGCAGTGACTAGTAATCACCCTCCCCAGGTTTCATGGAGGAACCAAAGGGCCGGAGCATGCTTAGAGGAAACTATGCAATGAGGGCTTCCTAAGACCTGGAGGGCATGGTGGGAAGGGAATTCCAGGCTGCAGGAAAATGAGAAGGGACTTAGGACTGAAATTTTCAGAGTAAGGTGGTTAGTCCATACAAGAGGAAGGCTTGAAGTGGGATTAGAAGCTGGGAAGATGTGGAAGATGCCAGGTCTTGACAACATCAAACCCTAGGGACAACTGGAGACTCGCAGGCTACAGGAAGAATGGTTTTCACAGGTGTTTGAATATGACCTGAGGTAGGCAGAGGGGTGGGCCAAACTGTTGGGATAACAGATACTAAACTGTAAAAGCCCTGAGAAGAGAAAACAGGACAGATAAATGAACAGTGAAAGACACAGGCCCCCCCAGTCACACAAAGACAATAGCATCTGGTTCCATTCTTGTGGCTGCAAAGTGTAGACAAACTCACAAGTCAGGCAGGGCCTTGAGAGCAGTCATCATCAACTGACAGGAGCGGGGCACAGGGAGGAAAGGGAGCTTGTGTTTAATGTTGCCGAGTTTTGGCTGAGATGGATAAAGGAATTCCAGAGGTTAATGGTGGCAACAGCTACATGAGAATCTATCTAATTATCCTGAGTGCCATCAAAAGGGACACTTCAAACTGGTGAAGGGCTGGGATGTGGCTCATTAGGAAAAGGTACACCTAGCATGCACAGAGCCCTAGGTTTCATCCCCAGCATTCTCCAAACAGTAAAAATATCATGTGATGTATGTTTTACCACAATGTAACAGGAAAATACAACAATAAAAAGAGAAGGATGTTAGGTGTGGGGGTTGACAGAGTTAAAGGAGCAGGGGACAAGTGGCTGGGCTGATCCAGGTGCTGGTCCCTGGAGGCTGACCAACACCACGGGAGCTCCCAACCTTCCACCTCCTCTACCATCCTACGCCACACCGTAGACCACTGACCATCCACGCCTGAACTCTGGGCTCAGTTGGGAGTGGAGGAGTATCAGATGATACCAACATGGCTGCTTCAGCTTCTTCCTGAAGGAGGGCACAGGGAGGATAGCTCTCTTGGGAGGTATGAGGGACGTTGGAGATGCTCTTGGGTCCCGAAAGCCAGAGGAGAGAGATTCAGATCATGTAGTCTGGGATGCAGGATTTTGTCATGAAGAACCATGGCATAGAATCCTACAGCTGATGCGTCTTCTAAAAGAGAAGCTCACATGTCAAAGAATGAAAAGATGACATGTAGATTTATCTTCAAGATATTCCCTGGCTGAAATAAGGCGGCATAAATGGAAAAATATTCATTTGAAACTGTGCCTCAGTCCTTCCTGAACTTGGGGAGATACTGTCATAAATCAACATGGTGTTACCTTGTATCTCCTACCCAGTGTGCCCCATAGCAGACACTGGAGTAGCCACTGCCAGAATGGCCCATCCCTCCACCACAGGGGCAAACCAGCATTCCGTGTCACTGGAGCCGCTCTGCCAGGAGTGTTCAGTTTCTGTGGCCTTCCTGATGGATAGCCTTAGCCTTGACCCATTAATTTTTACTGTACAACCTGCAGAGTTTTATTTCCTGCCACAGCTTGTAAAGTCACTGTTTTATGTTTAGTGCTTGCTTGAGATTTGTGCTATAAAGAACCAGGGTGACTGGCTGGATCTGCCGTAAGTGTAACCTACACACCAGATGGTAAAGGCCTGAGTGTGTGAGGGTATTTTCCAGTCCCTCCAGCTCTTTTCTTCACACTGACACTTAAGGTGGGACCCAATTTATAAGGCAAGTGAGACAGCAAGTGGTTCTGCTGACCATGCCCGGAGCTACTGTGGAAGCAGAATCATCCTGCCCACCCACTGCCCACCCCTCAGGGTTCCACTGCCTGGCTTCCCAAGTAAAGATGGATAAACAAGACTCTAAGAAGACCAGGTGCTTGCCTGAGTCTTCAAGGATGCCGGATCAAGGGTCCAGGGTGCTGTCTCTGTCCCTGTTATGGTGCTTCTGCATCAGGCACAGGGCCTAGCTGTGAGGACACAGTGACAAAGAAAACACAAGGTCTCCTTAGAGGGTCCTTGTGGTCTGGAGGACTGTGCCCCAGCCCCAGACTGCACTCTAATCACCCCAACAATACTCACTCTTACAGCATCCTATGGGGTGAGTCCTGGCTCTGACTATACAGGCCAATGAGTGTCAGCTTTGTATGTGATCTTCTATTTCAGGGAGTTCTTCAATGACCCTAAGCATACACCTCGAGCAGGGTCAGGGAGAGCCCTCTCAGCCTTTGGTCCCCTTCAGGCATCTGGAGACACATTCTCAGAGATCTCTGGGCACAGATCTCTGAGCAAACAGAGGCCTCAAGAATTTAATGATGGTTGCCCTGGTAACTCTCCATTTCTGACAACTCTCCTATTAGGTAACATGAGGCCTTGCATTAATGGTTATAAAGACAGAGCCTGCAGTGTAATCTATTAACAGAGTCCATGTCCCTCCTACTCTGCCTGCTTCCCTTCCAGGCCCCACACTCAGAGGAGAATCCTTCTTTGTAGAAAGCATCCTGTAAGCCAACCAGATGAGTTAGTTGGCTTGAGGCTGACAGCTTTATGGTTTACCTTGGGAATTCTCTGTTCTTCTTGGCTTATTTAACATAATGCCTCCACCCCTCTGTCATATTCACAAAGCACTTGACATTCAAAAGGGCTTTAAAAAAACGCTATGAAGTAGGGGTTTTGAACTCAGCAGGGACTCAGGGTGGATGCAACAAGAGACCTGCCCAAGAAGTTGGATGATGTCAGCTCTTGAGTGGCATCCTGGGGGTGGCCTGTTGCCAGGCCTGGTATCTCTCCTTCAGCAGGCCCCAGAGTTGCCACCTACCTCTTTCGTCTGGCTTCCTCCCCAACAGCTTCTGCCCGAGCTGCCTTCCACTTGGATACCTCTGTCCCTATTCTCAGGTTCCTGGCTCACCCATTCCCTAGGGTCCATATGTGTGTGATTCTGCTCCTAAAGTCTTACTGAAAATCACCTAGAAAATGAGTCACCCAGTGAAAACTCACAAGCACGGGAAGCTCCCAGGTTTCAACACTGGATACTCTCAAGTTGTGTCCTGATGGACTATGTCCCTATGATGTCTCTTCTTGTGTATGGCTCCCCAGTATGACCTAGAAGTGACCATAAGACAGTGTTTTCCAAAATTTGTTTTGCAAGATTCCAATTTGTGGAGAAGTGTCTTTAGAGACCTAATGTCATGACAAAAGAATTGAGGAATTCTATTGCACCCTATTCCTTGAGATAATCTCTTGTGTAGCTGGCTGTGTAATAAAAAAATTTGAGGAGTGTTGTTATTCACATCTTGTGGAACTTGGTACAATATAAAACCTTTGAGAACTGTATTACCCTAACTTTTTATTGCTAGGACAAAATACCCGAAGCTGGGTACTTTTTGAAAGTAAAGAGCTTTATTTAGCTCACAATTTTGGGGGTGAAAATCTAAAGACCCCTGCAGTGAGAGCCCTCTTGGTTGCCCCATAACATGGCCACAGAAGCATGGTGGTGGGAGGGTGTATCAGAAGTAGAAATTAAGAGCATAGCAAGACCATGACCCAGAAAGCAAGGGGAGGGGGTCCTGGCTATTTCTTTTGTCAACTTGATACCAGTTAGGGTCATCTGGAAAGAGGGACCTCAACTGAGACAATGCCTCCATTGGATTGGGCTGTGGGCAAGCCTGTGGGGCATTTTCCTGATTGATTATTGATATAGGAAGGCCCTTCCCACTGTGGGTGGTGCCATCTGCAGGCAGGTGGCCCTGGGTTATATAAAAAACAAAAACAAAAAAACCAAACAAACAAAAACCAGGATGAGCAAGCTGTGGGGAGCAATCAAGTAAGCAGCACTCTTTCACGGCCTCTGCTGCAGTGCCTGCCTCCAGCTGCCTGCCCTGACTTCCCTCAGCGGTGACAGTGGCCTCAGAGTTGTAAGATGAAATAAACCCTTTCCTCCACAAGTTGCTTTTGGTCATGGTGTTTTATCGCAGCAATAGAACCCCTAAGGGAAATGGCCAATCTTATTCTTTTGTATTGGCTCTTCTAGTAGTAAATAAATCATCCCACAAGACCAGAATTGGTCCCCCTAAGTGTCAAACCTTGCAATGCCCTAACCACCTCCAACTAAGCTTCACCTCTTCTTAAATACTAGTAAAAATACTAGTCCTTTGATAATGGCATGCAATGTATTTTGATTATATTCACATCTTTACTCATCCTGGATCTATCCCCACCTGCCCCCGACATCATGGCATCTATTTTTAAATGACCCATTGAGTCTAATTCGTGTTGCCCATGTACTCCTGGATGTGGGGCCATCCATTGGAACCTGGTGACCAGCCAGTGGGCCCTACCTCTTAAAGCCTGTAGTACCAGGTCCCAGTGCAAGAACCTTTGAACAAGCAAATCACATCTAGAATATAGTGAACACCAAAGGCATGTTTTGAAGCCAGTCTCGGAGACGCTAGTTGAGAGGGCATGCTGGACAGCTTTGTGAGCTCCTTCTGGAAGCTGTTACTTGACTCCCTCTGGGCCTGTAATGGAGATGATAGATCCTCATGTTTCCTGGCTTCACTTAGGACAAGCCAAATTAGGATATTGTGTGAGGACTTTGGACAGCTGCGTCTGTAGCAGGGTACCTGAAAGCAAATGGAAATGAATGTGAGGGTGCATTTATGGTCTGAACTTTACATCCATAGGATGTGGTCAAAGGAAGACATCATCCGAAGTTGACGCTTTCCCAGAGAACAGGGCAGCACTTGGGTCCCGTGTTTGGAAAGTGTGTCCCTCTTATGTAGGTGGCTGTCACTCACTCTGCTTTCCCCTGCAGTTGTGCCCACACATGCAGATTTACATTAATGAAGCATGCCCCTGATCCCCAGAGTGATTTTTCTGGTGAGTAGTGTACTCCAGTTGTCCTTAATTAACAAATGGCAGGCTTTAAGTGGATTGATTGTCTTCTCCCAGTTTTCATTTTTCGTCTGCTCACAGATGAAGCATGGGCAGTTTTAGTTTGTTCCATGGGAGTCTAAAAGAACCACTGTGGAAAGGGGGCATCGATTATGCAAGTGTGCTGGGGTGCTGGAGCAAGGTACCCAAACCAGAAGCTGAACGGCTTAAGTGAGTGTGTGTCTGGAGGTTGGGAGCCAAGGGTCACAGTGTCAGCTGTTTTAGTCCTGTAGGCCAGGCTGGCCTCAAACTCAGGCATCTGCCTGCCTCTGCCTCCTGAGTGCTGGAATTAAAGGCAGGAGCCACCATGCCTGAGAGCTTTGGTACCTCTGAGGGCTAAAAGGAAGAGTAAGCTCAGGGTATCTGCCCTGACTTCCCGGGTTTGCTGGCAAGCCTTGCCTTGTACGTCTCCCCCTACTCCCTGTTGCATCAGTGTGTGGCACCATTCTTGGGTGTATGCTGTGTCTGAATGTCCCTTTTCTGTAGGAAGACTGGTCACATCTAGTAGCAGCCCATCTGATTCCAGGATGACCTTGTCTAAACTTATTCATATCTCAGCAACCCTGGAAGGGGCACTTTCAAGGGAGGGCTGATTTTAATCTGTAGTGTTCTCCTGGGTAATTGATATACTGGGGATTAAAACTCCAACATTGGACTCTTAAGGCAGTAAGTTGATTCATCACACTGGCTGTGTGTGCACAGGACTAGATGCCACTCTGCCACACTTAAGGCTTTCAGCTGCTTTCTTACCTGCCTGTCCATCAGCCTCTGAAAGAATGGAAGGTAGAGAAACTCAGGTAGTGGGGAGGCCTGGGATGGGAGCAGAATCACAGGCAGAGATCTGCAGCAGCTCGAATTCTTCAAGAGAAGAGTCAGAGCCCCCTCGGTGATCCAGAGAGGAGTAGAACACCAGGCAGGGCCTGTTTTAGTGAGAAGCTTCCTGCTCTAAGCTGGGACCTGGGAGTCAGGAACAAGGGCTCAAAGAGACAAGGACCCTGTACTGGAGCCACCATGAGGTCGGGTTCACGAGTAGTTGTTGTTGTCAGGACTTCTCAGGGAGAGAGGTCATGCTCGTCATGTTGTTATTTTAGTCAGGATAAAGGAGAGAAGGACTCATGGCCTTACTGTGCCTTCAGACTAGAGGGGGGCTATGCAGTGCAGTGGAGGGACACCCACAGCTGTTGGAGACCCTGAGTGGAGCCCAAGGCCATCTTTCAGTTTCTTTGTTGATAAAAATGATCTCACTTAAAAGCCCCAGCTGGAATGAGTTCACAGGTAGGAAAGGTGGTGTTAGAGTGTTGGGTAGTATCCAACAGGGGAAAGCAGCCTAGAAGCAGCAGGCACAGACCCCGTTTCCTGGATAAGTCACTTCTTCCTTCTGAAGCAGATCCGCAGAGAATAGAATGAGGGGTCCAATCCATGGTTCTCTGGAACCATGATAGTCAGTGATTCTATGGAAAAGCTCCTACCACAGGCACACTAGATCCTGCCAAGACCTGTGTTCAGACTGGGGACTTACCACTCAAGCTCTCTCAGCTCAGCGTCCTTTTCTATGGGAGGGGGAAAACACTAATGCCTCAGGTGCAGGTTAGAGAGGAGAATCTGTGTGTTGTGCTTAATGGGTGGCTTTGCCTATGGCCAAAGCCATTGCCATAGGATGCTTTCCCTCGGGATTGACTGGAATATGGTAGGTGAGGTGCTGCGTGCAGCAGGCACTCACAGCCCTCCTCCTTTAACCTGACAGTTGCTGGCACTCGTGGTTCCCACTGGGACGCTGGGAAGATTGTCCAGATAATAATTGAACTACCTAAGAATAGATCTGTCGTCAAGCCATCGATAGCCACGCATTTGCTTCCAGTTACTGGCAATGCTCATTACAACCAACTAAAAATTTATTAAATTGCACTGGGCACGTGTTCAGTGGGTGGAGGACTTGCCACACAAGCATGAAGACCTGAGTGAAAACCTTCAGAACCCTTCCTTGTAGAGCTGAGCGTGGCAGAGGCAGAGGCAGAGGCAGGAGAAACCCTGGAAGCTTGCAAGCCAGCTAGCCTGGTGTTCACAGGCAGGAGGAAGCAAGGACTGACACCCAGGTCATCCTCTGACCGTCACAGGTACACACCCACTCTCACTTACACAGATGCCGTCAGACATAACACACATACACATCAAAGAACTAAATACAATTCATTACACCACACACCTTCAGGACTTGCCATTTGTTGGGAAGTGGATAGAGAATGAATTCAAATTAGTCACTGTTAAACACACCCCACCTGTTGCTGGTGAGAAAATCTTGACAGGGATCTATCTTACGTGCTTTTCCTCCTCCTGGCAGGTCACCAATCGGCACAGAAGTTCAGAAGACAAAGACCCACCCTTCCACAATGTCCTACAGACGAGAGCTGGAGAAATACCGAGACCTGGATGAAGACGAAATCCTGGGGGCCCTCACAGAGGAGGAACTCAGGACACTAGAAAATGAGCTGGATGAGCTAGACCCTGATGTGAGTAGCAGGACAGGGGAACACTGATCTGGGGGAGTGGGGGATGGTACCCTGGGAACTTGGTGAAGGGGCAGTGTGGTGGTCACGTGGGGGAGGGGCAGGTGGGCCATACTTGAAGCCACCAATGCCTTATATGACAGTGCGTTGGAATGATGTTGCCTTGGCAGGGCTATTTTTAAAATGTTGTATTACTCATGATTCTCCAGAAAAACAGAACCAATAAGATGTGTGTGTGTGTGAGAGAGAGAGTAATTGTACATCCTGAGAGATTTATAAGCAATTGGATCATATGGTTTTGGAGACCAAAAAGCCCTGAGATCTGCAATTAACAAGCTGGAGTCCAGGAGGGCCAATGATGCCAATCTGATCTAAATGCTTGTAAGCTGAAGACCTGAGCAAGCTCATGCTGTTAGTTCAAAGACGAAACAACAACAAGAAAAACCAAAACAAAACAAAAAAGTGGTCCAGTAGAGGGGAGGGTCAGCTTCTCAGGTCTATTTAGGCCTGTGACAGATGGGATGGGCCCTCCCACATCAGAGGCACTCTGCCTGACTCAGTCTACAGATGCAAATGTTCATCTCCCCCAGAAACACCCTCCCAGATACAACTAGAATAACATCCAACCAAATGCCTGACAACCCACAGCTCAGGCAAGGTGACTCATAGAATTGCCCATGACAAGTTCTCCTCTTTGTTAACTTGGACCCTGTATGTGTCTCTTCACACCAGAGGCAATTATTAGCAAACAAAGACAACAGCATGTCATAACTGTGCCCAATGTGATACTCTGTATGACAGGAAAAATTCCTCTTCTCCAGGAAGGAAGGCAAAAATCTTCAGCGATGTTCACTCAAACACTGTAATGGGAAATTAATACTTAAACAGTACCATAAAATGTCAGTATAGCTTATGCTACATGATGAGGCTGGAGGTGGGCGGGGGTTCAGGAAGCAGGAGGAAATACTTGAGACAGTTGTAGCCCTGGTTTCTCTAGCCAGACAGATGGAAGTAGCCAGCCTTTATAACAACCTTCTTCTGTCACCCACCCTGCACAGCCTCTGCCCTCAGCCAGCTGAGGGGGTGACCAGATAGGGGTGACCCTGAGTCTTATGCTTGAATGGTTTGTGTTGTTAACAGTTCTTCTCAGGATAGGTTGTTGCGTTTCCCACCAGCTTTCATCACAGCAGCCCCAGGAGCTACCCCAAGGGCTCCCTGTCTTCTGTACCTCCACTGCAGAGTAGGTGGTAGTCAGTTTCAGTCACCCCCTTTACCAGAGACCAGGTGGCAGTGTTGACCTCCTGCTCAGTGCAATCATCGTGCCTCCTCCTGAAACTTCTAGGTGTGCAGAGCAGAAGGCCAAGGGAATAGATGCAAAATGGTTGCTAACGGTTCACTGAGGGTGACATTGTAGGCTACCACTCCAGTGCCCAACCTTGAATCCTGGACCTGTAGGTCTTGGCTCTGAGGGAAACAGCACCCCATGAGGCCCCTGATTCAGAGCACGTGCAGACTTCTAGGGGAGCCTTGCCCCAGTACTTCAAGACCCTGCTTTTAGCTAACACTGCAAGGCCCTGTCTCCTGGCTAACACTGCAAGGCCCTGTCTCCTGGCTAACACTGCAAGGCCCTGTCTCCTGGCTAACACTGCAAGGCCCTGTCTCCTGGCTAACACTGCAAGGCCCCACCTCCTAACTAGCACTGCAAGGCCCTGCCTCCTGGCTTAGTCCTGCAGCACACCTCATTGCTTCTGGACAGTGGAGAACAGGTTGGAATAAATTAAGCAATAGCGAACACCAGGACCCTCTCCTGTTTTGAGTTTCATAAGCGAATTTCTCAGTTGGCATATTTAGGAAGTCCTTTCAATGCTCAGAGTTCCCCTGTGTAGTCAGGGTACCTCAGGGATGGATGACTTGTTTGGCAAGCCCCACTAGAGCTATGAACGGGGTCAAGGGAGACACCCCCTTCCCCCGCAGCCTCCTGGACAGGTCTCCAGCCTGTAACTATTTGCCAGGTACCCAGTACAAGCGAAGGCAGAAATGGCTAGCATTAATTATGGAACCTCCACGTCCCTTTTTCAGCCAGGCATTGCTCAACTCTGACCTAACAGCAGCTCATAAGGAGATTATCACTTAAGTAGCATTTTACTAACCCACAGGCCATCACTGCTGAGACACAGTGAGCAAGGTTCAGCAGGGACAAGGCAAGGAAGGCCAGAGTTAGCTGTCCCACCTCCCACCTGGGCCCTGTCTTTGACACATGTGATCTTGGGCTAGCTATAGTCTGTCCTTCTCCAGGCCTTGGTGCCCCAGCAATGGAACTAAGGAGTTGGTGGGACCCTTTCAATACTCAGCTTCAGGTACCTTTTCCATCTACAGACTAGGCTTCTTCCTGGATAGCCTAGACAGCTTATTTAAGGGCTGGTTTCAGCCCTCTTCCCCCACCACCTGAACGACATCCATCTAAGTAGTATGTCCTCATCTTGCTGTTTGCAACTGTCCCAACCATGAGATGGTTTCTTACTGGGGCTGCTCAAGTTGACCAGCAAGAGGCCTTGGTGGGGAGTCTTCCTTCCCCTGCTGAGTCCATTCAGAGGAAACAGCAATGGAATCAAGTCAGGTCAAGTATTTCTGTCCTAACTGTTCTAGATCAGTTTCCATAGAATAACAGGAGGGAGTTGCTTTCAAGGGTGGGAATGCAAGCCTTGTTAACTTGGTGCTAGGTGCCATCACTGGAATCTGGCATGGATACTGCCTCTGATTAGCTCAAGGTGTGCCAGGTGGGCAGAATCCATGACATCCAAGAACAGATGGAGTCCAGGGCCAGGATGACTTCTTCCTGGTGGGAGGTTCCACAGAGCAGTTGAGGTTGGAACCATGCCCTAGGTTTTCTAAGTCAAGAACAAAAGCAAAGAATTCCAGTTGAGTGTGTTTCCCTGTGTGTGTGTGTGTGTGTGTGTGTGTGTGTGTAAGGGGGGGGTCACGGAGGAGGTCTCTCTGTGTGGAAAATAGGATGTGATTAGAAGAAAACGGGGTGTTGATGAAGTTGAGGTGGCAAGGTGACCCAGGGAGCCTCTCAAAGGGAGGTGATCCCATGTGGCTTGGTGGCTTGCGAGCTGACCCTGGAGGTATTTAGGCCAGATGGAAAGTGAAAGGGGTTCATGTGGGAGGGAGCCTTGCATCCTGGGAGCTCCCACAGGTGTGTGCTTTTCATGAAGGTTCGGATGCTGCCCTCTCCACAGACCTACCCTGTAGGGAGTGAAATCTGAACTATTCCCGAGAGCTGTGTGACCATCCACCCACCCCACCCCAGACACCTGCCTGCTCACTGTGTCTGGCCCTTTGCTCTTTTGCCATCATCCTGAGCCGCAGTGTGGGCGTGAGGTCAGCCGAGGCTGTGGCTGCAATTATGGCAGGTGATGTCAGGGGTCAGGACCCAGCGTCAGCCCCAGGAGGGTGGACCCTCTCAGAACCAAGCTTTTAGTTTCCAATAACTGGGCTGAGGTCCTGGCTGGGGCCCTACTTCACCCCTAAACCAACAAAGAACTCAACGGAGTTCCCCATTCAAATAGGCTATGTGGTCTCATCAGAAGTTCCCAGGGGCCTCTGTACCAGTCAGCCTGCACTGTCTCAAAGGAAGCAGGGACAAGGGCACTCTGTGGGTACCCACGGGGGAGAAGGAGAGGACACAGGAGGTTCAGATTGCTGCCCAGCTTGCCAGGTCAGGGAATGGGGTCCCAGGAGTCAGATGGTGAGCAGTCTGGAGAGAAGCATAGATCCTGAAGCCGGTACCCGCCACCTGAGACCTGTTCTTCCAAACTGCTGTGGTTTCAAAGGCTCTTTTCTCTCTCTCAGTTCAGGGAGAAGAAAAGAGAAACCCAAGAGGAGGGGACATGGCAGGGTGGTAGAGTTAGTGTGCCAGCCACACAATGGACCCTTCAGTGAGGTGAGCTCCCTCACCTGATTTACAAGACAGTTGGGTTTTGAAAGGCAAATGGGGCTTCCTCCATGCCAGAACAGAACATTTCCAGCTCCAGTTTCACTGGGCCTGGGCCCAGCTCTGTAATCAAGACTCTGGGAGAGGCTGAAGGTATGCAGGCCTGGAGGAGGGGCACCCAGCGGGTACCCAAATCTCCCTTGTACAGACCTG
The DNA here is from genome assembly GCA_030556225.1 of Cricetiscus sungorus. NCBI lineage: Eukaryota > Metazoa > Chordata > Mammalia > Rodentia > Cricetidae > Cricetiscus > Cricetiscus sungorus. The sequence continues at coordinate 54,081,617 of JANBXA010000734.1, forward strand.
AATCAGAGTCCAGAGAGGGAAGGGACCCGCCCCTAGAGCAGGTGCGTGCCTCAGAACTCAAGCAGCTCCTGAGATCAGTGTCCCAGCACTGTGTTGGCAGACTCCAACACCCCGCATTTATTTTTGAGTCGTGGTGCTGATGTGGCACTTAGTGTGTGTGCACATGCTGTTCTAAGTACTTGGGAGATACAGCTCACTTAGCTTCACCGTCATCCTGGGAGACACATGGTGTCATCAGCCCAGTTCTACAGATGAAGTAGCTGAGAGCAAGGTAACTTGTACCAGAGTCTCCCAAATAGGCAGTGGCAGAGCCTGAACATGGTCCTGGTGTTCACACCCTAGCCTCATTTCTGGGACTTCTCAGGAAGAAACGTGGGGCAAATGCACTGTGGCTTTGTGGTACCAGAGGCTGCACACACAAATCACCCCCTTTCTTTCTGGAAGGCGGTGGAAACACAGACAGTGGTGTCTGGCCTACTCTGCTCTGGGCTCAGGCCTGAGTCTTTTCCTGTTTGAATCTCAGTTCCCTTTGCAGTGAAGTAGATCCAGGTGGTCTGGATGGCTCAGAAAGCCCCCGGGGCTCTATCCACTTGTAGTTTTATTGAGCCCCTCCTAGCTGTCTCGGTGCCTGATGGCACCAAACACTTCAGAGAGTGGCATGTGGGGTTATGCAACTGTTAAGCCTCAGTGTCATGTGACAGAGTCTACTAGAACACTTGAAAAGCAGCTTTGCCACAGAGGATTCCAAACTTGTGCACATGGGGGGAAAAAAAATGAGGCCTCGAAACTTAGTGTCTCTCACTCTGGAAAAACTCGAGCTTATCATGAGATTGCTGCCCTTGGACTCCCTCGGGAAAGGAATGCCTCATGCGCTAAAAGTGTCTGCTGTTGACTGATTCCCCAGCCCTGCCCTTTCTCTCTCAGCGCAGTCAAGTGGGTGCCGCACTGAGCTCAGCCAGCTCCTGGCTCAGACGGCCCCTGTGCTTGGCATTGGGAAAAATGAGCATGGTAATGGCGAGCCATGCGAGTGAAGCATGCCAGCAACGGCGGGCAGGTTCTCACACCGTTCACAGACCTGCCAAGTTGATGCGTCAGGTGGTGCGTGGACCATCCGGTCCTCTGAGAGGGTTCAGCATTCAGCTCCGTCCTAAGATGGGGAAACTGAGGCTTAGAGGACTGAGGGTTGGGTTGAAATAGCTCAGTGCCTCCTAAGCAGGAAGACTTGATTTTGATCCCCAGAGCCCAAGTAAAAATGGCAAGAGAAGAGGCTCTCCCCTGAATTCCTGGTGCTGGGGGAGGGGGAGGGGCAGGGAGACCGAGGTGGATTCCTGGAGTTCATTGGCCAGTCAGTCTAACCACTCAGTGAAATCCATGTTTAGTGAGAGACCCTGTATAAGTAAATCAGATGCTTTGGCTTCAACAGACACAGGAGCAGGCAGGCAAGGGTAGCAGCATGGGCATGTTCAAACACACACACACACACACACACACACACACACACACACACACACACACACAAGAGAGAGAGAGAGACAGAGAGAGAGAGAGAGAAGAGAGAGAGTTAAAATATATCAAGAAAAATTGAAGAGGCAGCCAACAAATGATTTATTAATACCTCTTGTTAACAAGACTTTGAGGGGAAATTGACTATTTTTAAAAGGCTATTTACGGGAGAGAAGGTAGATTAATCCCAACCTTATAAAGAATTGGAGCCTAAGAGTTGATTTAAGTCAGCTGTTGAAAATTTGTGATACAGTATCACAGAAACACTAATGAAAGCAGGCTCTCTGCAAGGCCTGAGATAATATGATTCTGTATAGATATGTCTTGCATTCCAGGGTTCAGCATCTCATGGAAATTGTGTCATAAATCGCCACAAAGATCTTGTGATCGAGCCCCACAGTGGCAGGAATCAATATGGGGAAGCCTACAACTCTTCAGTGGTGAACTGCATTCAGCAGAACCTTTCTGGGCTTATGTGTTAAAGATTCTGAAAACAAGGGGTGTACATGCATACATACATACATACACACATACAGGTACATACATACATGCATGCTCACATACATCATGCACATACATGTATATGCATATACACATACAGAGACACATATGTACATATCCATATGTACATACATATGCACATGCATGCACACATACACACTCGCGCACACGCACACACACACACACACACACACACACACACACACACGCAACCATATGCATACAAAATACAGGAGAAAGACCCTAACTGTGGCATCCTCCTAGACATAATGCTGTTTGGTTGGTACTATCTTTGACCAAGCCATCATCCAATCCCATGAGTTTCATGACCTTAGTATAGTGATGAAAAATCAACAATGGCAAGACTGTGAAACCGAGAGGGGGGGAAAGCTTACCAAAAGTCACACCCCTGAGTCAGCGGCAGGGTCATGGGGAAGACCTGGGCCTTCCTGTCACAACTCAGGGCTTCCTCCAGGTCTAACTCTGCAGAATGGCACATCCTCCCATACCACAGATTAGGCTCTGCACAGGGCACAGGGCTGGCCTGGCCATCCCAGGAGCAGCCAAGTTTGGCCCATGGGGCTGTGATGCTCCCTTGTAACACAAAGCGGCAGAATTGCAAGCCCAGGACAGAAGTAAACAGTTGGAATGGAAAGAAATAAATCTCTCCTCTAAAAATAGGCTCCCATCCTTAGAAACACTGCTTAGTAGTGTGTGCAGAACTAGGGATGGGCCTGGCCAGCAAGGATGAGAGTCAGGCCGGGCTGCAGTGTCCCTACCCCACCCTAGCTCGTGACACTCCTTCCTCACCCTACTCCATTCTCCATGCTTCCCAGTGTCCCTTCTTTTCTGCCACTAGAACCAGAGGTCAAGAGTCCTCCCGTACTACAAGACAACCCTCTCTAACTCCTGGAGCCTTGCTGCCCCCAGCATGGCCTCTCCTCCACAGGAAACAGGGTGCTTGCTTTCTATTGTGACATATTTAATAGCAGGGGAAGAATACACTACAACACCTACATCCCCACTGCCCATGTTGAACAGATCTTAAGCTCTTATCTTCCTTGACTCATACCATCCTTAAAAAGGAAAGATAACTGTGGCTAAAGCCTGGAGCCAACATCTCATCCTTAGCCTGTTCTCCATTCCTCCCCATTCCCCTGAGCACTTTCTTCCCCAGAGGAAGCAAACCAGATACCCATAGCACCAGTGGGGGATACAGATGAAAGAGAGAAGTCTGTGGTTACCATGGCTCATCTTTTATTTTTCCCACCTTTGAAAAGAGTTGTATACAATAAATCCACAGTGTATAAAAAGATAAACTGAACAGAAAAAGAAATTTCACATGCCACAAACATAAGCCATATCCAAAACGATTACACAGAGTAACTGACGTTGGCTCCATGTCAGAAACAATAGGGAATGGTAGGGACTAAGGTTCCTGGGAGTTTGTCTAAAGGGCACCTGCTTTTGGCTCTGCCAGTTGGTGCCCACATGAATATACAGATTCAGAATTGTCATGCCAGATAAAATGTTGAGAGGTCCTGGAAATCTGGCTTTTCATGTGCAGGCTCCTGGTTTTAAAGCATTGGTAATTTATTGGAACACTCAAGACCAAACCAAAAAAATCCAAGCTTCTGTATTTCTTTGGGCCATAGATTTTTAAAACTATATTTATTATTTTTTATTTTGGGCCATAGATTTCTGTCTTCTGCTCTGTATGACAAGGTTTTGGTTTTATTTTTCATTTAACACACATATGCACAAACATACACACATTGATGTATGTGTAAGTATGGTTATAGCAAAAGGACCTTGGCTGATAGAAAAATGACTCAGCAGATACAGTGCTTCCTGTGTAAGCATGAAGACCTGAGTTCCAATCCCCAGCACCCACATGTCTGACTGCGGATGCTTGTGATACTGGAATGGGGAGTGGGGAGCAGTGGACCCTAGGGCTTGCTGGCAGCTATTCTAGCTGGCCAGATGAGCTCTAAGTTCAGTGAGAAGCCCTGTCTCGAAAAGTAAGGTGAAGTGACTGAGGAAGACATGCCAGCATCAGTGCCTGTTACACACATGTGCACATGTGCACAATTCATACAGCAGCACACACACACACACACACACACACACACACACACACACACACACACACACACACACACACAAAGAACAAAAGAGAAACAAAGAGCCCTGAATGTTGCCTGGCATACAGTTTGGATCTAACAAATGTTTGTTGCTCCTAAATGTTTGATTTGTTAACTAACTATCTCTAAGCTTTGTGACACTCAGAGCCACATCATTGTGTAACACTGCCCAGAGGTTGAAGGAAGTAGAGCCTGGCTTGTGATCTGGTTCTCCTGCTGGGCCCACCTGGCTTCCAGGATGTAGGCCTAGGGCTCAATGAAGAAGGATGGTCTGTTTGTCAAGGGGGCCTGGGCAGTCCAGCATGGGGCCTCAATGAAGTCTTCCTCTCCTGGCTCTCTGTTCTCCAGCACCCATCCTGGAGGTTATATCCATTGCACCATCCTGTGATTTGAGGGGTTGTGGGGCTTAGTCACAGTACCCAGACCAACAGAAGCATGCTGTGCACTGCCCCCCCAACACACTTTTTTTTTTTTTTTTTTTTAGACATGACTGATTTCTTTGGCAAAGGTAATACAATAGTTTATTTTCGTTACCATGGAGAATCAGGTTAAGGGCCACTCTATGCATGGCTCACCATCCATCCCCAGAGCTCTGCAGATCCTTGAGCACACTCATTATAAACAGTGTCATTTGTATGCAAACATGGGCCGCCTGCCCTGTGGCTTTTAAGCCTGAAATCATTAGCACAGAGGACCTTTTTAGATTTCCTAACAGTTTTCAGGAGTCTGCAGTCCTTTGTTATAGTACGTTGTGTGCTGGGACAGCTGTGCACACGCTCACATCTTAAGCCCACGGAGGTCTAGCCTGGGAGGTGTCTAGCAATGATGGCTGCAGAAACTTCATCTCTGGCTTTTGGACACTTGTTTGCAGGTTGTGAGGCCCCAGGTAAGGATCTGTGAACCTCTGCTGTCCTTTGGAGGCATGTGGGTGTGACGGTCAGACTAAGATGTTGCACACCTCAGTCTGATGTGTAACAGGAAGGTGATGTTTATAAGGCCAAAACTAAGCTGCCTGTTGTGGCACACGCCTGTAATCCCAGGACATTAAAGGCATGTGCCACCATGTCTAGCTTAAAAACATTTTAAATTAAAAACCCATGGGCGTGCCTCTTTCTCTAGCCCAAATGCCAGGGTGGGCAGAATACTACACAAAAGGAAGTCCCGACTTCCTCCATGTGGGATTTTAGTATGATAGCAAACTTGGATCAGCCATAGCAACCTAGCAGCCCATGGATGAGACATACTTGCAGGAGAAGGGAACTCAGATTCCTTGGAGGACAGACAAATGGCTCCCCTTGTGTGCAGGCATCATGGGGTCCACCACTACAGGTGATGCACAGCCTGGTAACAGATCACTCTTGGCTGTCCAGTGGAGTGACCCCTTTAGGATGTTGACCAAGATGTATTTAGGGAAGGACTAGCAGTGACTGAGATTTCTCTTCATTATCTACTCCACCCCCTTCAGCTCCCATGTCTTTCTCCACCTGGTTGGGTCGTGACTCTATAACCTTGCACATTGCCTGGACACATACTAATAATGCTCACTCAGTAGATGTTTGTTGAGTCATTTTTTTGAAAAGCAAATAAAAGCTATATTCTCCATATACGTGGTCATGACATATTCTCGTGGCTACCAAGATGGTGATGAGGACTCTTCCACATATTAGCTGGCTTGTGTCTGCGAGTAAGTTTTGGCTCTAAGCAAACCTGATAGGTGAATTTTCTCTCTATTTTTTCATTCATGGTTCCTTTGTGTCCCACAGCACGTTACGCTGTAGAACACAGCAGCGTTTTCAGACCAGCTGGCTCTGACCTATTCAGTCCCAATGTCCCTGCTGGCCCAAGCCTGACAATAGCCTCCCTTCTCAGCATCCCGGGAGTGCTTGGGTTAGTTGTTTCAGCTATTTTGATAATACTTTATCACTGAAAAAAGCAAAACAAAAGAACAGAATAGTCCTTTTTTTTTTTATTTTGGATGTTAGCCACACATCATCCAATTTATCCATTTAAAGTAGACAGTTCGGTTTTTAATGTTTAAAAACATTTTCATCACCTCAGAAAGAAGCTTCTCCATGACTTGTTGCCCAGCCTCGCTCCTTCTCATTTGTCTAAGCCCAGGCCTGTGTAATGAAGCACTATGGAGTGGAGTACAGGGCTCAAGCACTAGAACCACGTTTTCCAAGTTCTGGAGGCTTGGGAGCCCCGGGATAGAGTCTGCAGGGGGTGGGGGTGGGGGTGGGGTTTGGAGGACTCGTTTCTGGCTTGGGATCAGCTGCCTTCTCTCTATGTCCTCTTGTGACAGGTGGCTGACAGCAAGTCTGTGATGTCTCTTCTTGGAAGGAGACTAATCTTTCTTATTGGATCAGGGCTCTGTCCTCATGGCCTCTCCAGATACAGTCATGTTGTGGGGTGAGACTTGAGTGTGTTATTCAGGGGTTGGGGACATAGTTCAATCTGTAACACCAGCGGTGGAGCCACAATTTAGGTACTTTTTGTCTTTATAGACTGAACTGTTTTGGACATCACATTGCAGGAAGTCATGGCGTTGGCCTGGTCCAGCTGCTTGAGAGGCATAAGTCATAGGGTTTTCAGGCTAGAGTCTGTGGCTCCTGGGGAACTGAGGCGCTCACTGAGGCAGTGAAGCCTTCAAGCCACCTGTGTATCTGTGTTCCCTAGAAGTCAGCAAAGCATACAGAAGCTTGTTAATTAATCTTGTGTACCCTGTATAGCCTGCAAACTTCATAGCATCCTGGCAACTACAATTGTATTGACCCTGGCAACTCCATTATTAGTTTGTTTCTGATAAGATAAAAAGTCTGATTGCTTGCAATAAACTTGTCTCAGCCTCAGTCATGCTGAGACCCCTCCCCCCAAGCAGACCTGGTGTTAATTTCCATGGATCATATCAGGAGACCCTAGCTCAGTAAGTAAGCTTTGGTACTTACACCACATAAATTACAGCATATAATAATGGCTTTTGTATCTGGTTTCCTTCACTTAGCATGTTTTCTGATCCACTGTTTATTTCCATGGTTTGGAAGTTTTCAGTAGCAAAGATCTACCATATTTTATTTATCCATCCATCAGTTGATAATTTAGCATACTTATGTTTTTGGCCACTATTAATCATGATTTATGTACATCTGCATACAAGTTTTGTGGTTAACTTATGGTCTGAATTCTTTTTCATTTCTAAATGCAACTTCTGAGCCCTATGGTAATTCTATGTATAGCTTTTTCAGAAACCTACAGACTGCTTTCCAAAGAGCCCATATATTGTCACATGTCTACCAGCAGCCAAGGTCCAGTCTCACCACATTCTTGCCAACACTTGTCATCTGTGCTTTTTATTGTGCCTGTCTAGTATGAGTTGCATTTTGTTGACGGCTGGAGGCGCTGAGCCTCTTCTCATGTGTTTAGTGGACATCTTTGAGAGCCATTTCTGGTTTGGTTTGGCTTTACTTTGAGACAGGCTCTCACCATGAATCCCAGACTGACTTCAAACTCCCTATCCTGTCAGCTTCAGCTGGGATTAAAGGCATGTGTTGTCAGGAAGGTTTTATGATGAAAACATTTATCTCCTTTATTTTGTGTGTAGGGGCTGTATGTGAATACATGTTCCCGTGTGTGCGTGTGGTGACCAGAAGTCAATGACTAGTGTCTTCCTCATTTGCTTCCCACCTTATTTTTTTAGAATAATATTTAGTTATTTGGATGGTCCACACACTTATACAAGGTATATTGATCACATCAAGCCACCATTACCTCCCGCTAATTCCTCCTAGTGCCCCTCATTCCATGTCTCTCCTAGCTTCGTGTTCTCTTTTTATTTTTGTTATTAATAACCCCCCAGTCCAATTAGTGCTGTCCATATGCACACCCACCCCATCTTTTTGCAGCAAGGTCTCTCTCCCACTCAATCTGGAGTTCCCCAGTCAGGCTAGGTGGCTGGCCAGCAAGCTCCAGGGGCCATCCTGTGTCCACCTCCCATGCGCCAGGGACTGCAGACACCCACTGATTTATGTGTGTGTAAGGGATCTAACTTAGGTCCCCATGCTTGTGTGACAAGCATTTTACTGACTGAGCCATCTCTCCATCCCCCTCATCAGGAATTTTATGTGTTCTTTGAAAAGTATCTTTTCAGCTTCTTTAACTATTCTTTAAATTTTTTGTCCTCTATTATTGAGTCCCAAGAGAAACGCATGCAGTCTGTGTGCTCTTATCAGATATGTGATTTAAAAGCATTTCTCCCAATCTGTCTCTTTGCCAGTGTCCTTTGAAGAACAAATGTTTTTAATTTTGGTGAAGTCCATCCAGGGCACTTATTTTTTTTCTTCTGTTGCTCATTGTTTTGTGTCATATCTAAGAAACCATTGCCCAATCTAGAGCCTGAAGATTTATGTCTACACTTTCTTTTAAGAATTTTATAGTTTTAGCTTTTACATTTTGGTCTTTGATCCTCTGTGAGTTAATATTTATGTATACTATGAGATCATATGCTGTTTTTGAAAACAAGGTTCAAGTTATAAATAATTAAGAGTTTTAAAAGATGTAACTCTTTGATTTTAACTGAAGATTCTGTGATACTTTTTCAATGTAGCCTTTAATGGAAAGAAAATAAACTTTGAGCCCTAATAAGGCGGACATGGCCACAGTGTTCTTTAAAAAGTTGATGAGCTAAGAATCACTAGAAAATACTTTTGAAATTTTAGTTTTTAAAACTGGACTTCTTTGATTAAATATTTAACCTAATGAAGCCATGTTTTAGTATGTTATATATAACTAATGTTCTTACACACATTAAAAACATCTTTCCTCTCATATTCCATGTCTTTGGTTTAATACAGTGGCTCTCAGCCAGGGCAGTGCTCCCCCAGATAAGACTGCAGAGTTTGGAGATGGTTTTGGTGTCACAGTACTGCTGGCCTCTAATGGCACAGAAAGCAGAGTGACTATGACCAGGGCATCAGAGCAGCTGCCGTGACCCTGTTGTCCAGATTAACACATCATGATGCCAAGGCTGAGAAACTGCCCCAGCTAAGTCAGGGTCTTCTGGTAGCAAGGTCTGAAGGTGATGAGAGTTTGAAACCCTTTTCCAACCTCATGGGTTTCTCTCACTACAGTACTGAGCCCCAACCCATTAAATCTTCTCTGGTAGCCTCATGGGGTGTCACAGATGTGTAATTATAACATTGAGGAGGCTGAAGGAGGAGGATGGAAAATTGTCCACCTCTCTTGGCTACAAAATGAGTATCTTCTTTTAAAAAAAATAGAATAAAGCAATACAAAACAAAGAATGATGAAGATGAAAATCCCTACATGCCCGTTGAGGGGACTATCAGGAACATACTCTCAGGGACCAACTTATTTCATATTTGTGTGTCTTGGCTTCTAAAATATATTTGGATAACTTTTTTATGTTATCCATATTTTAAATGACTGGCCTTCTGCTAAAGTGTATCTTATCTGATGATAAAATAATGGGAAACTATCACTTAGCGGCGTTAAATATATCAGTGCTGCTGGAGAGATGGCTCAGTGGTTAAAAGAACTGGCAGCTCTTTCAGAGGTCCTGGGTTCAATTCCCAGCACATACATGGTAGCTCACAATTTTCTGTAACTCCAGTTCCAGGGGCTTTGATACCCTCACATACAGACAAAACACCAATGCACACACAATAAATGCATAAATATCAGCACTGGCCAATCTTTCATATTATTTAATTTTAATTTTCCCCAGATATATATGAGACAGCCACCATCATCATTATTTGCAATCCATAGCCATAGAAGCCATAGCACATGAGCTCAGGGGTGCTTGGTGAATGCCATGCAGTTGTACCGCCATTAGTCTGTGTCAGCATTTAGATTGGATGTGACCTTAACTGTGAAGCACAGGCATGTCACAAAGCAAGTGGGTCACCTTCTATGGATAGCATGGGTCACCTGCTATGGATAGCTATAGCAGACAGTAAGGAGCACCCTTGCCCACCATACCACGAGAAGCCCCTGCCACAGAATAGGAGTAGGCCCCACATCTATCTTTAGGAAGTGTCATATGATCTGTACCTGCCTGCAGAAGCATGGCTCATCCATCGTCACAATGGATGCTGTCTGTGAGTCACTGCTTCAGGGGAGTTGTCACTCTTGTGCTGGTCATTTGTATTCTCTCAGATCATTTCAGGATTATCTGTCTGCCTGCTGGTCCTCTTCTCATAAAATACCCAGGTTCCCAATGTCTCTGGCCTATGTCCATTTGCCTGTATCCCAGCCCCCACTTTTGAACCCCTTATCCCCCCCCCAGCTTTGCAAATTGTAGACCCTTGTGACTCAGTGTGGTACCACACCCTGCTGCTATGGAGACAACAGCATGTGTTAGGCAGTGGGTAATTTGCTTCATGCTATTAGCCTGTGGTGTCTCTCTCCCAAACTCCATCCCAGTGGGCATGCAAGTCCTGTGTGTCCTCATCCTCTCCTCTAGGGGTCTTCAAGAAAGGATTCGAGACTATTGTGAGTAACAAGAAATAAGCACTTTGAGGAGACCATATTTGAGAATAAGCACTTTGAGGGGACCTAATTTTGAGGTAGGAATGATACCAATTTAGTCAATGTGAGGATGCAGCTAAGGTTGCACACTTGCCTCTGAGACATCCCCTTCTAGTTCTCTAAATGTAAGGGGCACAGAATGCATGAGGATTAGAACGAAGTCTTCCTCTCCCCCAAATCTGAGGGAATACCCTGGGTTTGTTCATATTCTAGCCCTGAAACTCCTTGGGCAGTCTTTCTGTGCTTTGGGCCTCAGTTTCCCCTTGAAGGGAGGGTTATATAATATCTGGTCTCTAAGCATCCTTGCAGCTTTCATCATCTTTGATTCTCTAAGTGCTAGGAGCTGACTTAGGTGAAACCAATTCAAGGGATTGGAATCCTGCTAAATAGGAATTTACTTTGATAATGGGCCCCCACCTAGAAGCCTCCCCAAGTCTGAAGAGGAGAACACAGCAATTGGCTGATGCTGTCATTCTTGAGAGACTCATCTCCAGAGGCATCATTTCAAATATTTAACAGTCAGTTCTCATGAGCACAGACCCACTGGAGCCCAAAAGTCCACAGAGACTGTGTGCTGAGTCTGCCTTACCCGCTTGGTAGTTTTGTCTAGCCTTTCTTAGGCTTGTTGGGGGTTCCTTCTTTGGTTCCATTCAAAACCCTACCAAGCTCCCTTTGGCTTCTCTCTCTGATCATTTACCACACTGTAGCATCCAAACACTGAATAATTTTGCATCCAAGTATTGAATTCCAAGAATCTCTAGACTGCTCAGCCTGTGTTGGCCGCCCTGTTAATGCCACACATTTAAAAAGTGTTACAGGTTAGGGACACCACCGGACTGAGCCCCACAGCTTCTCTCTGCCCCTTAAGTGCTGTGTGACCTGGGACAAGTCCCAGCCCTTCTCCAGCTTTCTGGTTCCTCACATAAAAAAGGAAAGGACTTGGCTGGATTCTCCAGCTCTCAGGCCCCTGCTAGTCTGTGTTGTGTTTCGGGAGAATTGCGTATCTATAGCTGCTGACTGCTCTCTTTCTCTCTCTCCTCCTCTCTCTCTCACCCACCACCCTATCTTAGAATGCACTGCTCCCTGCAGGCCTGAGGCAGAAGGATCAGACCACCAAGGCGCCCACAGGCCCCTTTAAAAGAGAGGAGCTTTTGGATCACTTGGAAAAGCAAGCGAAGGAATTTAAGGACCGAGAAGACCTGGTCCCCTACACAGGGGAGAAACGAGGTACTAAACAACAAGGCTCTCATGAGCTTGTCCTTCCTGAGGCATTACAGAGGGCCACTTGTGTGTCCTACCCTGTGTTGGGCCAAATGTACCTGGGCCTCTCTTGTGTCCTTCCTGTCTGAACAGGAAACAGCCCCTTCCTCCCCAGAGCATCATTCTTGGTGTATATTCAGTTGGAGATAGTTTGAGGCAAAAAGCTCACCCAGACAACCAAAATGCCTCCTCAGATCCTTCTTAGCTAGGGTTCATCGGCTGTTTTTCATTAAAACCTAGATACTTTTGAGAGAAAAAGAAAGCTATTGCTAATGGTATCAGAATATGAGACCTCAACAAGGACCATTCTGTGGAAATGAGGGGCAAGGTAGACAGCCCAGCTCCTTCGATTCTGCTTTCTCTAAAGTCTCTTTCTGGCACTGGTAACATCCTTCCTTCATCTCTTCTCCCGAGACTCTCTGCTCCTTCCAAATACATCTAGAAGTCTCCATGGGATCACAGACACTCTAAGACTGGCAATCTGCCTTCCAGGTCATCCCGACTTTCAGATCATCTTCTTGCGTGGCACGCTCTCTACTCTCTGCCTGATTATCTGCAGATTCTGTGGAACAGAAGAGCGATGAATATGGTTAATCAAAGTTTGAGTTCTGTTTTTCAAAACTTATAGACTTTTTATACCACAAAAACTTAACACATGTCCCCAAGCCCTGAGTACTCTGCCCTGCCCCAAGTTCTATGCCGTCATGGATGTGCCACCCTCCTTCGTAAGAGACACAGAGGTTAGAAATGGTCTATAACTCACGACTTCCTAGCTGTGAGAGCTCAGTTTGCATCTTCTGGCAAACAGGGATGAGAAGAACATTCCCAGTCTCCTAAGGCTGTTAGGACCCACCCTGGCATGGAGAAAATATCATGGAAGCATTATCTATGGCTTCCCTGCCCATCACATTCCATCCGTACTGACCTCTCTTTCAGGAACATTGCCCCTGTCTCCTTTGACAAGGTGTACTGCCACTCTCTGCTCCCCTCTTGAGTGTTTTCCATCTCAGGCACCTGGGTGTGTATTTCAAGTCACATTCTGTCTGCATCTCCTTTATCATCATCATCTCTCAGGAAGTGGTCCCTGAGAGTTGCGATGTGGGTGATTTTTGCCTCCGTGGTAGCCCCAGCAAGCACAGACACAAGCCTTCAGTAGTTCTGAGCAGAGAGTGGGATGAGTATGCGTTCAAGGTGATGAATGTGTGCCAGTCCACTGATATGCTGCCTCAGCCCACAGGCCCATGAGTGTCCTGTATCTTGTCACATCCCCAGGACCCAACTAACACTTTGCACATAAAAGGTGCCTCATGAATTTTTGTTGAATCAACATGTACCCGATTCTCTTTTCAGTCCTTCTCACCGTCCCTACCTATAAGAATATAAGCATGCTGACCCTGGATCTGTGTCTAGAGCTGTCCCTTTTGTGTCTCTGTTGTTATCAGCAGCGTGCCTGAAGCCATGTGGCTGCCTAATGACAGAATGTGAAAGCAGACATTGTGGAGGGATTCTAACCATTGTAGGCTCTGGGATTAGAGCTTCCAGGCTCTCCTGGAAACTTGTAAAGTCCAAGAGACTTGAAAACCATTCGAACCACAAAACTTGGAAGAGTGCTGGTCTGAGACTTCTGGAGAGGGTAGTAAGAGGGGGTAGTGATGGTGGGGAGGAGCTTTGCTGAATGGACCCAACAAAGAATGTGTGCTTTAGTGATGTTTTCGCCCAAGGACCTGTGCCGTAAGCAGGGCTGTCTGGCTCCCACAGCCCCACCTGCACATTTGAAACCTAGGTAAACAGAGGCTATGAGAGTGTCAGCAGCCAACACAAGGGAGCAGTAAAAAAGCTAGAATCCAGTGTTTCCATATGGCAGCAAGCTTAAAAAGTCCAACAGCAGCATCAAGAATGTAACTGGGGTTGGAGAGATGATTTGGAGGTTGAGTATAGCTTTTCTTCCAGAGGACTCAGATTCAATTTCTAGCACCCACATGGTGTCTTACAAACGTCCATAACTCCAGGTCTAGAGGATCCAATGAGGATCCACTTCTGGCCTTCAGGGGAACCAAGCTTGCATACAGTGCACAGACATCCATTCAGCCAAAACACCTATACACATAAAATAATAATATTTTTAACAGAATATACTTGATTGTAGCAGAAAATCTTATGGGTAAAATAAGTAGAGATCTTCACAGAGTGCCTAGGGCCAGAGACCTTCCAACTCTAACTGGCATCTCATGCCATTAGCCCAGGCTTTCCTGAGAATTTAATCCCCCAAACTGGGCCCATAGCTAGCTTAGGCTGAGGGAAACAGCACCCAGTCACTCCAAGAGTCTGTAAGATAATGCTAGGAGCCATACACCTATGCAAAGATCTTGAAGAATTCAGAGCATGAGTTATTCCCATTCAAGTGGGGAGATCAGAATAGAATCCCACACAGGATATTTTCATCTGAATTCTATTTGACTGCATATGCTGGGGAGTTCAATACATAAAAATGACAGAAACCTAGTTAAAGTCTGATCAGTCATCTACCAAGTGCTAGGAATCAAGGTCCTCTCTAGCTTTTCATTCTGTCTCCCTTGTAACATATCTCATCTTCATACTCCATTCTGTTCACATTTCAGCTAGGGAGAGAAAGAGAAGAAAGAAGGTTAAACCCCTCATATGAGAATCACGAAGTCACCATCTTCAGGGGAAGGGCCTGCAGCAGGAGGTTAATAAACCACAGATCTTAAATATTTACTGAATGTTCATTTACACGTTGCATCAGTCATGTTCACAGCCCACCTACAGCCCCAGCTCTTAGACATTTTCTTTTCCTTGTATGTTTCTGCCTTTGCTTAGAATCTGACATCAGCATGGAGTTTCTCATACATTTTCCCTAGTGATTTTATTGTGTGCTTTGCTTGCAGAAGTAAGTGACATTTGCTATTTGCTATAAGAAAACAAAGTAATTGCACTGATCCCACATCAGGGTGGGTTTTTCTATACATTCTCCCCATATTCTCTTTTCTTTTCCCAATCTGCTTCTGTGGAATAGCTTATTCTGGCTATCACCTACAAGTGAAACCACCAAACTTCCTCTCTGTCTCTGTCTCTGTCTCTCTGTCTCTCTGTCTCTCTGTCTCTCTCTCTCTCTCTCTCTCTCTCTCTCTCTCTCTCTCTCTCTCTCTCTCTCTCTCTCTCTCTCTCTCTCCTCAGGGTTCCAGGGTTTCTCTGTGGCTTTGGAGCCTGTCCTGGAACTAGCTCTGTAGACCAGGCTGGGCTCAAACTCACAGAGATCTGCCTGCCTCTGCCTGCTGGGATTAAAGGCGTGCACTATCAATTCCTGGCCTGGTTCTCTATTTTTGATACTAGGCCTTTGTCAAATATATCATTTGTGAACATTTTACCCACTCTGGAAATTGTCTTTGCACTTTCTTGATCATATCCTTTGAGACATGAAACCTTCAATATTGAATGAAGTCCAAAATGGTCTCTTGTTGCTTGTGGTTGTAACACGATTCCATTGCTACTTCTAAGCATGCTATTGTTTTCTTTACAATGTCCTGGTTTTAGTTCTTTAGGTCACTGATCTATTTGCTTCATTTTTGCATATGGTGTAAGGTAGGGTCTGACTCCATTCTAATATACATGAATATATCTAGTGACCCAGAACTTGCTTAATAGATATAGTGTATTGTTGACAATAATTTGCAAATATGTTTGGCTTTTTTCCTGGGCTCTTAATTCTGTTGTTTGTTATGTTCATCCTCATACTAACTAGTACATCATTAGCTTTGTGCTTATGCTTTGAAATTAGTGAGCATGAGACTTCTAATTTTGCTGCTTTGGGGGACTGTTTTGGTTATTTGTGCGTTGTTGCTTTTCCATAAAAATCTAAACATTAGCTTTTCTGTTTCTGTGAAAAAAATTTCTGAGATTTTGAAGGGGATTGTGTTTTATCTTAGGTTGCTGTAGGTAGTATTGCTTGCTTAATATTACAAAGTTTCTAATCCATGAAACCGGATTTTTTTCCAATATTTCTACTTTCTTTAATTTAATACATCGTAGTTTCCCATTATTTCTATTTTCTTTACCAATACATTGTAGTTTTCAGTGTGCATGTATTTAAACTTAATTCCTAAGTATTTTATTCTTTGGTTATTGCTGTGAACTGCTTGCCTAACTGCCTTTGCATATCCCTATTACTGCTATATGGAAACACCACTGATTTTATCCTCAGCATCAAATGTTACTAAATTGATTAGTTCTAATAGTTGTTGTTTGTTTTTTGTTTGTTTTTGGTTTTTTTGTTGTTGTCATTCTTCATTTTGGGTAGGGCTTTTGTTTGGTTGGCTGATTGATTAGTTGGCTTTTGGAATGCAAAGGTTTAGACTTTTCTCCATATAAGAGTATGTTATTTGTAAATAGAAACATCTTCTGTTTGAGTCCCACATGTTTCTTGTTCATGCCTATTCACTCTAACTAGAACTTCTAATGCAATGTTGAATGGCAGCAATAAAGCTGGGTATCCGAGTATTGTTCTTGATCTTGGGGGGCTCGTTTCCTTACTTCTGTGAGGCCCCAGATCTTAGACAGCTATTGTAGTCACTCCCTTCTGATTGCCCTTCCCCCAAACAATGCACGCATGCATAATCATAGACTACTTGACCCCAATACCACAGGCTAGTTACTTTATAAAGAAAAGAAATGTATTTCTCAAAGTTCTAAAAGCTAAGAAGTTCAAACGCTGGCAGCAGAGGCAGTAGTGGAGAGTGCTGTCCCTTGACCCATGCTAATATGGCGTGGAGGACCTCACTCAGGGAGACAGCCAGCGTGGATGCTCAGGTATATTTTCTTTTCCTTATAAAATCACTAATGCCATCCCAGGAGCCCAACTTTGTAACTTCAACTAATCCCAATTGCCTCCAGAAGCCCCGCCTCCACATACTCTTTAGGTATAAATTTGGGGGTGAGGTTCCCAGTCCACGAGCTTGGAGGGACACATTCAAACCACATGCAGTTTCTCAGGAACACAAATTTTTCGTGACAGTTTTCAAATTTGATTTTTTACAGGAAATTTTTCTATGACATATTCCTTCTTAACAATCTCCATGATCTTAAAAAAAATTTTTTTAACTTTATCTTGAGCTGTGTGCTTGTGAGTAGGAACCTGAGTGTGAATGCTGGCATTCAAAGCCAGAAGAGGGTCTTGGATCCTCTGGAGCTAGAGTTACTGGTAGTTTTGGTATGGGATATGGGTGCTGAGAATGAACTCAGGTCCTCTTCTAGAACAGTGGGCACTCTTAACCACTGAGCCATTGTCTGCCCCGTCCATACCTTTTGTAATTCCTGCTGGAATTCCCTGGTACAGACCTTTTCAACAGTCTTCTGCCAGTGGACACACAGTGGCCACTCTCAGAGCTGCCTCATTCCTCCCTTGCCCACTTAGGAGCATGACCCTTTAAGAGTAGAAGGTCCTGTGACACTAGGATGCATTCGGCTCGCTTTTATCTTTAGCAATCTGCGTGCGTTTTGTCTAGTCGGTTAAAGAATGTTTATAGGTTTTTCTCTCCCATCAGAATCTTTGGTGAAGGGATCTCAGGCCCCGCTGTAGCCACGCACCCTGACTGGCACCTTGTGTGTTTGCAGGAAAGATCTGGGTCCCCAAGCAGAAACCAATGGACCCTGTCCTGGAGAGTGTGACACTGGAGCCCGAGCTGGAGGAGGCCTTAGCAAATGCCTCGGATGCAGAACTGTGTGACATTGCAGGTAAGAGACATCTACCCCGAGGGCTTCTGCCTGTCTCCCTGAAGGCCTCCCATGTGGAGAGCCTTGTCTGCTTCATTTGAACATGAGTGCCCTCTCCACTTCTAACAAGGAATATAAGGGGGGAATAAAAAATACATCACTGAAAACCAAAATGAAGAAAGTAAAACTGAAACCATTAGAACACACCCTGTCACAGAACGACCTGTTGTTGCCGTGAGTCCACTCCCGAGGGGAATGGGAATGTAGTCCAGGGAGGGCCTGGATGAGCCCTGTCCTAGCCATTCCCACCAAATTCTGCCCAAGCCACCTCATGAAAGGCTTGGAGCAAAGACGGCTATGCTTTGAGGGCATCACCCTCGCATCTCTTATGCGCCCACCCTCTGCACCCTCTGGGTGCTTCTCTACCATCCTCACAAACACAAGGTAGTCTGCTATGGCAAACCCTCTGCTGTCCCGCCCGGTGTCTCCTCACCACTGTTGAGTCCCTGATCTGTGCACCCTGTGCCCCATCTCTCTGGGGTTCACTGCGGGCTGCACCTGGCACCCCGCCTGCCTCGCCACACTGTGCTCCGTGAGTGGGCAATACAGGGGGTGATACTGCAGACCAGTAGTATAGGAGAGGAGTGGGGTGATGGAGATGAGCCGGCAGTGTGGTTCAGGGAGAAGGACAGGTTGGGCCCAGAGACCAAGTAGGTGCTATGTCCTTAACAGAGGAAGAGGGCAGTGAGGGAAATAGTGAGTTCAGTCTGGGGCCTGTGGCATCTGAGTTACCCATGGGCCGCCCAGATGGAAACAGCTATGTACAGTGGTCTTATATTGGGCAGGAGGTTTCATTTGGACATGCTCGGAGGTGCCAGGCTTAAGGAAGAACACACGGCAGGTGGGGCTCGGGTTCAGGAATGGAGCAGGGCAAGTCTAACTTGGTCCCATCGACCAGTCACAGGTGGGCAAAGGGACAAAGGACTGAGTGAAGGCAGACAGACTGACAGTGAGAGATCCAAGAAGGCAGAATGGTGTTTCAGGCTGCCAGAGAGAGTGGAGCTGAGGCCAAGGCCAGACAGGACTGCCTCTGCCAGCCTTCACGGATGCTATCGTGGCTCTTGGTGGCATTGAGGCAGGAGGAGGGGACCGCAGATAGCCTTCCTCTGTTAGTTAGCAGTGGTGGTGGCCGTAGGTTGTGGCAGTGAAAGCCAGTTGGCAGGGACCTGAGGAGAGATGGGACAGAATAGACAGGTAGCCACTTTTTCCAGACAGCCCCTTTCCTCAACAGAAAGAGCTGGTATTGAAAGGCAAAAGAGGCAGGGCCCAAAGAATGGTTTTCAGTCTGAGCAGCACTGAAGGGCCAACTGGCCTCAACAGAAAGCCTGACACATAGCTCAGGAGCCAGGTTTGCCTCACGGGGCTCAGGGGGTTATCTAAGATGCCAATGGAGCCATACTAGATCCGTTAGTGTGCCCATGTATTTCAGCCACCCTCTTCCCCAACAGGTCCCTTGACTTCTGGTTAATCAGGGCAGCAGAGAGAGTGGACATGTTTTTCTCCTGCCTCTATTTACTCCCCAGAAGCTGTTTTTATCTCGCCTGCTCCTCTGAGCCCCTGCATGACATCATTGCCCTCATTAGGGCACGTGCAGATTAGTAAATGACCGCTGTCAGAGCAGGCTCCTGCTGCTGCTGCCTGAGCCTCAGCAGAGCAACCCTCCAAGTCTAGTTGAGCATCTGGCCCTGCTCTTGAAAACATTTTCCTTGTTGTTGTTGGCACACTGCAATGATCTGCCTAAGATCCCAAGCCCCTGTGATGTCTGGAAAGGAATGGGAGGCTGTATGTGCATCCCAGTGTTAACTGACTGTCCTTGGGGGCCTGTCATTATTTGACTTTAGCCATTACAAGATGGAAGTGCCTTTGGGGAAGGAGGCATGGAACATTTGCTAAGTGATGAACATGTCCCAGATGCTGTATAAGTAGCTCTCCATACAGCACTGTATTTATTGACCATGACAAATCCTATGAAGTAAATTCTATTATTGTCCCCATTTTACACCAAGACACCAGCTGTTCCTAGGCCCATGTCAGAATCAAGGAACTAAGATGATGCCAGGCTTTGTGGCTGTGGGTAAAAAGCAGTCAGGCAGTCAGAAGCAAGCTGTGCTGGATGACCAGAGGTGTTGGGTGTGGCAGCCCCATCAATCAAAAAGTGAAAATGTCAGGAGAGGGTGGTTGAACTTAATAAAGGAAGAAAAGCCTAGAGAGAGATGATGGATCTGCAGGCTGCAGGCCGCCTGGTCTACATGCTCTCCCCAGGAGGTGTTTCAATGAGTCAAGCCTTCACCAGGTTTCTTACACATGGCACCAGTTATCCAGAGATTTCCTACCCACTGGGTACCAGGCTGTGGACTTGGTTCTGGTGAAAAATATCCTAAGGAAACAGCTCTGTCCACCCTCCTGGAACTGGCATTGTACAGGCAAATGAGACATGATCAGTAAGGGTGTCACACTGGGTGTGACAAGAACAGGGAGAGCATGTGAGACACTTGGATTAAATGGCGGGTTCAAGGGAAATAAAGGAAGACAGGGAGACTGAGCCAAAACTCAGACAATTGGGGGTGATCTAGAGAAAGTAAGGTAGGGAAGAGGGAGGGAGGGCCAGGGTGGGACACTCAGACACAGTGAGAGCTCCCACCCAGGCCAGGGAAGTGCTTATGTAGCAGCCTCAGTATCTGAAAATGTCAGGAGCTTATAGGAGACCAGAAGAAGTGTGACACACTGACCCAGAGGTGACACAAGAAAGGTGCATCATTGACAATCCATGCCCTCACTCATTGAATTGATATGCACTGTGGAACACCTGTCCTTTGCTGAGATGAATGAGATCCATTCTTTGCCCTTGGGGGCCCAAGAGGTACGTAGGTCAGAAGTGTGTGTAGCTTTCAGTTTTAAATATGTCTCCACAGAGTGCTAGGTATAGCTTCATGGGACTCTGGCAATGCAAAGGTCTTGGCCTGTGGCCTAAGACTTTAGCTTAGAGGAGGCCAAGAAACTAAAGGGAATCAGCTGTGAGCACTTGAGATTATCAGTGCCTCCTACATCACTCGGGGATTTGGTCCTAGCTGGGTTTTAGAAACCCCTGCAGTAGCACAAGAATGAGGAAAGGAGTGGGGTGGGAAGACCCAGCCTTTGGAGGGAGTACCCACCCCCGAGGGGAACTGGCCAGCCCTACAGAGTCTGTCCCCTGGTCGTTGGTGACTTTCATGTCTGTAAGCACCCATCCTCCTCTCGTTCTGAGACTGTCGGGGGATGTGGCTTTTCTAGGAACAGTTCCCCAGCACCAAGTTCAGAGCCAGATTTTGCACCTGCACCTAGCATGTGAGAACACACCTTGCAGCCCTCCACCCAGGACCATTCACGCCTGTGGCAGCTGGAGAAGTCCGGATGTGTGCTGTGATCACACTGCATCCTGAGTGTGGAATTACAAATGGAAGGAGCCCTGCCAAGGCAGAGAGAGGAAACAGAACTCAATGTTCTTTTTCAGAGTTCAAAAATAGTCCTTTTCTAGTTTTGAGGAAGATCTAGACTTAAAAAAAAAAAAAAAAAAAGGAAAAAAGAAAGAAAAATAAATCAAGTCCCCATGTGCTAAAATCCTCCTGGCCGAGATCTACAAAGAAGGAAGCAACCCAAGATGTAAGGGTAGGGGTTTTCTTTGTGTCACTCACTCCTGGTGACACATGCACACAAAAATGAGCCCGGGTAGAAAGCCACAACTGTATGCCTAGGGCCAGTAGCCCCAGGCTGGTGGTGACTCCCTTCCCCTCTCCCCCCTCCCTTCCCCTCTTCCTCCCCTCCCCTCTCCCTCCCTCCTTCCCCTCTCCACACCCCTCCCCTCCCCTCTCCTTTCCTTCCTCCCTCCCTTCCTTCTTTGTTCCTTCCAGGAACCCTAATTTCCTCTGAGCTGCCAAGCGGTGGCCCGCCTCTTCAGCCTCCTGTATGCACATACCATCTCTCTGAATATGTTGTTAGTCCTAGAACTTTCTCCAGTTGAGGGGTTATTTTAGACTTTAGAACTCTGAGTGGCCCAGTAGACACAGCACTCCCTTATATACTAGGAGCCTCTCTGCTGAGTCGCATGGCTAACCATGTCCCTGTTAAGAGGGTCTTGTTGTAGAACACCGAATGAGCTAAAACTGTGAGCATTGTTGAGTGGCTGCTGTCCCATGGGAAGGTAAGAGTTCGGCATCCAAGCACGTGCCGTTTTGCAGCTGCAGAATCCAGGGAGACCAAAGAGGACATGACCTCTACAAGGTCACCGAGAAAAGTAAAACAACCCAGGGCGCTTGGCTCTTGGTCCCCTCACACTTCTCCGTGCCCCTCTCTAGCCCATCGCTGGATACCGAAACTCGAGCACCGAATATGTTTTCCATTTTTATTTATCATTTCTCTACCTCTCTGTATTCTCTGAACTGAGACAGGCATCCAGAAAGAAAAAGGAAAGGAAAGGTAGTGTGTTTCGTGTCATCCCCACCTTGGCAAACCTGAGAGCTCTGTGGAGCACCTCTCTGGAAGATGAGTGGATGCAATGTGACTCAGCCTCTGCTCCCTCAGCCCACGGAGACACAGCCTAAATTAAAACCTCGAGAGCTGGAAAAGCAGCAGCTGTCTCTATCCCCAGCCCTCCTCAGTGATGAGCCCAAGAGCCAGCAAGGCTAATTTTAGCAACGCCTCCTGGAGTGAGAAGCAGAAGGGGCAGATCATCTCTTCTGTGGTTCTCAGCTCCCATTTGGGGCACCAGAATCGCCTCAAGGAACCAACCTTAGTTGTGCACTCCTGTAATCCCAACACCTGAGAGGCTGGGGCAGGAGGGTCATTAGTTCAAGGCCAGCCTAAGTTATACGACAAGACTCTTTTATCAAAAAGAAAAAAAGGAAAGGCATCCAAAGAAATTACACACACACACCCCCAGTCCAGGAGTGAGCTGGACATAGATACTGTTTTATAGCCCCCAGATGGTCTGTGTATGCAGCTGGGGTCAAGGGTCTTGCATCACCCCTGGCTGGACATAGGAGGCTGAAGCCCAGAGAGAAGTGAATTGTACAAGGTGACATTAAGGACATTGTCAGAACCAGAACTTGATCTATGTCTTCTTTAAGACCTGTCAGGTTCTCTCTCTACCTAGAGAACATATCTATTGAAACAGCTTAGAAATGTATATATATATATATATATATATATATATATATATATATTTGATTATATATATATATAATCAAATATTTACCATACACCTACTATACTCTAGAGGAGATGGAAAAGTAGTAATATTCCTCCTTGGCCTCTGGAAGTGCATAGCCCAGCAAAGAAAGTACACAGGTGTTCTGGAACCACATTGTTCTGAGGTACACTGTGGGGGTAGGAAGGGTACCCAGTACTGAGAGAGAGAAAGAGAAGGAGAGAGAGAGAGAGGAGAGAGGAATCTAAGAAGCCTCTCTGGAGGAGGAAGAGTTGTATAAGTCTTGTAGTAGAGGTGGGATGACTAAATAAAATATAAACTATCCAGTTAAATTTGAATTTTAAATAAACAGCAAATAACTTTCTAATGGGACCTGGTAGAGCAGGTTTGTAATGTCAGTTATTTAAGAGGCTGAGACAGGAGGATCAAAGTTCAAAGTCATCCTTGGCTACAGAAATAAGTCCAAGGCCAACCTGGGCAATGTAGTGGGTTCCTATCTCAAAATAAAAAGTAAAATGAGGACTGGGAATACACCACAGTGCCCAGCATCGCTTCAATGTCCAGGCCTGGATAAAGGCCCACAGCTTTTGGATAATTTATCTCAAATATTGAACAGGGCATATTTATGCTAAGGGATTTTCATGGACCCAAAGATCTTTTCTGGTCCTGAGCATGTACTACTCTGGGAGAGGTGGGTATTGCCACCCCTGTTGTGCCTACCACTTACCCAACCCAGCCTTATTCTTCTTCCCTGTCTCCCTGACCTCCAACCCCACTGGTCTGCTTCTATACTTTGCTACCAACCATCCCCACCATCTAGAACATTCTTTCTCCCTTCTTTTGACTTGGCTAACAACAGGTCATCTTTTCCTTCCTGAGTCCCTTAATGCTCCTCCAGGCTGCACTGAATGGTTCTTTCCAACACATGACACCTCCTGAGCTGAGGGTTTTCACAGTGCGGGCCCTTGCTCAGCTCTGCTTGCTCCCATTAGGTTGTAAGCTCTGTGGACAGAACCCTTGTCTTTCATGGTCAGTCCCTCAGAGCTGGCACACAATGAAGGCACTCAGTCAATGCAAAAGAAATGAATGGGTAAAAGAACATGTAGTACTGAAATTGTCTTGGCATTTCCAGAAAGATCTTTCTAGCTGTTCTGTGCTGAATGACGGGACATAAAAAGTTGGGAGAAACAAAAGCTGGGTCAGTGATTCCACAGCTCTGTTAATGCAGATGCTTCTCTTCTAACAAAGGGGCAGTGGCCTGATGACCCCACAGAAATGCAAATATCATTAATCAAAATGCACTTAATACCCAGCTGAACACAACAGCACACTAGGCTGAGGGTACTGCCATCTTGGTTTTCTCTCCTGGTGATGGTGGATTGACTAGCCAAGGCTCACTGACCTGGTCTAGAATCTTGAGTACCTTATCAGTCATCACAAGCCTAGGAAAGGGTCAAAATGTAGATCAAAGTACTGTTTCTACTAAATGTGTATCACTTTGAGTGCCATCATAGAGTTGGAAAAGTATAATGGGACCATTCTAAGTTGATGGCAGCCAGGAAATAATAGATCTTGAACCAGAGCAGAGATACTGGCAAGGGAGATGGGACAACATGGGAGACCGAGGGAGGTCAAAGGGCCTGAGGGACAGGGCAGAACATGGGAGTGTACTCCTTGAAAGAGGTCCTTGCTGGGAACACTCATTCTGTTGGGTCATGTTGGATAGGGTGTTCCTGTGTGACCTCAAGGAGATCTGGAAATCTGTGACCAGAACTGAAGAGAGACCTGGGGAGGGTAGAGGTCTGAGAATCACACGAATAAAAGCTAGGCTGAAAACCCATATTTTTACATTTCTGTCTATGTGCTTCCTACCATTTCCATGAGCAAAGCTACCCAGCATGTGGAAGATGGGTCCCCAGGAGATATCTTGGTCTACAAAAGCAGAGTCACATGAGGACCTCTCTTTGTCCCCACAGCTATCCTGGGCATGCACACTCTCATGAGCAACCAGCAATATTACCAGGCCTTGGGCAGCAGCTCCATCGTGAACAAGGAGGGACTCAACAGTGAGTACACAGCACAGCCCTGCTTGACTGCCATCCCCCTCCCTTGCTGGGCCCCGGGACTGGCTCACAGAGGGCACCTTGAAAGAGACCGGCTGCCTCCTGCATCTTGGAGCCTGTTCTCCCCATACCCTGGCTTGTTGCAGACTTTATGCAGGCGAATCTCTTCGTCATCTTCTTTGAGTCTGCTGGGATCTTATGTCTTGTTTACAAAGCCTTCTTCATCTCAATGTCATGTTTTCTTCTAAAGGCTTTAGAGATTTGCTTCTTATGTTCAGTATTTTAATCCTCCCAGAGTAGATTTTTTTCCCTTGTGCTATGGGATGCGATTCCACTTTGTTTGTTGTTTGTGTGAATGCATGTGTGTACTTGGGGAAGCCAGATGTCAGTGTCTGCCTTAGTTGCTCTCTATTTCTTGAGACAGCCTCACAGTGAACCAAGAGCTCACATATTTGGCTAGACTGGCTGGCTACAGAGCTCTTGGGATCCCCGAGCTAGAATTACTAGGCACAGGCTGCTGCACCCAGATTCTTTTCTTTTCTAGCATGGATTCTGGGAATGGAACTTAGGTCCTCATGTTTGTGAGATAAGGAATTTGCTGATCAAGCCCCCAACTTAAAAATTTTAATAGACATCTATTTTATTTTCATGCTACAATGTTTGAAAGTTCTGTTCTGTTCTTTACCACTCTGTGGGGCTCTGACTCTCTGGTTTCCACTATCCTCTTCTGTCCCATGAGACACTTTGGCCTTTTCTGGGCCCATGCCACATTGTCTCAATTATTTAACTGCATTATTCCAAACTAGCATTTAAGGCTCAAAGGGAAACAAGGGTGCCAAAAGAATAAATATCTATCCTTTTGGAAGAGAACTACATTTCTTTCCAGTCCAGGCCTCATCTTACCCTCCTGAGAGCCCATTGAGATAAAAGCATGGTGGTAATGCCACCCCACTGCAGACAAGGACTTGAGAGTTAGAGGGTTTAGGTAACTTACCATATTGTAAGAACTCAAGAGCAGCACCCAGGGATGCCCAAATCTCTTGTCTTCCTCCCTGACTTCTTCCAACATATCCCAGCCCTTGGTACCCCCTGTAATGTGCTGCTTCCCTTTACACCCTGAATTTAGCTAGTGCTTCCTATATAGGAAGAAAGTGACCCCTATGTTTCCATGAGCCAGCTTCTTTTTATCCATCACTCTAGGTGTGATTAAGCCCACACAGTACAAGCCTGTGCCTGATGAAGAACCAAATTCAACAGATGTAGAGGAGACACTGAAGCGGATAAAGAACAATGACCCAGAACTTGAAGAGGTTAATCTCAACAATATCCGGGTAATGTCCTGCTATTTCAAGTCATGTGTATTGGGGGGGTAGAGGTTTTCTGTTGTGGGGAGATATTTCTTAACATACGGATAGATCAGCAGGGCCCTATCTGGACCTGTCAGAAACAGAGACAAGCCTTCACATATGGGAACACTTAAGGGGTGGCCAGTGTCAACAAGCAAATCCCACAGTCCTGCTTTCTTTCAGAGGACAATTCCAGGCTCAGAAGTCCACCTCAGGCCAATTTAGCTTTGATCTGGACACCTGCCATGTTGCTCAAAAACACAGAGATTCTCTGTGATAAAATTGTGAGTCAGAACCATACTGCATCATGGAACCTGAAGGCTGGCAGAGCCCTGTGCCTGCAAGGGACCACGAACTCCCGGCAGGAACTGCCCCTGAGACATCTCTGCTCCTGCTGGGTCATGCTCATATTCACTCTCATTTTACAGCCAGGGGGAGTTGGTACTAGTGCCCCAAGAAATACCCAAGCTGTGTGTCATAGTTCTGTGGCCACTTCCCTCTGTGGTCACACGGGAGGAATGTGGAAGCAGGCCCAGCTGCCTGCCCACCTGCTGTGCCCTGAGGCCCCAGGGTTAGCTGTGAGAGAGTGGGGGAAGAGAGGGAGCCAGCCCCTTCCTCCTGCTCTCTTTTCTTCTCCGCTTTCTTCTCAGCAGCTGCCAGTCCCAAGCACAATCAGATTGGACACCTGTACCCCAGTTTTCTCCTCCACCTGGCTCCTTGTCCTGCTCCCATGGGGGCTTAGGTGACACTTTGAAATGAGAGCACTGGAAAAGTGTAGCCAGCTCTCTCTCTCTCTCTCTCTCTCTCTCTCTCTCTCTCTCTCTCTCTCTCTCTCTCTCTCTCTCTCAATGCTGCCATTATCTGCCCCATGAGAGATGCTAATACAATCCAGACTTGCTCTACTGGGCAGTGACTACTGCCTCAAACAGGCACAAGTGGTGGGACTTCATCGGGAAGTATTCAGCCAAGGCCTTGACTAACTGCAGGTCTCAGTTTCCCTTCTGTACCAGGAGGTGGCTGGACACAGATCAGGTTTTCACCCAAGGAGATTAAAAGCATACACCAATGCCCAGGCCTCTCTCTGCGGTTGTGTGTGTGATGGTCTGGGGCTGGCCTGCACATCAACATGATAAAGTGTCCCCAGGACCCACAAACACACACTGAGACCCTTTGGGACAGATGTCTCAGAGAACTGTCAGTACATCTCCCCATTATGCCTTTCAACGCAGACCCAAAGAAGGGAAGAGAGTCCCTCAATGTCACAGCAAGTCAGACACACTGCCAGCCCTGGGTGGAAGCCAGGGTCCAACCCTATCCTTCTCCAAGTACTGAGCCTTTTGTAAATATTCCTTCCGACTTCCCGAGCCTCTCCAATGGGTGGCAGAGAGTCGAGGTTCCTGTCTGAAACTTTCAGGGGGGATTTTATCAGTCCATGTACTGAAGAATCCCAAGTCTCAGCCCTCTGGCACATGGCCCATCCAGAGACTTGCTAGGACTTGGTGGGGAGCCAGACTGCATTTGGGAGAGTTACTGTCCCCTTGTCCCTGCAGTCACCTGGGTTCATGACCCATGTAGGGCTGCTGTCACACATACTCTAATGCCTTTTTCTCTGCAGAATATCCCCATCCCCACCCTCAAGGCTTACGCAGAAGCCCTGAAGGAGAACTCCCATGTGAAGAAGTTCAGCATCGTGGGGACCCGCAGCAATGACCCTGTGGCGTTTGTATGTTCTGACCTTTCTGCTTTGCTATGTAGTCACTAGACACTCAGGCATGGTTCCACTGAGGAAGAGTCCAATTGTGGCGTGGCAAGGGGTCTCAGCTAGGAGCCAGGAAGGGATATAGATGGGACAGCCCTCACACAATGCCCTGTCTCACCCAGCTAATCCTTGCAACCACACTGCTCTCAGAAGGGTGGGTCTCCAGAGAGGACAGAGTCACACAAAAAGAGAAAAGGGATCAAACAAAGTCACTCTGATGCTCACAGTTGGCAGAGTCGCACTCAGTACTTCCCATTCAAAGCCCCTCCCCTTCCTGGGTTCAGCTTCTCCAGTTTCCACATCGCTGTCTCCATGGGTGCACCCCAGTGGCCAGCCAGTTTTCATTTTCCGGATGTCTCTGAAAGTACTGCCAGTCAGCCAGGTATGAGAATGTGTGCACCTGTAACAGCAGCATTCCGGGAGGTGGAGGCAGGAGGGTCAGAAGTTTGAGACTAGCCTGGGTTCCATGAGGTTCTGTCTCAAATAAACAAATGAAAAAACAAAAAAGATGTTTACTCAAATTGTGCATACAAGCAACTGTTAATTTTGTTTGTTTGCTTTTGTAAGTAATCCCATACAAATTTCTTGACTATCTATGAATAATGCTGAATGAGACTCTGGGAATCTGCCTGTAACCAGTCTCATATCCCACATTTGTGATCATACCCATCTGTCTGGGCTTGAAGGCAGCTGAATGGTACAACACAGTACTCTACAGGGGGCAGCTGGGGGAGATATAGGAATTAGCTTCCCAAGGACGGTAGGGAGCAGACTGGAGTAGTCATTAGTCCTCCTCCCAGTTTTACAATAGGTGAGACTGTTTCCTCCAGTACTTCTGAAATAACTGAATGAGCTCACAATGGGGAGCAGAGGCAGCTCACAGACTGCCAGTGTGGGAACTTCTAGATCAATGACCTCTGTCTGACCTCAATGGATCCTGAGTCTGCCTGTGGTGACATAGCTGGCAAAACCCCATGTACTACTTGTTCATGGATCAGAAACCAGGCAAGGCCATGCTGGCACTCAGCTCCATGCCATGGATGGTTTGGGGGCATGGACTCCATGCCAGGCCGACAGCTGGTGGCAGGCCCTTCATACCTGCATACCTATTACCGAGTGCTGAAATGCTTCTGGCCTGTTACTAGACCAGGTGCCAGAGCCTGCAGGGCCCCCACTGCCTGCCTGGCACTATTTCCTACCCTCTGTTCCTCTATTGTGATCAACACACAGGACCTGACACACGGCATGACAGGGCCTGCCCAGTTACCAGCATGTGCAACCCAAGGGCTGGTCCTCCTGTCCACCTGTTGTTAATTTGGGTTGGTGGTCAGGTCAGGCCAGGCTCTTCCTGGGAGGGGGTGTTGCTGGTGAGGCTCAGGGAGGTTACCCTACACTGGTCAGGGGACAGTCACTGGTCATAGAGAAGCTGACACGTCACCCACCTCTGGGTATGTTGGACTGAGGGAGCCAAAGGAGGAGAGACGGTTTCAGCATGAAGTCTCCCTGGGAGCTGGGCCTCTGGCAGGGTTCAGCAGGTTGGGGAAGCACAACAGGGCAGCCATGCCATTCCTGGCATCACCGTTCCTGGCACACTGATCATAGTGTCCCAGGTCTCTTAGCTGCTGGTATCGTCTTTCCCCATGACACATCGTTTCCACCAGCTGCTAATTATCTCATTTCCTTCAGAGGCTCAGATTGTCATCTAAACCCTGGGCTAGGTCCCTCTCAAACGTGCCGAGGGCCATCTGAGCCCTGCTCTGCAAGCCAGCCCTGTACTCTCTGGGGCTCAGGAAAAGACCATGGTGACATTTCAGCAGGGCCATAGAGGAGACGTGCTGGGCATCCACAGGGGAGACAGAGACTCCCTGGGGCTCCTGGTGGTCATTGCTCAATGGCCTACTCTGTGCTGGGCACCGTGTGCTTCAAAACAGATACTAAGTTGCATTTTCCGCCAGCAAGGGATAGATTGTCTAGTGGTGGAAGCACACCAATAAAAAACACAGAGGGGTGTGAGAACACTTGGGAGGCAGCTCAGTCAGTAAAGTGCTTGCCTTACAAGCATGAGGGCCTGGGCACCATGTCAAAAGCTGGGCATCGTGACTCACTTGTAATCCCAGTGCTAGAGAGGTGGACACAGGATAATCTCCGAGGCTCCTGAACCATCCAGTATAGACTAACTGAGATCTGAGCCAACAAGAGGGATGTTTCTGACCTCTACATGCACATACATATACCTGCACATATGTGGGCATGCACATACATGAGTATGAATACATACATATGCCTGCACACACAGGAACCTGTGCATCCAGACATACGTGCACACAGATACATGCAACAACAGCAGATAGGGATTTGAGGAATGGAGGTTCCAGGATGGAGATATAATAAAGTTCTGTGAGGGAGCAAGAGGCAGGAAGGATGAACAAGACTTAGCCAAGTGAAACGGAACATTCCAAGTGGCGAATGAGGCAGAGAAAGGCTAAGGGGTGGGAAGGCACTGGGCATGTGCAGCAAACCCAGAGAGCTAAGGCTGCGCAGGGAAGGAGAAGAGGTTCCAGAGGCTCTGAGTGCCAGTGAGTATTCCCCAGGAGGGGTGTTCAGAGCCATGGCAGGCTTCAGGAGAGCCCGGTCTAGACCCCTCAGTGTTTGTGGATCTGCCCCAACCTTGCCGGAGGTAACTCGCAGGTCATGCTTTCCCCCTCAAGGCTCTTGCTGAAATGCTGAAAGTGAACAAGGTGTTGAAGACCCTGAACGTGGAGTCCAACTTCATTTCTGGGGCTGGGATCCTGCGCCTGGTGGAGGCTCTCCCACACAACACTTCTCTGGTGGAACTGAAAATCGATAACCAGGTAAGTTGGGCGGGAGCCTTCTCACACCCTTCCCCACATGCTGCTGGCAGAGCAGAGGACACTGGGAGCCACCTCCAGGTTTGCCTGCCCAGACTCCCTACCTTCTTTCCCGCATGAGCTCTGCCAGCTTCTTCATGTGCCCGTGAGTAGTGAAGAGCTCATTCCTCAGAACAGCCTTGTCTCTTGACTTTGAGAATATCCTTTCTGACACCCAGAGCAAATGAACTTCCAAGCCCTGTGTGTGACCTCAGTTGTCCTGTTGAGGAACCCAAGACGTGGGGTATGCAGATCCTACAAGCCATGGGGCTCTTCACTAGGAACACCCCCATTTCCCCCAGTTTCCCCATTTGATGTGGCTTGTGAGTCTCCTCCACATGGCACTTCTTGTCTTTATCCCACAGAGCTCCTGCTTCTCTGGCGTCCATGGTTTTGTTGTTTCTTTGGGGGCCTCTCATCTAGTCTTGGTTGTCTAAGAGAAAGCTAATAACCGGAACTGCATGCAGCAATAGTTTGGCTGTTAGACAATTGTGGGTTGCTGTGGTGTGGGAGGCTCAGTGCTACTGTGTGCCCACCATCCCTGATCTTCATCACCATGCTGCATGATGTGGGTGTGGTCAGTCTCTGCTGAAGAGGCTAAGAAAGGGGTGACTTCCTCACACTTGGCACTTAGGAAGCAAGATTTGAACCCACAGCCTCCCCAACTCCAAAGTCTACTTCATCTACTTCTGCACATTGCCTCCTAGACTGTCACTATCTCCTTTATAGATGGGGAACTCATCTATATCGGTGGGGATTTTCTCTGCACTAGAAAATGGGGATGAATGGCTGTATGTACGTATGTATGTATGTATTTATATATGTATGTATGTAGAGAAGGTTGAAAGGGGATATTGTGGAATTAGTGTGCCCAAGCAAGACCATCAGTAACTTCTTGTAAACTGGTAAATAGCAGAAAGTCCTTAGAACACAAATGTGCATATTAATCACAGCAGGCTTGTGACTGTGTCCCCATCAGAACCAAGCCCCCAGAGGCCTGGGGACTCAGGCCACTTCATCCTAGTCACGGCTTTTGGAAACTTCCCAGCTTGTTCCCACTCCTGTCCCTGCTCCCATGTCATAAAGTTCTAGAATGCCCTATGCCCAACCTGCCCAGAAAAACTTCCTCTTGCTTCAGGTGACTTTGTGCCTGGTAGAGCATGCTAAAGCATCCTGGGCCAGCGTAAAGGGCAGTGTACGCATCTCTGCCTGGCTGCTCCTCAGTGATGTGCTTGGCAGATTGGCCTTGAATGGCCTTGAATAGTAGGAGTGCAGACTGTGGGAAGTGCAAGCACTACATACAAGCCCTCCCTCCTTTTCTTCGTTCCTCCCCCCTCTCCTCTCCTCTTGTTTTCTCTCCCTCATTTGTTTTTTGAGAGCCAGTAGTACACCTCTGCCTTCTTTGCTTAGCCTCCATAACTCCTCCAAGCCTTTCTGCCCAGAGAGAGCTAGGTGTTCCCTTGTCCTTCAGCATCCCCATACGCTTCTCAGAAGATGATGCTGTGTTAGAGTCTTCTCCTTATCTCAGTCCCCAGCCTGGTGCCTGGGCCTCATGGGTACTTGGTAAGTGAATTTGTCCTGGATGGTTATGCATACTGTTCACCGTACAATGGTAGGAGGCAGAGAAGAACTCTGCAACCTGTGTACTATAGCAAGAACACGTTTCTAGTTTATAGAAAGAGGCTGCGTGAGCCAACAGTCTTCCTGTCAAGTAAACTGGCCACTGCACTGAAATGGACATCTTTCATACGCTGGGAGCCTTGGTGCTACATTGACCCTGACTGTCTCTGCCTTGTCCCATGGCCACTGCTGACTCTGATCCCCTGAGGGTGGGAAAGGCAGAGCAGATGGATCACACAGCCTGCAGCAGTACCCTCCCTGCCAGTTGGCTGTGCATGTGACTTCTGTCCTGGCCAGGAAGGAGTCAGGACCTTCACAGCATCAGCTGAAACCTGATTCCCAGGATGGATCATCAACCAAGTAGTGGCTGACGACAGGCTGCTCACCTTCCCTGTTTAGCTGTGTTCTACCTAGGCCCCCAGGCAAAAGACAGAGTTTGACCACTGACGGTTGCCTTCCCCCTGGTCAAACCCCCTAATGTAAGAACACTCACTGCCTCAGCCTCAGTTTCCCCTTTTGTAAGTGAGGATAATTAACCATTATTCTAAGGGGATCACAGATCTGGAGGCTGACACCATCGGTAACTCTTAGTATCAGTATGTAGGTTGTCTGGGAATCTCACATACTATATGCTGGCTGCTTTGTGTCCCTGGTCCCATTCTGTGCTCAGGTTGTAAGTGAACCTAACTGCTATTATGAACTATGTAACCTGCCTAAGGTCACCCAGCTAATGACAGAGGAAGATCCTGACTCAGGTCTATATGACTCTAAAGCCCCCGTGTGGTGTCTGTTGGGGTTCTTGAAATGACTGTAGTTTTGTGAGCCTAGCTAGGCCTTTCTCTTCCATTCCGTCCCCTTGACAATGCTGGCCTCTTTGAAAATGAGGCTCCAATTGAACCTTCTAGGAAGCCACACTAAGTAAGAGGGGAGGCAGGTACAGAAATGACCTTTGTATCAGGTGCTCTTATAAGCCATAGATGGGGGTGGAGGTGGGTGAGGTCCAGTGAAGGGAGCAGCTGTAGTCAGGAACAGGTCAGGAAGGGTATCAGGGAGAAGACAGCATCAGAGTTATCTCAGAGAGTGGAAAGTGTCTCAAAGGGAAAATGGAAGCCAGGCACCCAGAGGAAAATAGAAGGCTGGGGAGAGTTTGGAGCCTATTTAGGCAGGACTTTGGGGCCCAGAAGAGGCCTGTGGGGATTAAGAGGCAAAGGGCCTCGTGGGTAAGCCTGTAGGCTCTGCTCTGACAAGATGGCTCCTGCCTGGACAGGAAAGATCAGGTATGAAGAGAAAGCTAAGGACAGGAGGCCAGCAGAAGCTACAGCCATGGAAGACTTCTGGCCCTGGGGTGGCATACCTGCATAAGTGGGGTCCTCAGGCTGCAGTAGGGCCTGGTGGGGAGGGGCTGAGTGGATAAAGAGAGCCTTCAGGTTGAAGGCTTCACTGGCCCAAGCTCTGGGAAGGGCCATGCACATGTTGCAATGTGTCCCAGGAGGCCTAGACACAGTTGTCTTCCCGTGGTGACCTGGGTAAAAGGGAGGGGCCAGGAGGAGGTGACAAGTGGCATTGATTTATTTCTCCTCCTTGGTTCGTCACCGAAGTCCTTGAAGGCCAGAGTGTTTGCCTCAGTCCCTGGAATTGTAACCTGTGTCAGAGACTCTCCTTCTCTCTCCTTTTACGGCCAAAGAGAGGGACTTGGGGCATTTACACAGGGTGACATGGATTCAGAGGCGGTCTGTTTACTCAGTGCTTCTCGTTATCTCTAGGCAATGTTCTGTCTCTGCCCAAAGCTGCCCAATACCGGACAAGGGTGGGGAGAAGCCTTGGGGGCCCTGAGCTAAGCAGAGAAACTGTGAGACTATCTCACCAGCTTTCTTTACATGTGGGAAAGTGGAGGACCTGAGAAGGAGTGGGGCTTGCTTTAGTCACAGGCCATTGTCCAAGATAGAGCTGGGTTGAATGTCAGCATCCTTGCTGTGTGTTAGAGAGGAAAAACCCTATCTGGCCCATGAAGTAGACTCTAACTGAAGGGTGCTTAGAGACCCCCATACCAAGCCATATCATACCATACCATATCATATCATATCATATCATATCATATCATATTATATCATACATATCATCCGCAGCACTGCTCTGCTTCTGGATTCTCCTCAGCCTTCCAACGGCTGATATGTCCAGCAGTCCCTCCCCAGTCCCTCAGAATGGAAACATGACCCCTCCAGATGGGGATGTGTTCACCATCTGGGCATATTGATTACAGCCCCGCTTTCCCCTCCCCTATGGAATATGGAGGCCGCTTGATATTTTGAACAGAAGCCACAGGAAGTGGATTAAGCACTCAAGTTGTTTTTCCAAGTTAATTTACTTGTGTCTGGTTTTTCTCTTATGCTGTCTGGGAGTATATCTGTTATCTATAGCCATGTAACAAATGACCCCAAGGCTTAGCCTCAGAGTTCTGGAATAAACCAACACTCAGCAAATTTGCTCAGTTTCCAAGTGGCAGGAACCCAGGGCAGCTGAACTGGCTAGCTTCCCCCAGAGCATGCAATGCAAGGCAAATAAGAAAGTCCCAACTGTCTTTGATGGCCCAGCCTTGGAATCCGAACAAAGCCTACTATGACATTTTCTTTTAGAAGTGAGCCGGTAGGCACAGCACACACTCGGGAAGGAGGTGGACTAGGCTACCTTTTGAGGGAGGCATACCAAAGTATTTTTTCAGACTTATTTTTAATAATTCTTTGAGAATTTCAGAAAATATATTTTGATCATATTCACACCTAACTTCTCCCAGATCCATTCTCTACCTCCCTACCCATCTCATTAAAAAACAAACAAAACCAAACCAAAACCAACCAACCAAACAAACAAACAAACAAAAAAAAAAACAACCCATAATCTAGTGGGACCCTGTCTCGAAACAAAACAAAACCCCATGGATGACACTATTCAAGAAAACTGACTCTCTTCCCTTAGACACCAACTAGTTCCTGAGCTAGGAGAGGGAGCTCGTGAGTCCCTCCTCTGCCACACTAGAATGCCAACTGGCTTGGTCTTGTGCGGGTCCTGTGCAGGCAGCCACAGCTGCCAAGAGTTCACAGCGCAGGGGTCCTGTCATGTCTAGAAGATGCTGTTTTGCTCCAGTCCTCCCTGACCTCTGGCTCTTAGAATCTCCATCTCCCTCTCCCATGTGGTCCTTGAGTCTTGAGGCATGGGGCGATAGTGATGTCCCAGCTGGTTATAAATTTCTGCA
Source organism: Cricetiscus sungorus (assembly GCA_030556225.1). Classification (NCBI taxonomy): domain Eukaryota; kingdom Metazoa; phylum Chordata; class Mammalia; order Rodentia; family Cricetidae; genus Cricetiscus; species Cricetiscus sungorus. The sequence goes on from JANBXA010000734.1 coordinate 54,117,466, forward strand.
TTAGCCACCATTTATTACACAAAGAAACTTCTCTGCTGAGGTCTGAAGGCTGAACTAACATATGGGTAGAAAGACACAAGCTTAGAGGACAGTTGATACTAAGTCCGTTTAGCAGAGCAATAATAGTCGGTTCAACTCTGGCTTCTGGGTTCTTCCCAACCATGGGTTCTTGGCCAGATTTACACACAATACCAGGCATGTTTTTCCTCCTGTGGAGTGGCCCTTAAATCCAACCAGAAAGCAGCTGGCTACCCACAACATGTGTGCCTGTATTGCACCTGTGAACCTATCTTGCCAGGACAGGCATTATCACAGTTCACAGGGTTCACAGCTGGATAAGGCTGTTGATGACTCTCTGCCCCACCTCCCCCACCCCCACTACCCCCTCCCCCCCTAAGCAGTCTGCGTAGCACTTTCAGGTACTATGAAAGCTAGCTAGTGAGGAAAATCTCCTGGGTCAGTACCGATTTGATATCTCCATGTCCTGTGACCAAACTGTGTGGTGTCTTCAGCAGTGTGGCCCTACCATCAAGTTCTGGCAGGCAATGCAGAGCAATAGTAGTAGCCTATGTTGCTTTGGGGGCATTTCTATCTCTGAGATATCCCCAACCAACAACTCAAAGGGAGGAATTCCACCTCTGGCATGGAACATTTTATTTGGCAACCTCTCGCTTCTGGAACAAGTGTGAAGAGTAACTCTGACTACACACACACACACACACACACACACACACACACACACACACACCCCTACCTTACAAAATGGTATGTTTCCACATGATTATTTCATAATATACTTAGAGCCATCCCTCCATTCCTCACTATCACAAGCACCCTCCATGTTATTCTGCACGGTATCACTTTGGTGAGAACTGCCCTTCTAATCAACAGAGCTACCCAAAGATGAAACAAGTGTCTCAGGTGGTGAGCTTCCTCCCCAGGGGTGTGTCAACTGAGTGGAAGAATTGTCAGTTTGCAAATAAGGGGATGTTTATGCCAGGGAGCGGTAGCATGAAGACTCTGGTGGTGGCCAAGATACTCCTAGGACACCTTCCTGATAATGTATTTTCTTTTCTTTTCTCTTCCTTCCTTCCTTTCTTTCTTTCTTTCTTTCTTTCTTTCTTTCTTTCTTTCTTTCTTTCTTTCTTTTCTTCCTTTTTTTTTTTTTTTGTGAGACAGGGTCTCGAACTCACAGAGATCACCTGCCTCTGCCTCCCAAGTACTGGGATTAAAAGGTGTGTGCCACCACACCTGACATGATGAAATTTTGCACTTGTCATCTAGGTCAAAATAAAGTAGCCTGTCAAATGAACTAAGTGAGTGGCCTGATGTCCAGGGTTTCAGCCACTAATACCACATCATAGATCCTAACACCTGAGGCATTTGTCCTGTTCTCACCAAATGGAAAACCTCCGTTGTAAGCACGTTAGAGTAAGCACAAAGAGTTTTCTCACAAATCCTAGAACTGGATGGGGACAGAAGGAGCTGAATACAGGTATGTGCTCCAGGACCTCTGAGGAAGCTGAGGCAGACACAGGACAGACAGAAAAGCCACAGGTCAACAGAACTGTGCCCCCCCCCCACCCCATTGAGTCTCCATGCATCCAAAGGCCGTGCAATGAGGGAGGCAAGAAGGTAGAAGGCAGTGGGAAGGCCAGGACTCCATGACCTCTAAAACCTCACAGGGCTGCAGGATGTTGCGGCTGCAGGCTGTCCTGTGATAGCCAGAGGCCAGTCTATTGTGTATGCTTTCAGGAGAACAGCCACAACACTGATTCAAAGTGTGCCCTTTATGTAAAATAGCCTCTCTTCCCCTGCAAAGTCCACTGTACTGCCATTTGTGATGCAAGGTGTGGACACAGACTAGACAACCATCGACTCTGCAGGTTAAAAACAAGGCAGCATTTCTCTCGTACTAGCTTGGGAAGACCTCTACAAAATAGTGACTGGAACAGGAAGTTGCAGAAAATAACTGTGATATGAATCTATTTAGGGGAAAAAGAGCAACAAAACAACCAAGTCCTGTCTATTTCTGCCCTTTATTGGCCATAGTGGTGATGGGGGCACATCTATGGACAGGGGGTGATGAAAAGGAGGTACGGTATGGAGGAAGACCATTCATATCTCTCCATCCAATCATTTGAATGTTAAAAATGAGATTATATTTATCTACAAGTGATTTATTTAATCCTCCAGTAAATCTGAAAGGAAGGAAGTCAGAGTACTTCACTGCCCAAACTCTGCCAGCGTAGTCTCGGCAGCCTGGTCTTTGGTCTCTCCCTAGGGACTTTTTACTGCCTTTCACCCACTGTCAAGGTCTGAAGTCACTCTCCTGATCTTTTTATGCCGCCCAAGCAAGCCAGTCATAGGGTCACGGGCTGCAGCCCCTTGAGGTTTTAGAGATCATGGAATCCCAGCCTTCCCCACTAATGACATCAAGGAAGACTCTAGAAAAAGACTGCTGCCTTCAACCTACTTGCCTCAGGGGACAGAGGTCTCCTCCTTCACTGCATGGCCCTTTGCTGCATGGAGACTCAATGGAGGAGGGGGCACAGTTCTGTTCACCTGTGGCTTTTCTATCTGTCCTGTGTCTGCCTTTGAGCTTCCTCCGAAGCCTAAGGTTACTAGAGACCCTGGGGCAGACCCTGTGTTCAGCTCCTTCTGTCACTGGCCAAATATGGGATTTGTGAGAAAACTCTTCATTCCTGTACATTTCATTTCCCTTGCTTGTGACATGAAAATTGTTACAGTGTATATCCCACAGATTGATGGTGAGGGGACAGTGGGTGTGTCCCTTTTATGGTATCTTTGTGATTTTGCTTGGCACATTGTGATGGCTGCTAAGTAGTGCTACCATAAGAATAAGTCGGGCCTGAAATGTAGTTCTGGCCCCACTAGCTCCTCGCCCCTCCTCTGTGGAGTCTGTGAGTCTTTAGTCTCAGAGGCCCTGGAGCCGGAGGAGGAAGCAAGCAAGAGGGTCCTGGTGTTCCCCCCCCCCCAAGACAGGGTTCTCTGTATTGCTTTGTTTGGAGCCTGCTCTGGAATTCGCTCTGTAGACTAGGCTGGTCTCGAACTCACAGAGATCCACCTGCCTCTGCCTATCAAGTGCTGGGATTAAAGGTGTGTGCCAACGCCCAGCTATGGTCCTTCAACATCTTACTCAAAGATGTGTGCACTTTTCTTTTTCAGTGTTGGGGAGCAAACCCAGGGTCTGTGTGGACTACAGCTGATCTCCCAGATCCATCCAGTAACCTAATATGTACATTGTCTGTTTCACTCCTTAGTTTAAAAATAATGGTTTGAAGCCAGAGCTATGGCTCAGGAGTAGAATGCATGCTTAGCATGTACAAGCACTTCTAATTGATTTATTTATATCTCCTTTATATATTCTGGATACTAGTCCTTACCAAATATATGTATGATCTACAACTTTTACATTGCATGTTGTCTTCTCCACTCACCTATGTGTGTATGTGTGTATGTGTATTTGTGTGTGAGTGATATATATGCGTGTGTGCGTGTGGATATGAAAGTGAATCTGCCCAGACATGCATCTGTGGACCCAGAGGTCAACATCAGCTGTCTCTATATTGCTCTTCATCTTCTGAGACAGGTTGTCTCACTGAATCTGGAGACATCATTTGGTTAGAGAGGCTAGCCAATGAACTTTCAGGATCTGCCCTGTTCTATAAACATAAACAATTTACATGTTGGTGAAATACAATTTATTTTCATCTTCTGTTGTTTGAGCTATAGGTGTGACCATTGCTAAGGTCACAAACGTTTGCAACTGTGTTTGAGTTGAGTATTAGTGTTAGTTCTTACAGCTAGGTCTCTGTCCCACAGGCCAGAGGAGGCCATTTGGTGTCTCCCTCCACCACTCTCTGCTTTATCCCTTGAGAGTGGGCCTCTTAGTGGACCTGGAGATCACGGGATTCTTGACTAGACTGGTGTCCAACCAGCCCCAGCAATCCTCCTGTTTCCCCTACCTCATAGTGCTGGAGTTATTGACACACATGGCCATGGCTGCCTATTTACATGGTGCTTGGGATCTGCACTGAAACCCTTGTGCCTGTACAAAAAGCACTCTTATCCACTGAGGCATCTCCTCAGCCCCCTTTGAGCCATTTGGAATTAATATTTATATGTGACGTGAGTCAAGGATCTAAATTCATTCTTTCACTTTTGTCAATACATGGCTTCACTGAATTTTCTTAGTGCCTTTTGTCAGGCGGCCTGAATAGATGTGCAGGGTCCACCAACAACACAAAGTCTTAATTACCATAGCTTTGGAATCCTTTCAAAATCAGAGAGTTTGAGTCCTCTAGTATTGCTTTGACTGTTCTAAGGTCACTTGCATCGACGTTGGATTTCTAGATCGCTTTGTCCATTTCTAGGGGGAAAAGAAGGAATATGGAGAGTTGAAATTTTGATAAGGATCCCATAGATGTCACAGGTCAGTTTGGTGGCATCACCTCATTAGCAGTAACAGATGTCTGGCCAATGAACATGAGATGTTGGTTTTATATTTCATAGGTTTCCTTTGATGGAATTCAATGCTATCTTGTAATTTTCAGTGTCTTCTTTCTACCAACATGACCCAACACATTTTGTTCTTTTTGACATTACTATAAAGGGGCTGTTTTAGGTGCTTATTTCTACTGTTTAGAAATGCAGATGGATTTTATTTATTGCTCTTATTTTCTATAAGCTTGCTGAACTGGTTGGCACTATTGTGTATGTATCTGTCATGTGCACATGCATGTGTGTGTGTGTGAGAGAGAGAAGGAGAGAGAGAGAGAGAGAGAGAGAGAGAGAGAGGACGCTTTAGGATTCTCTAGATACAATGTTATATCATCTTAATATGTACCCTCCTTTCTAGTTTCTTTTCCTTCTCCATTGTCTTGGCTGGACCACTCAAACAGTGCTACTAAAAGGGGACATGGTGGCATTTTCCTGGTCCTGAGGGAAAGCTTTCAGTCTTTAGCCATGCAGTATAATGCCAACTCTCTATATCAGCTTCTGTGCATGGCTTCACTCTGAGAGTGCAGGTAACACCCCCATACAGCACCCAGGGCTTCTGTGAAGAGGCAGTTTAGATAAAGCTCATATGTAATTATTGGTCTTTGTTTTTCTTTTTTTAAAAACCAAAGAGTCAGCCTTTGGGCAACAAAGTGGAAATGGAGATCGTGAACATGTTGGAGAAAAACACAACACTTCTCAAATTTGGCTACCACTTTACCCAGCAGGGGCCCCGGCTCCGGGCATCCAACGCCATGATGAACAACAATGACCTTGGTGAGTCCACATCTTCATTCTGCCTCATTATTTGCCCATTCTTTCCCACACTTTGCAGGATATGTCAGGGAAAGCCCTGATTTCACCAGACACCCCTGGTTTCAGAACAGTGGTCCATGGGTCAAATTCCTGACTAGCAGTGGGATCACATGTTTTTCTGTGTTTAAGTATGTCTCCCCCAATCTGTAAGCTGTCTGCCTTTGGGACCCAGGGGCAAATGCCTTTCCTCCCCCAGCCCAGCTCAGTATAGGCTGGACCCAGGGCTCACATCAGCATGTTTGCTAGAGGAAATGAAATGTAAGGGTGCATAAGCTCATCCTGGGTCTGCCCCTCTTCTGAAGACCCTTCTCTAGGTCACTGATTTTGTTCAAAATCCCAAAGCTCTCAGCCAACACCACTACCAAGATCAATGCCCAGGAAAGGTCAGGTGGCTCCCAAGGCAAAGCTGGAAACATGCAATTCATAAAAAGTAAAAACAGGGCCTGAGAGATAGCTCAGTGAATAAATGTGCTCACTGAACAAGCTTTGGTGAACTGAGTTCAGTCCCTAAAACCCACAGAGTTGTCCTCTGACCACCACATGCACACACAAACTAATTATTCAAAACACAATGTAAAAGCAAGTTACATTCCCTCAGGCCTGCTGAAGTATCATTTGACTGTTTTTTCTAAATAGAAAAAGAAAACATCATAGTCTCTCTTGGTGATGGGCTGCATCTAACACAAGTGCAGTCAACAGGATGAAAGGCGGCAGCAGCCATCCCCTGGCTCCCACATGCTCACTCCTCACGAGTCCTGGGTGTGGTTGCATATTACATGCTTCTGATGATGCTAAGAAGAACGGGGTATGCCTTGGAATGAAGGCAGCATGACTGACAAGGCTCCAGGAAAGTGGGAAGGAAAAACAAGGCTCCAGCAGGTCTATATTGTTGCCTTGATTGAGAGTGACATTTACCCAGTGTCATAAAGCCAAACTTAATTACTTTCTATTGTAGAGAAGAAAGTGGGATGAGTTAGAAAGGAAGCTGATTTCTGGACCAAATGATAAAGTCAAATGGGTTTTTAAGACTGTCTTGGTGAGGTTTTCAGCAAATCCTCATTGCCAGGGCTCCCTACAGCTTCTAACCTTCTGCAAAATGCAAAAAGCCTGACCCTGAAGCAGGGGTTTAGGTGATGATCTAAGACTGTCAGATCCCCATGGAAAATTGAGTTGAGTGTGCTCAGGAAAGACAGGCACTGTCAGACCCCACCCAGAACTCAGACATACACACAATTCCAATGGAGTTCTTCAAACACAGGAGCCATCTGTCTGAGAGGCCAGGGCCCTGGGGCACAGGCTCCTGCTGGCTGTTCGTTGCTCACTTCACCAGCCTCTTTCTCCAGACTTTGAGTCTAGAGAAATATACTTCTATCTTGGTATCTCTGAGGTGCCATTATTTAAAACAAAGTAAGATCAAACATAAGTAAGATGCAAAATTCTTAGCACAGCACAGAAGTAATGAATAAACCAAATCATTGGATGAAGCCACCTATCAGAGTATTGCAGGTCCAGCCATGAGCTGGGTATTAACCAGCACTTATAAACACTGAGTACTGGGGGCTGGAGAGATGGCTCAGAGGTTAAGAGCACTGGCTGCTCTTTCAGAAGTCCTGATTTCAGTTCCCAGAAACCACATGGTGGCTCACAACCATCTGTAATGAGATCTGGTGCCTTCTGGTGTGCAGGGATACACACAGACAGAGCACTGTATACTAATAAATAAATAAATATAAATAAATAAAACCTTTAAAAATAAGATAAAAAACTCTCAATATTATTCTGAAAACTTCACATTTCTCCGAGTTATAGATTAAGTATCTGACAGGATCCTCATGCTGGCCATCTTAGCGCTAGCTTGGCTTGTTGTCCCTGGAACAACAGACAGAAGCCCCCTTTTTAGGCAGGAAAGAGTTCAGTCCTAGAGCTGTCAGGGTCACAAGTGCACGCTCCCCTTCCCTGGTTGGGACTGAAGCCCAGGATGGTTGGGTTGGGAACCATGGCTCTGGTCACAGCCGTTATTAGTAACTTTTCTGAGAAACCTTGGTATGACCAGGCTATGCTGGGTGACCTGGGATAGCAGGAAGGCTAGTTCTTGGATGTAAGAAGCTTTGCCACCTTTTGGGGGAAAGACTCAAAGGCATGCTTGAAAACTCAAGGATGCCTGCAAGCTCTGCCCAAACAGCACAAGGAAGTGGTTGACAGTTGAGCAAAGTGTCCTGGTGAGGAGAGTCTTTGTCCAGCCTTGAAAGGGAGAGATAGGCTGACAGAGAAGGTCAGGGAGTAACCCTGCAAGGGCTCTAGGAAGGGCTGAGGCACACGCCTTAACAGGGTACCCAGCCTACAGTATGGTTGTATTCATTGGGTTCAATGTCAACTTGACACAAGCTAAAATTGTCTGCAAGAGGGAATGTCAACAGACAAATTGCCTCTATCAGATTGGCTTCCAGGCAAGCCTGGGGGTGTCTCCTTTATTAGTGATTTATGGGAGAGGAACAATAACCTAGCCCATGGCAGGCCATGCCACCCCTGGGTAGGTGGTCCTGGGTTGTATAGGTGAGGTGGCTAAGCAAGCCACGGGGAGCAAGCCAGTAAGCAGCAGTCCTCTATGGTCTCTGCTTCAGTTGCTACCTACAGGTTCCTTGCCTTGGCTTCCCTCAGTGATGGACTGTGACTGTGACTTGGGGCATGTAAGCCAAATACACTTCAGTGAAGGCAGGTGGGGCGGGGAGGGGGGGCGGAACTATGGCAGTTTGTTGAACAGGGAGGGATGCCAAGATGAAATGATGCCAGTGCTTCTCGGTGTTCCCTTGCTGTTTCTCACAGGAGGGTTAACTCAGCGACACAGGCCACATTCACAGTGCCAATTAGTGATACATAATTTCCAGCATGAAAAGGAAATGTGTACCCATTTGCTAATTTCCATTATGAGAACAACTTTGGGTTCTAACTAGTACAACTGGCTTCTTCCTGCAAAAGGAAAATGCCTAGCTAGCGTCCTTCCAGCCTGGTGGCTTCCTCCTGCTGCCGTGCTGCCCCAAGCAGGCAGTCTCCCTTGCTTCCCAGCTGGGTGTTTTATCATGAAAGCCTCCTGCCGCCCTTCTTGGTACTGCGGTTGTCCGCAATGCCGTGTTAGAGCACACATGAGCCCCGTGCTCTTCCTGCTTGTATCAAGCTGGCCTGGGACTAGAGTCTCTGCAGTACTTAGGCCTACAGGTAGGCTCCACCTTGGGGGCATTGAGCCAGGACCTGCCGCTGGCCTACCTGGTTACTTGGTTGCATCTTTTGGTCTTCCCCACTCTGCTCTCTGAGCTCTTAGCAAACTCTTCTGTGTATGCACACAGGACACCAGGGCATGATTAAGGGGCAGGGCTGAGATGTCATCTCGTATCCATGTCTCCCTGCAGCAGTGCCTCAGATGACCCCTGTCTCCATGCTATTTATAGCCCAGGCCAGGCTAAGGGTGGCTCTCAGGTCCTCTGAACCTGCCACCAGCACACTCTTCACAAACTCTGAAGCCTCCAAGTCAGGTAGTGATAGAGGAGAGTGTGCAAAGAGCAGCACATCCAAAGCAGAATGTCACTCCTTTGCCATATTTGCAACATCTTTCAATGGCATTGCACTCTGAGACCTCCAATAAAATTAACAAGTTATAACTGTATATATTTATGAGGTACAATGTAAGGTTTTAATTCAAGATTAAAACCTAGAATAATTATATCATTCTCTGTCACCTTAATATTTTTCCTGGGGTAAAAACATTTGAAATGTACTTTCTCAGCAGTTTTTAAATGTACAATACACTGTTAGCGATTACTTACCAAATCGTGTGACCGTCTCAAAGGAAACAAAAACCCACCTGATTCTCCCTGAGGCTTTAGCCTTGACCACACTCTCATTGCCCCTCCCTCCCTCCCACTATTCTACTGGCGGCTTCTGTTGCTGGATTTCCTCAGGTTCCACTTTTGAGGATATGGTTTGTTTCTGCATCTGGCCGCCTTGCTTAGCATGATATTCTCATGCTGTGGCAGATGGCAGGGCTTTGGTGTTTTCTTGGTATTTTTTTTTTTTTTTTTTTTGTTTTTTTTAAGTCAGACAGTGTCATGCACAGACCACATATTTTCTTTACCTGTTCATCTGTTGATAAACAGTTGTGTTCCTTATCTTGTCAACTGTGAGTAGAGCTGCGACACTTCTATGATGCACTGATCCAGAATCTTTGTGGTAATGACAATGCCTAACAGTTGCCCTGCTGGATCCCATGTCAGTTTCTTTTTATCCTGTAACTGTCAGGGCAAGTGCCACTTTCCCTACAGCCACTCCGTATAGAAATCTAGGCATCTCCTGGATGCTGTCCCCACTCCTGCCAGCCAATCGCCTCCACAACTCCAGCCTCCAGCCCACCCAGCCTGCCACATTTCCTTGCAGCTTCCTAGACTTCCAGCTCCTCCAGGTGGGTGCTGTACCTCCCAGCCACACTCTTCCCAAAGCTGGCCACTCCACTCTGCTCCTTAGATGCCTTGCCAGGCCTCATTGCTTGGCCCCAGCTCCTCTATGAAGCTCCCACGTCTCTTGATAGATGCACACTGTGATGCACCAGAGTCTGAACACTTCCTATATTACTAACTTAAGCAATCCATCAGCCACTGCCTGCTATTACTACCTCACCTGTTAGTAAAACTGCATGTCTTCAGTAGGAAGTTACCCACTGGCAGAACAGAGGTTTGCAGAAGTCTCTTCTCAGATCCCTACTTTCTACACTGTCTAGAGAGGGTTCCTCACGACATCCTGACAAGCCATCCTCTTGCTAGGCTAACCATCCATTCCAGGCAGTCTGAGGGCCCCTGGAAGTGACCCACCACCAGACTTGTTTAGAGATGAGGCTTTCCTTGTTTACCGTTCTAAGTTTGTTTACAAACTTAGCTGATCTACTTCCCAACCATCCTGGGAAGATTGGGCCACTTCATCCACATGCCTCTCATGTCTCAGACGTCTGCCAGGATATCTGTAACCCTCTGTGAAGGCTACTGTTTATCCATTTTGGCCTCTGACAAGCCATATATTCATTTGATTTTTGTATCTGGATCATAGCACTGGGCAAAGGCTGCATTAAACACACGAATAAAGAGTGCTTCTGAGACAAGGTAGACTCATCTGGCCACAAGTAGTAGAGGGAGCTCAGGCAATAGATGGAGGGGAGTCCTGATCATTGGAGATCCCATCTGGCTTTGCTAGGCAATCTGCAAGGTAGCTATGGCTGCTTCCATGGCGAGCAAAGGATTTTTTTTTTTTTTAAAGTAACAAGTACATCGAGTTAGACAACTGGCTTCTACCCCAAGTCACTTGCTAAAACTTTAATGGTGGATGACTACTCTCTCTTGGCCCATCATCAAAAAGAGAAGACATACACCAGAGTAAATGAGTACCCCTTTCTGTGAAAGCCAGTTTTAAGGAACTATGCACCCAGATCTAGCCCACATTTAAGAGAGTAATGGGAGCACCCCCACACAGGTCCCTTTCTGTACTTTTCATCAAAGGCTGGTCACTAAGGTTACAATCCTAGCTCTGCAAAATGGCTGTCTTCTCTGAGGGAGAGGGGCTCACCTTCTCTGAGGGGAGAGGATCAGATGAGATACAGACATGTAACCAAACTACTGAGAGGCATTAGGCTGAGGCTCAAGATGAGTGACAAGTCTTGGCTTGACATGGTTCTAGCTTTGTTATTTTTGCTTGTTTGAGAGTTTCACATAGCTGAAGCTGGTCTTGAACTTGTTATGTCTCAGAGACTAGCCTTGAAACCCTGATGCTATGATTACAGGGGCATGCTATCACATCCAGTTTATCACTAGCTTTCTGGCTTTAAGCAAACATCATATCCTTGCTACCATTTCCTTACCCGTGAAATGGAAATGACAGCATGGAGAGCCCGGAGCTTTTAGAGGGGCTTTTATTCAAATCCTGGTTCTGTATGTCAGTGGGTGACTCCACACTACAGGTATGAGGAACACAGACAGCTCACAGGCTTGCTTGCACAGCTAATGTGGGGGTGACAGGCTCATTTGTAGAGACTGCACGTCCGGACAAACCTCTTCTGTTCTTTAGGGTTTTTTTTGTTTTGTTTTGTTTTGTTTTCTGTGCAGATTCCCAAACTGTGTGACACTTTTAGTTACCCCCAGGAATTGGACAGACAGTATCTTCCTTCCAGATTGCCTAGCCATGCTGGTTTGCTCTCCTTTTGACCAGGGGTTAGGAAAGTGGGTAGAGACCCGCCTTGGGCACTTGTGAGCTGAGACCTGCTTCCAGCTCTTGACTAAATCTTCACAGGCACCTGATTCATCTGAGTCATGTCCAAGCTGACTGGGTGTTGGAGCTCATGTGCTCTGATTGGGTGGTGGCTATACATCCACCTCAGCTTGGAAACTGGAGGCCATCTTTAACTGAGTGAATGGGTAGCAATGGTCACCTGCCTCTGCCACCTCAGCTGACCTCTTGAGTCTTCCCTGACCTTGTTTTCTCATAGTGAATCCAGCTTACTTCTTTGTCTTCGTCTGCTAATACCATGTTCCCTCTCATTACCCATAGGAGCTTTTGTCCCTGTCAGCCCCACCATTCTCTAAGCTTGGATCTCCTGTTTGTAACCTCCGGCTCATACTTTCCTCTCTAGGTTTACCTGTCATGTGAACAGCATTTGAGCATGAACTGTCTTGGGATTGGCAGGGACAGCTGGCTCACATCTCTTCCCCATTCCTTTGCAGTGAGGAAGAGGAGGCTTGCAGACCTGACGGGGCCCATCATCCCTAAGTGCCGTAGTGGTGTCTAGTATGCAAAGGGAAGCCCACGCCTGTGAACTGGACGTGTCCTACTGATAATCTGTGTTCCCCAGTGGAGACCAGGAGGCAAAACGCTGGCGTGGAACTCTTGTGGTTAAGTTCTTTATGCACTAAGGTTTAGGTTAACTAGTGACTTGTAGTTGGACCTTTTATACAATATGGTCAATGTGAAGTTTTCTTTAGTCACAGAAGTTCAGTCTGGTTATTATTTAAAGTAAAGAAGCCCTCAAACTGGCAGATCTTGCTACAGATAGCACGACAGTGGCAGTGACAGCCCAGGAATTCTCTTGGTGGCCACGCTTTCGTGTTTAGGCGCATTTACAACATGGAACACACCAACACAGAGCACTCTTCCCAACTACTTTGGAAGAACTGTAAAACACTTTATTACAGATTTGATCATAGCAACTCAGTAAAAAGAACAGACAATCATGATTTTTCAACCCCACTTGAAACTTTAACCTCAAGATTAAAGCTGCCAAATTGATTCCAGGATCAACCCTCCCCCCCTCCCCCAAGAATTGAAAGACAAGCTACAGAATCTTCTAAGAGTCAGAAAGACACAGGATTCCTTCTGCCAGGTAAGAGAAGGGGAAGAAAAAGGCAACGGTGAAATTTCAAGTTTTAAACTCTACCACCCCGGGCAACAGACACACCCCCCGAGTGCTCTGTGTGAACACCTGGGATGTACTCACTGCAGTCAGAAGCCATTCTTTTTTTTTTATTGAATGCCAACTTCATGATAAATGAAAACATCTCCTTATACCTCAGTGGGCAAATGGCTTATGAAAGGCCAACACCACTGGGTGAATTTCCAGTCCACAGTGGCTGTGGTATTTAGCATGGCCCTGCTTACAGACACCAAGTGCCTGCCTGCCTGGTCACTTATGAGACAAATCAAACCACAGAGCTCTTGCCTACAAATGGGATCTCTGAAGGACAGCAGTGCACAAACATCCAAATGACAAGGAATTAGGAAATCCTGGCCAATGACACAGTGATTATTCTGAAACCTAATTTCAGCGTTCCTACAGGATCCCTTTTTTAACACCATCGGAGTCAGTAAAAATGTTGAAACACATTGTTCTTGTGCCTTTTAATAGACCATAGTGCCAGTTAAACTAGTGTTTTTGTTTGTTGCTTTGGGGAATTATTTTCCTTAGGGATTCAGCCAATATTACAATAATGACAAGGCTCAAAAGCTATTGAGTGCAGCCAGGGGCTTCTGACAAGGGAAAGTCCTGCAACACTGAACTGTAATGCCGTGGACAGTACAGGGTAATTAGAGGTGGCACCAGGGCCTCACCACTATGACAATGTTTAGTGAGGCTGCACATGGGCCCAGGAGTGGCACCAAGCTGCAGGGACGGCCAGCCCCACTCAGCTTCTCCTTGAAACACAATTGCAGCTGCATTCTGCATCACTGGAAACTGCAACATTAACATTAAAGCCATTGGTCTATGTGTGGCTGTGTGTGCTTCTTAAGTCTCATGTGACAGGGACATGTGCCCAAAGGCTAGAAGGCTAGACAGTTGCTATGCTGAATGACCTCCCTAAGAAAGTGCTTTGTATCCCCAGTGTCCTAAAGCCGGCTGCTCATATGGATCCCTAAAGAGAGCACTTAGAAACTGAGAGAGGGGATGCCGGGTAATGCAGCGCTCTTAGAGGGACATCTTTCAAAGAAACCAAATTGATAAAAATGTAGGCCACTTCTTTAAGACCACCTCTGTCAGATGAGCTGTTAGTCTAGTCTGGGACTGGCATTTTCTGTGAAGGGGCAGAGTGTAAATACTTTAGATTCTGAAGGCCACATGGTCTCTGGCCAACTACTCCGTAGTGCCATGATCACATGTAAAAAACTGGGTCGGGCTGATTCAGTAAATTTTTCAAAGTAGAAAGAGGTCAATACCACAGATTACAGATCTCTTTGGACAGTTAGGGAAGAGACTGAGGCCGAGGAAGGTGACAGCTGACCTGGTTTAAGAGTTCATACCCAGAGCCCAACTTTCATGCTTGCTTCGAGGCAGAAGATATGGCACAGCTGCCAAGCTCAAGGTTCTTCCCTCAACACCCTTGGGGTCTCACATGACTCATCTTTTTTCCAGGCTCTAGCATCTTCTAAATCAAAATGGGTAGATTAGATAGTCAACACTGGACTCCCTGTCCCCTTTGCCTGTGGCCCTCTGCCATGGTGGCAGTGACCAACACAGAAGTTCCCAATTTGTTTCTACAACCTTGACAGTCTACACATAGCCACTTTAAGCCTATGTTGTGAAGCTGAATTCACCACTCAGCCTCACCAGCATCAGGCCCTGCCTCCAGGTTCATAGGGAGTCATGCATGCTGCTCCCGTGGGATGCGTGGCCTCCGGGCAGTACACTCACATTCTTCTTTAAAACTGTCCTGGGTGGGGCCTGAAGCCTGCTTGCCCCCTTTGTCTTGACACATGACACAACAGGCTGTGAATCCTTGTCCTTGACAGTCAGAACAGGTCAAAACGAGCTGGCGGCATTGGGGAGTAGAACAGAGTTTATATTGGTCCCAAGGGGCTCCACAGTATGAACATTCTAGGGAAGAAAGTGTCTTATTATTCTCTGTCTCTCCCTTTCCCCTGCCTCTCTACATCCCCTACACACACACACACACACACACACACACACACACACACACACACACACACACACACGATGTACTTATCCAATCCTGAGTTCACTAGAGTCTAACATACTATTTTGGTCCAAGGCAATGTCTCCAAGTCAGGTAGGATGGCACCAACTATAACCTCAACACTTAGGAAGCTGAGACAGGAAGATTGCAAGTTCATGGCTGCCCTGGGCTACATGCACAGTGAGACCCTGTCTCAGAAATAGAAAAAAATAGATCAGAAGGAAACAGTACTTCTATCTTCCAAGAAAGAGAAAGGTCTCTGGGGGGGGGGGGCTGGTATGAAGAGGGTTCTGGAAACTATATTCTGACTCACCTTCACCCATTTATTGTTCTTTTTCCACTCATCCCCTCTTTCTCATGAGTGCTTCAGAACCAGCTGCTCACACATTGTCAAGTGGTCTCTTTCCAGGGAGACCTCATACCTGAATACAGGTGACCCTACCTCACATCCAACTTGTGGAATGCATGACTCTCTATCCCAGGCCACCACCAAAGGCCATTGCCAGGATACCTGACCACCCAAGCCCTGAACTGCCTGTATTTCCTGGCCAACTTCCAGCACCCTGAAAATATCACAGTTCCCCTGTGCTATCATTGAGCCTTTTCTCACATTCACACAGACATTCAAGTCCTGTAGGTACTTCCTCTATGAAATCACTAGTATGTGTTATAATTTGAGGTTTTAAATAAGATAAAGATTAGGCAATCACAATGAGAAAAGAGACTGAAAAGGTAAGCAGGCAGGATGCCAATGTGGATAAAGGCAATTGCTATCAAGAATGATGACCTGTGTTCTATCCCCATCTTCTACATGGTGGAAGGAGAGAACCGACCCCTGTATGTCATCTCCTGACATCCACATGTATGTTGTAGAATGTACATGAGCACATAGGTAGATAAGGAAATGTAACTTTTTACAAAGACCAGAAAGGAAGACTATCTATGAGGTCCTTACAAGTGTTTGTCTACCAGTGACTTTCCAATCAGGTCCTACTGAACCGTAGTATCCAGGGCATGTCACCTGGGGGACTGCCTCTCCTTTCCTGTCTGCCTCTATCTAGCAGGACCCTTCAGTGTGGCCCAGCTCTGCAGGCTGCACCAGCCACGCTCAGGGCCGTGCCCCTGCTCCTGCAGTCTCAGCTCCCTCAAATGTGCACTGGGACACGAGCTGCGGCATCTGTCACCCCATCACTTGGCAGGGTAGATGTGGCTGATCTGGCTATCTAAGCAGGTGTCCCTTTCCTCCCTCAAGGCTCCATATGTGCCCTCCTCAGATGCAGCTCAGCTGATGAGGGTGACAGTCCCCATGTAAAAGAGGCCCAGTATCTGGTCAAGGGTGTGCAAGCAGCTGCTGTGATTTCCTGTTAGGCCCTCTAAACAAGTCCTCAAGTGCACTTGTGTGCACAAACCATCTAATTCTACCTCTTCTGCTGTGAACTTATCAGGCAGCCTAGTAATGACTATGGACCCTGTCTTCAAAGAATAATTTTAAATGATAAAAGCAAATGCACAATTAGAAAGGGAAAAAAAAATGTAGAGAAATACAAACTAGCAAAGCATCTTTAAAAATGTGTGATACAGCATGAGCTATGCTATTTATAACATTAAACACAACTATGTGTCAGAGGGAGGCCCAACTATGTCCACTGTGAAACCATGAGAATGATGACATGCTGAGTTTCCTACAGCAACATCCGTGGGTGTGGCAGCACTGGGATTTCTACTGGAGACAGAGGCCCAGAGCATCTAGCACAACTTGTCCACTGTCTGCATTTTAAAGGACTTGCCTACCCAGTATATGGCATGGCCAGGACCACCTGATGCCTGTTTCATTCCTGCATCTCCAGCTACTGAGAAACAAAACAGTGGCACAGTGACCTTCTCCATGTCGTGTTCATGCAGCAGTCCTCACATGCCTTCCCTGGACAGTGGCAGCAGTGGGTCTAGAATGGTGAATGATTCTAACCTGACATAATGTGGGCTCTGGACCTGGGCTGACCTACCTGATATCACAGAACTGTTGTAGGCCAGGGCAAACCGCTCATCAAAAACAAACAGTTTCCCTTTGTAAAAACCATCAGGAAACTCTTCCAGGTACTTGTGGATGCCACCCTTGAGCTGAAACACTTCCTTACACACCCCCTGGATACAAAAAAAAGAACATCAAGATGTTGAAAGAAACAGACTTAGAAGCTTCATGGTGGTGAGTGCCCAAGCAGAGCAACCACCCCTTGTGCCCATGGGCCAGGGGCTCCAGTGGCCTCCTGAGGGTGTGGAAGATGCTGACCAAAGGGTCAAAGAAGCACCTGGCCAGACCTTGCCTACTGGGGGATGGGTGACGATAGCTGTCAAGCCCTTCACCCTCTAAGACCCCGGGAAGCCTAACTATTTTTGCCACCCCCTAAATATAGGAAGGCATCTGTCAGGACATGTAATGTTACTGAATTTGCTCTCCTCGGGATCAGGCACACGGATTAGGAAAGGGAGCCATTCGGCTAAGCTTGCTCTTTTGTACTTCGTAAGTCTTCAAGACTGCTAAGTGCTGGAGACTTAAGCTAGGGTTTATACTTACAAACCCCATGCTGGAGCTGTGCCAGATAAAGTAAATCCTTCAGCTGGCTAGGGTGAACGGGGATAAGAGGGTGGGGGTGGGAGGCTCTACACAGGCTAATGGTGGTAGAGCTGTCTTCACCCCTGTGTTGGTCCTGAAGTGGCTCACCTTGGCTCTGAGGTACGCAGAACCCCGTTCACAGCGGATGCCCCCAGTGCAGTACATCAGCACCCTCTTCTGCCTGAAAATGTCAAGGTTTTTGTCAACGTAGCTAGGGAAGTAACTGAATTTCCTGATGTCTGGTGCTAAGCAGCCCTGGAATCGTCCCTACAACATAGGGACAGAAGGAAATGATTAGAAAAATGTACCTGCTGGGAACCCAGTTCTTTCCGTGTAACAACCCCACCTTGGTAAAGGCAACAGTCTTCTGCTACCTAAAAGTCTGCATCCTACACTCTGATCCTTTAACCTCAAGATCTGGAACTACACAGGGCTGAGCTTGTGGGTACCCTTTTCACAAATCCCTCAGGGAATGGTCGAGGTTACAACGGCAGCTTTCACAAGGTCATTGGTACACGCCAAGGGGAAGTTCATGGGAAACAAAATCATTTTATGTGCCAAGATGACTTTAAGTCATACTTCTTTAGACTTTCTCAACAGACTTGGAGTTCAGGACTTACGTTTTCCCTGATGCTGCCAGTACAGGAAGGAGGCTGATGACACAGGACACAGATGGTTCTGTGTAAGGCACCCACCCTTTCATGCCACTCACTTCTGACTCTTACTTACGATTTTGCTTTCATAGAAGTTTCTGCAATCCAGTAGGATGGTATCACCCGGTTCCTGATTTGTCTGCGATAAAAGCTTTTCTATTTCTTTATGAAATTCACCAGGGGATAAATGGATTCCTAAAACCAAGCCAAATAATTACATTAAAACAAAATGAAAATCTAATCACAACTGTCCTAACTTAACTGAAGTGCTGACTATGCTGCTTTGCACCTCAGCCTCTTTTCATTAATTACAATGGCAAGAGATGACAGTATCCAACGGTCGGGATAAACTATCTCAGCATCCCTGGCATCTCCATTTTCTTGCTCTAACCAGAGACTACAGAGCTCCCACAGTTCAGAAATAAGGCATTTTTCTTAAACCAGATGCTTGGGGATTTTTTTGGGGGGAGTTCCAGTCCACTGTATGCTGTGATTACTAGTAAGTCAGAAAATGGACAGTGTCCTCCTGTCAATGTCCAAAGGAGCTTTAAATACATCCATGATTCACTGGAGCTTTCACATTGTCAAGTAACAAAGTTGACCCCAATTTCAAGGCTTGGCTTAGACCAAGGCAGTTGAGAGCATGGTGTTAAGGAAAAGTTTGAGCATATGATGTTTGATACAAGGGTAAAAAGAATATATTTAAATTTGTGTGCATATGTAAGAGAAAAGGGTAGGAGGAGTTGACAACATATATGAAAAAGAAGGTGACAGAGAAAAAGAAAAGCTATACAACAGGAAAGAAAGGAGATGAAGATGAGTATTAACATGCAAGAGGACTGTGGCGCCTTTGCCTCTAGACTCTCAGGACAAATATCCCCAGACATCTTATTAATTGTGAGGAACTTACAGTGTACTTCAGGAGCCTCACTGTGTTGGGCATGGACCCCAACAACCACTGGATAGTTCTCCAAATGTGGACAGCACAGTCTAAGTTTCCAACTCTCAAAGCTACAATTACAGAATGTAACCAGGCCTGATGCTATTCAGGTAGTATACATAATTACACGGTCCCCAAACAGTGATGTCAAATGTGAGGTTCAAAAATGTGATGAGAATCATGGAAAATCTCTTTGCCTTCTCCCTAAAGGAAGCTTCAGGGAGCCAATGTGTTCCCTGCTGCTGCTGTTACTGCTACTGCTCTTATGGCAGAGAGGGCTCAAACAGAAAGAAACCCAGATGGACATGTTGACAAGAGGTCCCTTCAAACCGCCTTCTTCAGCTGAAGGCAGCCCGGGCCAGCCTTCTTCCCCTTCCAAGCAGTATCCTGCCACACCCAGAAGAGCTGCTGTCATACTGCCTCCTACTAAGATGAGGATACCAAGCAGACATTCCCCTACCTGGGTCCTGTCTCCAAGTATATGCCTATTTCCAAGATGCTTATATCT
Source organism: Cricetiscus sungorus (assembly GCA_030556225.1). NCBI lineage: Eukaryota > Metazoa > Chordata > Mammalia > Rodentia > Cricetidae > Cricetiscus > Cricetiscus sungorus. Next base: position 54,137,009 of record JANBXA010000734.1, read on the forward strand.
CACCCCCATTCCCCTCTAACTTAACTCCTGGCCTGCTCTTCGATATTTACCTGTAAAAAACAAATACCTGAGAGGCAGGCGGCCCTTTGTTCTTTGACAAAAGGCAATACTACCTGGGAAGCAGCCATGTGAGTGGAGGCAAAGGGACTGAACCTGAACAGATCAAGGATGTGGCTCAGAGCTGTCAAGCATGGATGTTGCTAGTCACCTGTAGCTGACAACTACCTGAGTGTAATTTGAGGAAGATGACATAAGTGTGGCATACACGCTGCATTTCAGGGACTTACTATGAAAAAAAGTAAACAACCTCACTAATAGTTTTCTATTTAATACATACTGACATGTTTTGGATATGTTAACCATATTATGTAAGCTCATTTCACTTACTTCCATTTATACTAGAAATTGAAAAATAATGTAATGCGGCTTCCATATTTCTATTAGACAGCACAACTCTCAATCTAAATAGTGATCTAAGGGAGATGGGAACAGAGAATGTCATTAGCGTCATTCCAAGACTGAGGAACTCTATAGACAAATGATTGGGTGCCTTCAAAATTAATCTTCAGGGCAAGAGAAATGGCTCAGCAGGTAAAGGAACTTGCCTTCAAGTCTCATGATTTGAGTTTCATCCCCAGAACCCTATGATGGAAGGAGAAAACCAAGCCTCATGAGTAATCCTCTGACTTCCACATGCTCGATGCAGCTCGCTCTCGCTCTCTCTCTCTCTCTCTCTCTCTCTCTCTCTCTCTCTCTCTCTCTCTCTCTCTCTCTCTCTCTCTCTCCACACACACACACAAATATATACAAATAAGTGCATCTCCAGGAGATACAATCAGCTGAGGACTACCTCGTGGTATGCAGTTAACACTACCCAGATTCTGAGAAACTTGACAAGATAGATGACTAAGATCTTTGAAAGCCAATCTGCAGAGCTGAATGTACAAACTTACAGACATGTTTTCCTTGTTAAATCTGTTTTATTTGATTTGTGTGTTGGTCAGAGGACAAGCTCAGGCATCAATCAGTCATCACCCTCCATCTTGTTTACAAGGCTGTCCTGCCTGGCAGCTGCCTGTGAACTAAGAATCTCCTGTTTCTGCTTCCCATCTCACAGCAGGAGCACTGCGAAGGCAGTTAAGCACCACTGTGACCAACTTTACATGGCTTCTGGGGAGTGGAACTCAGGTCCCTGCACTTGAGTGACAAGTGCATTACCCAGTGAGCCACCTTAGCTCCTTTTTTCATCCTAATAGAAACTTAGAAAATCATGAAACACAACTGGGAATTCACTGACAAGATATTTATTAAGTAATTACTGCTAAAATGTTTTAGACATGGTTAGTAGTAAAACTTAACTGTTAATCTGTCTTTTCTACTGAAGTATTTATGAGTAAAGTAACGTGACACGAGATTCTCTTTAAAGTGATCTAGGATAAGAGGAAGGGATGGGGTCAAAGGACAGTTTGCCATGCTGAGGCTGCGTGGTAAGCATATGGAAGTTCATTCTACTATTTTCCTTACTCTAGTTAATGTTTGGAGATTTTCATGGTAAAAAGTAAAACAAAACCAAAAATCCCTGCCAAACAAATGCCTTTCAGTCATCTATAGCAAGCACAGGGAAGCAGAGATCGAATGTTTTAGAACACTGCTTTGGTTTTGAAAGCTTTTTGCTTACTGTGGCAAAAGCCCTCATGCTCTTTCTGCTGATGAACTATTTGCAAGTCATAAACACACAGCTTTCAAATTGCTCTTTCTGGAAAGAGGAAATAACTTCTTGCCAAACCATCACCAAGAAAAATGTACTATGGGTCTAACAGGAGCCTTGGGTTAGCATAAGTACTACAGAGGTCAGTTTAAGTCCTAGACAGACAGAGCTAGCCACCCTATGGCTATTTTAAAGAGAAGATTCACTACAATTTCTGCTGGCCAGTGTCTAACCTTCTTATTGTCTATTATGGTTTATCTCTATGACAACAAGACATAAGCATACCAGGGTTCTTGTAGGAGACCTGACTGGAGCTGATCCCCATAGGCACGATCTCTTCAAACACACCGACTCGCAATTCTGGGAAGCACTGAGCTCCTCCTTTGCTGCTCTAGCCAAAGAAAAACAAGACAGAGTTTACTTGTCCCACTGCCAGCTAAAGACAAGTGCCAAACATAAGAATTATGGTCTGTTTCATAGTGTGATAGCTGAAATTTTAAACCTCAAATTAGGGGGGAAAAGGAACTCTCAATAGAAATAGTTATGGTCCAAAATGTACCAGATATTTCAGCATGTTAATAAATGTTTACTGTGCCACTTGCACATGTAGGAACATTATGTCTGTGTGACTATGTACATGTAATTCATTCCCATGGGAGTATATGCCAGCTTTTGCTCTGGCTAGTGTCTTGCCATGGCCAGTGTGAGAGTTAAGCAAGGTGTCCCGCCAGCTTACCACTGACTGTGAGGAAGCATATGTCCTTGGACACAGCACTCTGCAGAAAGAACCACAACTATACTCTCGAGTGCTGTCAACTTTAGTTTCGGGCTTACTAAACCACAGCCCACCACAGGCAGAGACCTGCAAACCAGTCTCTCCAGGAAAAACATCTAGGTTTCAGATCCCAGCTTGTTTAACTGTAACATCCTTATAGGAAGGGAGACTAGGGTCTAGGAAGGGTACTGACTGATGGAAACAGTGACCAGGACACTCGCTTTGTTGCACTGACTTGGAACTCACAGGGGAAGGGATTTGTCTAGCTCTGTATGCACTCTTCAGTGACCCACAAAAGCAGACTGCTCTAGCTTTAGTTCATTTCTGTTTCTCTTACCTTAAAGTCATCCTCACATAGGTAATCCTTAAACAATGGGCAAGAAAGCATGGCTTCCACGTACAGCCTGGTGGCCACTCTACTTCCTCCAACAGTTCCATTGATGCCTTCAGTAGCGATCCGAATCTGAGACACAAAATGGTGAGGAGAAGAGTTTTGGCTTGCTTGTCTCCCCAGGGTAGACTAAAGGTCCCTTTCATGTCAGTGAACGTAACAGGAAAAGCAGAAGAACCTAACAGTAATACTGGCCACCACAGTATTACAAGCAGTGTGGCCCAAGGTAGCAAACAGGCTTTTCAGAGGATTCAGAGGAAAAGTCCTCTGAGAGACTTCACCCCAATCCTAAAGAGGGGACTTATCTGATAGTGAGATGCACATGTAGCCTGTGCATGGAGTCTGAAGAAAAGCCATTAATCCCAACCCTGTAGGCTGAAATTCGAGTTATGTTTTGCTCACCGAGGTATCGTGTGTCTGTCCCAATGCCTGCCTCATGGCGGGCTCAGTGTCCAGAGTAAATGCATGTGTACCTACATCTGGGGCTCTCTGGCTTCTCTAATCTGAAACTGTCTCAGAAACACTCCACTGAGGATGGAACATGAGAGCTAGGGCATGCTTGGAGGCCTGCACAGTCCATTGTCCTAACAGAATAAAATCCTATGGGTGAGTGTAAAGATGAACAACTTTATAAGGAGCCATCTACAGAGCAAGGTGCTACACAATGCCAGCCTGGACACTGTACAGTCTCTGGAGAAAACTGACTCAATTCAAGGCCCGGAACTGTTCCCACTATTCATATATGAATGCAGCCACATTTGAAAGTTGTATGTGGCTGCTCATGCTCAGGATCCAGAAAAGAAAACTGAGTTGTCTCACTTGATGCAACTCTTTAGGTCATGCTATAAGCCAATGCCAACTGACTGGCAGTAACTACCCAGAGAAGTGTTCTGATTACCACTGACTCCCTGAGAAAGAGAGCTGCAAGTGGGTGTGGTGGTGCACACCTTTAACCCCAGCACTTGAGAGGCAGAGGCAGGTGGATCTCTGTGAGTTCGAGGACAACTTGGTCTACAGAGTGAGTTCCAGGACAGCCAGGGCTACAAGAGAAATCCTGTCTTGAAAGACAAAGAAGACTGCAGTCCAGAAGAGCCTGCTCTGGGTGAGATACAGGGAAGCAGAAAGCACAAGCCATCTCTATTCTACAGGCTACCCCACCTATCACTGACTAATAGGAGACTACAAAAAAGAATAGCCTCAAGCCAGCAAGGTCAGGAAATCTATCTGAAAACAGTCCAACTGAGGTGGTGATGAATATATGTTTTTATGTGACTGTTTCTCGGTAGGTGGGCAAGTTCTTTCCTATTTCATTTCAACCTCAGAAACCAAATGCATGCCATGCACATCCACTGCCTACAGACCTAGGACACAGTCATCTGTAGTCACTAAACTTACAATATCTACATTCCCAAAACTTTCAAAGATGCTCTTTGGTGAAAGGCCTTGTAAGTAGGAAGCTGAGACCAGCAGCAGTGAGCATTGTGGGGCACCTGCTGAGACCCAGCTTTACATTATAATCTCAAGGGGCAGATGGGGAGCTCTCTTCCAGACAGGAAAATGACAGCTGCAGCTGCTGCAGTGAATCAAGGGCAAAGAACTGGTGAGTAGTGTATCTATGACTCAACTATTGGAGGACTCAAACTTATCATTTGCCCTTTCCATTCTGAATGTATCCCTCTAATTTTATTAATTAATCCATTCATTTCGTGTGTGTGTGTGTGTGTGTGTGTGTGTGTGTGTGTGTGTGTGTGTGTGTGTACACAAGTGTGCACAGGAGCCCATGAAAGTCAGAAAAGGGCATTTGCTCCCCTGGAACTCCTGTTGTGAGCTGCCCTGTGGGTACTGAGAACTGAACCCAGGTCCTCTGCAAGAGCAATAAGTGCTCTTAACTGTTCAATTTCTTGAGGTCATATGATATACAGCAAGGAGCATTAAGGTTCTTTTCCTTGCCTAAGAACTAATATTGTCAAATCCCAGCACTAAAGTATCTCACTAAACTGGCCAAGTCTTTAGAGTCTCGAAATTTATATCTGAGATTCAGGAAGATGCTGCCACCTGGTGGAACGGATTGCTCACTGCTAGGGGGTCACAGGCTGCATCCCAAAGAAAAGGCCTCCTTGACCCCCATCTCTATAGCCTGCTCTTGAAATTGCAGCAATCCTCCTGCCTCAGCCTCCTGAGTGATAAAAAACAAGCATGCACCACCATATGTAGCTTTAAACCAAAATAAGACTGATTTCATAATTATATACATTTTGTACGAACAGTTATCTTTCTTGGTGAGAAAATTCACTGAATAAAAGATGGTGATATATATTCAGAACACAAATACTGGTTTTCAAAACTATGTGCTAGGAATTAGGGATACAGCTGTTGAAAAGTAAAGGTCCTGCCACCCAGACTAAAGAAGGTCAAGCTGCAAAGAGTTACATATAGATGGATGCTATGAAAGATCAGATGGCTCCTGGAGGGGACACGGAGGAAAATGAATTTACATGGTAGGTCAGAAAGGTTTCAGAGAAAGTGTCATTAAAATTGAGACCCAAGACTTCAGTAAAATTAGACTAGGGAAACAGTGGGTGTGGGTGTGATCCTTTAAGAGAATTAGCCTAGAAAAAAAGGCAAACAAAACAGACCTTGGTGGTCCAAGGGAACTGAAGGCTACTGCTGGAGCATGGAGAGTGGGGGAGGTCACAGTCCAGGCCTGCAGCAGCCTGGTGGATAGGAGTGCTGGAGCTGCTCTAACAAGCTCATTCTGGCTGTTGCATTGAGAACAGATTAAATGGTGGATGAGAATTGGGGACTGGAGGCCAGTGGAAGTTACCACATGGACAAGACAGCGTGGCTGCCTGTCTAGGGTGCTAGAAGGGGAAAAGAGAAGTAAATGGAGCTGAGGGACATTGCAGGGCAGGGTGTGGAGATGAACTGAATGGGGTGAGTGCTACTAGTACTTGTCAAACAACCTGGGATGGAAAATGGCACTGACCATAAGTTTATTAGTAACTTGGGCGTGGAAGAACCTCAAAAGGCTTCTACTTCACTTCCTTTTGGTTTAAAATGTGAAAATTATTTAATAAACATATACATGGAGGATCAAGCACAAACGGCATTTTACAAAAACAAATGCCATCCTCTCATGCAGAGATGAATGTTAGCATCTGGGAATGTGTCTCCTCTCATCTTCACACACACTTGTGGATACACTAGCAACACACACAGTCTCTCCTTTACTTGACAGGCTCCAATCCTTAAAGCGTGCTTGCTATATGCTTACTCCAGCACTGAGGATACAGTAATAGTCCTTGAGAGCAGCACAGGCAGAGAGTGGTGAGGAAACAGCATTGGAGTGGAGCTCTGAGAGCACATGCCAAGGAGAGAAGGGCCTCGTAGAAGGGAGGGAGGTACAAATATCAGTACCCGAGGGGGTAAAAGACCTGGTTCTAGGAAAACCAAGGTGCTATCTTAGAATCAAACCTATATGAGGAGGCCTTTGGGTTCAGAACACTTCCCTATCTCAGCCAGCAGCAAACGATGTACACAGATGTATCAGAACACAGCATATTCACTTCCTTAGGTACCACCCATGAATGCTTTTAATCTGCAACAGCATTAAGTAGAATTTAAAAAAAAAAAAAAGAAAAAAGAAAAAAGAAAAAGCCTGAAATATTTACTATTTGACCCTTTTCCTTATTCTGAGACGCTGGAGTAAAGACTTCCACAAAGAGCACAGCTCCCACAGTCCAGGGTTAAGGGGACAGTATGAGGCTGTGTGGCAGGGCATGTGTGCAGCAGGACTTACCTTGCCTGTGAGGTGCAGCTGCTGGCACAGAGCTGTCTGCCAGGCACAGATCCAGTGGGGGTCCTCCAAGTCACAGTAGCAGTAATATAGGAGTACCTCCCCTTCCTCGTCACCCTGGCCACTACAAAAGGAAAGTCAGAGCGCAAGAGCACCTGAGCCACAAGAGGCCACAGTTTCCAATAAATCCAGGAGAAATGGAAGAACACAAGACAGAACAACTTATGCCTGTGTCCTCCTTATCCTCCCAACAGAGGAGCACTTCTCTTTCATATTTCTCTACATAGGACAGTCCGCACCAGACTTTTACATTGCAAAAAGCAAATCTGCTTTACTGTCTGCATTTACCACTCATACCCAAGACACAGATATTAGCAAGCCCACTTCATAGGCAAGCTGGAAATGAGCCCACTGTGGCTAATCCTCAATCAGAAGGGAACATCTGATTTGACTGGCTCACCATGAAAGAGTTTTACTTCCATTTTTTTTTTTCATATAATCCACTTACTTATGAGACACATTATTTTTTTTTATTTTAGTGAGTTTTCAAGACAGAGGTTCTCTATATAGCAGCCCTGGATATCCTGGAACTCACTCTGTAACCAGGTTAGCCTTGAACTCACAGACTATCCACCTGCCTCTGCCTCCCAATTGCTGGGATTAAAGTTGTGCACCATCACACCCGGATGAGACATGTCATTATTGGCCACACAAGACAAACCTTTCTATGTCAGCATGCTCACACAGTAGCACCAAATCACTAAGAAGATTATCAGTACTTTAGTAGGAGGCCAGAGAAGAGTTTAATATAGTTTAAAAATATACTTAAAAAATTCAAAGCAAAGGAAAAGTTTAGATTCTGAAAATTAAGTATGAGGAATATTGTAGCCTCCAATAATCTTAACAAAACATTTTATGTATTTACTATTTTTATGTGTATAGTGTTCTGCCTACATGTACGTCTGTGCACCACATGCATGCAGTGCCCACAGAGGCCAGAAGAGGGCCTCAGATTCCCCTTGAATACAGTTGTAAGCCACCAAGTATGTGCTGGGAATCAAGTAACCAGTTCTCTTAACCACTAAGCCATCTCCAAGCCCTTCCCAACAATATTAAGTGATTTGTTGTCTGTCTGGATGCACAGTTCTGAATTCATCAGTATCTGGACCAAACAAATCTGTTTGATTCTCATCTTCTCTATTTATTCAGACATTTTAAATCTAAGTGTAACTTATAATGAAATTCAAACCTTCAGAAAGAAGCTTTCTCTCATTACAGATTATTTTGCCCATAAAGCAGACCCTCTTCTTTGTGGCTTCTGTTTTCTCAGTATAAAGATTTGACAAACCATTCACACACAGCCCATTGTTATCCCCTGCCCACAGCTCTTACTGCATGCACAATGTTCCTCTTTTGTTTTCCTGTGTAGCCCTGGCTGTTCTGGAACTTGCTCTGCAGATCCGCCTGCCTCTGCCTCCCAGTGCTGGGATTAAAGGCGTGAGGCAGAGCACCATGTTCTAACATGACAACATCCATCCTTTCATGCTTCTGCTACTGCTACTTATGGTTGTTTCCAGTTTGTCTTTTTAAATTATTTTTTAAACCTTTGTGTGTGTGTGTATGATGTGTATATATGGTATGAATGTGTTTGTGTGTGTATGCAGGCACCAGGGTGTCATAATGTGCATGTGGAAGTCAGAGGACAATCTTGGGTGTCAGTCCTCACCTTCCACCTTGCTTGCTGACCTGGGAGCTTTTGGGGATTCTGTCGGCCTCCCGTCTTAATATAAGAGCACTGGAACACTATAACTGACCATGAGCACGACCGTGTCTGGCTTAATGGGTCCTGGGAATTCAAACTCAGGTCCTCATATTTACATGGCAAACCTTTCCCCCAGTGAACCATTTCAAGTCCCTAACATTTTAAAATGTAACTAGTTTATTTTCAGTTAGCAGACAAAATAAAGGGTTCTTCCTAATATTTTGTTATTACAAATAAAACTACCATAGTCACGTTTAGGCTTTTGTGGGCATATGTTTTTATTTGTTTGTTATATACCCAGGAGTGGATCACTAGGAAGATGTCTGAACTTTAAAAGAACTAGAATGGTAGGACCATTTCTACCCTCACCAGCAATAACTGGGCATTTTGGTTGCCTCACCATTTCACTTGTACTTGCCAAGCTTGGTCTCCTCATTTTGCCCATTTTAGTGGGTTAACTGTAGTATATCATTGTGGCTGGAAAATACTTTAAAAGCAAACCAAAATACAGGATAGACAACGTACCTGCTCAGTTCATCAGGGCTAAAGCAGCTTATATCGGGGAGCCAAGAGGACACTTCCTGACTAGGAGTGAGGCAGTCTTTAGGAGGGTTCTTTTTGTCTGTGGATGTCTGTGAAGCACTCAGTGCTGCAGTTAGCTGCTTTAGAGTAGAAGCAGTTTGCTGGTACACTTCTTCAGCATGCTGTGTTGCCACGTGTCTGTGGATGCTGATCTGGTCTGCAAATAGCTGCTGACAGCATCTCCACCACTGTTCTTTAAAATCGTAAGGTGATGGAACTTGTTTGGTTTTGACAAAAAGGGCGAAGGCCTGTAATTCACATTTCAAATAACACCATTATTTAATGGTCTTAGGTTTAGGGGTAACAAAAGTTTCACTCAATCTCTTATATTACTTTTTATGGGAGTGGGGGTGGAGGTTTTAGTTTGGCAACCTACCAGTCCACAAAGAATTCCAGGAGCAAGAGCATGGGCTTGTATTGCTTCCAGCAACTCATACACTGACACTGGAGTGGTAAGGTATGGCTCATACCTTCCACACCCGAGCCTTCAACATCTATGTTCTGACATGATGTGGACATGGACAAACCTGGACACTTTATTTTTTCCACCTTCCAGAGAGACCTTGTCCTCGCTGTCCCCTGAGATGGGAGATTACTCTGGTTCCTCTAAGACAGTGGTTCTCAACCTTCCTAATGCTGCGACCCTTTAACACAGTTCCTCATGTTGCAGTGACCCCAACCATAAAATTGTTTCACTGGCATTTCCTGACTGTAATTTTGCTAGTGTTATGAATCATAATGTGAACATATGATATGCAGGATATCTGGTATGCACCCCCTAAATTGAGAATCTCTGCTCTGTGGAATTGCTTTTAAGCACTGAAGAGTTCATTGCAGAGGCCTCTTCTGACATCAGTCTGTGGCATTCCCACTAAATGCTATTTCTCTACTTTCTGGGAAATTGCAACAATATTTATACTTCACTGACATAGAGAAAAAAAAAAAGTTTCCTAAGAGGACCACAGGCTGAAGGTGAGAAAGCCAGGTCTCAGCTACCCCTCCTTAGTAAGCCAAGTTCCTGCCGATGAGCCTCTGGTTCTCTGCTTTTAAGAAAAGGGCATTTCAGTCAATGGTTTCAACAACAAAATGCGTGGCACAGGAGAAGGGTATCAACCCTACCTCTTTATAGCACAGTCACAGTGTTCTTAGCAGCCCTGAAGCATCCTGCAATGCTGTTCTTTCTTCAAAGCATCAAGGTAGCTAGATGAGACTCAACTCTTTCCCTACAAGCAGTAGGGCTCATTACAGCCTCACTAGATGCCAGCTGCCCTATTACCCATCTGTCCTCCTTATAGTATGGTTCTGAGCTCCTAGGAGTCTTCTACAACTGAGTGAGGAAAGAAATTCATTCTTCCTAACCAGGACCTGTTATCTTCAAACACTCCACCATAACTGTTCCAAGACTACATGCTGCTACATTAGATTACATTGTAGGTGGAAGGCAAGCACAATAATCTACTTCTATATGTACTTCACTAACTTTATATATACGATCGTGAAAACACTGATAGCAATTTTACCTTTTTCTTTGCAAATGAGTATTTCTTCTTTATATTGCCATCTAACTCTGCTTTGAGACTGTTGCTGGAGTTAGTAAGATTTGAGTCTTTTAAATCCAGATCAGAAAACTTAAAAATGCAGGTTTCCAGGCTATCTTCTTCATCTGGTGAAGTGGAAGAAGGCATCTGGATTGATCAGTGGGGCAGATTCCTTTCAGTCAAGTATCTTCTGAGACATAAGAGAGAAAATGCAATGCTCAACTCTTCGGGTACTTGTAGAGGCAAACATGAAGCTAATCAACCATGCAAATTAGCAGTGGCCATATGACCCAAGCCATCCATTCATTTACTTGCTCACTCAATAGTATTCATGTGACAACTATGCTTGGCTAAGCACCCTTCTACACACTGGTAATAGAGCAGTAAGTGTAACAGGAATTAGTCTGTCTACAATCTAGTGGGAAAGATAAGTCAATAAGCTAATTTTTAAAAGTCAGGTTTTAAATTAAATGTTTTAAAACAAGTAGAGTAGGAGACAGGTAAAAGAGCTCTTAATACACAAAGGGGTAGGAAAAGCCTTTCTGAGACAATAGCATTTTCAAAGAAACATGAATCAGGAAGCAAGCCATGTTAAAAATGCTATGTGAATAATAGTAGGAAAACACTATATACATCCCAAACTAACCAACACCAGTGATACTATGGCTTTGTTTCTTTTGTTCTCAAATCTCAGAGCCAAAATTTCAAAATTGCTACTGTGGCCAAATCTCACTGAAATGGATACACTATAACCAATGAGCTACTTTCTTTTTTTCCTTTTAGTTACATTTTATTTACTGTGTGTCTACTTAAGCCTAGACACTTGCCAGGACATGTGGAGGAGAGGGGACAACTTTCAGGAGTCAGTTCTCTCCTTCCACATTTACACAGGCTCCACAGATCAAAATCATGTCCTCAGGTTTGTGCAGCAGGTGATTGTCTGTTGTGCCATCTTGCCAACCCCTATATTTTTAAATCATTATTCTGAGACTGAGTCTTGCTGCATAGTACAGGCTGGCCTTGAAGCCCTAGTAATACTGAATTTGAGATTTCCCCTTGCCTCTACTTCCCAAACACCGTGCCACCACACCAGATCCAAAGCTGTGCCTTCCTTTTAAAGTCAGAAGTCCATTCTAAACTGCATTCCCCATCACCCCAGTGAAAGGCTCCAGCATTTCTTGCCTGAACTACTGGTGCTTAACTACCTCCTTGGAGGACTTTTCCAAAGGTTCAACCTACTCAGATAATCTGCCCTGCCTCTGATTCCAATTTGTACCACTCTTCTTTGCTATTGCCAGACCACAACGGCTGTTGTCATTTCTGAAAGGGTCCTTCAGACTTCAGCTCCAAAAGAACAGAGGCGTCCTTTTGCTCACCCTGAAGCTTTGTATCCTGAACACTATACAGAAGTTGACAAATGTCAACTAATAAAATATAGTACTTCTTGAGTGAAATAAAGCGAGAGTTGAGTCATAGAAATAATTCTGGAGGCACCTGATGGTCAGTCATGTAGATTTCAGAGCAGGGACCATCAGGCAAAGGAAACATTAAGTCTTGATTCCTTAAATGGAAACAAGCTGAACCCATCAGAAGAACATAGTGGTTCACACACAGCGACCGGGACAGAACCCAAGAAGCCATAGTTTGGAGTTTGCAATGGAAATTCTCGGAGAGTTGGAGGGCATATGATCAAGATGGATTGTTTACATGTATGAATAGATGAAAAGAACAGATAAAAGATTCTCTAAAAAGAAAAAGGGGCCGGAAAGATTGCTCAGTGGTTAAGAACGCTTACAGCTCTAGCACAGGACCCATGATTCTGGCCCCACTCCCCCACCCCCACCCCGCACCCACATGGCGGCTCACAAATGTATTAAACTCGAGTTCTAGGGGGATCTGATGCCCTCTTCTGGCCTCCATGGGCTGCTGCACACTCAGGTACAAACATAAAATATTCATATTTGTAAAGTCCGTGAAAAGTCTTAAACATAGTAGTAAGTTTCATTAATGGACTTGCTCTCAAAGTACAGCAGGCAGTGTCTATGAATAAACTGTTACACAGGAAGTGAAGGATCTAATGACTCCTCCCTAAATTCATGGATTAAGCAAGAGACAGACACGGCCTTTTACTGAAACCGACTGAAGGGAGTTTCGGCCAGACCATAGACAAGGCAGTTTGGTGTCCATCAAAGACGTCGGGGCAGAAGGCGTCCACATACTGTACACGTGCAGAGGGATAGAAGAACAATTGGAACCAGATCGATCAATTATCAGCGGCGTCCTCATACGTCAGCTGGGAGAGGTGGTTAGTAAGAGAACAGGAGCAGGTTCGGCCGTGCGGGCCTGACTTCCCTGCCGCTGGAGAGTGCCCTCCCTCCCCGCCCAAGTATCCCGAGGTATCTACGGCCGGCCGGGCGGCGACACTGAGAACACATACCCGCCGGTCCTAGGCCTTTCCTGGATCTCCCTTCTCCAACTTGGCGCAGCTCCCCGCCCTCGAGCCCACGCCCCCTGGCGCGCGCGTGCGCAGAAAGTCCCTGGGACGTCACCTCGCTCCGGAAGTCTCGAAATCCGTCGGCGCGGGGGCTGCCGGGAAACCACCGCGGGCCAGTGCAAAGCTGAGGCGGGATCACCTCGGCCGGGATAATTTAGCTCGCCGTCTGGAAGGCCCCAGAGTGGAAGGCGGGAGGAGGCGGCCGCGCGCGGACCTGCATACGCCGGCCTTCCGCTGTGGAGCTCAACTTGGTGCTTCTCCGCTTGCGCTTCCGGCAGGCGTCGTGAGTGAGTGCGCCTGCGCGCCGGCCAGTCCGCGCGCCTCGCCGCTGACCGCGCACCGGCCGGCCGGCAGCCCGACGGTTCTGGTATTGCAGGCGATTCGCAGCTCGGCTCGGCTGCGCACCCGCGAGCAGCATGTCGCGGAGGCGGCACAGCTACGAGAACGATGGTAAGTGCCCTCGGCGTGGCCGCGGCCCCTGGTGCGAACGGAGGCCGGACTGCTTTGGTTCTCGGGTCTCCAGGGAACGGATAGGCAGACCTTTCTCCCCGGGAGGGTTCTGGGAGCCCGGGAGGGAGGCGGCTGGAGCGGCTCGGGTGTGGCTAGTGGCTTCAGGAAAGCGACAGCGTCCCCTCTGCCCCCAACTCCTTCAGTCATGGGGAAGGAAGGCCTGTTGAACCCCGTGGGCAAACCCGATCTGGTCTCCGCCGACACTTTAGACTTGATCACTCACTCTTTCCTGAGCGTGGAAATGCACGTATGTCTGATGCTGCCCCTTAGGATCAGTTAGAGACGGGGATCTAGTGGACCAGTGTTTGCTTTTTAACCCTCCAGGGTGCACCTGGAAAGGACCCTGGGAAGACAGGAAAGAACAAAGCTATGATAGAGGTCGGATGAATTGCAATCTGAGCCCTACTCCTCTACCAGCCACCCACTGATTTCCCCCTTTTAAGCTTCAAGGAAAGAATTTTGCGTCTTACCAACACCCCAGAGTCACTAATAAACAGACACGTGCTTTTCCGTTGGATTGGCCTTAAGCCTGTTCCTCTGTATAAGAAAGTGCAGGCAAACTAACCTGAGCAGTCTAGTAGTGCTCATGTCGGCTTTGGTAGTTGCCGGCAAGGAGGTCGTTGTGTTGCCATCATAAAAAACAAACTCAGCTCTACACCTTTACTGCCCTTCGAGGTCACGGGCACACATGAGAGTAATACTTGGCGCTCTTGATATTTTATTGAATTACGCTTCGATGAGTGTGAATGGTTAAAACAAGAAAGACTTTTAGATCTAAGGGTTTAGGTTCAAAGCTGGATATCTGCTACTTACCGGGTGATCTTGCCAGGGTCACATGACTTCTTTAAATCTGAGCGTATAATGTGGAGTACTATTAAGCCTTTTGATTTCTATGAGGGTTAAATGAGATACTGTGCTCAAGAATAGTTCATGATGCTTATCAACTGTTAATGTCTCAGAGGTGATACAAACAGATAAATGCCAATACCATAAGGAAAAACACCAAAGCAATGTAATTGGGTTAGCTTTTTCTCTTGGAATGTTAAGACAATCAAGCAGAATCACACATCATTTTTAACAGTGAAACAGCAGGTTTCTGCTAGGGAGTACATGAGAGAGTGTCATACTCTATCAGTGTCCAGATGCACCAGTACAACACTCTACCACATTGCCATAGCCGCTCTATATGCTTGAGGTTTGTTGTTGTTGTTGTTTTTAACACCGTGGTTTCTTGTGTGTTGCATATACAGAACATAGGAAATAAAGTTTTTCTCTGCTTTGTATTTGATTAGTGTACTAAACTGCTTTGGATTAGAGAATTTGCCCTTGGCCTTCGTCTCTTGTTCTTCCTAATTCTCTTTTCTCATTTTGCACGTCTTTCCATTCTTTCTCTCACTTCCAGGGTTCCCCTAAAGTTAGGGGGAAATGCCACTGGAGAGCCAACTGGAGAATTAGAGTATAAATGTATAGAAAACCTCTTTTGTTATGGTTTAGGAGGCTTGCATAAACTTTTGGATGTAGTTGGCTTTTTTTCCCCAGCTAGCAGTTGAATAATTTTCCCATTTGGGTCTGACTACAAAAACCTTAGAATAAATAGAACAAAGTGATGTAAAATTAAGCATTCCTTAATCAAAATTCAGTGAAGCAAATCATTGAGTAGTGGAAAGGCTGTTTATAGCTCCTCCAATAGTACATATATAGAAATATATATTATTAGAGTTTAGTGTTCTAAATAAAAAAGGTGATGCTTTTTAGTGAAGTATCTACTATTTTAAAAAGCATGGATGACTTTTTTTTTTTTTTTAAAGGTGGCTAGAGATTTTAAAGGAATCAAAGTTAAATAGATCTGAGCATTTCTGGGTTATTGTCAGCTCTACTCTGACTTTTCTTATAATGGGCTGTGTAGCCCTGGCCTTCTGCATCTTCATTCTCTCTCCTGAATTAGCAGTCTGGCCACAAAATATTTGAAGGAAGCCCTCAGTACTGAACGTGTACTTCCCCCTACCCCCATGTTATTCCCTAACTGATACAGTGTCATGGCTATTCATCTAACACTAATATTAGGTAATTTAGAGATAATGTAAAGTGTCACAGTATACATAGATAGGTCATGGGCAAATACCAGCACTGTTCTATACATCCTCAAGTTTTGATGTCTGAGTTGGAGCCTCATGGATACCAAGGACAACTATATAATATAATCAGGACTTGCTAAGAATTCCCTAACTACTTGCAGTACAGCAACAGACAATGTAACAGTGGAGGCTCCCTTCCATGTATCAAGACCAAACCCAATGAAGTATAGTGTAGTCTATCATGTGATCATAGGATTATGGAGAATAAAGTGAATTAAAGGGTATAGGGACCAAAGTGAGAGAGAAGCGGTTTGGGTAAGGCCTATTACTTGAGTGATATAAGGGACAAGCCATAATGATGTTTGAGAAAGCAGAGGTTGAAAGGAAACCATGAATAGAATGTTAAGGTTAGAAAACTTTCTTCCTTTCTTTCTTTTTCTGTCATGTTCAGAGAACAGTAAGGAGATTGTTGTTGATAGAATCAGGAAAGTAAGGGTAGAAGTTATGAGAGATAAAACCAGAGTTTAGCTGGGAGATGGCGGCTCACACCTTTTAATCCCAGCACTCAGGAGGCAGAAGCAGGCGGATCTCTGTGAGTTTCAGGACAGGCTTCAAAGCTACATAGAAACCCTGTCTCGAAAAAACAAACAAACAAAAAACCAAAAAGACCAGAGAGTTTAGATGAGGGTCTTACCGTACTGGGCCATTTTAAACATTTCTGTTAGGACTATATCCTATTGGGGAGTCAAAAGGTAATCGTAGATAGCTAATCAATCAGTAAAGTTCTGTAGTTTATTTAGAGATACAGAAAGGACTATCCTAAATGGGAAGTACCAAATCTAACTCAGTCTTAAACACTTTGGTTGTTTTCTGAGACAAGGTCTCTCTGTGGCTACCTGTGTAGTTCTGAATGTCTGGAACTAAGTAATCCAGGCTGGAACTACTATGTTCTGGCTATGTAGACCAGGTCCAGTGCCCCTACCTTCCCCCAGGTGTGGATCTTCATGTCTGGTAGTCTTGGAACCTCTTCAATTACTGTTGGGTATATGTTTATCAGTGTTAAGTATATTAAGTATAAAAGGAATTTAGATCATTCAGAATCTTAGTTCTGAAAGTCTATTTAATCTAGGTCTTTATCTTTTAGACTGTTTTTAACTATAGAAAGAAAAATTGAAGAGAAGTGAAAGGCTTGTTGTGCTGAAGGATAGTATACTTTGTTTCAGAGGTGGTATTTTTAATCAATTTCAGTTTTTGTTTTAAATCTGTAGTCAAAGTATATTACTTTTCTTGGCTGGGTTTTGTTACTTTTTTCTTTTATGGTTGTTTTTTGTCTACATTGTGGATCCAAAATACCCATCTGATTCTAATAAGGGTATAGGAAATAGTACAATGTAACCATGTAATGTTAGGTTCAGTTGCAGTGGGAAATGATTTGGTGGCTTTGTTTGTGGTTTGTTTGTTCTGTTGTCTGTTCCACCCCCACTTGGTTTCCTGGTGTAGCCCTGGCTGACCTGGAACAGGCTACATGGACCAAGCTGTCTTCAAACTCAGATCCATCTGCCTCTGCCTCCAGAGTGCCAGGATTAAAGGCGTGTGCCATCATGCCAGGGCATTATTTATTTATTTATTTATTTATTTATTTATTTATTTATTTATTTATTTATTTATTTAAATCTTGAAAGCCCTTAGAGTGGTTGCTAACAAAGGTCTCTTCTCTGCACTAGCTAAGTGCATATAGCAATATGTTATTTTAACATATATTGAAAAACTTATATGCCCTGTTTTAAATCCTGTTTTGGATTATGGTGCCACCATAGACTTGTTTTTCTTTTATTATTCAGGGTATGGAAATGTCAACAAATTCCCCAAAGAGTGTCTAAAGTATCTATTAGGCAGTGGTTCTCAACCTTCCTAATGCTTCCACCCTTAATACATCTCCTCATGTGGTGACCCCACCCATAGAATTATTTCATTGCTACTTCATGACTGTAATTTTGCTGCTGTTATGAATTGTAATGTAAATATCTGATATGCAGGATATCTGATATTTCACCCCTATGAAGGGTGGTTAAACCTCAAAGAGGTTTTGAGTCACAGGTTGAGACCCACTGGTCTAAGGTATCTACCTTTTTCTTACTCCAGCTGATTTGATTTTTTTTCTCCTCTCTCTCTTGTGGATTTGACCAGGCTAGTTGTCAAGGAGCTCCAGGGATCTGCTTGTGTCCATGCTCTCTGCCACCTTCAGGTTACATACAGGTGTAATTAGGCAGGTCCTCATGGTTGCTCAGCAGGCACTTTACCCACTGAACTACCCCCGCCCCCCCATTTCCCAAACAGTATGTATGTTATATATATGTACATGGGTGTTTGTGCCATGTAGAGGCCATTGGGCGCCTTCCTCTACCACCCTCTGTCTTACCAGACTGAAGCTGTGACTCACCATTTTGGTTGGCCAGTGAGGCCCAATAATCCTCATGTCTCTGCCTCCCATAGTATTGGGGTTGGGGTACCTGTATGGCTGTACTGGCTTTTTTTTTTTTTTTTTAAAGACAGGGTGTCCTAGTTAGGGTTATGATTGCTGTGATGAAATGCCATGACCAAAGCAATTTGGGGAAGAAAGGGTTTATTTCAGCTTATACTTCTAGGTAACAGTCCATCATTGAGAGAAGTTAGGTCAGAAACCTGGAGTCAGGAGCTGATGCAAAGGCCATGAAGTGCTGCTTACTGGTTTGTTCCCCCTGGTTTGCTCAGCCTACTTTTTTGGGGAGGGGGGCGGTGTGCAGGGCTCTAGGTAGCCCTGGCTGTCCTGGAAACCAAGCTGATTTCAAACTCAAGAGATCCATCTCCCCCTCTCCTGCAAGTGTTAAGATTAAAGGTGTGTTCTACCACATGTGGCTCAGCCTGCTTATAAAATCCAGGACTACCAACCTGCCCAGGGGTGGCACCACTTGTAATGGGTGGGGCCCTCCCCTATCAATCACTAATTTAAAAATGCTCTACTGGCTTGTCTACAGCCCAATCTTGTGGAAACATTTTCCCAGTTGGGTGGGGTTCCCTTCTCTTAACTAGCCTGTGTCAAGTTGACATAAAATTAGCAGGCATAATTGACTCCTTGTCAATTTGACATACATCGCTTATTAAGACATAATCTTTCATTTTTGGTTCATCTCCAGGATCTCAGATTAATAAAACCACAAATGTAAAACATATTACAAACATAAAAGCCCAACAGTCTTTACCAGTGCAAACACTTTGGCTTTTAAAACTTTTTTTTCTTTTTTTTTTCTTTCTTTCTTTCTTTTTTTTTCTTTTCTTTTTTTTTTGTTTTTTTTTTGTTTTTTTTGTTTTTGTTTTTTTTTTTTTTTTTGTTTTTCGAGATGGGGTTTCTCTGTATTGTTTTGGAGCCTGTCCTTGAACTAGCTCTGTAGATCATGCTGGCTTCGAACTCACAGAAATCTGCCTGCCTCTGCCTCCCGAGTGCTGGGATTAAAGGCGTGCACCACCAATGCCTGGCTTGCTTTTAAAACTTTTAAAGTCTCAAACATAAGTTACTTTCTAATTCAAGAGGGAAGAATCAGAGCACAGTCACAGTCTGAACAAAGCAAATCCAAACTCCCACTTGTAAATAACTCGTTTCCAATGTCTGGATCCACTCATGTTCTTCTGGGCTCCTCCAAAGATCTTGGGTCTCTCCTCTTGCTTCACTCTCTGTAGCACACACAGCTTGTCTCTTAAGCTCTGGCAGGTTCCACTCCACCCCTGCAGCTGTCCTTGTTCATACCATGTTACTGGCCTCTCCAAAGTGCTGGAGTCTTCTACTGCAACTGGGCTGCTCTTTTACCAATAGCCCTTTCTGGGCTCTCTTCACAGTGTCAACCCTTAGCTACTCTGCATGACCCCTTTAATCCGGTTCTGAATAATAATGGAGAACACCGTTGATGTATTATGCATTCCAAAGCAGTTTCTCGGCATCAGACTTACTGCTTAAAGTCCTATTTTAAATAAAAAATTTCCAAAGGATTCAACTAGTTTCTACATTCTTATTTCAGCAGGTTAACAAGTAAGGTTGACACTGTGAGGTTTAGGAACCAACAACTGAGAGTCAGTAAACAAGTTACAAGAACTCAGATCGTGGGTTTTGGTGTGTTGGTGCCATTCCAGTGTATCCACAGAAGTGAACGTAACTCCCTGGATACTGCTTACACAAATCTAACTGAAAAAATGCCTCCTGACATTGTTCATAGTGACCTTAATAACAGAGACGGTGGGAGGCATTGGAGAGATGGCTCAGCAGTTAAGAACACTGGCTGTTCTTCTCGAGAACCTCTGCTCAATTCCCAGCACTCACATTATGTCTCACAGAAGTCCATAACACCAGTTACAGGACATATGATGCCCCCTTCTGGCCTCCACAGGCTCCAGACATACAAGTGGTACATAGTTATACATGTAGCCCAAACACCTGTACACACATACATAGAGAGAGACTGGGGTCTGGAGAGGTGGCTCAACAGTTAAAAGCATTTACTTTACTACACAATCATGAGAAATGGAATTTGGGTCTCGTCACTCTCAGAAACTAAGTGTGCAGTGTATGTCTTTAACCCCAACTTCAAGGGAGAGTGAAGACAGGAGGATCACTAGGAATTACTATCAGCCTAGGGTGGAGGACACCCAACACCCTCTCCTGGCTTTATATGAGTGTACTGGCATGGGAACCTGTATACATGTGTGCATCCATACACACAAATCTTTAAAAGAATGCAGGACAGAAATTGTCCAGGTACCTAGACTAGTTAAAATGTGATTGGTTAGAGCTACTCTAAAAAAGGCTAAGAAGGTAACAAAAATTTTGATAGTAGATTCATCATGTAATTTTTTTTTTAATGTTGCTGAATAGGTGGACAACCTCACAAAAGGAGGAAGACCTCTGATGCAAATAAAACTGAAGATCATTTGGAATCTTTAATATGCAAACTAGGCGAAAAGGTATGCACCAAGCCCAGGGGTTAGGGTTGTGACTGACAGCTTTATTAATTTCCGAAATTGTAGTGCGTTTTTCAGGTTATAGACAAAGTTTGTATTGTTACTGCACATCTGTATCCCAATGGGAATGTGATTTAGTAATTTTAATTAGACACGCCTTAAAATAGACCTGAGGATAATCCTCAGCATGATGACCTGAAGCAGACTTGGATGCCTGAGACAGTAGTGGGTGATTAGTGAGAGAGGTAGAGCATAGCCTATGCTGTCCCCACATTTGGGATGGATACACATTCTGTGTAGACTATTTTGAAGATTTCATTGATCTTCTTTTCGTAGAATGTGTTTCTAATGAACAGTAACTATTGGGATTGGTTACTGCTAAGGGAATTCTCCACAAAATTTTCCTTAGTTTTTATTTTCTTCCCCCACAGAATTATAGTACCTTATAGAAGACCTGGGTACCAATGGTAGCTGGGCATTAGTGGCACATGCCTTTAATCCCAGCACTTGGGAGGCAGAGGCAGGCGAATCTCTGAGTTCAGGACCAGCCTGGTCTACAGAGCTAGTTCCAGGACAGGCTCCAAAGAAATACAGAGAAACCCTGTCTCAAAAAACCAAAAAAGTAAATAAAGAAAAGAAGACCTTAATGTTTTTATGGTCATCTAGGAATTTTAACTTTAAGTCACTGATTGCTTGATTGCTAACAGATAATTGATGTGATGTCCTCTGCAGAGTGCCTGCTCTTTGGAAAGCAATCTAGAAGGCTTGGCTGGTGTTTTGGAAGCTGACCTTCCTAACTACAAGAGCATGATCTTAAGACTTCTTTGTACAGTGTATGTATGTAAAAGATTTGTGCATCAGGTGATAATGTATTATCTACTCTTACATGCTTTGGGGAATGTGCAGAGGATGTGTTTACATTCCATGTCACTGGCCTTCTGTGGGTCCTGAAACTCCTGGTCATGAAATGCTCATCTTGCCCTTTGCTGAACTTATATTTTTAAAGGGATAAACAGAGCTAAAATGAAGTGGTTTACATTCTATTTCTTAGAATTTTAAAATCATTTAAGTTAATTTTTAAACTCAGAAAATAGGTGAGAAAGTAGATGTCTTTTTCAGCTAGAGACCCTTTCCCCCCCACCAAGGCATGCATATTTCATGTTTAGAGTTGAGTTGGTTTTATTTTTGTGTTTTGTTTTGTTTGAGTGTTGTGGATTTTGTGTGTGTGTGGAGGGAAGGGGTTGTTTTGTTCTGTATCAGTAGGAATAAATATAGTGGAAAACTTGTAAATCAAGTGAGTGGCCTTCCTCCAAGACTGAAGATGCTTTTGAGTCTTTTAATGGGCATAATTGTCCTCTATGCGATGGTTGCCATTTCAGTAATTTAAAAACAATTGTTAAATGTTTTCAGCTTATTTTTAATTTAAAAAATATATATACAAGACAGATCCCATTTTAACTCCTAATTAACATTTTTTAAAGAATTATTGTGTATGAGTGTTTTGTACATGTGTGTCTGACTTGGAGGTCAGAAGAGGGTGTTTTCCTACTCTGGAACTGAAATTATGGGCAGTTCTGTGGCACTATTTGGGTGCTAGGAATCCAACTTGAGTCCTGCAAGAGAAAGTTCCCTTAACTGCTGAGTTCCCTAGACCCATAGTTAAATTTTGTTTTCAGTTTTTAAAGTCAATTCAGGAAAACGTATTTCTAGACTAAGAAAGTATGAAAACAATCATTTTGTTATAGTTATCCATAGGATACCCACTGTTTTGAAAGTATGTATTATAGATCCGTTATGCAAGAAACTGTTGGAAGCCATGCTTGTTTGTGTGAGGCTGGGCTGGTATTGACTGACAGTGTCGTTCTAAATTTTTTTACTTGGAGAAAGCCTTAAAGCCCATGGTTTATTTTCTTTCTTTTTTTAAAAATAATTTATTCATTTTTATTTTATTTGCATTGGTATTTTGCTTACACATATGTCTGTGTAAGAGTGTTAGATCTTAGACAGTTGTGAGCTGCTATGTGGTTGCTGGGAATTGAACCCAGGTCCTCTGGGAGATCAGTCAGTGCTCTTAACCTCTGACCCATCTCTCCAGCCCCCATGGTTTATTTTCAATACAAGGTTTTTTGGGCTTTTTTTGGAGATCCTAAATCCTCCCCTGTATTCAACAGTAAATAATTGTGTAATTAGGAAGTGACATTGACTTCTCTTTTAGGCTTACCTTTATTATCCCTTTATTTATTTATTTTGTGTGTGTGTACACATGTACCTAGTGTCGGGGTCAGAGAACACTCAGAAGCATCAGTTCTCTTTTCTACCCTGTGGGCCCTGAGGTTAAACTCAGCTTGGCCTTAACCCACTGAGCCATCACACTGTTCCCAGCATTTTCTCAACTATATTAGCATACCATGTTAAGCATTTCTTAACATTTCAACATTGGTTGAAACTAATTTTAATTCTTTATCTTTTATAAGCAATTCAATAATGTTTCTCCAAGTGGAATTCTGTTACCAGGGCACTTGGTTAGCTAAGTTTAGAAACTTTCAGTGCTCTGTTCCCCCTTAATGATTCTCCATTAAAGAATCTGTTTCACAGAACGCTTCTGATATTACCATGGAAACCATTTTCTGTGTAATTGTTATTTCCACTCAATACATTTGAAGAAAAACTAGTCTAACATTAGTTGTGTTAATTTTGGTGTGATGACTTCACAAATATCTGTTCCTTAACTCGAATTAACTAAAATGAAAAATACTGGGGTCTATATCTGCATACTTTTCAGTGACATATATGCCTTTTCTGAAATCATTTTCAAAACACAGTTAAAAGTAATTTTGTTCCAAAGTTATTTGATGTTAAAAGCTTCATGTACAATTCAACAGCTTAATATAAAACCTTTGTTTTGGGGTTGTCTTGTATGGGTTCTCAAATCAGTGCACGTCTGTTACCTGAGAAGTTGACAATTTATACAACATTAGTTGGATTGCTGAATGCCAGAAATTACAACTTCGGTGGAGAATTTGTAGAAGCTATGATTCGTCAACTTAAAGAATCACTAAAAGCAAATAACTATAATGAAGCTGTGTATTTGGTAAGTTTAATGCATGCGTGTGTGTGTGTGTGTGTGTGTGTGTGTGTGTGGGGGTATAAGTTAGTGTTAAAGTGGAGGAAAAAAGCTACAGTCAATGAATTTCTCCCTTGTCCTTAGTTCTGGTCCTTGCTCATCTTGTAGCTGTTCTTTGGGAAGCCATTTTCACTTACTGCTCAGTGTGGTGTTTGTGTTTACTTTGAATCCTAGTCCTTTTCCTTGCAGCATATGATTCCTTACATTATTTTATTATCTTGTGGTTTCTAGAGCAGGACTGTTTGAAGGCCTGCTAATAATAATAATAACAACAACAACAACAACCTCAACTTTGCTCCTATCTTTGATTCTTGTCTTTTTCACTATGTTATTATCTTTTATTTCTTAAATGTCTGTGTTACAGTGCTTCTGTCTTTCATTTAAGCTTTTCTTCTGAATCATTCTCATTCACTCTCATAGCTGCATAAACCAACTTTATTTTGATTAGACCTCAAATTTATAACTATCTCCCACCTCGACCTTTCCTGAGTTCTAAATCTGTATCCCAACTATAGCCCAAAGATTTCATTCCTGCAAGTTCCAAAATTTATGTGTCATTTGTACCCCTCTATCTATCTATACCAACTTTATACCAACTCATTCCCAGGGGCCACTATCTGCTGGGCAAGCCATCCAGAAATCTGAAATCTGACATTCATTTTTAGCTTTTCATTGCCTCCTTACACATCTCCAACCCCTCTTAATCCTCTCCTAAATTCCTTTCTTTGCCCCTTAGCCTCTAGCACAGCTTGTAACTTTTTTGTGTTCTTAGTTGCTTCCTTAACATTTGTCCATCTGAAGTCTCTGCCTTTGTATCTGTCTTTAGTAATAATAGTACCAGAGTGGCCTTTGTGTAACTAGGCTCTACTTCTGTTGGTTACTGGTTAAAAGCTTCACTTCCTTCTTGTTTTTGTAGTGGGTGGCCTTAAAATTCTAATATACAAAATGATTTATTGCGCTGCTGGGAGTCATCTATGTATTTAACATGTTCTGGTCACATTGGTCCCCCATTTTCTTCTCTCACTTCCTCTTGCAGTACTCTTTCTAGCCCCCTTTCTACTCTGATGTCTTTTTGTACAGGTGTGACTCACGGAGGGCTTTGCTCGTGCTTTAACACCTTGCCCAGTTGTTTTCTCCTTATACTTTTCCCCTTGTTACCAATGTCACTGGTCCCAAGGGCACTTTTTAATTTACCTTTTAGTTGAGATTATGTTTGTCCCAAATTGGCTATTAAGTTCCCTTAAATAGTACCTTAAATAGTTTTATCTAGTCCTGGCACATAGTCAATAGCTTTTTTACTTAAATTTTCCATTTCTATAATAAAAATTATTCCTAGTCCAAAAAAAAAAAAAAAATCAACCTACTTTAGTAGAATGGAACAACTAAAATATTTGGAGTAGAATGGAGTACTTAGAATATCTAGCTGTCCATGTGCTTAATGTAGCATAGCGTGGAAACCCACAAAGTCAGAGATGCCTGTCCAACATAAGATCTTTAGCACAGCTACCCAACCTTGCCATTGTTCCACAGAAACAACCATGGTCAGTAAGTGGCTGAGTGGATGTGAACTGTCTTCCACTGAAAGTGTGGTTATGTGCACTGAAATTTGAATTCATGTCATTTTGTATGAATATTATTTTGTTTTATAGCCTTCTTGGTTCACGGGTTGTGCAAACAAAAAGATAGTAAACTAAATACAGACATAGGCCTTATTTTGTGACTGTTATGAAGGACTGTTAGGTTAATACAGATATCCTTTGCCCTCCCTCACAGGTGCGTTTTCTATCTGATCTTGTGAATTGTCATGTGATTGCTGCCCCGTCTATGGTTGCTATGTTTGAGAATTTTGTAAGTGTGACTCAGGAAGAAGATGTGCCTCAAGTAAGACACCTTTATGTTGAATCTTTCCTGTAAAGCACTGTACCAGATTTTCCCCCACTGATAATTCTTTAGCAGCAATAAACAAAATACAGTAACAGATTACCACACCCTAATGCTTAATATATGAAGGGCAAGTCAACTGGCTTCCTGGTGGGTTCTCTTGACATCATGTGTTAGTTCAATGATTTTAATAAGATTAGAACTATATCTAGAAATCCTCTAGATAGCCAGATAGCTTATTTAAGCCCTATTGAAAAGCCTCTCCAGGATTGCATTTTTAAATAAAAAAAAGATTGGTCTGGGGAATTGTATAGCTCACTTGTAGAATCCTTGTTTAGCATCTGTAAGGCTTGAACTTTCTGCCTGACACTGGAAAGAATAAGGAACAAATATAAAGCTAACTAGTATGTTTTTGGTTTTGATTTTTTTTTAACTTACCTTTTTCAACTTTCTTCAGGTGCGACGGGATTGGTATGTGTATGCTTTTCTATCATCTATGCCCTGGGTTGGAAAAGAGTTATATGAAAAGAAAGATGCAGAAATGGACAGAATCTTCTCCAACACTGAAAGTTATCTTAAGTAAGGGCACAGCTTGCATGTTCTTTGTTGTTTGGGTAAAGCTACCCTGCTGATACAATAAATCTCTTAAGTTTTCTGTTAGCACTAACACCATTTCAGTTCCATTTTTTTAAATGACAAAACCATGAAGCTCCTGAAAATGTTTTCTATTACATTTCATTTTCCTGCTGCCATCACTCACTAAGATCTCAGTATATGCTGGTGTAAGAAGTTGGTATTGTGTCTGCTAAGCAGTTGTCATATATTGTTATGAAAGGCATAGAACACCATGGTGTAACAGGTTCACTACTGTTCTGGTGTTCATCTGCTTATGCTTAAAGGTCATCTGTAGCACTTAAAATTATACCTCTGCCCAGGCTACTAAACTGAGTGGAAGAGGTTCAAACATGTGATTACTAATGTCTTTTGAGTAGGAGCAGTGCCAGGTACATAGGTTTATTTCACACACTTTAATTCTAAGCCATACCCTTCTTCTATGCCACCATAAAAACTTGCTTTATCTTGTTATATACAATCAAATAATGAGCTTGTTAGTAAACATGCCTAATTACTCCATAACATGATGGTGATAATAGTTGTGTGTCCTTCAACTTTCACAGATTTTGTCATACTTCTTTGGATACCATTAACACTTTGTTTGGTACAAATAAAGCATAAGAACTAAAGACAAGACTT
This sequence comes from Cricetiscus sungorus, assembly GCA_030556225.1. Taxonomy (NCBI): domain Eukaryota; kingdom Metazoa; phylum Chordata; class Mammalia; order Rodentia; family Cricetidae; genus Cricetiscus; species Cricetiscus sungorus. The sequence continues at coordinate 54,163,885 of JANBXA010000734.1, forward strand.
TTTTTTTTTACATGTCTGTGTGTGTTCATGCATGGGCGTGTGTGTGTGTGTGTGTGTGTGTGTGTGTGTGTGTGTGTGTGTGTGAACTAATATATACTTGATTTTATACAAATGATAATCCAACATACACTTCTTCGCATGCTCTTTCTTATTTTAACTTGGATTTATTGTATGATATGGTTCCGTCTGATTGTATTTATTAACAGAAGCATGGTATTCTTTTTTTTTTTTTTTTTTAAGTTTTCTCTTTATTGGTGTAATAAATTAGTACTTTCTCTGGATATTTAGCTTATGTGCAATCTCCTTTTACTTTAAATAAGTATCAGAGAATATTATTGTATATATAATATATATTGCTATATATAATGTGTGTATGTCTACATATAATGTGTGTATTTATGGGGATATGAATTCATAGGAATGGCGTTGGGTAAAGATTCAGAACAACAAAATTATCTTGATGACAAATAGACTTATCAAAAATGTTGCTATCTGCTGATCTGATAGATGAAAATGTTTTTCATTGTATTAAGTAATTGTGAAAACCATTAGGTATCCTTTATGTTTCTAAAACCTAAGTGTAGGTTTTCATTTTTACTTTTAGAAGACGCCAGAAAACTCACGTGCCCATGTTACAAGTATGGACTGCCGATAAACCACATCCGCAGGAAGAGGTGAATTGTTTTCCATCTTGTGATACACACACAGCTCTTGAATAGATTCTTGTAGCTTGTTGTTTTCCAGCCAGCCCGCCTGCCGCTGGTCTGGCGTGCCGGCCCCCAATAACACGCAGGAGACTCTATATTTGATATAATCCTGTTGGCCAATTACCATTATTGTTTATGGGCTAGCTCTGCCTTAATTATTAACCCATTTCTATTTATCTAAGTATTTCCACGTGGTCGTCTTATCGGGAAGCCGCGCGGCAGGCTTCCTGCTTCTTCCCGGGCTACATCTCGACTCCTCCTTCCCACTTCCTCTTTCCTCTTTGTCTCCTAGCCCTGCCTATCTTGGTATCTCATTGGCCACAGAGCTTTATTAACCAGTATGAGAAACATATATATAGAATAACATCTCCCATCATCTCCTCTTTTCTGTCTAAAGTAAAAGAAGGGGTTTAACCTTAACATAGCAAAATATACCATTCAACAGTTATCAAATAAGAATCACAGTTAACAATATTTAGTTCATTAACATTTTGTAAGACTTAAAGAAAATATCTATCCTATTTTTGTGAGTCTAAAGTCCTATATGTAACTTATCTTTAATCCTACCTAAGGAACTATAACCATAACTACCTGTCTTCAACTCCATCAAAGACCACAGAAGGATAATATATAAAGTCTAGAAATGACAGAGACAATGCATTGCCTGGTCAGTCACCCGAAGTTCTTCTATAATGTTCTATCTTCAGCCCATAGGCCATAGTGTGTCTCCAGACTTCTCAGCAAAGCAGGAAACTTTAAACTGTCCACTTGTATTGATAGTTTGTCAGCCATTTTCCTCTGTGTCCTGTAGACTATCTGGCTGTCTGGCAGCCACTTCCATGAAGCAGGAATCCTGTAGCAATGTCCATCTTGCATCAGCAGTCACCTTTTGGTGGGTCCTGCTTGTCTAGTTTCTATAACATAAAGTCAAACAGTCCAGAAGAGCAGTACCTTGCCAAATAGGCTAGTCTTGCCATATTAGAAGCAAACTTCATAATGTGTTTCTTCGATGTCCATCTTCCTTTCTTCTGTAGGTGGTGTTATCAGGAGCAGTTGTGCCTCACTGTCAAGAAAAACCCTAAACCATTTTAAATGCCATATTCTGTAGGTCTTTGAAAGGTTTGAAGAATGTCTATCCATCTCAAATACATCTCTATATATCTAGAAAACCTAACTAACTCCAAGTTTGACTATCATAGGTAACTCTCTAATCTGTACTAAATTATACATTACATTTCTAAATGAGCTATATAAACACAATACCTAAACAAGAGGAGAAATATACATATCACAAAATTGACCTTAAATTGTATCAATAAAAGAAAATCCATTCCAAAGCAAAGTATTCATTTCTATACCATAATTCCCTTTTTATCTTTAAAAGATTGCTTGTGGTTATAGCCATTTATAACCAAGTCCATTTAAATGAAAACAAACATAAACAATATTTGGGAATTTGGGCGTCGTTTTTTCCAAACTACTTCCTGCTGGTAGAGGGCGCTGTCATGGGGGTCCAAAGAAGACGCAGAAATCTTGGCAGTAGTCTGCAAGGCTTTGTCTCAATTGCTTTGAATGTTGGATCATCTGAGGAGCTGTTTCAGGGGGTCTGGCTTGATCAAACCACATAAGTCTGGAAAGAATCCATAGCTTTTCATTTTCTGTGGAAACAAAAATAGAAATCCTTTTCCCCAGTAACTTGTCCTTAGGCTTAAATTTTGGAGTCAAAGCATTTTTAAAATATACAAATTGAATTAATCTAGCAGCATTTCTTTTATCAGTAGTTATTTTCTCAGCAATCAAATAATTTAAAGACAACAGAAGCGCATATAGTATCCAAAATCTCTCTGTGTTTTCCATCTTTACGTGGCTTTTTTATTACTCTATTTATTCTATTTCTGTTTTTACATATTTTGAGACAGGGTTTCTTTGTGTAATTTTTATCTATCCTGGAATTCACTGCATACCAGGTTTACTTTGAAATCACAGAGATCTGCTTGCCTCTGTCTGCTGAGTGCCGGGATTAATGGCGTGCGTCACCATAGCCATCCATTCAACTTCCTTTTTTCTTTTTTAAACCATTGTATCCTGTTTCTCTTTCTCTCCCAAGCCAGCATATTTTTTAAAACACAGTGTAAACCTTCATTGCAGCTCTCGTATACACCAATGAATTGTTAGCAGAGCTCTTCAAAAGCAAGGCGGTTTTTTGCCGCTTATGCTAATTTAGGAAACCTCCCTTAAAGGAGCAGCGCAAATCTCTGTCTACAGCAAAACAAATCCAACCGAGAAAATGCTGCTACCAAGAAGTCTTGCTAGTCTCTGTTCTTTTGTTTCTAAAATCCCTTCTTAAGCTTTTATTAGTTTTAAGTGAAAGTTCTTATAGCCACCTTGGGCGCCATCTGTAGTATGTATGTTTCCGCCAGCCCGCCCGCTGCTGGTCTGGCCTGCTGGCCCCCAATAACACGCAGGAGATTCTATATTTGATACAATCCTGTTGGCCAGTTACCATTATTGTTTATGGGCTAGCTCTGTCTTAATTATTAACCCATTTCTACTTATCTAAGTATTTCCACGTGGTCATCTTATCGGGGAGCCGCGGCGGGCATCTTGCTTCCTCCCCCAGGGCTACATCTCGACTCCTCCCTACTACTTCCTCTTTCCTCCTCCTGGTCTCCTAGCCCCGCCTATCTAGTTTTCTATTGGCCACAGGTCTTTATTAACCAGTATGAGAAACATACATACAGAATAACATCTCCCATCAGATTCTTATACTATAACATGCCCAGACTGAGTCACCAACCCTGACAACCCAAATTCAGTTCCCAGGACCCACGTGTAGAAGGAGGAAACTGATTCATATAAGTTGTCCTCTGACCTCTGAGAGTGTGCTATGGCCCATGTGCCATACAAATAAGGAAAACTGCAGTTTTTAAAAGTGCTCAAACTATTGCATTTGTGTATCTTAGCTAGGTTTCTAAATATTTCCAGTGAGGAATTAACTTCCAAGATACTTAAGTAAAGGGGATATTTAATGTATGTTAGAATGTAATTGAAACAGCCCCTTGCTTGCTTTTAAGAAAATCGGTGTTCACATGCTTAATGTGTTTTATGTCTAAATACTCAGTTTTAAAAATAGCAGAGGTAATCACTCCAAATGTGCTTCTGAGCACAAGCTGCTAAAGTAAAAGTGGAGAATGGACTGCTCAGTGGGCAGGACCACGTAATGGAAGGAGAGGGGCACCTTTTAGAAGCTGTCCTCTGACCTCAGTGGCTGTGGCAAGTGTATGCACACTAATGTAATTTTAAATTTTTAAGTAAAAAAAGCTTAATGCTATTCTTCTCTACTATATGAAATACCAAATTAGTTTACGTTTTCCTGTATTTTAGAGACTAAATATTTTCTGTACTGTGTAGCCAAAATGTTTATATTAAATATTAAAATCTCTCTTTAGTATTTAGATTGCCTGTGGGCCCAGATTCAGAAGTTGAAGAAGGACCGGTGGCAGGAGAGGCACATCCTGAGACCCTACCTTGCCTTTGACAGCATCCTCTGTGAAGCGCTGCAGCACAACCTGCCTCCTTTCACACCGCCGCCCCACACGGAGGACTCGGTGTACCCGATGCCCAGGGTAATCTTCAGGATGTTTGACTACACAGATGACCCAGAGGTGTGTGGTGCCAAGAGTTTCCTTTGACTTTCTTTTTCTTTGTTTTTCCGGGAATCTTTTGAGCAGGGTCTCTCTCTGTGGACCCAGATTGGCTGTGAGTTCACAAGTTCTCTTACCTTAGCCTTCCAAGTGCTGGGATTACAGGCTTGTACCACATGATCGAGCCCAGCACTGAAATAACCTTTTAATTTTCAATTGGTTTTTAGCATAAGATTGATTAAAATCAATTATGTGCTTTGATTAAACTATAGCACCTAGTTATGCAAAAAAAAAAAATGTTTTGCTCATATAAATATGAGAGACAGTATAGTTTACTAGTCAAGAACCAATTGGTTAGCATTTTAATGCAGACACTACCTGGGAGCTTCCTGTTCCTCAGTTCCCAGAGGAACAATAATAATGTGGATCACATGTAAAATATGAACAGTGTCGCATATGAGTGCTCAATTTTAGCTGTTTGGGTAGGGGATGTGTTGTGGAGGGCTCTGCTTCTCTTGAGCCTGCCCATACACCATACACCATACACCATACACCATACACCATACACCATACACCATACACCATACACCATACACCATACACCATACGTAGCTCTGGGGATAGAGGCATGTGCCACCTGGTCTAGCTTTTAATGTGAATTCTGGGGATATTTAATTCAGTTCCTCATACTCAGTACAGTAAGCACAATACTCGATTATCTACTGAGACATCCCCAAGCACCATGTTTAGCTAATTTTTATTATTTGTTTATAGTGTGTGTCTGTGTAGCCCAATCTGTCTTCATTGTGACAACCTTCCTGCCTTGACCTCTTGAACTCTGAGATAGTACTTGTGAGCCACTATGCTAAACACTTCTGTTTTTTTTCCTTCTATTTTTCTGAGAAAGGGCCCCATCTAGCCCAGGCTGGCCTGGCACTTGCTGTGCAGTTGAAGATGACCTTTAACTTGTGATCTTCTTGCCCAGATGTATATATTGCTAAGGATTGAACGCAGGGCTCATGCATGCTAAGGAAGCACTTTACTGACCAAGCTACCCCAGTCCTATTTAGCTATTGTTTTGTTTTCAAGAAAACGCTGCCTTTTCAAAACTGTCCATATTTTTAAGCTACTCAGCTTAAGTTATTCATTGTACAATTACTAAAAGTATTTTTGTAAACCTTTTGTAAAAATGTTTTAATTTTTAAAATACTTTTTTATAGTGTTTTGATTGTGAAGCCAAGTTGTTGGCAACCCATTAACAGAAGAACATGATTTTGTTGTGAATATTGCAAGTAAAAATGAACGTTTTAAGCACACACTAATTATTTCATATCTTAATGAGTAGTTGTCTATCTTGAAGCCAGCAAGTATATGAGTACTAGATTGTTCTGGCTAAAGAACCAAAACTCTTGCTGGCTCCATCCTTGTTGCATGTAGCAACCTTAACCCTCAGCACAATATGTATTTGTGAACAAGCACCATCCTGTGTATTTTAAGGTGCTTGGCTTGGCTCTACTCTCTGGTTGCCTGTGTCAGATAACTAGTTACATGAAACAAATTACTTAAGAGGACACGTGCATTCCAAGAGTGCAACTTTAAAGTCTGTATGTTTAGCGCAAGTGAAGTCCAAAGAGAACCAGCTGCTTTTGGATGAAGTGCTACTGCACAGGATTTTGGTTTGGTTTTGATTTTGTTATAGTTTATTCTTTTAAAGTATACAAACAAATAAAGCAGAGATTCCAAATGCCCCCTTTCTAGGCTCTTTAGTCTGAATTTCAACCTCTTCTCCCTGGATCAGCCCAGAAGCAGAACATGACTAGGGTGGTGGTGGGAAAGGCTTGATCAGGATCTGTTTGACACAGATGGATTTAACACCTAGCTTTGGTTCCCATTCAGTAGTCCAGCCTTTACAAAATGATGGGAGGACTTGATTGCCTGCTTTGCTATATTAATTTAATAATATAATATGCAAATTAACACAAGAAAGTGATTCAAAATTACATGATGACCTAGTTAGGTATATTAACAAAATTCTAGTTTATATTCATGACATTTAGTCTTTGTTATTAGTTATTATTAGTTATAGCAAAAGAAACAAGAATTTGACTTCAGAATGTATTTCTCCCGTGCTAATTATATTTCCTGCTGTTGCTGCACATTGTGTCTGTTCTTCCTCTGTCAGAGAGTATAAATACCCCAAAATAGTTACCTCAAAATGAAAACATTTCAGTCTTTTTGTATTTTGATAGTGTCTTTAAAAGGTGTTTATTTAATTTAGAATACTTCAGTGGTTAAAAGCACAGGACATGAAATCTGACATCAGAGTTCCATCATAACTATGATGACCTGCGTGGTAAAAAGAGACAGCCAGCTCCCCACAAAATTGTTCTCTGATCTCCACAGATGTACCATGGCACACACCCACACATGATGGATGGATGGATGGATGGATGGATGGATGGATGGATGGATGGATGGATGGATGGAGTTTTGAGATGGAGAGGGGAAGGAAGGGAGGGGGAGAGAAATGAGTTTTTTGTTTTTGTTTTTTTAACTTTTAAAAACATTGATTTGTAAAATAGGCCTGGTGGGTATTTGATATCTCAGGAATACTATATATACTCTTGATTCTGTGGTAGGTATTTAATTCAACAGTTCAGTCCTAGATGCAAATATTTATTGAATAAATGAAAAACATCTGTCTTGTGGTTCTGAGTGTGACTTCACTTGGTCTTCTTTCCAGGGTCCTGTTATGCCAGGGAGTCACTCAGTGGAGAGGTTTGTCATAGAGGAGAATCTTCACTGCATCATAAAATCCTTCTGGAAGGAAAGGAAAACATGGTTAGTCTCTGCATGGTACTTTTAAAAGGGGGTAGGGAATCATTTTGAGGATTTTATAAGAGAAGAAATATGTTAGGTGTGTATAAGACTGGAGAGATAGTTTAGCAAGCATGAGAAGAGCATTCAGGGCCCAGCAACCATGTAAACAGTTGGCACTCACCTGTATCTCAGTTCTGGAGACGTTGGGAGAGGAGTATCCCTAGGGATTGCTGTCCAGCCAGTCAAGGTGATACACGAACCCCCGGTGTTATGTGTTATGAGTATTTTTCCTGCATGCATGCCAGTGCATCACTTGTGTGTCTGGTGCCCTCAAAGACCAGACAAGGGCTTTGAATCACCTGGAAAGAGGGTTACAGACACCTGTGAGGTGTTGTGCAGTGGCTGGGAATTGAACCCAGGTCCTCTGTAAGAGCAGCCAGTGCACTTAAAACTACTGAGCCATCTCTCTAGTCCCTGAACCTCAGATTTAGTGAGAGTCCTTGTATTAGAAGACAGAGAATAGTTGAAGAAGGCTCTTAACACTGACCTCTTGACCTCTGACTTCCACATACCTGTTCATGCACACACAAGTACATGCATTCTAAAAATGCTAAATTTGATTAGTAGGCTGATTTTAGTTTGGATGTATGGAAATAAAAGCTTATTAATGTTTTTTTTTCTGTTTTCTAACATTCAGAAACCTAAGTGTTAATAATTTTCATAGAGCTGGAAACTTTTGGCTTAGATTTTGAGGAGAAATGTTGTATTGAGGGATGGACCACCTGTAAGAATGTGCTAAGTTAGTGGGTCTTCAGGTGCTGGTACTCCTTCCCTTTTGTGAGACAAACAGTTCATACCGTGTTAATCAATGACTGGACACTAGCACGTTATAGCCAAGCTCTTTTTCAGCTAAGCTCACTACGTTTGAAGCTGGTGGGGTTTATGTGTCTTTGTCCACTTGCTAACTGGAATCACTCTTCTTACAGTGCTGCACAGCTGGTGAGCTACCCAGGGAAGAACAAGATCCCCTTGAACTACCACATAGTTGAGGTATGCATCCCATGTGGTGCTAACTCAGGTTTCCTAGGCTGTCTGAGGACTGTGAAGGATCTCCTGACTTTGTTTGTCTGTGCTCTCCTTGCTGCTTACCAGGCTCTGAGAATGCACAGAGAAGCAAGGAAATCACCACAGTTTGGGTTCTCAGTTAGCCTTGCTAGTAAAAAGAAAGGAGGTTGAAGTGCAGAGCTGTTACCTGTTAGTCATCTAGCTGGCCTCAGCTTCCCCTCCCTCCTCCCTTTCCCTTTATTCTCAGCACTTGGGAGGCAGGCAGAGGCAGGTGGGTCTCAGAATTTGAAACCAGCCTGGTTTATAAATTGAGTCCCAGGATAGCCAGGGCAATATAGAGAAACCCTGTATCAAAAAAACAAAAACAAAAAAAGATTGTATGTGATCATATCACCCAACCTGACCTGGGACTGTGACCCATCTGCCTTATCCTCCCGAGTTGCTGGTACTCTAGCCATGTGCCATCACACATGGCTCTCAATCATATTTTTAAATCTAAAAAAAAAAAGAAAAAATGTGTAGAATTCCTTATATGTTAAAAGGAAAGAATGCAGACTAGGGCTTGACTTTTAGGAAGGGGTAGGAATAGCGTACCAGAAGATCTGGGGTCTGTTGTGAGTAGCAATGTAGAATACTCAGCTGTCTTGATCCTGTCCACCAAGAGTTCTCAATACCCACAGGAATGCAGCTCTATTGGTTAAGACACTTGATATAGTGCCTCCCTCAGTCAACTCTGCGGCTTCAAAGGATGGATTATTGCACATTGTCTCAGCAGTGTGGGTCACAGCAGCTCTTACCTAGTGAACTCTTGGTGTAGAAAAAGGGGTGTTCGTTATGTTGTGTTGGAAATCTCAGAAAGCATAGTTTCTAAGGGCATTTCTTTTATTATTGTAGGTGCCATGGAGTTTAGGGTTAGGCTGTAATGTATGGGTCTTTCTGATGGTTTCTGACTCCGAGTTGTTTCACAGGTGATCTTTGCAGAGCTGTTTCAGCTTCCAGCACCCCCTCACATTGATGTAATGTACACTACACTGCTCATCGAACTGTGCAAACTTCAGCCAGGCTCTCTGCCCCAGGTTGTATCCTTTCGTGCTGTTAATGTACACCCATGGCTGTGCTTCTTAGAAGATTACATTGTGAAGCTATCTTTTCTCAGATTCACCTTTATGTTCCTATGCTTTGGGTTTTAGGGATAATGGTTTAATTTACTTTGCTTTTAAGTAAATAAGACTTGGGACAACATACATGTTTATGAAGTTAACGTATAGCATCTCCCCCTGCTTAAAAAGAATGTGGTGCTGTGGCTTACATACTCCCTTGTTCCCCCAGCAGGACCCTGCCGGTTTCATGCCACACTAATAATGCCTTGCCTTTTGTTTGTTTTCTGAGATCGCCCAGCATGGCCTCAAACTCCACCCGCCTCAGCTTCCAAACTGCTGGGTTTACAGGTTTGAGGCCATGTCCCGCGATTCCTTTCCTTTGCCTTTTTGTTGTTGTTTGTGGGTTTTTTGTTTTTGTTTTGGCTTTGGTTTTGGATTTAGTTTTTCAAGGTAGGGTTTCTTTGTGTAACAACCCTAGCTGTCCTGAAACTTGATTCGTAGTAGATCAGGCTGGTCTTTGAATTCAGAGATCTGCTTGCCTCTGCCTCTGCCTCCCAAGTGCTGTTATTAAAGCATGCACCATTAGTGTCCAGCTTCTTGCCTTTTAAAATGGTAGTTTTTTTTCTGCCTTTTCAGGACTTGGAGTCTTCTATAAGCTCATTACATAAGTTACAATGATTGTATTATTTGAATAAATAGTTCATGTGTGAGTGTGTGTCTCTGTGTGTGTGTGTGAGTGTGAGTGCATGTGTGTGTATGAGTGTGATTGTGTGTGTGTGTGTGTGTGTTGTGCTCTTTCTGAGTTACTAGGAGTGATACTGGTCTCCCATTATACCTATAAGTTTGCTCATTTCGCTAGTTGTATTAGTTTTGCTTTCTCCGTGTTTGATAGAAGTATGCTCAAATTTGTTATGCCCTTTGTGAAGTAAGCTTTTTACCACTCTAGAGTGGTTCTAGCTTATATGTATGTTATGTAGCTTTTATCTTAAAAGGCCTTGTTTTTTGTTTATTTTTGTTCTTTCTTAGGATGTGTGTGTGTGTGTGTGTGTGTGTGTGTGTTGTTTTGTTTTACATCTTGGTTTTTTGAGACAGGGTTTCTCTGTGTAATAGCCCTGGCTGCCCTGGAACTCACTCTATAGACCATACTGGCCTTGAACTCACCGAAATCCACCTGTCTCTGCCTCCCAAGTGCTAGGATTAAAGGCATATGCCACCACTGCCAGGCTAGATAATTTTTCATACAGTATATTTTGATTATCTTCTGTACTCTTGCCCAACTCTCCCCAGATCCTAGCCAATCAGCTTATTGTCTCTCTTAAAACAAAACAAAACAAAACATGAAGATCCAAACAAACTTTGAGGGGGAAGGGAGGAAGGAGAAAATATTTAAACATACACAGAGAGAGAGAGAGAGAGCGGGTGTGTTTTATTTTAGCCCGCTACTCCTGCACATGGGGCTTACCCTGGAGTGTGGTGATAATACCCAGTGACACTCCACTGGAGGCAGCTGTTCCCTCTCAATACCCAGGGACACTCCAGACACTCCACTGGAGGCAGCTGTTCCCCCCTCTTCCAGCAGGTATCAGTTACAAGGAGTTTCTTGGAGAGGGCCAACTATGTGTCCACATCCCTTTCTCAGTGCTGGGATTTTGTCTGATCCCAATCTGAGCACAGCCTGTGTGCGTTGTCACAGCCTCTGATCTGTGAGTTCGTGTGAATTGGACCTGTTGTGTCTGGAAATTGCCATATCCTTGGAGTTGTCCACTACCTCTGTCTCTTAGAGTCTCCCCACCTCCTGATTGTTAATAGTAAGCACTGACAGCTTTCCTCTAGTCAAGATGATCTTCCCTACAGTTTTCTGCATCCTCACGTTCTTGTGAACCACTGTACTTACTCCAGACTGACACTGTCATTGGACTGCACATTATTTCTCATGCCCATTTGATTTTCCTGTACTGTCTGTCTCTTAGATTATGAAGAGTTTGAGTTGTTACTACATTTTGACCTGCGCTGTTTTGCACCCCTCTCCATGTGTTTGTGCACACACACACACACACAGACACACACACACACACACACCTTTCTCCTACCAGTTCCTCAGCCTTAGTTTCTGACCATCCTTTCAGATACTAAAAGGATCAAAAAACACTTCAAGTATATTTATTCTATTTTTTTTGGCATTTGAAAGAAAAAAATTATGCATGATACCCATTTAGATGTATTCATCATTCTCTGGTATCCAATTCTTATGTCCTGAATGTCCATTTCCAATTATTTCATATGGAATTTTTTTTAAAGGCAGTTTGTTGCTGGTAGTCATTACAGTTTTTTAAAAAAGTTTTAATTTTGTATTGTTGTAGTAATGGTGGGGTTTGTTCTTAAAAGATGGTATGAGTTTTTAGGGAGAACTGAGAATGACACATATAGAATTTTATTTCTAATATTTGCAAACCAGAAACAATCTGAATGTTCAACAATACATGAATTGATAAACAAATTTTGTTTCCTCGCAATAGTAATATTCAATTCAGCAACAACAAGGACTTGTTTTTAATGCAGTGAACAGCATGAGCTGAAAAATATTATGCTGAAGTAAAGATAACAGATTCACAGAACATGATAATATTTCTGTAAAATTCTAGAAAAATGCAAAAATCCTGTAATGACGGAGACTGTTAGATGCTTGAGGAGAAGTCTAAAATAACTAAGGAAGGAGTGGGTTACAAAGGAGCTTGGGGAAATTGTAGAGGTAATGAAAATATTATCTTAATTTCGAAGAGGTGGATACAGTCAGATTTATTGCATATCATGGACAGTTTAAACTTGAAAAACAAGATCAGTTACATGAAAGGATGACAGACATAAAATTCTTAGTGACTGAGACTTAGAGGTTATGATTTGTTTTTTTTTTTTTTTTTTTGTTTCTCCTGTCACATCTTATTTTAAAGGAGAGTGGAAGGTAGTTTTCCTTATCTTCAACCCACAGCTTGCACAGGCGACCGAGATGCTGTATATGCGTCTGGACTCGATGAGTACGACATGTGTAGAGAGGTACAGCCATTGGTTACTTCTGTACTAAGAGCTATGGTAGCACCTTCAAGAACTTATCAGGGGTTTCCAAAGTGTTCCCTGCTTTCTTAAACCACTTTGTGTAATAATAGCTCGCTTGTTAACTAGAACACCATGGCTTCAGCCTCTAGTAATGCCCATGCCTGCTTCTCTTTAATTCCAGTTCTTGCTTAAGCACATCTTCAAACCTGCACTGTAAGACTCCATTTGTTTTAAGTAAATAAATAAAACCTGTCTTGATTGTCATTCCATTCTCACTGTTTGCTTTTGGGAGAGTCTTTGTGACTACCTTTACAGGCTGCTTTTTTACTTCTGTCCATTTCCCAAAATCAGATCAGAGGAAGAATAGAACAGTTGCCTCATTTCCATATCTTTTACTCAAATTCTGTATTAAAAATTACCAGTGGGCACTGTCTTTGTTGATGACCTTGATAAGTTCAATTGATTGAAATGATATGTTTGAGGGAAGTGCTTTGAGAAAGTGTCTTCCAGTATCTCCACTCTAATAGAGTATCAGTTCTATAAACACTTTGAGTACTATTGTGGCCTTCACTGCACTAATTAACACAGTAAGACATCTCCTGTCTGGAAAGCTGAGTGTATTTTTAAGTGGGACTTTGTGCATGTAGGCTGTCCTGAAAAGGTCCTAGTGGGCCTGGAGGAGTTGCTCAGCAATTAAGGTGCTTGATGCTCTTCCAGACGACCTGAGTTTGGTTCTCAGCAGGCACACACATCAGCAGCATTACAACCATCTGCAGAGGGTCCAACACCCTCTGGCCTCTGTCACTGCATATACATATACATATAACATAAACACAAATGAAGAAGTTAAGTTTTTAGTGGCTATAGTATAAGAAACTAAGAGCTGGAGTGAAACTCTCACAGCACATTTCAATTCCCAGTAAAATAGGACAGGCTTACTTTGGTTCTGTCATTTGTAAATTATTTATAAACATTTAACTACAATTTTTTAAGTGCTTCAATTTTATCAACAATTACAGGAGAAAAATAGCATACTCCTTCATAGTTGTGAGAGTCATATATAAATATTTTTTCACAAAGTATGACCTTAAATCATGTCTGTTACCTAGCAAGAATAAAAGGAAGCACTATTATGAGAACTAAGATATTTGGGGGACTGTAAGACAGCTAGTTAGAGACTTTGCTAAGAAAATAGTCAAAAAGCTACAGGTAGCGAGTGGGGTGTACGCACAAGACAGTGTTTAGGATTAAGGATTATCCTTAATTATGTATGAAGGATTATCTAAATTGCTTTCTTTCTCCTCTGCCCAATAGGTTTATTAATTGGTTTTCTCATCATCTAAGTAACTTTCAGTTCCGTTGGAGCTGGGAAGATTGGTAAGTGTAATGTTTTATTCTTTCTTATTCAGAAAATTTTGCTCAGTCTGTAAAGTACTTGCCACTCAAAGATTCAGACCCAAGTTCGATCTCCAGAACCTATGATAAAAATGGGCCATTGAGCCCTGTGTGGTGTTATTCAACACTGAATCCCAGCACTCAGGAGGCAGATGCAGGTCACTCTCTGTGAGTGCAAGGCCAGCCTGGTCTATATAGTAAGTTCTAGAGTAGCCAGCACCACAGTGAGATTCTGGATTTTTGTTGTTTTTGTTTTTGTTTTTAAAGAAAAGCCAGACATGAAGGCATGGGCTTCTAATCCCTGCACTGAGGACACATGGAGATTGGCAGACCCTTGAAGCACACTGGACAGCCAGCTTAGCAAGAAACAAACCCTGACTCAAAAACCAAAGTGGCTGCACCAGGGCAACAGCACCCAAGGTTTTCCTCTGGCCTCCATGCATGTGCACTGCACATAAATATACACATACACAAAAGAACCCTCATATTTAAAACTCACTTTAAAATAGTCTGTTGTGCTGGACAGTGGTGGCACACACCTGTAATCTCAGCACTTGGAAGGCAGAGGTAGGCAGAGAACCCTGTCTTGAAAAGCCAAACAAACAAAATGGTCTGTGTTTCTAGTGTTTATCTCATTGATATTTAGTTACTGTATATGGATGGAATTATAGGAAGACCCTAGTGTAAGCCAGGAAATTAAGATACAGAAGGTTATGTATCTGAACTTATTAAAACCACATTTCTTCCTTAGGTCAGATTGTCTTACTCAGGATCTTGAAAGTCCCAAACCAAAGTTTGTAAGAGAAGTTCTAGAAAAATGCATGAGGTGAGCTCTTTGTACTTTCTCCTTGAATTGCCTCATGTCTCCTGAAGGAGGCTGCTTCAACTGCTTGTCATCAGACAGGGTTTCTTTCTCCTTTGCATTTGTGGTCCACAGTGTTCTTTCTTAAATCCTGATGTTTGCCCATCTTCCACCTCACGTTTTAATCAGGATTTGGGCTACATTTAATCAGCTGTACTGTTGGATTTTATGTAAATTAAGCCAAAAAGATATTTTTCCAATGTCCCCCAACATTCATGAGCATTTTCTGAACTCTCCTTTACATTCATCTGTTTTAAAAGCCTTAGTTTCTAAAAGTAGAATATGTTTTGGGGGAACTGTGAACTGAGCTCTTAATGTGACTTTTTATGGGTACGTAGGTAGGTTTAGGCCTTTGGAAAGGTACAAATTAAATATATCTGTAAATATTTTCCTTTGTGTGTATGGTGTATTCCTCTCTCACATCTAACCCAACATTGTTTCTTGCCATTCTCTGTCTATAACATGGTGTGTAAATGCTTTGTCAGGTGGTAAGAAATTTGGCTCTCATTATGTTCCATGTGTTTATTTCTTTGCATCACAACCAGCCTCCCACCATGCCAACCTTACCTCCTCCCACCCAACCCCCATCACTTCACATCTTTTGCCACCAGTCTTCTGGATCCCTAGCCCACACCTCACTACAAAGTCAGTGCATTTGAAGCAGGCCTGAGTTATTCAAAGGCCTGAAGGACTTTGTCCCCGTTTGATTCTTGGTTGCCCACTGAGTTGGGGTATTAGATCCTGGCTTTCTGGGCAAGTTGAGAATTACCAATGACTAAAACATGAGACTTTTTCTTATTTGTGTTATAGGTTGTCTTACCATCAACACATATTAGATATTGTTCCTCCCACCTTCTCAGCTCTGTGTCCTGCAAACCCAACCTGCATTTACAAGTATGGAGATGAAAGTAGCAGTAAGTAATGAAACAACTTGAAATCTCTCTGTAAAAAGTACTGGTCCTTGCATATTCTAAAGCCAGTTATTTATAGCAAGAGAAATTGACTTTTTCTTAGAATTGTATTTCTTTATTTGAAAACTGGCCCATCATTAGCCACTAGATTAAGGATTTTGCTCTCACCTAATTAGTAATTATTAGCCTGTAGCTGTTTTTCTATTTATATCGTATACAGTGTTTTGTACATGACATTTTTAATGTGGTACAAAGAATAGTAAGATGAATTTATACCTGGAATGTAGTGAAACTGAAAATGTGCACTTGTTATGATGGAGACTTCTTGAATTGGTTATCATCTTGACTTAGTTAGGGTTACTATTGTTAGGACGGAACACCATGACCAAAAGCAAGTGGAGGAGGAAAGGGTTTATTTATTTAGCTTCTATTTCCATATCACTGCTCATCATTGAAGGAAGTCTGAACAGGAACTCAAACAGGCGGGAACCTGAAGGCAGAAACTGATACAGAGGTCATGGAGGAGTGCTGATTACTGGCTTACTACAGTGGATCTTATGGAGGCATTTCTCAATTGTGATTGCCTCCCTTTAGATAAATAGCTTGTGTCAAGTTGACATAAGGCTTGCTGGGAACACTGGGGCACATGGCAAATTTAGCTTCTAGAAGTAACTTTGTAAATATGACTTACCATTTGGCTCCATGGGTTCTGGGATTTCTGGGATTGCACCATGAATCAGAGGTGCTGGATTGCTATGGTCTTTCTGCCTTGCACAGTGTATATTTCATGATGGCGGTGTGCTCAGTGGTGGCCAGTGTTCAGAGATAGATGTCAGGCTGTCCAGCTGTGCAGCTGTGATTGCACTGAATGTTGTCATTCATCCATGAGCCTCACGTTTTGTGCTGCAGGAAGTTTCTTTTCTATGTCTGAAAACGCTGTTTTGTGCCGTTACATTAACTCAATACAGAAAGCCCCTTTTATCTCTACTTCTTGTTTCTTTCCACACCTATCTCAAGTTTGTCATTTGTAAATAATTTCAATCTTTAGTAAACCTACATCATAGAAATACTTTGTCTACTTCTGAAGTAAATTTCTTGGTTCCCTGGTGACAAAGTGTTCTTATTGTGTGTGTGTGTGTGTGTGTGTGTGTGTGTGTGTGTGTGTGTGTGTATGTGTGATTTTGTTGTTATTGTTGTTTGTTTGTTTTTCATAGAATTTCTTTGGACTTCCAGGGACAGACTGACAGCAGGTGTTAGCTGTATGATTACTATCTTTATGTGACCTGTTATAATACACGTCAGTTATTACAGGTCTTAGTGTTGTCTTATGATCCTATCCTAAATGACATTGAAAGTAGATTTCCTGTTGTCTTGATGATGGCATTGCACAAACATGACTTCTAAACCATAAGCACACATTCACAAAACCCTACCCAGTAAATGCAGAACCTCTTATGTTGGCAGCCTTTACCTTGCTTGAACTCATTTGCTCCAGAAGAAAAGATTGTTGGCAAAAATGACCAACAAGCTATTGAGTTTACAAATATCCCAGAAACCTGAGGACTGATGTACTCATGAGTATTGACTAGATTTAAAAAAAAAAAAAACTACAAACAAACAAACAAAAAAAAAACCACACATTGAATTAGGTGAAGCTTTCATGTATAGTGTCATACATGATTTAAGTGCTGGTCTTGGCTAAAGGGTGTTCTATTTTAAAGGAAAATAGCTGAAAGTATTTATTAGCTGCTCATAGAGCAGTCTGTCAGCTTGATCTACCTTCCCTTCTGTTCTGTGTTTAGATTCTCTTCCTGGACATTCCGTGGCACTCTGTTTATCTGTTGCTTTTAAAAGTAAGGCAACTAATGATGAAATCTTCAGCATTCTGAAGGATGTACCAAATCCTAACCAGGACGATGATAATGGTAAGAGAATTGCTTCTTTACCTAAATCACATAGGTCACATTAAAGCATAAACGACTCTGATGAGACATGAGCTCCATAAGATCCTGTTGGGTGTTCACACAGCAGTCTCACCCCCTTTTCAAAGAGGCCCTAAAATTCCTGTGAAGCAGCTTATATTAAGAATGTAAACTGTACTGGAGAGATGCCTCAGTGGTTAAGAGTATTAACTGCTCTTCCAGAAGTTCTAAGTTCAATTCCCAGCAACCACTTGATGGGTCACAGCCATCTATAATAAGATCTGGTGCCCTCTTCTGGCTTGAAGGCAAACATGCAAACAGAATACTGTATACATAATAAAAAGCAATAATGTAAACATCCTGGGTGTGATGGTGCATGTCTTTTATCCCAACACTTGGGAGGCAGATGGGCCTCTGAGTTACAGGCCAGCATAATGAATTTCAGGCCAGCCAGAACTATGTAATGAAGCCTTGTCTCAAAACAGAAGAAGAACACAAACCATGTTCTACATACAAAATAAATCACACATTGCTTATTCTAGGGTTGTTTTTTTGTTTCTTTAAATAGTTCTGCTTTTAGTATACAGAGGGATTCCTGGATGGGAAAGCTTAGTTTGTTGGATATTTTCGGTATAATTGATGATTTCTTTCCGTTATAAGCTATTATGAGACTAATGCCTAATCTTTACTTCGTATATACCACACAATTTCAGCCAGCATCTTAGCTTTGTTGTATTTCGCTGGTATGAGTGGGGAAATTGACAGAATGACATGCAAGTTTACCTGGCTTGTGACTGGATAAGGAAAGAAGTACTGCAAGAGTTGCTCTAATAGGTGTTAAGACATGCTGTCAAATAGTGGTTTATAGTTTGTAAATCAGTGAGTTAGTTGCACAGAGAAGTCTACACAGATGACCATCTGGTTGGGTACTACACCTAGGAGGTTTCAGTCAGTCATGATAACACTAAGTTTAGACTTTGGTAGTTGTCTTAAGATGGAGGTTTAAAGGGTTTACTGATTTTGCTTTCAATTCATATTTGCCACCTTCTAAACACAATATGAAGGAGGAAGTAATGTGTGGTGCTTTTTAAGGAAACTGTTCATGAGGCAGGCATGGTGGGTGCAAGCCTGCTAATCTGAACAATTTGAGGTTTTGTCTGTATATCAAATCCCAGGCCAGCTAGCAGTACATAGTCATAGATTTAAAAGAAAAAAAAAATTAAATTTTATAGAAGAATTGGGGGAATTGTTTCATAAAAGACAGGATTAAGGGTATGCTTTCTTGATGGAGAATTGAGATGAGGTCTCACTATAGCTTTGGCTGGCCTAGCTTAGTTTTATATTTTGAGTAGACTTTGTTTACTTTTACTGAAAGATTATGTAAATGTCTTATGAGCACACTGTTTGCTTAATATCCCAAGGTATGGTACCAAGGAATTATTGCACTTAACATTGTTAATCTTGCTGTAAATATTTTCAGATGAAGGCTTCAGTTTTAACCCATTGAAAATAGAGGTCTTTGTGCAGACTCTGTTGCACTTAGCTGCCAAATCCTTCAGTCATTCCTTCAGTGCCCTTGCAAAGTAAGTATATGAACTTAACACCAATGCTGTAGTCATTTCTACCTAAAATTGATAAATATGAATATCTTACTACATAATTTGATAGCATGAAATTTGGTTTGCGGTAGCCAAAATGCTTCCCATGGTTAAGTATGTGCAGTGTAGATCTGCATGTGGCTGGTGAACTAGTACAAACGTGGGTCCTTGGGACAGTCTTTTACACAGGCAGAGGACTCTGGCCTATCTAGAAAGCTTTCCAAAGCGAGAAAGCAGAAATGAAAGACCGCCCAAATGTTGGCCTCTAAAGAGAGAGCAAATTTGGTAAGAATCCAGAACAAAAAGAGAGAGCTCTCATAAGTTGGTAGCAGTTTCTCTTTAGGCCGAATTCTAATGCTTTTATGTATTAGTGATTACTCTAGTTATCAAGCATTTGCCATGTTGTATTTTAAATTGAGTAAAATTAAAGGGGTTTTGGGAACACCAAAATGGTTTATGTGTAATATATGTGGTATTTTTTCACCTTTTTCTAAAGGTTTCATGAAGTCTTCAAAACTCTAGCAGAAAGTAATGAGGGGAAGCTACATGTGCTGAGAGTCATGTTTGAAGTTTGGAGGAATCATCCACAGGTAACAACTATTTATTTAGACATAGTAAGGTCCTGGCTATGTAGACATGCAGATTAGAAATTAATTGTATTTGAGTCGGCCAGGAGAATGGTTCTTATATCTGTAAACTCAGTGTTGTGGAAATAATTGAACATTCTGTTTGGCAAATTTTTAAATTACATTGATTTGTTGGCTGGGGGTGTATGGGAGGGCCACAGGGCCTGTGTGAAGTCAGATGACAAATTTCAAGTCAGTTCTCTGCTTCTGTCATGTGGGTTGTCAAGCTTAGCATAAAGTGTCTTACCCACTGAGCCATCTCGGCAGCCATTAATAACATTCTTCATACAGCACTGTGGTTTATTTGTGCTATTACATTTCTACACATATTAGATGCTAAGTAAGGAAATTGTTGCTAGACAACAATATTTGGTAGAAAATAGTTATGCTTATTCATTTCTATAAACAAGACCCGTAAGATGCTGCTTTTAAACTGGAGATTTCAATTGAAATTACACATACATGCATGTACATATACACACATTTTATAGAGGTATTATCAACTAAATTTCCCTAAAGATTAAGTGCTACCATTCAAGGGTCTCTTTTCATGCAATCTTCTTTGGTAATATAGTATTTCTTACAGTATTAGAGCCTAACAAAGGGCAGATAAGTTTAAAGACTGACCAGATAAGTCAGGAGTGGTGGCACATACCTGTAATTGCAGCACTTGAGAGGTAATGGCAAAAAAAAAAAGTCAAGAGTTCAAGGCCAGCCTTAGCTACATGAGACCCTATCCAGAAGAGAAAAAACCATGACCTATTGCTGAAACTGGTCAGTTCCATTGCCACTGAAATCAAATTTTATAGCCCCGCTATTTTATTTTTATAGCATTATCATTATGCCTATTTACTGCTCAGACTTGACCCTGTCTCTGTCTCATTGTAGATGATTGCTGTCCTTGTTGATAAGATGATTCGTACACAGATTGTTGACTGTGCCGCAGTAGCAAACTGGATCTTCTCATCGGAGCTGTCTCGTGACTTCACTAGGTTTGGACCAGAATTTAGCGCTCTTTTAGAAACCATGTGTTTGCCAGTGCTTAGAGAACATGAACTGAGAAATAGTTCCTATCGCCCAGTAACATTTTTTTATGAAGCCACACAGGTTTTAAAGATGATCAGAATCAGGACAGTGGGAATCATACAACGAAAGTAGATGGGATCAAATTAAATTCTAGGACAGTCCTTTTAACGTCTCCACTATACCTGTTATTGCCAGCACACACTGGTCTAAAATATACTGAGTCGACAGATGTGATCAAACAAGATGGCTCAGTTGGTTGGGAGCTTCCTTTCAAGCCTGGTGAGCTGAGTTCCCTGGGTTTGATCCTCAGGACTTATATGGCAGAAAGAGAAAACCAACTCCATGTTGGTGTTTATTAAGAGTAGGCAAGTACAGTGTATGGTACTGCCTTTTGGAGTCCAGCTGAGTCTAATGAGTGGAGATGGCTGCTCACATAATTCACAGCAGTGGTGAATTAAGTGTTGGTAGAAAAGAATGCCTAACTCTACCCAGATAGAAGACCCTATTAGCCCTTAGGGATGATAGTCTGAAAAGTTGTGTTTACTCTGTAAGTGTAGCTTAACATACATTAACCAGCTGCTGTATTACATTAAGGTTGTTTGTTTGGGAAATTTTGCACTCTACAATTCGTAAGATGAATAAACATGTTCTGAAGATCCAGAAAGAGCTAGAAGAAGCTAAAGAGAAACTGGCAAGGCAACACAAGAGAGTAAGTCATGTGCTGATTCCTGCGTGGTTAGAGGCTATGGCAGTCTGCAGGGTGGTCAGAGGCCAGTGCCTCCACTATAGCGTGTGTGGTACTGACACTGACTACAAAGTATTCTTTCCTAGTTTACCGCCTCTAGTTTGGCCTCCTAGAAAAGAAAGTGTGTATTTCTGAGGCGTCAAAAAGGGGAAGGGAGACGATGGTAGATACTGTGAGGAGAGGTAGAACAAGTCAGTCTCAAGTCCCAACTTGTCAGAATACTTCTCATGGTAATAAAGATTGTGTTTAGAACTGCAATTCTCACCCTATGGGTTGCAACCCTTTGGAGATCACATATCAGATATTTATATTATAATTCATAATAGTAGCAAAATTGCAGTATGAAGTAGCAACAAAATAATGTAATGTTTGGGGATCACCACACATCAGAAACTGAATAAAAAGGTGGCAGCTTTAGAAAGGTGGAGAACCACTGCTTTACAGGGATATTGAGTATTCTTGATGGGTATTGATGGCACATGCCTTTAATCCCAGCACTCAGGAGGCAAAGGCAGGCGAGTCTCTGAGTTCAAGGCCAGCCTGAACTATGGAGCAAGTTCCAGAACAACCAGGACTACATAGAGAAACCCTGTCTTGAGATAGATAGATAGATAGATAGATAGATAGATAGATAGATAGATAGATAGATAGATAGAATAGAAAGAAAGAATTAATAATGGCAGTGATTGTTCTCCATTACAGTATTCTCTGGTATTCAGTGTATCTTCAGTGTATCCACCAGAGTAGAAGACGGGGAAAAGATAATAAGTTTAATGACTGAACTGGCCAGAGTAGAGACACCTCATAGTCATCACTGCTACTACCAAGACTAGTACCACTAAATTCTCCCAGAGCTATCACTACAAGAATAAAAGCCCTTCAGTATAAAATCCTTTCCCAGGAGTAGGGGTGTAGCTCAAAGATAAAATCACTTGCCTAGCATTTCTGAGCTCCTCCTGGATTTGGCTCCTAGCACTGCCCATTCCCCACCCCCAAGAAACAGCGCTAGGGAGGTGGGAGCAGGAAGATAATGCATGATTCAAAGCCAACCCAAGCTACATACCATAATGTGGTGTTATAAGCATCCCCCTTTCTTGGTAGATTTATACATTGTGTTGTTACTTTGCTCCTGTGCTTTTTGTAGCGAAGTGATGATGAGGACAGAAGCAGTGACAGGAAAGATGGGGCCCTCGAGGAGCAAATAGAACGACTTCAGGAGAAAGTGGAGTCTGCTCAGAGTGAACAGAAGAACCTTTTCCTTGTCATCTTCCAGGTAAGCCAGCTTGGAGTGTGGGGTGTAAAAGGAGCCCATTCCCTTGGTTTGAAAAATTGCAATTTTTAGTCACAAAAATAGTAAGAACACAGAACTTTGCCAAAGAGTAGTGTCACCATTTGGAGGCCACAGTGAATCTGTGCTGTTTTCTTACCATTTAAATACCTGTGTCATTTTTTCCTTCTGGCTAATGATTTAGGTGATTGCTTTCGTTCCTGTGAACATGTTATTTACATGCTTCTTTCTTAGGACAGAAGCCAGGACATATTTCTAGAAGAGGCTAAAGGATTTAACATTAAATCTCTCCCTTGCTGAGCTGACAGTTCTGGGGGAGTCCTGAAAGTCAGGGGTACACAGAACAGTCTGGTGGAGCAACAAGCCACCGAGAACTTGTGGTTTGTGTTTGGTAGCAGTTAGATTCTCCCTCTGACGGATGCTTCTACTTCTCCATCCTTTCCAGCGTTTCATCATGATCTTGACTGAGCACTTGGTGCGATGTGAAACCGATGGGACCAGCATATTGACCCCATGGTATAAGAACTGCATAGAGAGGCTGCAGCAGATCTTCCTGCAGGTTTGTGTGGGGCCCTGAGCAGTAGTAAACATCACTGTTTTTAGTCACACGAGCTTTCCAATTAAAAAAAAAAAAACCAAAACAGCAATCTAAGTGTAAAAACACTTGTCTATCATACATGAGACCACAAATGTTGATCCCTACCACTGTGTTTAAAAACAAAACAAAAAAAACCTCATAAAGTGTACCAAGAGGTTGTGTAACTCTTATAGGCCCTTTAGCTTATGTCCATGTGCTGCCTATTTTTCATCATACTATTTAGACAAATTTGGTTTTATATCACTCTGGGTTGCCATTTTCTGTGGTAGAGAGCACAGCATGGCTATAATCTAAAATGAAGGAGGTAGGCAGGGAGACCACTAACTGTTAGTGTTGTATTGAATTTATAAAGGTATTTTAAAATCTTAAATTCCCGTGGTAAGCCATGTCCACAGGAGCACGGTAAACTCCCTGGGATTTCTGGACACAGAATACCAACACCTGCTTCCAGATGTGGTTACTGATGTGCAGGATGGTGATGTTCATGTTTCCTGTTCAAAGCATTAATTCCATATGTTCTTCTTTGTTCTAGAAAGTGGTTAATTTAGAATTAGTTACTTGTAAAGTTCAATAAAGAGGTTCTTTAAGCCTCTGAGTAATAATTCTCCCCCAGGCATTTGTAGTTATTAGCCAGTTCAAAAGATAACTGAGAAGCCTCTAGTTCTATAGAAATTTCTAAGTGTATTTTAGTCTTCAGAGTTCTTATTTTCTGATGCCTTGGCTCCCTAGTAGGGCTGATTTTCAAAAGGCTGTAATGTATTGTGTCCTGACTTTCAGGATGCCCTCTGAAACTGTCCCTAGTGTAGCTGCAGGCGCCTGCCATGCCTTGCATCAAGGATCCCATTCCTGTGAGGGCTGTTAAGAACTGGGTTTGGTTTTACATGATTGTATGTCCCTCCACTCCTTTCCCTCCATGGTCTTAGTGCTGGGGCTTCTCAGGAGATGTGTCAGCATGCAATACTTTCTCCCTACTTCTTGTCAACCCTAAACATGGGTGGGCCATGAGGAAATGTTCTGCAAGGTTGCTTGCATTTGGTTTCCTGACTCAAGCCTCTTTTCTGTGTCCACAGCATCACCAGATAATCCAGCAGTACATGGTGACCCTGGAGAACCTGCTTTTTACTGCCGAGTTAGACCCTCACATCCTGGCTGTATTTCAGCAGTTTTGTGCTCTGCAGGCCTAACAGTCATGTTTCTTCCCTTTTTATCTTGAAATAATTTGTCTTATATTGAATTGAAGGTTTGAATGTTTGCTTTGTAGTAGCCTTTCACTTCCTAAAGGAAACGGGGGAGGAGAGCAAGGAGTATGACATTACCCTTAGTTGCCCTGAAGGGCAAGTGTGCTTGATGACAGCTATGTTACGATGTTATGGTGACCATAGCGTTGTACATACGTGAGACACAACTTTCCTGTGATGAATCTGATACTTTTTCTCCTTAGGGCACAAAACCACAGGTTTGAGGTGTGTGAAATGCAAGGCCAGACTTGCAAAGTAGTAGATACAACCAGGAGCCTAGCTTTTCTCTGCTCTTGGGTAACATGGCTGGAATAAACTGAAGTTATGTTTTTTAAACTTTGGTATTTCATGATTTATTACCTTAGTCTCTTTTTCTTACTGAAAGCGTACTTAGCCTCTATCTGAAGGTTTTTCTTGCAAATGTTTTTAAGTAGCCATCTTATGACACTACTTGTTAGTATAGAAAATTATCAGTACTAATCCCCACATTTGTCTAACTAGAAGCTACCCAGGAATCTTGAGTTATCTCAACTGTGATCTGGGGTACAATGGAGATGGCAACAGTTTTTCTACCTCAGGTGATTGCAGGTTGGCAGTTGTTGTTGAAAAGCCCTGCACCTCCAAGGAGGGTTTGCTCAAGATCCTGTAATGTCACAAGCTGATATGCAGCAGGCAACAAATGAGCCGAGAAGGACGTGGATTCAGTGTGGCTTGGGGCTTGTCTCAGTGGGTCCTGGGGCAGATAATTGATCCCTGAGCCTATTGAGGCTTCAGTGAAATGAGTGTGTTTTGTAAAATAATTATCTGACATTCCAAATTTCTGGGATTTTTAAACTTATTAAACCTTAGAAAAATCTGCTAATAATGATACAATTACTGGTAGTAATTTTGTGCATTTGTTATCTTTTCGTACATGCTAGTAAGTATGCATTACAGTTGTCTGTTAGGATATATGGGTCTTTAATTACTAGAATATGGTTTCTTAATACATGGGAATTCCTAGGCTTATTTTTAAATACCATATTTAAAGCAGGAGTATTATCTACTCACTTGAATTCAGTAGATCGGGGTTAGATGGCAGGTACTGCAGAAAGACAATATATGGATTCTTAGCTAAATATCTTATTTATTTACATTGTTCCTCCTCCCCATTTAACACAGCTCATGCTGTAATAATTTGAAATGGTTCCAGTCCTCCAGTAGTCAAAGAATTAACTATTGAAGGCATTGGTGACTGTATCCTTTCCTGAGGCACAGTGGAGTCTGGTTCTCCTTGTTCTGCTGCTGAAAGAGTTTATGTTCTTCCTTTCTGTGGATCCCCCTGTATGGTGCTTGTTTCTAGAATATGCCCCTGCTCTGTCAGCAGGCAAACTGAACAGAAGGCTGTTATCTCACAGAAGAAAAGATGCAAAAGCAGAAAGCAGCTGCTGCATTCTCCCAGACAGGGGCAGTGTCACTATACCATGCCTCACAGATTCTGTAAAGTCATGCCAATGCTCTGTAACACGCTTTTGTCAAGGTAGACATGTTGCTTCGTTTCTAAAAGTGAAGGGTGTGAGATGCCTTTGCCAACCCAGGCTACCAGTGATATCTGGACCCCAGGATTAACTTTGATCCAGCCAGAGAACAGAGATATACAGCCAATCATATCTCACCACGTAGGCCTTATAACAGTAAGTGTTAGCTGCTACACACTGGGTACAAAGATTCACCATCTTAAATCTTCCCAACAGATTTCTGATATGACTGTGTCTACTTTGCAGATAGATGCTAACCCCAGGAAAACTTGTCTGAAGTCCACAGCCAGGAAGTTAAATCCATGTGTCTGTCTCAGGAGCATCTTATCTCCCCACAACGCAAGTAATACTTAACAGCAGCCTGAACCCCAAGTTACTCTAGCCATCAGGCCAGAAACGTCTCTGTCTACAAGAAAGTCTGGCTGCCCATCCAGGACCATTTTTACTGAACTATAATGTTTAACATAGCACACATAAAATGCCAGTCTTGAAAACATACAGAACATCTACTGAGTGTTCCTAAAGAACAAGTAGTAATGATGGTCCCACGTTATTTAGGGCTGACTTGTTTTGAGTTTGGCCTTTCTACAAGTATACTGTGCAGAGTGAGCTGCACAAGCCTCCTGGTGTATCTGAGGGATGAAAGCACCCACTTCATCTCAGCTTGGGTTTTTGTTGAAGCCTCTTGCTGATGTTTAAACACAGTACATATTGTTAGGAAAGGTGTCTGTCTTCTAGGCAGCTTTTGACCTCAGCTAGTTCTACTTGAGCTACATTGTAGAGAAATTTGTGTGTTATTCTTTTCCTTCCCTTGAGGTTTTTGTTTGTTTTGTTCTTTGAGATAGCACTGGCTGTCCTGGAACTTGCTCTGTAGAGTAGGGTGACCTTGAATTCACAGAGATCCACCTGCCTCTGCCTCCTGAGTGTTGCGATTAAAGGTGTGTGCCACAACGCCAGCTCTTTCTCTTGGTCTTTTCTTCACTTATAATGATTGCTTCTGATAACTGTTGTTAATGGTACTTCTCGCTATTACCTTTGACAAGACTGAAGAAAAATCTGGCTAACTGATGCAAATGGACATGGAGTAGCAATATTTACAGCTGTCACTTTCCTACCTCACAGTGTTGAGCAAACACAAAACAATTGTTACCTCTCCCTAGGTTAGATGAGAACTTATAGGCAGATAAGAGTACATAAGTGATAAGCTTAATGCTTTGGATGAAATAATCTGATACTCAGTTTTGAAAGAAGCCTTTTTCCCTTTTGACCCAGCATTTTCATTGCTTCATGGAGGTTTTGAAGAATGGAGCTTGTGCACAGACTCCAGAGTTCATTGTTGGCTCCCGCTTCGACAGGGTACTTGTTTCTGTAGTGACATTGACTGTTGCCATTGCTGAAGACTTCACAGCAGTTTACATCAGATCTGCTGACTCGAGCTAAGTTTAGTTCTGTCAACCTCGCCCTGAAAGTGCTTCCTCTCCTATGCCAACCTGGGTTTACCTATGTCCCTTGTTCTCATGGAGTAGCTTATTTTTACTTATCTGTGTGCAAAGGAAAGGGGCACACAGAGGTGTGCCACATGTACTTTTCTCTTTAAGCATATCCATCACCAGAGAGTTTTTTCTTTAGTTAGTAAAGGAAATAACCTGCCACTTTTGAATATTACTATACCACTGGGCTCCCACAAATGGGACACTGTGTCCTTGGCCAGACCTTAAAAACAATAATCTCATAAGCGTTGTTTCCATGGAGACTACGCTGTGTTACAGTTGAATAGAGCCTTTATTTGAATATAAATTTGCTTTTAAAAGTCACATTTTCTCATACGTCAGTTCATGGCCACACAAGGTACACGTCTTGCGGTACATGTCATCTTCTATGTTTTCCTCTGGTCCATACTCATGTTGGTGAGCAACTGTTTCTCTTTTCCACACGCTGCTTCTTACTGCTCGCCGCAATTCTAAGGGAAAAAAGAAGCTTTTCAGCTGAATACAAAACAAACCCAATGAGGCTGTCACTTGTATTTGAGTATGTAATGTGTATAATGGTTTCCTTTAGTGCCAGCGGTTGGTTAAACAAGCTCGCCCACCAAGCCTGCTTAGTCAAGCAATGTGAACTGACAGAAGTGGCTGTGTGGGGAAGTCAGAAGTGCAGGAACAAAAAACAACACAATGGGATGTGTTGGGGGCATCTCACACAAAACAGGATGCTGGAGCAGCAAAGTCAGCTGAGAATGGCTCAGATGCCAAGGTTTTCAGTCAGGAGCTCCTGTCAACCAGGTTCTCTTACAAGAAAGCTAGAGAGCCAAGACTCCACTAGTGAATACTGATGTATTTCCATTGTAGAAAAACTGCTCATGCAGTGACCTCATGTCTATTTTATAAAGTGACAGCACTGTTTTAGCTTTTTGTTTTGTTTTGTTAGGATAGTCTCATAGGCTGGTCTCAAATTCTAGCCTGTGGTCACTCTCAACTGTTCAGGCAGGGTTAGGTTTAGGGTTGCCAGGGGCTGGAGAGATGGCTCAGTGGTTAGCGCCCATGTCAATAGGCAACTTATTTTTAGATAAGAAGCAATGGTGTTGGTATGGGAATGTAGCACAGTTGACAGAGTGCTTGCCTAACACACACAAAGCCAGGGCCCAATGCCCAGCACCACACAAACCAGATGTGGCTCTCGTGCCTGAACAGTCAATTGGCTCACCACAGGTAATTGCAGATTCCAGGGGTTGCTCATTTTACTTGAGATATTTTGTTGTAACTAATAAGAAAGCACTACTTGAATCTTTGTTTCCAGCCATAATGTACCATGGGTAAAAGCAAGACAGTGATATACTGGGCTAAATACTAAAGATGCATTTGCTTTACATCCTTTTGGGTAATTACAGACAGCTGTCATCCCAGGGTTTTACAGATGGGCAAATGGAGGCAGAAGTTACAAATTGCCCAAGGTCAGTCAGCTGATGTGCAGAGGTACAGCCCAGCTTAGATCCCCAGGGATCACCCTGGTCCTCGGCAGCATTCTTTACCATGTAAATCATCAATGAGATTTACAAGGGTCACTTTGTGCATCATGTGCTAGGAAGGTCAGTCAATCATCCAAGCTGCTCTTGGTCATCTGAAATCATGAGGAGCCCTGATTTTTCCTCAAATCTCTGCAAAGCTCTCTGCTACCTGAGTGAGTACTGTGCCTCCTGCTCGTGGGGCAACAGGCATCTCCTGTGTGGGTTGGCTGGGGGAATATACCCTGCCACTCTCCTCGACCTCCCCACTGGGAAAATCCCTCAAAATGGGGCTGCAGTACCAGACTAAGCTACCTTCTCTATGAGGCTTGAATGTTGTTTGTACTTGGGAAGAGGTAAGAATTGTTTTCTTCTCATACTACATACATGGAAAAAACCTAGCTTTCCAGCCAGGACTGAAGACTGGCATCTTCTTTCTCACTGCTGTTAAGTCCGTGAAGCTATGTAAAGACACAAGGACAGCTGGATGTGCAGTGCCCCTGTAGACGTACCTGGCAGAAGTGGGAGCATAGGCTGGGTATTGCGTATCCAAAACTCTTGAACATGATTTGTGGATATTTTTAGATTTTTGGAATATTTACATATACAGAACAGGTCTTACTGATGAGAACCAAGCCTTCACAAAACACACAATAACTTGATGTGTCTTACATATTTCTAGTATCTGGGCATGTGTTCTCCTTGTTGGCAGTATTTCAGATTTTGGAGTACTTTGAATTTTCAGATTAGAGATGTCTAAACTGCTGTGCCTTATGTTTGGCTTTTCTTTGCTCTTCTCTCCTTATCCAAACAAGTGGTCCAAAGCCTAAGAACAGGAAATAGAGCATGCACAAAGCTAGGGAGCCACCAGGACAGGAAGTGGACTGATGGGAGATGCAACACTTCCTTACTGTTAAGCTGTCAGGTTCTCAGGTTCCTCCCCAAGTTTGGAGGATTAAAACGGGATCTATCAGGTTGCACTTGGTTTTAGACACAGACAGGCACAAATGGCTTCATGAACATTCAGCTGGTCAAGGCCATAAATGACAGGCAGCCTATATATAAGATCTCTACTGGATCAAATCTGAGACAATCTGAGCTCCAAGATAAAGACAAATGAACAATCACCCCTGGAGGAACCAGAGTCCTTACCAAAAGTAAGGCTGTAGAATGCTGGCTGGCTGTAGAATGCTACTGACTGACTGACTAGAATGCTGACTGGCCCTGGGAGTGCTAGAGCTGCGAAGCTCTTCTCGGAGCCATCTCAGTGGCACTGCTTCCAGCAACGCTGCCAGTGGACAGTTGTGGAACTAGAGTTAGGAGGGGTGGTTATTTCCATAGTAAAATATTACCACTGAGAACAGATAGGTACTCTGTACCTCCCAGATGTAAGGCCCTGGAAAAGTTAGCACCTGCCTGAGATACTCTGCCCGCACTTCTGTATTAGCAGGAAATCCACAAAAGTGAAAAGGCTTTACTTCCCAAAACAGCATAGAATAAGGGAACAAATTTCAACAATGTCCTGGCATAAAAGGCAAGGGTAGTTAAAATCAAAACAGGTTAGGAAGACCTGCTTATTGTCTAAAACATTAGTCTACACCAAGTTTATTCAGAAGGGAAACACTAAAATAGTGTTCAGTCAGCAGAAGCGAACACAGCAGTTTAGATTAAAATCTACTAAATACTAAGTTTGCTAATGCCACACTGGTGAAAACAATGGTAGTGATTATGCAACATACTCTTAAGTGGTTCAGAAAAAGTGTTTTTAAAGTGAGAGCCTACACATGATGCAAATGTCAGCACTACAACTGCTCAGTTTGTGGAAGGTGTGTGTGTGTGTGGTCCTCAGTTCCATTATTTAGCAATTTTCTCCAAGTCTGAAATTCTAAGTAAAAGGGGCTTTAGGAAAAGAGACTCCATTGACCAAGCTTCAGACAATTTGAGCATCAAAATGAAGAGTGGTAGGAGGTGCCTGCACTGCCATGATCTGAGAAGAGTCCACAGTCAGTCCAAAGGAAGCTTTACAAAACAAAACCCAAGGATCAGGCACAGTAGCACATGCCTTTAATCTCAGCACCTGGCAGGCAGAGGCAGGTGGATCTCTAAATTGGAAGTCAGCCAGAGCTACACTGTCAGTTCCTATCAGAACAAAACAGGCACAGTGATGGGTACTTGAAATCCCAGCAATTGGGAAGCAGAAGCAGGAGGACAGCTACAAGTTCAAGTCCACCCTAGGCCACAGGAACCTTGTCTCAAGAAAACAGCCCCTATTTATATGCACACATACACAAATTGGCTCAGCTAAGACTCGTCTCCATGTACTAAGCTACTGAGTAAAACACTGCTACATCCACAGTGTCATGTGTAATTACAAAAAGAAGTACTTTAGTCGAGAATGACGACTGTCACACACACACCCAGACAACAACAAAAACTGGCAGGTCTCATGTGTCCTCTATCTCCTAGGAAGTATTCCTCCCACAGGCCTCAGTCTAAAGGAGCAACAAGATGCTGAGCAGTCGAGGGGCAGGAGTGTGTTGCCCCACAGTTGGTCTGGGTACTGCAAAGTGCCCAGGGGCAAAAGTGAAGGGCTGAGGGTTACATTAAAGGTGTTGCCCCAGTGGCTCTTGGATCTAACAAATTGAAGTGAGAGGGCACTCAACAACAGATGGGAAACAGATATTGCATAATTGCTTTTAA
Organism: Cricetiscus sungorus; assembly: GCA_030556225.1. Classification (NCBI taxonomy): domain Eukaryota; kingdom Metazoa; phylum Chordata; class Mammalia; order Rodentia; family Cricetidae; genus Cricetiscus; species Cricetiscus sungorus. The sequence continues at coordinate 54,195,696 of JANBXA010000734.1, forward strand.
ATTTCCTAATTATGATGAGCTTTTAGTTAAAGCTTTTAGATTTGTAAGAACCATAATGTTTACTAGTAACTCAAAGTGTATACAAGTGCAAAAGGTTAGAAATGGCCAAATGCCAACACTTGGAAAAATAGTGCATATGTACGCTGCGAATAATGAGCATAGACAACTTGGCAGGAATGAGTTCTCGCCATTTACCAAATGGGTTCTGGGAACCAAACTCAGGATTGGCAGAAGCACATTTACCCACTGAGCCATTTCACTGGCCCCCAAAACTCTAAGGGAAGGTTTATGGATTTCACAACCCTCATGAAAGCAGCAATCAGCTGTCTTTTGTTGACTCTGAGATACAAAGGTTAGAGTACACAAAAGTAGGGGCAGGTCTCACCATCCCAGGAAAGGAACCAGGATGCACATGCTACACAGAACGGGCCTGTGAGGCTGGAGCACCAAAAGTTGAGTGGCTTGTCATGCTGCAGCCTCCTAGTCCTGTTGGCAGTAGACTGCTGATGCCCAGAGACTGCCTCCCCTGAAATGAGTAACCAGCCTTGCTACTGAGAGCCTCAGAAACTGCTTAGGGTATCCCCCACAGAGATTGCCCAAAATGCTTATGGTGAAAAATCAGTACCACTTCAAAGCTTGTAACTACATTTAGTAACTACATTTTACAAAACAGGCTGTCTGCAGCCAAAGCAACCCAGTGCTGCTTCTGACATAAACGTACAAAAGAACTAGCTGAGGGACACCCAACACTTCTGCGTGCTGGGTGGGAGGGCAGGTATCCTTGTTACCTGGAGGAAAAAGATTACAAATTTATGTTCTATGAACTAAATAGGATGTACTTGTAACCCTCAAACTCCTCAGAGAAGCTCCATGACAGTCACAAGTATATCCACAGGCCAGTGTGCAGTGTCCACAAATTCAGAAGGGCCCTCTAAATGGGATGTCCTTACCTGCCTCTTGCAGTGGTGGGGGCCATGCATAGTAACAAGGAAGGTTAGCCTTTCAGAAGGAAAACTGCCGGAACTAAGCATGTAACATGGAGAAACACCATAGTCCCACCTTATTTAAGGCAAGAAAACCTGCAGACCACAAACGGTCTGTGTGTCACACCAATTGTATCACACCAATTCAAGGTTCTTGTCTGCTACCGGGTGATGCACCCTTCAAAACCCAGTTAACTGAGCAGCAGCAAGCTTGCATTTGGCTCTGGCTTGGAGATGTGGAACTTTATACATACTTAGGGTATTCACACTTTCTCTAACTCAGTGTTCTAACTGCTAACACAAACCATATGTTAAAAGCAGGCAAATGGAATTGCTTACCTTCCCATAAAGAAGAAAGTTTTATGTCAGCTTCGCTGTGCATCAAGAGGAACCATGTTCCAATTTCATTCCAACTAAAAAGCCTTTGACTTGCTTTGATTCCTCTCTGTTCTGAGCAAACTGCGCAATCAGCTCCTCGCTTCTACTCTACAGTCTACTCCACTCAGCCCTCTGTGGCCTGGTCAGGACAGGGACAGATCCACCAAGCACTGGAGCGAATCAATAAGAAGCCACAATTAAAGAAGGCATCACACTGACCTCAGCACCCCAAGGTAACGAGGTGGCACAGGCTACCCAGAACTCACAGTCATATGCAAAGGGGGAAATGGCAGGCACTCTTATCTGTAAGCACACTCAAGCAAATATTTCCTTAAAAAGCATGTTTCACCCAAACAAGAAATGAACCAAAATAAAAGAAAATCTGTGTTAACTGCAACTAAGGAATAAGGAAAATTTATGGCAGTTTTGTCTGGTGACTAAACACCAATTGAGTGCATATTTTAGAAATTGCAGGAAATTTCTATCTCTATTAATATATATGTACATAAATAATCTTCATATTAAAAGGCAAGAAATTAAGTGTATCTCATAGTCTTTTACTAGTCAAATTGTAGGAATTTAGTTATGATTACATGACATCTTGACCAGACCATAGAATTAGTGCCTAAGGAAAAGTTATAGTGTTCTTCATCACTTTGCTAATACAAATTTCTAATTGGTATTTATTCTTCTATCCATATTTCATTGTCTGCACCAAAGTATCATCTGAGGTTCGAAGGGTCAGGTTGATTTCTAGTAGCTGGATTAAAACCCTGGACTTGGGCTGGGGAGATGGCTTGCACTACAGTGATCGGAGAATCCACAAGCTTAGTGGGTAAGAGTGCCAGTATGAGAAACAGTTTGAATTCCCCAGCACCACATAATAAAAAAAAAAAAAAAGTGGAGCATAGCTGGCTGTAACCTCAGCACTGGGGCGTGGGAGAGGTGTATAGGACAGATGGGTCCTGGATATTGAGAACTCACTGGCCAGCCAGCCTAGCCAATGCCAGCTTTAGGTTCAGTGACGAGACCCTATCACAAGGGCAGTTAAGATGGCCTCTAGTTTCCAAATATAATTGCACTAATGTGTGCACTGCACACAGGCACTGTGCATGCACATGCACGCACGCCCACACACACCCTGAACTAGCAGATGACTAACCTGGAGGTCTCCTTCCACACCCCTTTTCTTAATACACCTCTTCACTGCTTTATCTTGTATCAGCTCTGCTGTGAGAGGAAGGGCTGGTGCAAAACACCAGAAAAGATAGAGGAAAGGCTAGTTTAAGAGCAGCAACTCTTCTCACTCGGTTGTTGCTGACATCGGAATGCGCCAGCACAGCTCTGGCTGGCTTGGAGAACTTCAATGAAATGCTTTTCCTATGGCCATTTGCTACAGGAAACCTCAGCCAATCCTTACAAGTGGGCTTCCTATCTGCGCAGGAATTAAGTCACTTATGCAAAAGGGTTTCAATGGTTGTCTTGATACAGTACTTGTGTCCAACAGTGCTACTGTTTTTATTTCAAAATGTCTAAGAGTGTCAAATGGTTACTCAAGACCAGACTGTAAAATCATGGAGCAGGACTTCATTTCTCCATGTTTTCTACCTTCTGTGCTCTTACAGTGAAAACTTGGGGAGGGGAAAGCAACCCCAGGAGGAAACCTGAAGACTTGTGCCGCCTTGCTTTTGCTTTCTGTTTGGGGTTTTCATTTGGTTGGTTGGTTGGTTAGCTGATCACTGGCTTTTTGTTATTGTTTAGTTGGTTTGGGAGTTTAGTTGGTTTTGTCCTGGGGTTTTGGTTTTGATTTTTGAGCCAAGGACTCCACCTCACAATCCTCCTGCCTCAGCCTCCTGAGTATTAGGATTATAAATATGTACCATCACTCCCTTTTTTTGCTTGTAAGACATCTGGGCTATCCCATTCACCGTGTAAAACCTCTTCTAAGTTTTAAAATCTTAAGAAAAATTAACACGGCTAGAATACTGATTTGAGATGGATCAAGTAAATATATAACCAAACCTACATGCAAGACACATATTACCTAGACACAGCGTGCACACCACACGGGAACTCTACATAGTGACTACATGAGAGGCATGTGCTGCTTACTTCCTGAAGACCCTTCTTTGGGGGCTTTGCTTACTGCCCTGAGTGTTCCTGCCACACCCTGGATTCATCCCTGACGTGGTGCCATAGCCAGCACACTCTATTACTGTCTCAAGTTCCTTTCCTGATAATCCAGCACCTCGGTGAGCACAGTGCTTGGCACATGGTAAATACTAGATGTGCATGGGTGGACAGATTTACGCAAACATTCACACATAGATACACATGTGGATAATGGACGCAGACACAGATCCATCAGGGAGTGGAGTGCGGCATGTAGACAGATGCACCAATGGGAGAATGAGTGTGCACGCGAGGAACACTCAATCAGAGAACCTGACAACTGTCCCAACACATGCCACAATCCACTCTTCTTTCTCGGTGCTTCTTCAGTCATTTAAATAAAGAAGCTCAGGATAACTCATACAGTTATTCCTTCTAGCTACTAAATCTGATGACTATTTAGCTCATGGCTTTTGTTTCAAGCAATGAGAGAGGTGGCTACTGAGTCTTGTTATTTTTTGTTGCTGTGTTCTTGAACACTGCAGGCCACACTTAGAGACCTGACTGATGCCTCATCCCGCCACCCCCATCCCGCCACCACTGCCACACAAAATGACACCCATGAAGATGATGGCCTTTAGAGATGCCGTACTGCGAGGTTTGTGTGCACCAAGTCTCACATACCAACCCACTGAGGCCAAAGTTCAAGCCCATTTTCCTCCCCTCTGAAAAAGACACCCAGCATAGTTACAGACAGGAAGGCCTGCAGTACCTTTCTCGGTGGCGAGTCAAGTGAGAGGGAATTCTGCCACTTACCTTTTACTTTTTTATCAAACTTCTTCTGCTTCATTTTCTCTCGGTTTTCCTGCCTCGCTTCCTTTGCAACTTCTAGTGCTTCCTGGCTACCCCAAACTTCAAGAGCCCGCTTCACAACCTACAGCACAGTTCACACTTCAGTTAGCTAGGGTTCAGGGCTACATCCTATGAAGTCCCACCTCCCACTCTCACTGATGCCATTAAGTCACATTAGGAACAAAACCACGTAATTTAACAGTTGAAGAATTAATTCCCTTGAAGTTCCACTTTTCCCAGAAAGAGTTGAATATGACTAAAGAAATATAAATGAAGAAAGACTCAATGAGAAAGAAAATGTAAAGTCCAATCACAAGGTCAAGAGGGACAGGAAATCCATGAAAGTCTTGTTTTCTTCTTGTTCCCATGAGTATAGTACTAGGAACAGAAATAAAGAAGACTGGAACAAAGCATTACGTGATGGGAAGACCTGGGCTGCTTTAATTAGCACCATTTTTACTTGTTTTGAATGGTACCTAATACAAATGGTGAATTTTTAAATCAGTAATCATGTATTTAATGAAATTCAGTACATTTTGTTTCACAATGTTGCTTAATTCTATTTATAGACTTAATTGAACTATCTAATTATACTAAATATATATTATATATAGTTATATCTAAATGTGTAATTATATAATAAATATAACTATATATAAATAATTATCTAATAATACTAGAATATCTTCTAGTATGTTACTGTATAAACAGCTCTAAAGCAATGTCTCTTCATACTTTCATATGACAGAACAAAAATTCTAGTATCTAAGCCATTCTGGAGTAGACACAACAGGACACTTGGGAACACGAGGAAACAGGCTGGGCACTAGAACACACCAATAAGTGGGTCTCTGCCACAGCACACGTGTAATCTGCTCAGAGCAGGTGTTAAAATCTGCTCTTCTGAGCTGTGTAAGTCATGGGGCATTGGGAACATTCCAGAATGTATTTCCCAATATAGTTAGGCTTCAGACATTTGTGAAATAACTGAAATGCTACTCAACTTAAGAGCCTTTCTATGTCTTCTTTGGTAAAAGACTGATAGGCAAATGAGTCTGACCCTTTCCAAACCCGTTTTAGTGTCCAAATTATACTCCTAACAGGTTTATACCAAAGTTACCCCAGCAAAAAGGAACACTGGGCTCTGAGCAGTCATTAGCTGTGACTAGGATGGACATGTGAACCAAGAAAAGGATAGTCTTTACTGTATGAGCAAACCACAGTTAGTAATAACTAGTCAGTTCTGCTGAAATTCACCTAAGGTTGGACACCCCAAGTCCAGCTTACTAGAGACCTGTAACTTTAAGTAGAGCTTCATATCACCCCACTGTGAGTGATGAGGGTTCTTCTTCACGATAAACCTAAGCGCGGGCTCTCTCTTCTCTAAATCGCAGTCTTTCAGAAGGTACTCCTGCTTGGCTTCTGTTTTGGTTATCAGCTTGTGTTTGTCATCAGCATCTCTGGAAAAGAGCATCATATAAACAGTTTTAATTAAACTGAGTTTTCCAATAGCCCACCAACTACAAGGTCTACAACGTCACCTCCCTGCCTTTGATTCTCATGATCAAAGTCATAAAAATTCAAGCAGACTCTAGTCACATGACAATTTAAGAATCTTCTTAAAGTTTCTCTTATTCCAGAAAGGACTTGAAATAAGAATAGGAAAGATAAAATAAAAAAACAGGACTCACAAGAAAGAAAATACAAATTGAATTACAAGGTCACCAGAAGTAGTGGCTTATGCCCATCACCCTAGCTCTCAGGAGGCTAAGAAAGAGAGCTAAAAGCCCAAGGCCAGCCCAGGGTACAGAGCCCCTGCCTCAAAAAGATGGTATGAGATAAATGTAAACACCCAAGGTCTCATCTCCTACACAGAGTGGGAACTTAAAGCACCACAAAGAGTTTAGAAAATGCCCAGGAACTGGGAGGAAAGAAAGCTCTCATGCAGAGAACCACACTCACTCACAGAGGCTGCTGGGCAGCATGGACAGACACCCACATGAACACATGCATGAGTATGTGCTCACGCTCATACACACACACACACACACACACACACACACATACACACACTCAGTAAGTGATGGCAAGCAGTGGGAAGAGGTAGTAAGAAGCAATGGAGGACCTGCAGCTGTGGTGAAGACACATAAATGGAATTAAAATCCATTTTAACAGTTTTGAGCAACATTCTTTAGTGCAGTGGTTCTCAAACCCCCCTAACGCAGCACCCTTAATATAGTTTCCTCATGCTGTGGTGATTCCAACCATAAAATTATCGTCGCTGCTACGTCATACCTAATTTTGTTACTGTTAATGAATTGTAATGTAAAATCCGTGTTTTCCAATGGTCTTAGGTGACCCCTGTGGAAGGGGTCGTGCCTCACAGGCTGAGAACAGCTGTCCTAGAGAGGAGATTCAAATGGAGGGCTAAGGCAGGGAGACTGCAAACTCAGTGTTAGCCTGGACAGCTCAGGGTGAGTCTCTCTGCTCCGTAGTTGGGTTGCCTAGAATGCTTCCGTCTCTAGCACCACAAAAACAAACAGCAATTTTAAAGCTGAAAACAAGCACCTGCAGCTATCACATGTTGGCAAATCAAAGTGGTTCATAAGATATGAGTCCATGAATTCTTTCCCACAGTCTTCACAAATCGCATAATCAAACTCCATGACGGGCCCTGCAGGAAGAAGAAAAGGGATTCTTTATCCTCTTATAGGAATAAAACAATATATATTTTCCTCTATCTTACTAGCCTAGAAGAAAGGAGAGAAAAAAAAACTGGCTAATCTTAGGCTTATAGAAAAGCATTTTCTAAGAGGGAAAAGAAGAAAAGGGGGAGGGGCACTAGCAATTCATCAAGTCCTTCTGAACCCCAACCATGAACACGCTGCATTGCTTACGCTGCCGCAGGAAGGAATCCATGTACTGTCATGAGACTGTGTGGGGAGTCATGGCGTTGGCCTGGTCCAGCTGCTTGAGAGGCATAAGTCATAGGGTTTTCAGGCTAGAGTCTGTGGCTCCTGGGGCACTGTGTGCCTTTCAGTTCCTGGGAAACTGAGGTGCTCACTGAGGCAGTGAAGCCTTCAGGCCACCTGAGTATCTGTGTTCCCTAGAAGTCAGCGAAGCATACAAAAGCCTGGCTGAACAATTAGTCTTAAGACATTCATCTTCTGTACCCTGTACATCTTGCAAATGTCACAGTATCCTGGCAACTGCCATTATATTCTGTTTCTGATAAGGGATTAAGAAGTCTGATTGTTTGGAATAAACTTGTCTCAGCCTGCCGGGACCCCTCCATCTAGTCTGGTTAAGATTCACTTCTCATCAGTCATGTTAGGTAACCTTGGCAGTTACACCTGTCACCTCACCAATCTGAGGTTTGGCAGCCCAGTGAGGCCTAGTGGGTCAAATTCAAGTAGTCTTCAGGGCTTCGTTCCTTCCTGGGGGTATTTCAAACTTCCCGAGACTGCCCCGAGTCCTGCCCCACCTCCCATCTTCAAGAACAGGAACAGCTTCCCACATCCCGTCATGGGCTTCCTTTGCAAGCCCAGCCCCTCAGAAGCCCTGATTACAGTGGGCTCCCTGGGATAATGGTGATCTCCCCCTTTCAAGGTCTTTAACTTTAATCCTGCCTACAAAGTCTCTATGTAAAGTAATAACACAGGCCCTAAGGCAATTAAAATACAGACATCTTTGGGGGCGAGAGAATGAGAGGCCACCAACCCACTGAGCAGTTAAAGCAACAGAGAGCAAGGCAACATTAGGAGTCAATACCAAGTTCCCTCAGACAGGTACAATATTTTTCTTTCATTCCACCCTGTCAACAAAGCAAACACATCCACTTTATCGTGTCACCTCCTGGATTATAAACGAGGGAGAATCACCGTCCTGCATCCCTCAGCACTCCACACACAACTGCCCCTGGCGAGGTAAAGCTGGGCTCCTCTATAGATCAATGACTGCTAAGGGCCTTAATCCTAACGGTCCTCAGGAAGTGTAAGCCCCACTGAAGTCCTTGGGATGACTGCCACTGCCCAGTCCCATCTCTGAGGACTGCCACAGTGAGAGACACACCTCTGGCACTGCCCTCTTTAGAGGTCTGTCGAGATCCCATCACCCAGTAACTCCACTAATCTCAGAAATGGTTCTTTATACAACAGGGCACAGCTATAGAAAAGAGAAACAAAATATTTCAGGACAAGGCTGTTGGTAGCTTCAGAATATCTACTAGGGTGAGAAGCCCTGTGATGAGAAGTGCCATCGGATGCCTACAGCATATTATCCAAAAGCCCCATGAGGTGCTATGCTTCGTAGGTGAAAATTAGTTCATCCCAGGAGCTGTTAAACATACCCATGAGATTGTCCACCTGTCACTCTGTTCACACTTGCCGCACTTTGTCCTTATCCATTTATCAAAGGCTCTGTATTTTTACTTTATTTATTTATTATTTGATTTTTTTTTTTTTTCAAGACAGGGCTTCTCTGTGTAGACCAGGCTGGCCTTGAACTCAGAAATCCACCTGACTCTGCCTCCCCAGGGCACCACCACAGCCCGGCCAAGTTCTCTATTTTTAAATGATGATTGATGATTTTTTTTTTAATGTTTCATTACCTTCATTGTGGTGTGCTCACTGTCTTGAATGTAACTGGTACCTCCTAAGTCACTGTCACATGCCTCCATTAGTTCAGAACCCTTACATATTTTCCACCATTACATGATGGTCTATGCTCATCTTTGGCCATGTGCCCCTACAGGTCACCAAGCTCCAGACAGTATGTCCCAGGGATATCCGCCTTCAGCATCAGCACCTGTCACCCATTACCAACCACATCACAGTTGTTTCATCCCATGGGCAGCAAGAACCGAGGCTCTCCCATGGCAGGCTCTACATGTACTTGCAAAAGCAGCACTGATGGGGCCACCCTGAAATTACTAACGTGGTCAGAGCTTCTAGCCTGTGAGTGGACAGTGTAAGCCACCAGCTGGACAGGAGCAGTCAAGGGAGCTTAGAGCTCAGATCCTGGGAATGAGTGTTCTCCACTACGGCTGATACAGACATGGTCTTTTAGATGTATCCTCTATAAGGATAGACAAGCTGTTTTCAAGAATAAAACCAAAATCAAAACAAAGTGGTTTTAAAATGTACAGGTAGGCTCAATGTCTTCAGATTCAACCAGGCCTCAGCCCCTTAACCAAAAGGAATCTGAAACTCACGATGTTCATGTGTTCTGTCCTTCCTTTTAGTAAACTTTCATTTCTGTTACTGTTTTATTGCTTGAAAGGAGGCTCTCAACCACTATGTAATGGCTTCTCACATTAAAACGGAGCCTTTGTACATTCGGGAATCCAAACTAATCATGATTAGTCTTGCTATGGTTCTATCTCCAAGGGTTCATGAGCTGGAACATTTGATCCTCGGGTAATGGCACTACTTGGGGAGGTTATAGAACCTCCAGGAGGTAGAGCCTAGATCAGGGGTTCCCAACCTTCCCCGCGGCAACCCTTTAACAGTGCCTCGTGTTATGGTGACCTCCAACTATAAAATTTTGTTGCTACTTCATAACTGTAATTTTGCTACTGTTATGAATCATAATGTAAATATCTGTGTTTTCCAGCGGTCTCAGGTGACCCCTGTGGAAGGGTCATCTGATGCCCCAAATTGGACACGACACACAGGTTGAGAACCAATTAAGTAGAAGCCTGGAGAGCAGACCTTGAGGGTCACAGTGAAGCCACACTTCTGGAAGGGCTCAAGCTGCCTCCTGGTCAGTACCTTGTAACAAGCAGCTGCCATGCACTCCCTGCCTTCCCTTCCATGGCCGACTGACACCATCTGAACTGTGGCCAAAGTAATTTTCCTCACTTGAATCCTTCCTGTCAGTTATGTCACTGCAATGAGAAAAATAGCTGAGACAGTTTCACAGGGACATAGGGGTCACTGAATCCTATGTGTTCCCTCATAACTAAGGGTGCTCCCATAGCACTAAGGTGAGGTGGTCCTGCTTTGCTTTCCTTCTCCCCTGCCCCCTCCCCAGTCCTCCCGGCAGCCTTAGTGCTCTCAATGCCCCTGAGACTTTACAGGAGGAGGCAGCAATCAATGCAAGGGACACTTCTTCAGGGGAACTTGGAGGCCCGCATGATCTATGCAACATTCTGGAAGTATCCAGAGGTAAACACACATAATAAGCACACCGCTATTATAAGGGGCTGACACTTCCCTCTCTGAAGCTGTCACTTATAGTCTCAAATCCTGCTTCCCAAAAAAAAAAATACCTTAAACCAAGAGAGCACTTCTGGGCTTGTGGGCTGTATGCACATGCATGTACATCCTCGGTTAGGTCAGCCAGTTTTGACAACTGTCTTTCATGTGTCAATTGCAAGACTTCTGGCCGCTCTGTTTCAGAGCCTGCCTGCCTGCCTACATGCCCTCTTGAAATATGACATCCAGTATAAACATAAACATATTACCCTTTAGGCCTCAGTACTCAGATTGGCTAGCAGGTGCTGCCACTCATCGCGCTGGGCACACTTAGGCTTTATGCCACAGCTAACGGCTACATTGGGGTCTTCCAGCTCTGACACGTTCGGACAGCAAGCCTTTCTGTTTTCCAGTGTGAAGGCATTCCTGGCTGAGAGAATGTGGACATATAGCTGATCTATCCACACGTTACCCACTTTTGGCAAGTTCAGAGCTCTCTTTCTATTCCAGCTCTACATAAGAGTATCCTAAGTTTTGTCTCACAGGTACTAGCTTCTTGTTTTGAGTTATAATTTCTCTTTCTTACTCTTTTTATTTTTTATTGTTACTCTTTTCTTTTTTTAAGATGGGGTTTGTGATGGTAAGTTTTTAATTATCAACTTGCCACAACTTAAAAACCACCAGATATAAGAGGAACTGTCAAATCAGGTTGGGCTGTGGGCCTGTCCATAGGGGCTGCCTTCATTTCCATTCATGTGGGAAGGCAGCAGCCACTGTGGCAGGCACCATCCTGGGCTGGAGACCTGCACTGCATAAGAGCAGAGAGCTAGAGGGTATCAGGCAAGCAGGCAGCATGGGTACATTTGTTTCTCTTAGCTCCTCACTCGGGTGACTAGCTGCTCAAGTCCTACCTTAAAGTCCTCTCAATGGTGGACTGTAATCTGGAATTCTAAGACAAATGAGCCATTTCCTTTTTGTCAGGGTGTTTGTCACAACAAAAATGAAACTAGAAGAGGGCTTCACTAGGCTTTACCAGTCTGGTCTGCCTTTTTCTTTTTCTTCTTTGAGACCGTCTCACTTTGTTGCTCTGGGTGGTCTGGAACTAACTGTGGAAACCAGGCCTCGGGCCCCCCAGAGATCTACCTGCTGGGATGAAGGGTGTATGCCACCAGACCTTACCAGGCTAGTATCAAAGTCACCATCCTGCTTTAGCCTACCAAGAAACACCACGTCCAGCTCATCAAAGGACTGCTGAGGATTTATTCCATCCATCAGTATCTGGGCTCTTCCTGTCTATGGATAAAACAACAGCAAATTCCAGCCCAGGTACCCAAATCAAGTGACCATTACCCTGTGCCAGGTGTCTGACTGGTTGTTGATGAATGTATTTAAGAAATGCAATGCCTGGGCTGGAGAGATGGCTCAGCTGCTAAAGTCTAGGCTAACAACCAAAAATGTAAGAAATGCAATGCCATATGGATGAGCAAATAAAGAATTACATGAGCAAATGAATTCCAGGAATTTTATCATGAAGAGCATCATTTAAAACTATATGCTAACATGGAGCAGTGGTGGCGCACACCTTTAATCCCAGCACTCAGGAGGCGGAGGCAGGCGGATCTGTGAGTTCATGGCCAGCCTGGTCTACAGAGTGAGTTCTAGGACAGGCTCCAAAGCTACACAGACAGACCCTATCTCAAGGAAAAAAAAAATCATTTTATATATATATATATATATATATATATATATGTATGTATGTATATATGTATATATGTGTATATATATATATATTAAATACAAGCCCCCAGAATATAAATTATCTACTTCAGAGAATAGGAATAAAATTGTACGTGAATTTTGAACTATGAAATGTTCTCTCTCTCTCTCTCCTCTCTCTGCATAGGGGAGTTATTTTAATTGGACATTGCTAATGTTACAAACAAAATCCTCTTCAAAGTCAATCCAAAGGTATCCTGAGCTAAGAGAAAATAAACCGTTTACATGCTGAAACTGACAGGAAACCTATATATCTAGAATTTATACAGTTTTGTATCGGCATTAAAGGATAGAAAGTTTAATTTAAAATTATACAGAAGTTTTGAATAAACATTGCTTCAAATTTAAAATGGGCAACAAATACTTAAAAGGATGTTCAACACCATTAGCATCTAGCCTACACAATTCAACCCTGAAGTATGCTATTGATTCACACGGGGTAATATGACCAAGGAGGCTGAGAAGGTAACAGTCACCAGAATGTCGAGAAGCCAGCCCTCTCCTATATTACTGATGAGAGTTTGAAATTATGAATCTGCCTAGTCTTGCAGTGCTTCATAAAATTAAACTTTTATCATTTGATCAAGAAATTGCATGTGTAGGCATATTTGTTCTACCATGAAAAGGGAGCATATATAAGTTACAATTGTAAACTGATATATATGTATACATATATATATATATATATATATATATTTGTATTTATTTTTGAAAATAGATTCTTTTCCCATACAATAAATCCTGATTACAGTTTCTCCTCCCCAGGACTCTGACGTTTTAATCTACCACCAATCTTCTCATTGATCAAAGGGCAAAGAACTCTTCATGTTACTGTGAATAACCAATGTTATTCATGGTTTTGTGGAAAACCATGCTTTACCTGGTTCATGAACAATATTTCCAATCTTGTGTTCCTCTTCTTCCTCCTCTTCTATAAGCCTCCTTTGGTGTCAATCATTTTGGGAAGGGCTTTTACACTGGCCATGCCTACAGAAAGCAGATAAAGGCAGTCAGCAGCTGAACCGGGTAAGCCTGTGTGTTCCTCCGAAGGTAGATAGGAAAAGGATAACATTGTCACCACTTCCATTCAAAGCATCCAGATGGCCCCAGCTGGTGGCACATGGCAAGAAAACAAAACAAAACAAAAAAGCCTAAGAGTTAGAAGTAAAATGGTATTTCCTCACGGATGATATGAGCATGTTTGTAAAACAGCCACAAGAACCCGCTGTTCTGACCAAAGGACTGAAGCCTCTACACTGACTACAGGACACAGCAGAAACCAAGACAACCCAGATGCATCTGGTGGAACTCACATGGCTGTATAGTAGGAAATGAGGCCTTCAAAGTACTATCTCTGCTATGGCTACAACAAATCCAAACCAAAGCCAAATCTCCCAGCACATCTGAGGTTTAGCTCCTCAATCAGACAGGATAAACCACTCAACACTATTCAGCAGACACCTACACCCCTAACCATCCTCCTTTGACTATCAGCTGAGTGCCCTCTACTTCCATTCTGACACTGTCTACCTGGAGTAGGATCCAACAGGTTCAGTCTCTGACTGCCCAACTTCAGATGCCAACTGGAGACCAGGGACTTTGATCAACTGGCTATAAATAAGGGTTTTCCCAAAACTGCTTCCCTGGTTGCAGTTAATCTTCTACAGCAATGCACACAACTTGAGAAAATAATTCATTTACATGCACCAATTAATTGCCAAGGATTTTAAAATACAAATGGAAAGTCAAGTGAAAAGACACACCAGGCAAGGGGGAAGGGGGGTTGTCTAGAAGAATCCTAAGTATGGGAGCTTCCTTCCCTACCATACTCCAGCCCCAAATGCCTGCCTTCCAAAGACCGACACAGGTATACCTCATAAATCACATTCTATATGCAGATTAGCCACAGTAAACCACCAGCTTGGGAACAGTGGAAACACACTAGAATCCATGTTTTTAAATAGTAGCCAAGGGCCAAGCCTTTGGCAGATCTAAGGGCAGCTGGCTCCAGCCCTGCTGTTAACTCCCTTCTACACAAGGCTTGGAAAGGCAGGAGAAAGCCACTAACAGAAAGTACAGTGGTGATACCAAATATTTAATTTGATGGTTCTATACTAGACATTTGTCAAAAAAAACAAAACAAAACAAAACAAATCACTTTGAGTGATTAGTGTACCCAAAATTAAAAGTGGACAGAAGCCTGGCTGGAGAAGTGTCTATTTAAGAAACACCGTAAGGGAGACAAACACGACCCTTCCCCCAGTATACCTGATGGAAGCAGATGGAGATACACAGCCAAGCACTGGGTCGAGCTTTGGGAATTCAGTTGAAGAGAGGGTGGAGGGATTATATAATCAAGGGTGGTCAAGATCATGACGGGGAAACTGAACTTAGCTCGTGAACTCTGGACATATAGCCAGGGAGCTGACACGAGACCAACCGAGACCCTCGGCGTGTGGGTGAAGGCATGTAGCTTGGTCTTTTATGGAGATCCTAGCAGTGGGACCAGGACCTGTCCCTGATGCATAACATAAACTGGCTCTTAGGAACCTAGTCCCTATGGTGGGATGCCTCATTCAGCCTTGATGCAGAGGCAGGAGCTTGGTCCTGCCTCAAGTTGGCCTGTCATGCTTTGTTGATTCCCATGGGAGGCCTTACTCCAACTGAATGGAGACTGAGGAGGAGTGGATGGTGGGGGAGGGGGGGCAGATAGAAGAGAAGTGGGGGATGGGAGGGGAGGAAGAAGGAAACTGAGGTTGGTATGTAAAATAAATTTAAAAAAGAAGAAGCAGCTCCTTGAGGATGTAGTGGCAGAAACAGGAAGAGAAATGATTCCCTGAGATAGCAAAACAACAAACTGAACAGAGTCAAAACACCTTCCTGCCCTGGGCTGGCTGAGTGAAGGAAGGGGTGGGGCATTCAAGTAAGATACAGCACTCTTGTTTCCAAAGGCAAGAACACTCACCAGGTGGACTGACCAGCCTTGCCTAATCTTAAACTACCTTTCTTTTTCAACACCAGAGAGTGAGCCCAGGTCTTGAGCATGCTGAGCAAGCATTCCACCACTGAGCAACATCCACAGCCTTCTGCTTTAATGTTTACAGTCAACTCGCCTTGCTAGCTTGCTCAGGCTGACTTCAAACTGTCTAGCCCAGTGAGGCCTTGAACAAGCCCCTCTTATTTCAGCCTCCCCAGCAGCCGAGGTAACAGACCTGGGCACCTGACCCAGCCATCTTATGCTACTTCTAGTTTCCCTGGTGCTCAGGATTTGTGTGGAATTGAACTGCTTGGTCTCTGTACTTGCCAGGCTGTTTGCACTCCCAACAGGCAGGGGAAGGAGAGTTGTAAGATATTTATCTAACAGTGTCCTGTCTGCATGAGAATAATGAGACACTGAGGTTGTGTCAGATCTTTCGAGAGCTGTACTATGACCAACAAAAATGAAGAAGGCTTTTTACATTACAAAAATGCTGTATACGGACTTTCAAATGACTTCGAAGGAATCTAAGTTAATTTACAATCCAGCTCTGCTGGTCGGAAATGGCAACAAATCAAATTCAATGGCAACTCGAGAAGCAAGTCTAAAAGTACAAACTGCCATAAAACTTACACGTTATTATTCAGTAATACTGCTAAAACAAATATGGTACACATACAAATATATAAAATATGTGAAATTGTGAAAGAAGAGAGAGGAATAAAAAACTAAACTACTTCTGTGGAAATAATTCGGGTGAATTACTCCCAAGGGCAACGCCAACAGCTGAAAACACAATTGACATTAAGAACTCAGAAAAACAGCCAGGAAGGACTAACCCAAGATGGCAAGTATAGCCAAAAAATGAACCCAGGGCCTTTTCTATCTCAACTGCCAGGTAAAACAGGGTTCCATTTTCCAGGGTGGCCGTGAGATTCCAATAGGATAACTCCAAAGTGAGGGCACTGCGTGTGTTAACTCAATGAGGCCCTGGAAGACAGGATGCAGAAAAAAAGATTGGGCCAGAGAGAGTCGCTTCTGCTAGGGGCCGGACTAGAAGGTGAAGGCTTATTGTTTAAGTGGTTGCAAGGCTGGGAAACACTGAACCATAGAGGCGCCAGGCAGAAGGCACGACAGGGAAGATCGGGAACCACGGAGGCATCCCGCACACCGACCCGAGTGGGCACTAAGGCGCAGAGGAGAGGGATGCTGCCCGGGGTGCGGCCATCAACCCGCGGGAGGGTGGCCCTGCGCGCGCCCGTAAGGGGCCCCACCTCCGGTGGCCGCCGCCGCGGGGTATGGCCGCGAGGCCAGCCGGGCCTGGCGCAGCATCAGCGCCCGCTGCCGCTTCCGCTCCACGCTCGCACGTACGGCGGCCGGCAGCTCCGCGGGCTCCGGTGACGTCCGTTTGTCCTCCGCCGTCGCCATCGCCATGGCCAGGCTAGTCCGTGGGTTCGCGCACGCGCACTACGAGTGGCTTCTCCCTGTAGCTATAATTCTGACCCTCCTCTGCCGGCGGCCTGAGCGAAGAAGTGCGTCCGCGCAGTCGAGAAGCGGCGGCGGAAGGGATGGCGGTGGGCGAGGCAATGCGCCTGCGCAGCCGAGGGGTGTTGGCGGAAAAGATAGCACAGGTCTAGTTGACTTGCATGTAAACTCTTCCAAGGGACACTGCTGAGGTCAACTTTTTAGATCTAGTAGTCGTCAAATAATAGTTTCACTTAGTGGTTCAAACTATGAGATTTGAACTCTCATTCAGTCTTAGCTTTGACTCTAAAATCTAGGTAGCCTTAGGCAAGTTATTTAACCAGAGCTTCGTTTCTTCAGTTGAAGAAGGATTCTGGCATCACCCTGTAGGTATTTGCGAACATTAGCTCTGCCATTACGATGCCTGACATATATAAAGTGGCATTGCCTATATGTGACAGTCACACAGACCAATTGCTAACTTCATGTTGAACACATTCCTAGAAACCAGCCTCGGATTTGAAATGGGAAACCTGCCTCAAGCTTTCTGGGCGAATGCAGAACTTTACCAAACTGGTGAGTGTAAGGCTGATTGTAGAACTTTCCTGTAGAACTTTCCTTGTGCTGCCAGACAATGGTCAAAATGGGGACCAACTGTCCTGACTTTCAAAAATGTGACCAGCAGAACTAAGAAACACCACATGCTTTCCAAACATGTTTGCCGAGTCCTTATGACATAAAACATAATTAAGTTCAAACCGTCTTGTCTAATAATTATATTCACCCTTGAGACTGACTTTTGGAAACCCCAACTGACACACAGGACGTTCCACTGATGTTCAGGGGTTAGAGCTCAGGAAGTATATACCAGTAGTTCTAAGATATTGGCCCTCTGTTATTTACATATACATATATTTAAACCAGGTATCAATTGAGATTTTCTGAGTGAATAGGTGATAAAAATATTTCAAGCTGTCCTATTTTCTTTTTGTCTAATTAATCTCCCTCCCCATCCTCTTATTTTGTCCAGGTTGGGAAAAAAAAAAAAAGTCTCCAATTCCATGACACCAAAGGCACAAGCCACAAAACTTTAAAAAAAAAAAAAAAAAGTTAAAGACTCTGGCACTTGAAAGAACATTATAAGGAAGGTCAGTCCATGGGAATAGAAAGAGGCCCCTGAGCTAAGGTGGCAGGTTACGATTTCCTCAGTGTAACTCAGTGAATGAGAAAATGTGCGGGTAACCAAAGAAACAGGTATGCTTCAAAGACAGAAGCCACAGAGAGAAATGCTTGTAATCCTAGCACTTGGCAGGTAGAGGCATGAGGATCAGGACTTCGAGGTCATCCTTGGCTGCATAGAATATTCTAGACCAGCCTGGACTACATGAGACCCTGTCTCCATAAAAAACGAGTCTGGAGAAGAGCCTCAGGCATGAAGGACTACAGTGTGACTCTGAAGAGCATGAGGAAATAGGAAGACGACATAGAAAAGTGGGTCACAGTCTGCAGCCCCAACATCAACCGCGGGGCATGTGAAGAGCCAAAGCCATAACCACATGGGAAGCCAGGCCGCCATTCTATACACAGAAGAAGCCGTTTGTCCATTTGGGGAATGTGACATGACAGGGATTCCTCCTGTATGGAAAGATGGCAATGGAAAAGAAATGCACATTCTTACTCCCTGTGATTTGGAGTGATGTGCCAGGGGGCATGTCCATAGCAGCACTGTTCCCAATCACCAAAAGCTGCAAGCCATGCAAGTGTCCATCAACGTATGGGTGGATAAACAAGGCATAGTATTACCATACCGGGAACTTTTTCAGCCATGGGAAACAATGAAGTACCGACTGATCCATGTTGCCCCCTGGCTGAGCTTTGAAATTGTTAACCAAAGGGCTGGAGAGATGGCTCAGAGGTTAAGAGTACTGGCTGCTCTTCCAAAGGTCCTGAGTTCAATTCCCAGCAACCACCTGGTGGTTCACAACCATCTGTAGTGAGATCTGGCACCCCCTTCTGGACTGCAGGCATGTATGCAGACAGAACACTACCTAATAAGTAAATGAAAGGGAGGAAGGAAGGAAACCTTAGGTTAAGGGGGGGGAGGGGGAACCATTCACAAAAAGGCCATCTAGTATGAGTGTATTTATATGAAACACACAGAATAAGCAAGCTCACCATGATAGAAGCAGATTGGAAAGTTTCCGGAGCATGAAGCTGGGGGGTAGAACTAGACAGTGTTCAACGGCACAACTTCATGGATGTATTTTCTGGCCCGAGCCGGGAATTGGAACACCACAATTTTATAAACACCACCACCACCCAGGCACCAGCCCCCGTCGATGACCTCTCTGTAGTCTCTGCATGGTTCCGACTTGGTGGCCAAGGGATCTGTCTAGGGAATGAAATAACAGTGTTTCCCCTAAAATAACCTCTGAGAGTGACCAGTGCTCAGGATCCTCTGCTCAACAGAGCTCTGGATCTGGCAGGATGCAGAGACCCATCTCAGATGCTTCTAGGCCCCAGTGTTTTGAGACTCTTGGCAAAGAGGTGCTGCTCTCCCTGTCCAGGTAACTCCCTCTCCTGCAGCACAGGGATTTTGTGACAGAGTTTCAGGTAACCAGGTCTGAACTGTGAGCTGGCACTTCAACTACACTCACAGCAGGCTCCATCCTCAGAGAAAGGAAGAGTACATGCCCTGATCTGTACATCCCACAGGGCGACAAAGGCTGTGGGGTTTGCCCAGAGCAAAGCTCATGAGTCACCTTGGTGGAGGCACAAAAAGAAAAAAGGCAAGGACCACAAACAGGGCCGTGTCCCTGCCTCTCCCAGTCCCGTTTCGGGGAAACTGTAGCTGCTTCCATCTCCCCACAGTAGGCCTCCCTTGTACCCAGACATACAGATCTTGGCTAAACGAGGAAGCTGCACAAAGCACAGAGAACATTGAGAGCCCCAGTGGGACTGAAAGAGAGCAGGCTCTGGAGAAGGAATCCAGGAAGTGGGTGAGGAACCAGGCAGGCCTTTTCCCTTTAATGTGTTCACTTGGACCGTGGTCCACATCCTTCACAATAGAAGACATCTGGGACTGTAAACACACCAAGGCATTGGCAGCCATCACAATAGGAGACCGTCTGTAAGTGGGAACACACCAAGGATGGGCTCCTTGCAGGACAAGGCTGCAGCAACTGGAATGAGCCTGATGATGTTGACTTAGGCTGTGAGGGCTTATCAAGATCTTGACCTCTCTGAGTCAAAAGACAGAGCAATTGAGGCAAAACTATCAGAGCAGAGCATTCATGTACAGAATATGCATGAGGAAAATTTAGAGAATGCCTCCAGACCCTTAAGGATTGTCTTTTTATGAGCAGGTTGGGGTCAGGGAGAGTTGGAATGATTCACTTCAGGACAGGGCCAAGGACAAATTACTGCCTACTTGGGATGTTACAATTGGTCATCACCAGCTGGGGCAGGTCCTTCCTACTGTGCCTCCACCAGATCTGAGTATGGCCCAGACCTTGCTTCTTCTCACTGCCCCTTCTAGAACACCTGCCATCACTCCTTTCCCTGGCTGTCTCTGCACCTCCCTTATGCTGGCATTGGGGTACAGGGTAGCACACCAGCTGTGTCATGAGCTGCTTGCCATCCTTCCTAGGTTTCCATGTCCTTGAGAGCAGGGACTGTTGAGCCACACCATTACTACAGGGCCTCCTGTATAATATGGCACACCAGCACTGCTTTAGCAAACTTGCTGAAGTCAATAAATGTAACTTTATGTCAGATAAGCCTAGTCATGTATCTGTCCAGCACTGAAACTCAAGTTCAGAGCCGAACTTAGTGAACATCTTGTTTGCACTTACACACCCATGGTGACAGGAGACACTCCACACTGGCTCTCCCACTGTGTCCTAGCTGTGTCTCTATTTTAGTAATAACAATGATGGCCAACATTCACATGAGGCTGACCATACACAAGGTTTTTGGGTTGTTTTGAGGCAAGGTCTGCTGTGTATGTATGAGGCCTCATCGGAGTACAAGGAACATACCTAAACATAATAAAGGCAATATACAGCAAGCCAACAGCCAACATCTAAACTAAATGGAGAGAAACACAAAGCAATTCCACTAAAATCAGGAACAAGACAAGGTTGTCCACTCTCTCCATATCTATAATCTAGAGCATTAAGACAACAAAGGGAGATCAATGGCACACAAATTGTAAAAGAAGAAGTCAAACTTTGGCTATTTGCAGATGACATGATAGTATAAGTGGCCACAGAAATTCTACCCGGGAACTCCTACAGCTGATAAGCACCTTCAGTAATGTGGCAGGATACAAGATTAACTAAAAAGGAAAAGAAAAAGAAAAAAAAATCATTAGCCCTCCTGATGATAAACAGGCTGAGAAATAAATCACACAAACATCGCCCTTTACAATAGCCACAAATAACATAAAATAACAAGGTAACGCTAACCAAACAAGTGAAAGACCTGTATGACAAGAACTTTAAGTCTTTGAAGAAAGAAACTGAAGAAGACATCAATCAAAAAATGGAAAGATCCCCCATGCTCTTGGATAGGTAGGATTAACATAGTAAAAATGGCCATCTTACCAAAAGCAATCTGCAGATTTAATGCAACACCCATCAAAATCCAAGCACTTTTTTTTTATAGGCCTCGAAAGGACAATACTCAACTTCATATGGAAAAACAAAACTCCCAGGATAGCCAAAACAATCCTGTATAATTGCCCCGGGCCACAGAGTCAGTTGACAGGGACCCTGAGAGAGGGAGAGAGAATAAGGGGACAAGAGACACGAGAGATGAAGACAAGACAGTATTCTGATCAAGTCTCGTTTAATGAATATAACCACAGGGTTTAAGTAGTGAGAAATGAGGGAATGGGCCAAAGGGAGGACGTGAGGGAGGCAGAATATCCTTCCAAGCAGGAGCAGGTGTTCTGCTATAAGATAAGTTGCTATCCGATAAACCTTTTAGTGTCAGGCTGCATCATATGTTTAACAAGAGAATAGTCATAGGGGAATGGAAAATTACCAGTATGTTAGTATCTAAGAGAGTAGTAGGAAAGATGGCTAAGTTTTCTCTGGGGTTCCCCACAGGTCCTCCTTTTAAATTTAGTATAAAAAAGGCCATGAGGTGGGATATCCTTGAAGGGACTGTGCCTGTCTTAGGTCAGAGGAGTTCTTGGATCAAGAGTGTGACATAGCCTTACCCATCATTGGAGATGACATCTTGTGATGACCATTCCTGTCTTAGGGGGCTATTGGGGCATGACACTGTCTGTCCTTCCTCTGTTGCCCGACATTGGCTAACCAGCCCTGCTCACTAAGGAGAGGATGACTCTGATGAATTTATTGATACACAGGGTTAGCTGTGTATTGGCTAGAGTTCATCGTAGCTGTTCTCCTTATCGGCCATATCAAGGTGATGATAATGCACTATATGGGTTGCATTTTTATAGCATCCATTTGCTTTTTAATGAAGGCCTTCAATTTGTAAACCGAAAAGGTCCTAGTGATAAAAGAATTAGTAGGCCAAGTAGGGGACCTAGCAGGGGAAGGAGGTAAGGCGGGAGTCCGTTCCAGGTGCTCCAAATGGGTTGATCAAACAGCTCTCTGCGACGATTCTCCAGCTCTTCTTGATGTTTCTTGATTCTGTCTCAAACTATTCCGGATTTGTTAGCATAAAAGCAGAATTTTTCCTGTAAAGTCAAACAAATGCCTCCCTTGTCAGCAGTGAGTAAGTCTAGCCCTCTTCTATTTTGTAGGACCACCTCTGCTAGAGAGTAAACTTGTCCCTGAAGGTCCTGGTCTGACCTGTAGATGGTCTGTACATCATCAGCAAGCTGTTGTTGAAGTATGATTGTTCATCATGCCTAGAAAGTGGCTGAGTGTCCCTGCCTCTATTCCTGCCTTGGGCCAGCTGCTGCTGGCTGACTCTTCCCTGAGTAACCTCTGACCTGGTACCTCTGGTTAAAACCTCTGGATTCATCCTCTGCATAGGCTGGCCGCAGCACTTTCTACAATATTGCTCAGACATCATTAATCGACTTCTCATCATAGATTTTTAAGCTCACATCCCAGCAATCTTTGGAGGACCTGCTCTCATGCTCTCATCAGCCCTAATCATGGACTTAATGCTTTAGCCAAACAGAGGAAAACTGTATTTTCTAGACCTGCCTCACTCTATACTGTCTCGTACCTACACCTTGGAGATTTTTCTTGATATTTTGACTGGATATTACTTCTTTGCTCATCTGAAACTTAGCCCTCACCTTTTGCCCCATCCTCCAACCATCCACACCCATCTTCCACAACTCCTAGACCTCTGAATGGTACAACATGCATTCTGGCTTAAGGCAAAATCCTTTGGCATTCAGCAACCAGAAGGGCTAGCCTAGAGTGGACATTGTCAAACCAACTGTTGAGTGCCCTTGTAGCCACCATGAGCCGATAAGAACACACTCCTTCGCAAATATACCTATCCCTCATATAGGCAATGCCTCCCGGGTTGTCTGAATGTCACCCCAATTTGTTCTAGAACATCCTTGTCACCCTAGAAATAAACCCCACAACCATTAATAGTCACTTCCCTCTCCTCCACTTCAAATCTCTGTGGCATTAGTCTCTTCCATCCTCAGTAGATTTGCCTAACCTGGATGTTCCCTGTAAGCAAAATCATAGAACACACAGCCTTCTGTGTCTGGCATCCTTCACTTAGCATAAAGTTTCAATCCAGGTTAGTATAAAGATTCATCAATATTGCAGTTTGTATCAACACCTTTTTTTAAATTGACAACATCCTTAGGTGGACTACATTTTATTTATCCACTCATCTACTGGTGGGATCCCTGCTGTGAGCGTGGGGTGGGTACCAGCCTGTGTTGTCTCTGGTAGATACAGACACAGGCGTGGATTGTGGAAGCACGTGGGGCTTTGTGTGTAGCATTCTGAAGAACCACTGTGCTTGCCAAAGCGACTGTGGAGAATACGTATGAATCCCACAGCAGTTGTAGAGAAGTCTCTGAAGAGTGAGAGAGCCATTTGTGTGGCCAGGGTAAAGAGGAAAGAGCTCAGCAACTTTTATCCACCAAGAAGGTCTGGAGGGGCCAATCAGAAAGCATCCTGGTTAGAGCGCCACATCACCCAGGGGCTTCCCCAGGGCAAAGGCACAGCTGTGTGGGGAATCATTTTGCTCTCATTCATCTGGACATTCACCTCACTTCAATGGCTACCAGACCAAGGATTATGGGACAGGAGGGGCACTTCCATGTTTTCTATTAGAAAGACACATTTGCACTCTTCATGGTAGAGAAGATGCTACACATACTTGCTAATACTTTAGCGTGTACACACTTAGTGCTTGGTTTGTGGGGAGTTCAGCCCCCTTCCTACCAACCCAGATGCCCCTGGAGAATTTAAAGATGACACTGGCAGATACTAATTAGACTCAGTGTTTCAAGAGGTATATGAGACCAGGCATCCATGGAACTAAGAAAGCAAACAAGGGATAAAAAGATAGTAATGAGAGTCACAGATGTTGCCTCCAAAGTGTGACTGTCCAGAGGAATAAGACTGAGCTGTGGGATGACTGGCAGCCTCTGTTCTCACCCTTTCATTCCCTACAAATCTTCCTGGGTGGAGGTGTTTGTTTGAAGGATGGCAGGTGTTTGTTTGATTGTTTGCTTGCTTTTTAAGTTGGTAATCTGGGGCCAAGGACATGGCTCGGCAAGTAAGGTGCTTGCTGCCAAGCCTAATGATTTCATCAATCCCTGGGACCCACATGGTAGAGGAAAGTCACATTGTGCCGCAGCACATGCTCTCTCTCTCTCTCTCTCTCTCTCTCTCTCTCTCTCTCTCTCTCTCTCTCTCTCCTCCCTCCCTCCCTCCCTCCCTCCCTCCCTCCCTCCCTCCCTCCCTCTCTCTCTCTCTCTCTCTCTCTCTCTCTCTCTCTCTCTCTCTCTCCCCCCTTGCATGCACAAATAAACACGTAAATGTGGTCAATTTAGGATGTCAATCTGAATAAAGCACGATCTTCAGATTCAGTGGCTGTCTCTGCTTGGCCCTTGTGGCCACAGGCAGTGTAAGCGCCCAGATTCTGGCTCCATCATGACCACATTTGTGTCTGCCTCGAGCAGCCACAATTCTCAGAGGTTAAAGACAGAAGTGGCAACAGAGTGAGATTCTGATCCAAATGAACAAGAAGACATCAAAGACTCCACTTAACTCTTCTGCAAGCAGCTGGGCTCAGGCTGACAGCAGCCTGTGTTAGACTTTCTGTCACTGTGTCAGAAACACCTGGTACAAACAATGTAAGGGGGTTGGAATTACTTTTTTGGCTCCCAGTGTGGTTGCCGCCCTTCATGATGGGAAGGCAGGATGGAGGGGAGCAGCTCACTCTGCTGTCCAGCGAGCAAACTGACGGAACCCGAGACCAGATATACTTTCAAAGGCACAGGCCTGGTGGCCTGCTTTCTCCAGTTTTGCCCTGCCTTGTACAGTTCTGTCCCACTGGGACATTTCAGACTCAAACAATAGCATGGAGCTTAGGGAAGCTGGGCATTTATCTTTCAATTCTTTAGAAATCCTTCACTTCCTCAGACACACTTGTGTTCTGTTTATGTTTTTCTTTTTATGTGCCCCAGACTGAACTCAAACTTTATAGCCTCGGACTTCAGATCTTCTGACCTCAACCTCCCAAGAGCTAGGGATGTGTGCCACCATGTCTGGTTTATGTTGGTGCTAGGAGTCAAACCTAGGGCTTTGAGCATTTGTGACAAGCACTTTACAAACAGCCACATCCGCAGCCCCTCCCTTTACATTTTTTATTTAATTTTAAAAAACTGGGTATGATGACTAATGCTGTAATCCCAGTACTTGAGAGGATGAAGAAGGAGGGTTGCCATGAGTTCCAGGATAACCTGGGTGACATCCTAAGACCCTGTACATTGTGGAATGACTAAATCAATTAACAGCACACTTCTTTGTGGTCAGAACACTAGGCATCTACTCTGTGTACCCAGTGGGATTGCTGATGACGGTGCAGTTATTACAGCTTTATTTTTTTTCTTTGCACAAATATGTTGAGTTTATTCAAGAACACTCTTCAAATTACCTCATTTAAAATTAACGGCTGATAAAGTCCATTTTAAAATACAATGATGTGAAAACAGGCACAATATGAAAACAAAGACTCCTGATTGTGGAGAGTTACTGTGAAACTTTCCTTACTATGAAATAAAATTATCCTTTTAACTTCTTCAGTGTCAATTCTGGGCGAACCAAGATGGCCTCTTCATGTTTCGTTCCACAATCCTCTTGCCATGAGCCTGCTCTGATGGTTTCTCTCCTGTGTGCAGCACCACAGTCTCTACATAGGAGCTTTAAAGGGGCCCCCTTCTTGAGCCCATATTTGTTGTCGATTGTTGTTGTTTCCTTGCATACTTTCTCATAGCAATAGCCACAAAGGACATGTTTCTGCTTCCGGTGACCACATTCAGGGCAGATTTTATTGTTCTTAATTTTAATAAGCTTCTGGGGGTTTCTTCTCCTACACAGGTTATCTTCAATGGTGCGTCTGTTTTCGGGAGCTGCCATCCAAAAGATACGATCTAAAAAGCTGGACTCCTCGTTATTTCCACTGGTCTCATGTGCTAGTTCTGTGAGAACGGATGGGCCCTGGACTGGTAATGCTGGTGCCCACTGAGGACTGACAAAGCCATTCCAGCTCCGCTGCAGTTGCTACAGCAGCTCCCAGCACCTCTGGAGCGGACACGCCGGCCACAGGAAATTCGGCAGCAGCAAAGCAGACACCATGTTCCTCACCTACAGCTTATTTTTATCTTATTATTATTATTAGTGTATATGAAGTGTGTGTGTGTGTGTGTGTGTGTGTGTGTGTGTGTGTGTGTGTGTGTGTGTCCCCATGCATGCATATGTGGAAGTCAGAGGACAACTTTGGGGAGTTAAGTTTTCCACCAAAGGTTCTAGGGTTCGAACTCAGGTCACCAGATGTATATGCTTCAAAGTTTTCACCAGCTGGGGCATCTCCCCAGCCCTCCCGTTTTCATTTTTAATGAAATGTCCTATCTTTCTTAACTTACCTGGTTCCTGTCTCTTGAGTTCTCTCTTTGATAAACACCTGACAAGAAAACTGGTTTGGGTTTGTTGATGCTTTGTGTTTGTGATGGTGGCATCAGAACCCAGGGCCTTGAGTGTGCTGGATGGAGCATCTCCACTGAAGTACATCCCTACTCCCATTCACACCCCTTTTAGGAAATTTTACTTGAGACAAGGTCTTGCAAGGCTTTGAATTTGCTGTCCTTCTGCCCCGCCCTCCTGAGCAGCTAGGATTACAGGTGCGTGCCACCATGCCCGACTATTGTTTCTGTTTCATGAGAAGAAAAATAGCATATGCTCAGGGTGAAATGGTACCTGCCAGTCATCTTCAGTTTAAAGGGACAATAAAGAGGGAGGTGGCAGCAGTGACAGGTTAGAGCAGGCCCAACGGGGCCACGGCCTGCACTTTGTTAAAGAAGAGCTAAAAACCCAGGGTTATATGTGAAACCTTCAATCTGTAATGGCTGACACCAAAGATAAGAAACGTGTACCATCTTGTCCCTCCCCAGCATCTCCTCCACCATCCTCTTAGCTCTGCTTGCTCCTCACCTATCCCAGCACGTGGAGCTCGGACTTAAGGACACAGCCTTCTCTCCCTGCAGGCTGCTCGAGGCTAACAGAAATAGACCCTTCATTTACACCAAAAGCCAGTTCCCTGTGATAATTGTCTCTCTGCCCCTGACCTGCACTGTTCAACAGTTGAGCCCTTCAATAATTCACTCTCTCATTCATCCATTCGTTTGTTTATTGACCCCCTGAGGCTTGCTTGTACAACATCTGCCGGCTCTAGTATGGTGATATGAGCTTCTGGGAGTAAGGGATAGGCCTTCTTTTCTCTGGTTATTTCTGGTAAACCCTTGCTTCCTACAGCCTAGGCAGAGGACATGCAGATGTGGTCCCTTGCCCCTGGGTGGGAACACACCACTTCCTTATTTTCATTCTGGATGTAAGTGGCCAGGAAAGGTGCCTGTAGGGGACCTTGTGGCTCTCGTGGGCAACAGCCCAGAACCCTGAGCAGTGAGCATGGGCTTGGATGGCCTTGTATGACTAAGGATAGTTGAGGCGTTTACAGACCCTTGAAGGGAAAGTGCTGCAGGCACTAAGAGGCAGGGGGACATGAGATCCCATTCGTCACTGAGATTCAACGGAGCTCAGTCATTTGGGCAGGCTATGACTTCTCCATGAGCCTCAATATCTTCACCTATAAAATGGGGATGAAATTAACCCACAGGCTTGTTTTTTGGCTTCAGAAATAATTGTGTTGTTCAAGGTCCTGGCAGTAGATGCAATGGTTGTTGTCACCCATAGCCAGTAGAGGGCACCAAACTAAACGAAACAAGATCCATCGAGTGAACCCACTCCTAGGGGCTGGAAAGTTATAAATTAAATTATACTTTATAGTGTACTTGGGAGCCTTCGTCTAACAAAAGCGAATTGGGAGTGGTACAAACAGCACATGAAGATGAAAACGTCTGGACTTGGGTTCTTATCCTGGACAGAAACAGGAGTGCTATTTGACCTTGGCAACGACAATCTGTATCTGGACCCCTCTCTTCTTGGAGACCAAGATGGTGAGTGAGGCCAGGGTACCTCTAAGAGACTTCCAGCTGTCTATCACCAAGTATCTGGTGAAAATCAATGCTGGGCAGCATGGGGAAGGTAGGGCCCTCACCGACCTCAGCACGCCCTCACTTGGGCTGCGTTGGTGATTTGGTCCTGGTCCAGGCAAGGGCGCAAGGGCTCATCCCGATCTCACAAAGGAGTGCTCTCAGAGACCTGGGTGGCGGCGGCGTGTTTTCCTGCAGGAGCACGATGCCTCCCCAAATCTTTTGTGCTGGTTGCGACTGCAGCCACCGAGACCACCCAGCCTGACAAAGAAAGGAATTCTTGTGTGCAGTTGACAGCCCTCAGGTTGACGGCTCTGCTTTTGCCCTGCTTTTGCCCGGGAGGCTGTCACTCGCAGAACAATGGCAGCGAGCAGGGTGGCTCTCACCTGAGACAGGCGCTGCCGCCAGCAAAGGGGGAAACGCGGGTCCCTCGCGCTGCCAGAGAACCCGCCCTGCTCCTGAGGCTGCAGGGCTGGGATGCATTCTCACTTGGCTGATCAGAAAGCAGGGAGCTTGAGATCTTAATCCCCATTTATTAATACAGACACACAGTGTGTGTGCGTGTGCGTGTGCGTGTGTGTATGTATGTATGTGTGTGATGAATTATTGATACGAAAACATAATTTCAAAAACATTGTTTGGGGTGAAAGAAGTCTTTTTTCATGTCTCATGAGGTCTAAACTATGTATATATGCTCTCAATTTGATGCATAAATAAATGAATACACACCTCATCCTTTCCGTTTCTGGGAATTTCTAAAGCTCGTGAAATTAAGCTGGCTGCTGCCTGAGCAGCAGAGGAAGGCTTGCTTGCAAAGGAATATGGGGGACTTTCTGGGTAATTAAGCCAGTCCATGTCCTGATTGGGTGACAACCGATGTGTACATGGTATGTACCTATCCTTGTAAGACGAGTTAACTGCTTTCTTTAAATTCCCTGAGTTTACGCTGTGCAAATTTCACTTCGATATCATTGATTTTTAAAGATGACTGGCAAACAAATTATGGCTTTTCTTACTCTCAAAAGAATAGTGTGTTGGCTGGGGTTGTAACTCAGACACAGAGGGATTTTTTTTTTAATACCCTGGGTCCAAAACCCTGAAAAGAAAAATCACAATAGAAGACAGCAAAAAATACAGATGGTTTACAAAAAAAAGGAAATGAAATTCAACCGTAATCTCATTGCTTGAAGATTTACATGACTACCATTTTATACTAACATCGCCATTACTTTACTTTCAAAAGATAAATTTTTTTCTAATCTAAGTTGAGAGCATATATACAGTTAAGACCTCATGAGATATGAAAAAAAATCAACTAAACTTTTTCTGTGTCTCACCTACTCTCTGAATCAGTCACTTTTATCACTGATTTATAGATTACTGTGAAGATGTTATGCATATGGATGTTCTGCATGATTATATCATGCATAAAGATGGTGTGCACACGCACATGAGGCTTCCCTACAGGAAAACTGCAAGCATTCCATCCACACACTTTGTACATCAACCTACATTCTATTATGTGGCAGCTTGTCTTCCCATGTCGTTAAAATATTTCTTCTACATCATTTTTACAGTTTTGGCAGAAGCAGAGCACAAATGAATGGAAATGTGCCAGACCAAATGAGTAAAGCACCCAGGATGGTTGCACACTGACACTACTTTCATAGCCAGCACCAGTGTAGAAGAGACTGTCTCAAGTGCCTCAGAGCCTGTTCTGGACCGTCTCTTACTTATGTGTGGTATTTCCCCCAAAGGAACCTAGACATAACTTTTAATTTCTGTTTTTTCCTGTTATTGGAATATTATATAGTGGACTGTATGACAGGTGTGGGTTTTTTGAGTTTGTTTTATTAGTATTGTACATACATATGTAAATGCGTGTGTGTGTGAGTGTGCATATGTGTGCGTGCGTGTGTGTGTGTGTGTGTGTGTGTGTGTGTGTGTGTGTGTGCCATGGCATGCATGCAGAAGACATAAGATTATTTTTGTGGAGCCCATTCTCTGCTTCTACCTTTCAGTGGGTTCCAGGGTTAAATTCAGTTCACCGGGCTGTGTGAGCTAGCACCACTCGCTGGGCCCTGTTTTTATGTCTCTGTCCTTGCATCCAGCAGCAAATGAAGGAGGTTCATTCATGTTAGTATACTTATTTACTTTCATTGCCATATATAGTATACCTCTGTATAAATACATCACAATTTATTGATTCTACGGTTGATGAACACGTGGGCTCTTTCCAGATTTGGGCCATTTTAACTGGCATACACATTCCTTCGATGTCTTTTGGTGAGTGTGTTAACCACATGCTTAGGAATACAATTGCTAAGTCACAGTCAATACATATGTTTAGGTTTGGCAGTAACAGCCAGTTATCCCCAAGAGCTGGCTCCCCAAAGTTTGCCCCAAAATACATTTATTAGCCTTTTATATTGTTTCTTCTATGAAGTTGCATTCTTGACTTTTGCCAGCTGATGTAATGGCTACTATTTATTTATTTTCATGATAAGAGGGGTTGAACTAAGGGTATCATAAATACTGTGCAAACACTCTACCACTGAGCTATACACCCAGTCTTTTTTGTATGTTTTATTCTGAGACAGGGTCTTGCTAAATTGCCCAGGCTGGCCTTGAACCTGTAATCGTTCTGCCTCAGCCTCCCCAGTAGCTGGGATTTCCGGCTTGAGCATCAAGTCTGGCCTATTTCTTATTATTTTTTTTATAAGAACTCTTCATGTGAAGATTAATTATCTGAATTTTTTATTTTATCTGTCATTTTGTGGGTTTTTTAGGGTGAATGGATGCTATGTTTGGTGAGATGGAAAAGATTGGCTAAACCAGGGATGAGGGGGACCATTTTGTCCTATGATTCTATGAAGCTAGCCCAGTTTTGGAGATAAAGAAAGAGTTCCCCAGGGCAAAAGCTGAACAAACTCCCATAATGGGAAACTCTCAGAGTGGGAACGTGTAAGACCCGTCACAGCAACAGCCCCCCACAAGGCCTCCAAATCCCTTGTTCCCCAGGGAGATGGAGTCAAAGGTCCAAGGTGTGTACACAGACAGCCCTTAAAAGGAATGTGGGCTTTGTGGCTCAGGATTTCCCTTCCCTTTCTAAGCACGTTTCGCATGCCAGCAAAGGGTGTGCATATGGGGTGGGGGTGCAAGGGGTGTTACAGGGTTTCATGTCATTCCTAAGCCACCTTATAAAGGAAGGCCAAGCCTGGAACCTTCCAAGAAGCTCAAAAGTTCTATCGGTGCCTTGGTTCCTGCAAGGGAATGGCTCAGGATGAGACACAGCCCAAGGGTAGGAACTAGGCTTGGGTTCCTTGAAACATGACTGGTTGAAATGGTTTATTGAACTCTGTGCATGTGTTTCAAATTCGTGAAATACCCACTTTGTCACAACAGATAGAGAAGCTCTCTGCTTCACAGCCACAAGACAAAACCCTGAAAAGACAGAGGAAGTCTCTGCTCGCCTGTGACCTTGGACCCCTACACGGGTCTCCTTTATGGGGTGAAGACTTCTGCTAAATGTTTCAAGCAGAGGCTACATACGGCACACCTCGCTTAGAGACTGATCATGACAGGTCATTTTTCTGGGACTCCATGAAGTTACAAGCATGGACCTGCTGAGTGCTTTAGAGTTTACCAGGTGCATCTGACCACTGAAGCTTTTCTGGGGTGACATTCAAGACTTCTTAGAGACAAACCTTCCCTTGGGACTTAGTGTGGGGTAGTACCACTGTAGAAAATGCATTTGTGTCTATGCTAACTGTGGTGGCTTACATCTGTAGTCCCCATACTGGGAGGCTGGGCATGAGGACTGTTGTGAGTTTGAATCTAGCCAAGGCTATAGAGTGAGTTCCAGCTGCGTGGACTACAGAGCGAGAGCCTATCTACAGAGTGGGGGGATGGAAATATATCTATCATATACACTGACTAGTGATAACGGCAATATTTTAAACTATTAACACATTCTTCAAGATTTATTTTTACTTATATGGGTACCAGTATTTTGTCTGCCTGTATGTCTATGCATCACATGCCTGCAGTGCCCACAGAGACCAGAAGAGGGTGTCAGATCCTCTGGAACTAGAGTTACAGACAGTTGTAGCCAACCATGTTGGGAACCAAACCTGGGTCAGAGCAGCCTGTGCTCTTAACTGATGAAGCACCTCTCCAGGCCCTGTGTTGTGTTGCTAAATGTATGAAATAGGTTGTGAGATGTCTTCATTATGTAAGAATTTTTTTGTTAATATACTTAAACTGTAATGTACTCTTGAATGACTCAGGCTTGGGATCTTTATTAAACATCTTAATTTCTTATTCTTATACGTGTTGTTATTATTATCTTTATAATCTATTTTGTTAGAGATATTATCTCTATTAACTTTTATGACATTATTGAATGCAATTTTCACAAGCATACATCAATGGATTTTCCATATGGAACTTTAAAGTGTTTCAAATTGGACTTTTTCCAGTATGAGCCCTTTCAAGGTTTTAGAAAAATATAGGAAAGCAGAAATATCTATTATATATTTCCAAAAATAAGCACTACAGCTATTTTCCTCAGTCTTTATGTGTATTTTTACATAGTTAAAATCTTTACAATTTTATATATTTACCGATTCAACATTTTAGCAGCAGAATTTTACATTGGTTTTTAGAGGTGATAATTGTATACACAAAGAAAACAATTTTTTAAAACATTTACTTCATTCTTGTGTGTGTATGTGTGTGTGCACGCGCCTGAGTTCATGTGTACCATGTGCATACAGGTACCCAAGGAGGCCAGAAGAGGGCGTCAGATGCCCTGGAGCTGGAATTAGAGGTGGCTGTGAGATGCCTGATGTGGGTCCTCTGGAAGAGCAGTAAGTGCTGTTCACTGGGGAGCCATCTCTGTAGCTCCTAAAGGGGATGGGGAATAACGAGAGACAACCTTCCAAGAGGTGCCGATAACATTGAGTATTTGAGATCCAGGAGGAGTGGCCATGATGTTCCTCATGGGCCGCACAGGCACACAAGCTGTCTTCTGTGCCTCTAAGTGTCCATGAGGTAGGATCTTGGCCCCAATACAGACCTGTCCCCACATTGAATCCACTCGGGTCCCAAGGAAGCTCCTCCTACCAGGACACTAAGATGTCTCTCTGGGAATCACTCTAAGTTGAAGGGCCAAAGTTAGGAGGAATGGGAAACTTCAAAATCCAGATGAGCGTTGCTATCACCAAGTCTTGCTTTTCCTTTTCTCCCAATTGGCTGCAACATAAGCAATTAAATTTGAGCTCGTGGCTAAAACACCTGTCGTTTGGGCTGGAGCTATGGTTCAGCAGTTAGGGCTGTGTGCTGCTATTAGAACACAGCTGCACCGGGCAGCTGACAACTACTTGCTGCTCCAGCTCTGTGGGGATCAGATGCTCTCTTCTGGCCTGGGTTCTTGCATTTATGTGAGCATACCCCCAACAGACACATAATTAAAAACTCAAAAACCAAAACCTGGTCTTTGGTGGTTTTGGTGAGAAATCTGTAGAGATGTGGCAGTTGAGACCCAGGGGTCTTCTGTGATTGGACAAGGTCCGTTTCAGCTGGAGTGACAGCTTCGGAGCCCTGTCTTGAGGGGCGGGCTTCCTGGCCCTTCTACTTTCTAGGCAAGATTCCCCCTCCTTCCAGGCAGGCTCGCAGTGTTGAAGTGCAGCTATCCCAGACTTGAATGCATCAGAATGGATGGGCTTATTACAAAATCCTCCTAATTCCTCAGTCAACTGCGCGGAGCCCATTTGGGTCCTCTGTAGCTGGATTTTCAGCCTTAGCCGGCAGGTGCTGAAGATTCAAAGTGAAAAGCACACAGGCCTGGAAGGTCTTTCATAATGGCTACAGGTGTTCTGGTCTGTCTTTTGGCTTCAACCCTTTCACACTTTGCCAGACGACAAAGACCTGATCTGCCTTTATGGAGCTCTACAAGACAAGAGGGATTTGCTATGGGAGGCAACTTGCATTTTCTTGTCTGTCTTTCCCTTGGGAAAGTAGAACTCTCTAAATCAGCTCCACAGCGATGATTCTGAAGGGTGGTTTAGGCTTACATCTGGGAAGGAGAGATTTAAAAAAAAAAAAAAGAAGAAGAAGCAGCTAAAGTAAAATTAAAAGAAGCCTTCTAACCAAGTATATGAGGTTAGAGTAGAAATTCGTTAGCAGCTAGAGAATATAAGAAAGAAACCATATTTTATTAGCTCCTTTGAAAACAGTTCCATCCTGAAAAGAGTGTCCTTTGTCATTTATCACCATTACAGAAGAGTGTGTCCCCAAGTGAAGGGGCTAATAGAACCTGGCATGTGTCTTTGCCTTCTCCAAGTCCTTGGAGTTTCCTCAAAGATGGCCTGTTTCCTCATGTAAAAGACCCTGACTTTGAACACATGACTACTGAGGATCTTTCTAACATAGTCATTGTTATGGATGCATCAGTCGAACTCCACCTCCTGCAATGGGCCTCACCGTTCGCTCTTTTACTGCACAAGGTGCACATTTCCACTGCTGTGGCTATCGAGAGGCTCGCCACACATAACTACTTCTTGCATGTAGTGCCTACGCCATAGATGAGTAGCAAGTGCCCAGCATTGCTTGGCCTCGAAGGGCCAGAAGGATGTCAACAGATAGAAACAGGGATGCAAACAATTTGAGGTCGCATTAGAGTAGAAGCCATGTCAAGGGTACAGGTGGCTGATGGCTGGAACAGGCCCTCTTGTCTTTTACACAGATGTCACTGTGGCTGACATGTCCCATGAGGGCTCAGCTCAGCTCAGGTCCTTCATGGCGGACCCCATCAGTTGTCTCTTTGCTGCAGTGCACTCTTGCCCTCAAAGGCTCATTTCCTATCTGCTGGAGGCATCTTTTCTAAGTGTTGTGGGAACCATGTTTACTCTGCATCAATAAAGCAACCTTTCATGCCACTGCAGAAGAGAGCGTTATAGGAGGACGGGGGTTGGGGAGGGGTGCACATGTGTCTGGGCTGTAACGTCAGGATCTTTCCCACAGTGAGACTTTGACAGGCACACATTTTGTCTGGAGTATGAACATTCCAGAGTCAACTATATCATGGGGCTTTCCACGTGAGGACATTCAGACTCACTCAGAAACTCCAGTCCTCTTCTCGTGAGCCTCCGCTGTAAGAATCTGTAAGATGGAGGTCATGCTATTTTTCTTAACTGCTCAGAGTTCTCCAGGAGGTAGTAAGGGAAGAACCAGGGACCAGCTCCCAAACTCTGAACTGTGATTTACACATGAGGAAAGTGGTTTTAGAGATGTGAGCTGCAGGCCCAAGCATCCCCAGCCGAACTAGAGCACAGAACCTCGTGAAGTAGTCCGTTCTGGATACAATTATAAAAATGAAGCTATCAGGTAGATTAAAGCCCAGAGCCATTTAAGATGGTGGAGATTTCTCAGCCTTTAAAAGGGGGGCTGGTGCGCTTGAATTATCCCTGGTGGCCTCTGGTCCTAATCTCCTGGCTACCAGCTGCTGTGACAGCAGTGACTGCACCCACCCCTGTGCCTCTTAATCAGGAATGCAGGGAATTAGTGAGTGCAGAAGGCCACTTGACCTTCTTTGGGGTGACATGGTGATGGGGTTCCTTTTATTGGCAAATGATTCTTACCTGGGCTGTGTAAACATTCTTTAAGCTACACATCACTCTCAGATGTTTGTCTCCCTGGCTTCATTCTTTCCAGGTTGTATAAACTAGAAAACAACCCAGGAGGCTTCCCACCCACGTTTGCTATGATCTGGAATCCTATCACAAAAGCCAAACAACAGGATATGCTCTTAATGGCTGAAAGAAAGTCCAAAGCCTTACTCTAAGACCAGTAAAGCTACCTGATACCTTTTTCAAACCTAGAGAACCGAAAGGGGAAGAAAATTATTAAAAAGAATTAAACATAATAAAACTGAGGCTCCACGGGCAAAGCACTTGCCATGAAAGCCTAAGGACCTGTGCCCAAAACTCCAGAGTCCAAGTGTGGCTCCTTGAGGCAGAGTGCTCATCCGTCATCCTAACACTCCTGCAGGGAAATAGGGAGCAGAGACAGAAGAAGGGAGCAGGAGGCTGGAGGGCCAGCTATCCTAGTGCATGTAACATCCAACAGCGAGAATCTGCCTCAACCAAGGTGGAGGGCTGAGACCAACACACAATGTTGCCCTCGCCTCCTCTGCATATACACTGTAGCACACACGTGCCTGCACGCATGCACACAAGCACGTGTGCACATCAAATATATGAGTGAGTGAGTGAGTGTGTGTGTGTGTGTGTGTGTGTGTGTGTGTGTGTGTGTGTGTGTGTAGTTTTTCAAGACAGAGTTTCTCTCTGTAACAGTCCTAGCTGTCCTGGAACTCACTTTGCAGACTAGGCTGACCTCAAACTCAGTGAGATCTGCCTTCATCTGCTGAGATTAAAGGCGTGAAACACCACACCAGGCCAAATATATGATTTAAAAAAAAAATTACATTAAAATAAAAATAGGGAAACTCAGTCAAGCTAAAGGAATCAAACAGTTCTCACCCAGCACCAGTGAGGAAGTCGAGGCTGAAATGGTAATTCCAGAGAGGTCTTCCCAGTGCTCAGATGCTCCCAGATGGTCCAGATGCAGCTGTGTGTACTGGTCTTCCTGCAGTGTGCTCACCCAGATGGCAGTGTACTGAAGGGACATCAGTCCAGGTCAGCAGCTAACCCCTTTCACACAGGCTAAGCCAGCCTGACTTGGTTACAGCAGAAATCCCTGGTGCTCCCCACCAACTAATAACAGGCAACGCTTACAAAGATGTCAGTGCTGTAGCTGTTGGAATACAAAGTCTCTAGTCAGGCGTTTAGATCCATGAGAGAATTCCCACCCGCTTCCTTCTAGTTATTGCAGTAATAGCCACTGAGAAACTGCTCTCCTCTGAGTGTGGGATGAAGTCTTACGGCCTTCTTTTCCCTTCTGTTGTTTTGGGTTGTGTTTGGGTCCTGGGCCAGGCCTTGAACTCTGTAGGTCACTCAAGCAGGCTTCAAACTCTGTGTGTGTAGCCTAGGCTAACCTCAAAAGCACACTGTTCCTGCTTCATCCTCAGTTAAGTGTCGTGTGTCCTGGAGCCATGAGTCCTGGAATACTGTGAGTCCCAGAGTGCCGTGTGTCCTGGAGCCTGGCACGTGGCTCTGTAAGAGAAGAAAGAAATGCATCAACTTCATTCCAATCGAGGCACAGCACAGTCAGTATTAAGAAGACAAGGGTGACATTGAACAGAAACTGCAGCTCTGATTGGAAGGAAATAATGAGGAGACGGCTGGTCAGGAAGGTCCTGAGGGATGGAGAATAGGTAAAAACACTTCCATTTGGAGAAACATGTAAGTGTGAGCATTGAGAAATAGAGAAGGGAGCAGAGAACACTTGGCCGTGTCACACTTGGGGGCTAGGGTGCCAGGTTTGAAAGGTGGTCTTCATTGCATAAGTGGTGAGGATCCTTGAAAGTATCTTAGCATGGAGTGATGTCATCAGAGAAAATGATGTCATCAGGGACAGTGGAGCCCTTAGAGTTGTGCTACATTGTCAGAGAGGAGAGGCATAATGACAGAACTTTTAGGAGAAGGATCCTGATAGGTCTGGGAGCATGGACTAGAGCAAGGCTTGGGGATGCTCAGGCTTGTCTTTGAAAGGGGAATTCTAGGGAAGGTGAAGTAGGGGGCCGAAGGGGGAACTCATCTGTCCCCAAGTGGGCCTTAGCTGTGACTCTACAGAGCAGGCCATGGGACAGCAGAGTTCCTGGCTGCACTATTATAACCAGAGGGCATTGCAGCTCCCAAGACCTGCCAGTCTGCTTAGGGGTTTCATCCTCTACTTAATACTCACGGGTGCTCAGGGACCACATCTGAGTTGTTTGAGAATTGTCTGTAAAATGAGGGGTAGGTGGCAGCAGTCAATTAAAGGGGTTTTGAGAGACAAATGAAAAAGCACACACAAAGCCCTTAGCACAGCACTGGGCCAGGACAGGTGTTCAGTACATTCCAGTGGAGAGGGACAGACAGAGGGGCCCCTCACCTGAGTCCTGGGGGAGTAAGCTGCCCCTGTCTGACTCCAGAAAGAGAGCCAGTCCTCAGGCTGCACTCCTCTGTGTGCAGACACTGCCCTGGCTCTGGGTCAGCACTCTGCAGCCTTCTGGACTATTTGCTTGTCCTAGCTGATTGATGGGATCAAAGGGCATGCTCTTGGCCACAAAGCAGCCCACCCCACTTCCTCCAATGGGAAAGGGACTCTCCTCTCCCTGATGCTGTTCTACCCTTCCAGCAGCAGTGCTCTTCTAATTCACTCATTTGCTCTTTTTTCCCTTCTTTCTTTCATTCATTTTCTTGTCCATTCATTCATTTATGCATGTGAGTGTACTGCCTATGTCTCTGTGTGTGTCTGGTACCCATGGAGGTCAGAAGAGGGCATCAGATCTCATGAAATGGAGTTACAGACAGACAGTTGTGAGATGTCATGTGGGTTCTGGGAATTGAACCCAGGTCCTCTGCAAGAACAGCTGAGCTCCAGGGTTTCTCTTCCAGGCTGCATTCAGCCTGATGAGTTTGTAGCCCATGGCTGTGCCTGTTTCTAGGACATGGTGGCATGACTGAGGCTGTCCCCACTTTTCCCAGCCTAAGCCAGAAAAAAGTTTCTCCTGGAATTAAAAAAGCCAGCTACCCAGTTGTCCCTATGATGAAATGTGGGCATAAGTCACATATAGAATCCTCTGATGATATCAAACATGTATAAGACAGGCTAGAACATGGGTTTCTTTGCTTAGATTCACCAGTTCTTACCACTTTGACCATTCCTCTTCATTCTGTCTATGCAATATCAAAACTCTTGAGCAACAGACATTCAACAGAAAGCTATACCATCTTGTCTCCCGGTGTATAACACACACACACACACACACACACACACACACACACACACACACACACACCTGCACTATATAAATACAACATAGGGACAAACATCAAGAAAAAGTAACAGTTGGGACCCATAAGATGTCTCAGGGTGAAGGCACTTGCCTCCAAACTCGGTGACCCACAAGGTGGAAGCAAGGAACCCCACATGTGCACTGTGGCAGCATGCCCCCATCATTGGTAAATAAATATAACTTTAAAATAAAAAAAGGGAACAACAAAAAATAATTCTAATCTACCCACTGTGTGCATTTCAAAGGTCATGTTTCCTAGTAACATCCTTTCCAGCCATTTGCCCTCGGTCCACAAGCTAGTCCAGGATCCAAGAATACACTCTACTGCACAATGTTTTACTCTCCTTTAAAACAATTCTTTCACATGTTCATCTTTCTTCAGCATTGACATTTTTAGACAATTCAGGTGATTTTTAGGAAAAGGCAATTTCACACAAGGTCTTGCTATATAGCCCAGGCTGACTCAGAACTCATGTGTGCTGGGATCACAGGCCTGTGACTCCTCTCCTGGCTTCTGTCATCTCCTCATCCTTTAGATTCAGGTTTTATATTCCTGAGTCAGTACACAAGCGAGGCTGTGTCCTCTCAGGCTACACTAATGATCATTGGTAGGGATATGGTGTCCATCCACCATCAGCGAGATCTAGCCTTGGCACCACCCTGTCATTCTTTTTTTCTTACAACAATCTATGGGAAGACATTTTTGGGTCATGTGAGCATCCTGCCAAGCTCATCTTGTAAAAGACAAACATGAATGAAAACAGGCCTTAAAGATCAGTGTGGGTAGCTGTGCACTGGCAGATATGAAAATCAGGGGGGTAATTACTCTGAGTTTACAGCCTAGGAACAAATAA
Organism: Cricetiscus sungorus; assembly: GCA_030556225.1. Taxonomy (NCBI): domain Eukaryota; kingdom Metazoa; phylum Chordata; class Mammalia; order Rodentia; family Cricetidae; genus Cricetiscus; species Cricetiscus sungorus. Next base: position 54,235,992 of record JANBXA010000734.1, read on the forward strand.
CCAATCAGATGAGAAAGAAAGAAAGAAAGAAAGAAAGAAAGAAAGAAAGAAAGAAAGAAAGAAAGGAAGGAAGGAAGGAAGAGCTAACAGACTAAAAGCTAGTCTTGGAACCATGAGGGGAAAAAACATATTGCTCTTTTTCTCTGTACACTCAGATTTTATGTACCAAGAATATATTTTTATAATGGGGAAGTTTACTTAAAGCAGGTTTCCTTTTTAAAAGATTTGTTTTATGCACGAGTGCGTGCTATCTGCATGTACACCTTTATGCCAGGAGAGGGCATCGGATCCCTCTAGAGATGGTTGTGAGCCGCCATGTGGTTGTTGGGAATGAGCTCATGCCCTCTGCAGGATCAGCCAGTGCTCTTAATGAGCCATCTCTCCATTTGTTTTTAACAGAGTGGAGTGGGGGCTAATGCTCTCTTCCCAAACTGATGCTGCAACAACGCTCAAACAAAGCCACGAGTGTGGAAATGGTTTAAACGTCACAAGCAAAGGTAAATGATTCTCATTATTATTTTTTAAGTGTTTGCTTTATTTGTTTATTTTGTGTATGGGGGCATGCTTGTCTGTGGGTATGCCTGTGCCATGATGCATGTGTGGAGGCCAGAGGGTAATTTGCAGGAGTGGGTTCTCTCCTTCCACCATGTGGGTCGCAGAGGTTGAACTCAGGTCATCCTGCTGGCCCATAAGTGATTTTCTTAAAGGACTTCTGAAAACATGGCCGCTTCATGTTTCATTGGTAGTCCAGGCTGGCCTCAAATCTGTGTGTAACTAAGAATGACCTGGAGCTTCCCGTCTCCCTGTCTCCACCTCCAAGTACTGGGATAACAGGTGTGTACCGCCACACCCAGCTTGGGTTTACTTTTTTAAGTGAGTGGCCAGTTGGGATAGCTTTTAAGCCTGAGCAAAGATGTGCCCAGAGGGTCTGAGCAAATTCATATGGAGCCCATCTTAAGGCTGGGGCCACTCCACAGCTGCATGTTGATTCCAGATCCCTAAAGGTCCCGAGGGAGAAGTCTTGTAAAAGTGGTGTATTTGGCAGTCCTCCCAGGAGCCTAGAGATGGGTGAGTAGGATGGGGAGGTAAGGAGGCCCTTGGAGGTACCCTAGCAAACTGTTTGGCCACCCAGGGCAAGCCCCACCTTAACGCTCTGTGGAGTCACATTCTTAGGTTGTCTGTATCAAGAACAAGGATCTGGAGACTACAGTCACTGGAGGGCATGAGGAACCTTCCATGTCCTTCAGCACCCTGTGCACCAGCAGTGCTGAGCTCTGTCCTCTGAGGAAGCAGAGATGGCTGCAGACAAGCCCCCAATACTAAGGAATCTGAAGGGGTTGTGGGCAAGCCGTGGTCAGCCCAAAGAAGGGGCTGACTCCTAAGGCTGGGAGACCTAGTGTCAACACAGAGCAGGCCTCTGCCAGGCACCACAACAAGGCATGTAGAGACAGCGCTAATAGGAGGTCCAGTGACCTACCTAGGACCTCACTAGTAGCAGAGTCAGTTTTCCAGCCCGTCTGACTCAGACCCACACTCCCTTCACAGAGCTGTGCTAGCGTGCCACGTGGGACTAGGTGCCTCATCTGTGAAGGGCCACCCATGAAAAATCCTTCGTGCACCACCGTGTCTTACGAAGCCTATCTGTCCTCAGAAATCTCAGAGGCCCTAGGAGTGTCATCAGAACGGCAATAATGGTCACTTCCTCTTTAATTTGCCGGTAACAAGACATCCCGATAGATTGAATCATGACCTTATGAACTCCAGCGAGAAATGCCTCTGTCTCAGTGGCAGGGTGGCCCAGCTACTTACAAAGGCGGTATGACTGATTTGAGGAGAGTCCCTTAGATAAACAGGTACATCCCAAACAAAAGGCCCTGTGAGCTCATCTGCTCCTTTATTGTTCTTAAAGGAAATTTCTCCACATCCTGCATCTTGAACATGAGCAAACATGTGAGGGAGCCAAACACGGGAGCCCGAGTCACGCAGACCTCACATGCAGCCGGGCAGCCGTGTCCCGGACTGGATGCAGTTCGGCGGCGTGTCCCAAGCCCAGTCAATGGCTGCTCTGGACTGGCCAATGGGGTTTGGGTAAGATCCAGAGTCTTTTATTATCCATCCACACATCCTCATTGCTAAAAGCAGTGCTGTGCCTGTCCCGCAATGGCTGTGGTGGTTAGCGAAGCATCTAACAGGTACGGCCAAGGTCAAGTTTGATGCAAGTTTAAGTGTATTGTCATCTACATTGGTGTGTGATTTTAATAAAACCAGATGTGATCACCCTTGTTTCTTAGAATGACTGATCCAACACCTTGAGACATTCCAAGTTCAGGGAAGAGCTGAATGGTATAAGGCCTCTGGGAAGCTGTGAGCCATAGTATGGACCCATGTACCCCCCCTTACAATGAAGCCCAGTTTTTGTGTGTTGGGGGGGTCAGTGCAGGGGTGGGGTGTAGTGGAGTGTGAGGTATGTGGGGGTATAGACACAAACAAAGACTCAAAAGTTGGCCCACTAACCCCAGGGTCAGTTAAATACTAAAGAGAAGTATTTAACAAACTGACAGGAAAAACTCCCCAAAGAGTAAAAGTGGCAGCCATCCTCACTAAAAACTATAGTCAAGGCCAAAAGCCTCTGCATTCCAGGGGCTGCTGGGCTGGTAGTCACTCACAATCTTATTCTCTGCTTCTTAAGGGGACACATGGGAGAAAAAATTGACAGCACAATGCCCAACAACACTAGTCACTGAGGCTAAAACCATACAATCACAAGGAAGCCCATGCTGTCTGAATGGCTTCATTTTTTTCTGAATAGAAAACACTGTTGGCAGTAACACGGCATTCGTGAGTACAAAAAACCAAAAACTGTAGGTGCCAAGGAAAAGATGCAGTGGATTCCAGTCAGTCAGAGTAGAAACCACCTATGCCATGACAGAAAAATAACAGCTAGGGGAATGTAGAAATTTTTTCTGGTACATTCCATGAGAAGCCAAGAGACGCGTCACATATAGAAAATACAAGAGCCTCCATTTGCACGCCTAAGAGAAACTAGCGAGAACATCTTAGTGCTGTCCTTCCCATCCTGCTTCCTTAGCACTTTGATGATGGGGGAACTGAGGCTGAATAGATGTCCTCACTGTCGAGAATTTGTCCCTGCCCCAGTAGATGGGGTCATGAAGACGCTTGGGTCTGGGGTGGAGAGAGCTTCAGTGTACATGGAAATATACTTGGTACCAAGTCCCAAGACACAGAGGCAGCTCCAAGCTGCAGACCCTCGTGAGCACGAAGGGGAGCAGTAGTCAATGGCTGAATAAGCAAGGAACACGTGGCCTGGGATCTTGAGATAGGGCAAGGGCACAACCTTCTCCTCCGGAGGGTTTATAAGCTAAAGAAGTTGATTGCTGTGTTTTTCAGTGTTTACACTCTGATATTAAAAATAATATTACAGGCCTGAAGACCTGAGCTGGATGCTTGGATCCCACATGGTAGCCAGAGAGAAGCCAATCCCTCAAATCTCACCCTATGCGCTGTGGGATGCATGAGTGTTAGCGTTCACACACACGCACGCACGCATGCATGCATGCATGCATGCATGCACACACACACATGTGTGTGTGCTTTAGACAAAAGTCACATGAATAAATTAATAAACAAAAATGTGATCCTAAGGTACTAAATGAGTTCAAGGCCATTCTGAACTACATGACACCCTGTCTCAGTAATAATAAACCCACATTTACAACTCACTAAATGCTATTTGAAACAACGGCAATACTGGAAACTCATTAGGTCTGAATACCTTTACTGCATTTTATTATTATCTCTGCTCTTGACACACCTCTTGCCTCTGTGCTATGGGGAGATTATAGAATGACACATTCCTGTGTCTCCTCCCTCACACTCAGTGAAATGGTGGCCATTGTGGCCACAAAGTCCATACATCAGGACTTAACCTATTGTTTCATCGACCATCTGCAGTTCAGAATGGAATGGAAACCACTTATAATGCAGATTAAAGTTAAAGGTTTCAAGCTAGGTATAATCAGTTTCTCAGAAGGCTGAGGTAGGAGGATCACTTGAGCCCAGAGTTCAAGTCCAGCCTTTCCCCTCACCCTTCTTCCCCCCCTCCCTCCGTTTTCTTTTGCATTGTTGAGACAGGAGACCCATACTGTGCTCCGCTTAGAATTCCTCCTGCCTTGCCCTCTCATGTGCATGGTTACAGGCATGAGCATAGCATTTGAAATACCATCGCTTAAAGGGGGAAAAACTTTGTTGTGCTTGCAGCTTTTACAACCGCAAAGAACATAGAGGATGAACTTGTAGCATTTTAAACCATTGTCTGATTTAGCAAAACCTTATTTCTGTCCCTGATGACTAAGTTAGGTTCTGTCACATGTGGCCCTGATCTCATTTCCATCCCACTGAGTATAAATGAAGATGTCTGCCATCATCCATGAAAGAACCATGGCAGGAGGGTCTCCCTTACCTCAGCAGATAGTGAGCAGGCATGTGCTCAGAGGTGGTTGCATAACCCCACTGTGGCAACAGAAGCTCAAAGCCAGATAGTGGGTTTGAGACGAGAGCACGGAAGTTTAAAGGTGCGGGGTTACCTTGAAGAATATTGCACAGCATTTGTGCTTTACAGGCTGCACACTCCTCATTTCAGGATGGCTCATAGTAAGTCCATACACAAGGTGTACGTGCCTACCCTTGCCAGCAAGGAAGACACGACTCCGGGAAGATCTTCTTCATGCAGTTTTAATCAGGATCCTTGAAACATGTTCTTCTGAACCGCGGGTGCCCGGGGGACCCCTGCACAGGCTTAAATACCCTTGCGCTAACCAACCCCAGTGAGCTACATGGACCCTACAGATAGGCTACTCTAATGCGGAAGCAGGCAGGCTGAACAGACTTAACCAAATAAGGGCTTGTTTTCGCCAGAGAGCACTCTCCCTTGGGGAGGTGGAAGGAGGAAGCCAGCGCCATCTTTAAGGCATGGCACTTCGTGGCTCTCTACGACAAGGTACATGAATACACATATGGGAGGGGGTGGCCATCTTTAAAAGCTAGCCACACACTCCTGTGAGCAGGATGCGGGAAGAGCTGCAACAAGAAAAGACAGGGCTGGAGGAGGTTGAGAAAGGAGCAGTGCTGATTTGAAAATAGATTTCAGAGAAGAGTGAGACAGTAGGAGAGGAGGTGGCTATTGTCTCCTGGGGTCTCATCATGACCTGGGTTCCTCAGGCTGGGCCCACACAGCCCTGGGGAAGTTGGAGTTTCCGGGTGTGTTACTCTCAACCTCCCACTGAGTGAGTCTGCTGGTGCCTGAGCTGAGTCTGGCCACCCTTGGAGGGAATGCCTGGAGGTCCTTATGGAGAGACCCTGATGCCAGCCCTCTCCAAATGACAGCCCACAAAAAGGGATCTAAGGAGGAGAGGAAAAGCCCAGACAAGCTGGCTGGCTCTAGAATCTCCTGTGTCCCATACAATTTGTTTGTCATGGCCACACTGGGTGCTAAGCCTGGCCTTCTCTATTTCCTGGGATGCTAGTGAGACTAGAGACACCATGACTCTCTGATCCTCTGACTTACTCTTCTGGCCTCTTTAGGCACCATGCTTGTATGTGCAAACCCCACACAGACACATATCAATCAATAAATAAAACAATAAAAATAATTTTCACAGAAATGAATTTAATACAGTTCAGTCATTAGCATATCATTCTATTGCAAGACACTTGGGTTGCTAAGCACCTGTGACTGCTATAAACAGTGCATCTATGAGCATTTTGTAAATCTTTTCTGATATACACATATGTATTATAGGACATATTTGGGGATACTAATTTTTTAATTTTAAAATCTCAGGGTTTGCCAGGTGTTGGTGGTACACACCTTTAATCCCAGCACTTGGGAAGCAGAGGCAGGCAGATCTCTGTGAATTCGAGGCCAGCCTGGTCTACAGAGTGAGTTCCAGAACAGACTCCAAAACAATACAGAGAAACCCTGTCTTGAAAAAGAAAAAAAAAAAAGCTCAGGTTTTTTTTTCTCTACCACTCTAAATCTTATTTAAATCAAGGCAGAACAAGAAAATCTCATTACTACAACTATATCAAATGCTTTGGGGGCTTTGGTGTACAGTAATGTTGGATCCCAAGTCTCAGATTCTCAGGCAGAGGCTCCTGAACTTTTGCCTCCAAATCACTGAGACTGTTAAGAGCTGTGACTTAGAGGTAGAGTCCTTGGCTATGGTGTTTGCCACCCTGGGTTTGATTCCCAGAACACTGTGAATGATTCACAATTCTCCTCGGGAGCAGAACACAGGGATCTACGTGTCAGCAGGTCCCCAGGTGACTCTGCTGTTCAGCAGATGTGAGGGCCCTCCCAGTTTCCACAGAGGGTGAGTTACCATAGCCCCAAAGTTCCAGTCTCTCCCAGTCCCATCTAAGGGCAGCAGATAAAACTGAGCCCATGCCCCGTGCACCTTCTCTTTGCCTCTGCCACGGCAAAAACTGGACAGTTTACCAGAGTCACAGGTTAATTAGGGTCCATGCTGTCCCCTTTCTCATACCCTGCTCGTGTGAGAAAAGAAGGCTAAGGTGGGCAAGGACACAAGGAGCACACGTCAGGGAAAAGGCACCTCCACACTAAGAGAAGAGGGTCTGCCTGGGAAACGACCTCACTTCTAGTCTCCAGGGAACGGCACATGGAGAGAAGTCCTACGCTATTGCTGTTTGAGCATGGACCCGCGAATCAGCCTTGAGGTCAACGGTAGCCCCCCTTGCTAAAAGTGATGGGGCCTCTGAGCCTTGGGTGCCTCCTCATGAGCATGGGAGATGGCTGTGAACCAGGTTTCATACTAATGCTCATGAAGAACCTGGTGTGTGGGATGTGCCAAGAAAAGATGTGTGTAATTCATGTGTGGAGGGTCTAGATCAGCCAGGAAGCATCCGCATGTTACCTGAAATGTCATATAGGCTGAATGGCAGCGGAGGACCTGCATGTCTTAACTCCAAGTTCTCCTGGGAGCCATCCCACTGGACACCCATTCCCACCACAGCTGCCCTGGGCTGGGTCCTGATGTGGGATGGAAGCTTTTCAGTTCTTGTCTTTAAGGAACAGTCTGGACTGATAGGTGGATGGCAGTGTGGGGGACACAGTGCAAAAGAGAGTTGAGCATCCAAGAGAAGAAGTGATGAGATGATGTCTGTATTAGCAGATGTGGGCAGAGCTGGCACCCAGAAGAGGACCAGTGTAGCCATTTATAGGTGGGCCATTGCCTGGCTGGTACTAAGACAAATGAAGAGAGGTCTTTAAACCTGGTCTCCGTATTTCCTCCTAACCTGTAATTTATCTTTTAGGAAAGGCTGGATTTGTGCAAAGTCAATAAAGGAGCCAGAGGATCCTCGAGAACTCTGCATGAACTTGTAGCCAAAGTAAATCAAACATGCTCAGCAAACCCAGAGTCATCCGTGCTTTGTATGTCTCTCTGAACTAATATTCCATAAGAAAGACCCCCTCCGGCAGAACCCATGTGAGCCTGTGCTCATGAGGAATGTTTGCAGAGTGTTGCCCTCGAAATGACACCAGCATGGAAGGTCAGGGAAGCCGGTGGGAGCTCGCCTTGACAGCACCTGCTCTTTTTTTCAGGATTGGCTGTGCTTTAGCACATCCTCCTGGGAGTCTGGAGGCCCCAAGTTCTAGTGAGCCTGTGCTGGACTTTCTCTGTGACCCAGGCACATCCCTGATCCCACCTTGGTCTCATCATCTCTGTTCATGGAATGAAAGCAGGAAGCTAATTGTCTCACAGGGCTCTTTCAGACCAGAGCTCTCAAACTCCACTCTCTGTAGGGATCAGCTGTCCTGGGAGGTGGGCATCGTTCTGCTCAATTAACACAGGTGGACAGTCAAAGCACAGAGGGAAGAGTCGTCAGAGTTGAGCCAGACCAGAAGCCACAGCCCACACCTTCCCACACATGCACCCCAGAAAGCCACCTGTATGTACATGTGGGTGCACACATGTGCCCAGAGCTGTCCTACACTTGCTCCGCGGATACTTCTTGTGTAGACCTGTTGGCCGGGCCTGGCTTGTTCCACCCCCTGGAAGGGAAGGGTTCGGAGAAGTGAGGAGGAGGAGGGACTGCACCTACATTTTTGTGTTGCTTGCTGATGTCAGCTGCCGAAATTAGGCTCCTGGCTGCTGTGTACTCAGCTAAGTCTGAGTGACTCCAAACACGGGCAGTGGGCCGGAACGCTCCCCTCCAAGCTGGCAGCTTCTCACAACTAGAATTCGTTCTCACAGGAACAGTCATACATTGTTCTCGTACACAAAAACACATGCATGTGAAAACACACCTGCACATCCAGGCAGCATAGCGTATTCCCCCCACCCTCACCCCCGGCTGCCGCTACTCTTGCCTTCCCAGAGGAATTTTACAATCCAGGAACACTAGAGTTTGCTTCACAGCCTGTGCAGTAGTGGGAAGACCCTACCGAGACAGTGTTCATCCAATCAGTTCCAAGAATGGTAAGGAACAATTGTCTCCCCTTTCCTAAGTAACAGAGTAAGCCACATAGACTGCCTTGAAGTGGCTGATAGGCGTATAGTCTAATCCACAGATAATATTCTAACCAGAATACAAACTTGCCGATTTCAATCTCAACACACCTGTCATGCCGTCTTCCTCCCTCAACCAGATCGGCCTAATTGCCAGAGAACACGTTGAAGCACACTTCCTGAAGAAAACCCTACACCGAGGAAATGTCTATGCATGGCAGTGCAGTGGCTCCCAAAGGGGCAGCTATTCAGGAGAACTGTGGCAGGACGATAACGCAGGCATGTGTGACCAGCATGGGTAACACGAGGCACCAGCTCTACATCATAAAATAAAACAATTGAGAAAGCCTAGGCACAGAAGGCTGAGTTCACATCCTAGTTCTGTATTGTAGTTTGTGTTGCTTGTTTTAGCCACAGCTTAGCTTTGTCATCTGTTATGAGAAGGGACAACAGTTCCATTTGCTAGGCAGTATGAACGTCTCCGTCTATAACCTGTTCCTTACGGTGACAATTGTCTTTTTCTTGGGAGGAGAATGGGTGGCAGTCGAGGGAAGAGCTGCAGTGGTACTCAGTCCACGGCTTTGTCGCGGCCCCCACAGGAGGCTTCAGTGAGCACGACGTAGGTGCTTTTTGTACTATATGCCACTGTCCTCTGAGCCTAGATGCTGCCACAGAGGGTTTGGAACCCGAGAGTTGAAAGGACATTTATCAGAAGAGGCTCCAAGCTCTGCTCCGCACAGGATGTGCTGGGTGAGCCTAGCCGAGTTGCTTCACTCCTCTGAACTACTTGTAATCAATTCCATGTAGCCAATTTGGAGCAGTAAAAATCAAATACCAGTTTAAGTAATTGAAGTATTTTGTTAAGGAATCAAGAAGCACAGGACGGAGGTGGCCTTTGGGGGTCTGAGGTCAGGGACTCAGACACCAGCCAGGTTTGCTTTGCTTCTCATCTCTACAGCTACCTCCTTTCTGTCCTGCCACAGAGGTCCTCTGCGTGGTGGTCACATGACTTCTGTAAGACCCGTGAGAGCATGGTCCCTCGTGCTCCCACTCAGGAAAAGCGCCCCCCCCCAATCACTCATGAGAAGAGGTCTTGATGCAAACGCATAAGGTCCTTTATGTTCCAGTATACTGGGGTCGTCAGCCATGGTAGAGGGCTTAGCAACGACCCCTAGCACAGAATTGAGACAGCTTTTATAGGGTTACAGCAAAGCCCACGCATCGTGAACCAATCACCTCGTATCATCCAGTGCAGACCAATTACTTTAAAGTATCCAACCCCGCCCTTAGCCCAGGAAGTCTGTTTTCGCACAGGCTTCTGGGTGTTCATTCACTACCGTAAACATTAAAGTAGGTGACCGTCAGCTTGGGATTTAAGACTCCCAGCTTCCTGGGTTTTCTGGGGAATTAGGCTAAATTTTTCCATCCTAACACTTCCAACAGCTCTGCAACCAGGATTTCCCACCAGTGGAGAGGATCCCAAGAAAGGGCTCTCTGCCTTGTTTGTGTCACATGACATAGCTGCAAGAATCTCAGTAGCCTGGAGGCTGGCTTGCCCCCATTGGCCCAGCCTGAGACAAATGCTTAGCCCTGGGTGATGTTCTGCTTGGAGAAACAGGAAGAGACCCAAGCTGGGTTTCCTGTTCCAAGTGCACTCAGGTGTGTAGCAGACTGGCTCTCTGCACTGGGACAGCACCAGCCACTTGCTCCCAGGGTGCCTTCGGCATCATGTTTATCCTAAAACACACTCTTTGTAAAACAGCACAACTTAATACAGTTTAATGCTGCTAAATCCAGCTTCCTCTGCTGCTGTTGGCAGAGCTTACACTGTGTTCACAGTAGACAAGGCTCCAGCATCTGGGCCATCTCCCTGGAGGGACCAGCATAAGCCTTCCCTACCAGCAGTGCATCTCCTTGTTTTCAGCAAGACCCTGGCACTGGTCCTGGCAGATCCCAAGGGGATAGTTATGAGCCTGAAGCCAAAAGTGATAGTGTTGGAAGGGACCTGTGGAACCATCCAGCCCAAGAGAGGGCAAAAATCCCCTGAAGCACTTTTAGCCCTGTGCATTGCTACACCTTCAATAAACGGAGGGTTAAACAAGGGACCCAGTGGTAGAGCACTTGTCTAGGATATGTAAGGCTCAGGGATCTCTCTCTCTCTCTCTCTCTCTCTCTCTCTCTCTCTCTCTCTCTCTCTCTCTCTCTCTCTCTCTCTCTCTCTCTCTCAATGAACAAAGATTTGAATCTAGGCCAGGCATCCTGATGTCCAGGCCCATATTATGTCTGCCATGTCATTCTATTTCCTTGAACATAAAACTCTTACACCATCCTAGATGCGAGGACCTTTCCCATTCCAGGAATTGCATTGAGAGCCATGGTGGCTAGGGCCTGGGGGAATATCAGTGGTCCCCGTGGCTCTTGCTGTGACTGATGAGTTCACTGGGCATTGAGGCAGGCAGGATAAGTGGCTTGGAGAGGGGAGTGCTGCAACTGTGTCCCCTTTCCTTAGCTCACAGTTTGGTCTTCTTTGGGGACAGGGTGGTACCATTCACATTTGATATAGGACAGTTTCTCAGAGTTTCCTTGATGCTAAGAGAAGGCAGGTAGCCTGCAGCTCATCACCAGTGACTGGTGTGGGAGCTGACTGACCCCACTCTGTCTCCCCAGCTCCCTGTAGCAGACAATCCGTGCCTTCAGCACCTGTTGCTCTGCCTGGGGCATCTCCCTGAGTGTGGTCCCCAGCACCATCCCCAGCACAGTTGCTAGGGAATCGAGCCCCATCCCACTCCCCAGCGAGTGACCTGAGGCAGTGGCTGCAATATCTTGTCACCTCACCCCACAACAGAATCATTCTAAGGCTGTTCAGACATCTGCTCACTCCACACCCCCAGCAGAGTCAAGCTTAACTGCCCACAGAAAAGATACTTGCTTCGTAACAACCCCTTTTGGCTCTCTCTCTCTCTCCCCCTTTCTACTTCCCTCATACTGTTCTCCTGGGATCCCTCCCTGAGAGACTGCTCCCGTTTTCAATCTTTGAATCAGCATCTGCTTGTAGGATAACCCAAAGGGAGGCAACTATCTGCCTTCTTAAAATTAAAAACAAAAACAAACAACAAAGCAGAATGCTGGCCTGTTACTCCAGCACTCAGTAGCTCAAGAGGCTGGGGAAGGAAATTCACAAGTTCAGCTGCAGCTTGAGCTACATAGAGAGACATTGTCACCATAAACCAAGGGCTGGGAAGGTTACTTAATAGTAGAACATTTACCTAGTGTGTGCATGGCCATCCCTTCCATCCTCAGGACACAAAAGCATGGGGGGTTCCAAGAAAACTAATGACAAATGGTTTAATAAATAGGAGGCCTTTATGCCCCCTCACTGCCCACTGCTCTTCTTTGGGCCCCACCCTCATCAGACAAGTTTTTCCATCAACCATTAAGGAGTGGATGCTTGTGACTCTGAGAGTGTCCACAGGCCACACTGCCAAGGTGCAGTACCATCCAGGGCCAGATTCTCCTGAAGCAACTGTTGAGAGTGTGTCTGATATCAGAGACGAGCTGCATGTCTCCCACCCTCTGGGACAGCCAGCCGCTCTGACTGCCACTCACCAACCAGAAGTTAACTCACTTGGCCCCTCAGTGATGTGTAGTCACGTAGATTCAGGATGACCTATGTCTCAACACTCTGCACTAGGTGTGAAGACCAGGACCATGGGGGTCACATGCCCTGTCTAACCTCCCGTCACGGGAAAACACAGACCCCATGGTGACAGATCTTGACCAGGTGCAGCAGGAATGAAATCTCATCCCAGCATTTTCTTTCTCTGGGTCCATGTTTTTGCCTTTTGTCAGACTAGGTGGAAAAAGAGATGTGGGTCAGAAGAGCAAGGGACTGGGTTCAAAGACCTTAACAACCCGTCTGCTGCTACCTGTGACCGTAAACAAATGCCATGTGCCCTTGTTTCTGCAACTATGAGGTTAGAGATGTTGGCAGACCTGCCAGGGAGTACTGTGGTGGAAAGCATCTGACGTTAATAGATGCTCACTGAACACCAGTTGACTCTGGGTGTAAGGGTTCCTCTTGTTTCACAGTTCCCTGCAAGGGTGATACTCTGAGGCAGTTAAGCAGAAATACCCTTGTCATCTTCACAACCACTCCTGGAGTGTTCACAAGCATGGTGTGGAGTTTTCTGGCTCTCCTGCAGTGTGGAAAGAGGTGTGAAGAAAGAAGGGTCACACCAGACCAGCTTTGGAAAGGCTATGGAGCAGCAAGCAAGCTTCTGTCTTGTAGAATTTCTCAGGGCCTTTGCTCCTAACCTGCTGTTCTCTGCCCACCTAAAAGCATAGATGATTTCAGGAACACTGAATACTTCCTGAAGATGACAAGGGATGTCTGGGGACAGAGAGGCCACCTTGCTGAAGTCAGAGCCCTTGGCTCTTTGTTTTATATGCCATTTACTCGTAGTGTGGTCTTATAAGTGTTCTTGACCTTCGTACCAATGTCCCCATTTGTTGAATGAGAGTGGAGTGGAGTGGAGAACTGTAGAGTGTATCCCTCCAGTGGGGCAATTAGCACTGAGGAGATGGCAAAACACAGTCAGGCCTTCCATTGCACGCTTATCTGTAGTGTGTTACGAGCTTGTTACCAGCAGTTTTCCCGCCAGCCTGGTCCCACAGCTGCACAAGCCCCAAATAACACACAGAGACACTGTATTAGATATAAAGCTGTTGGCCTGTTACTAGCATTTCTTATTGGCTAGCTATGTCTTAAATATTAACCCATTTCTATTAATCTAAGTGTTTCCACGTGGTCTTATCTTACCAGAGAGAGGGCCCGAACCTCTGTTCTCTTGGTCCTACATTTTGACTCTCCTACTACATCTCCCAGAATCCTCCTTGTCTCCTAATCTTGCCTATCTTGCCTTCCTATTTGCCAACAGTGCTTTATTCACTAACCAGTAAGAGAAACATATTTACAGAATGACATCTCCCATCATCTCCTCTTTTCTGTCTAAAATAAAAAGAAGGGTTTTAACCTTAACATAGCAAAATATATAACAAAACAGTTATCAAATAAGAACCATGGTTAACAACGTTCAGTCCATTAACATTTACCAAAATTTAAAGAAAATATTTCATCATCTATCTTATTTTTGTGAGTCTAAAGTCCTATATGTAACTTATCTTTAATCCTAACTAAGGAAAACTATAACCATAATTATCTGTCTTCAACTCCTTCAAAGACCATAGAAGGATAAGATATAAACTCTAGAAATGACAGAGACAATTTGCCTGGTCAGTCACCCGAGCTCTTCTGTAATGTTCCATCTTTAGCATACAGGCCATAGTGTATCTTGTAGACTTCTTAGCAAAACAGGAAACTTTAAACTGTCCCACCTATGTTGGCAGTTTGTCAATCACTTTTCTCTGTGTCATACAGAATGTCTGGCAGGCTCTTCCATGAAGCAGGAACCCTGTAGCAATGTTGATCTTGTATCAGCAGTCACTTTCCTGTGGGTCCAGTTTATACAGCATAAAGTCAAACAGTTCAGACAAGAGCAGTATCTTGCCAAATAGCTAGTCTTGCCGTATTAGAAGTAAACTCCATAATGAGTTTCTTCAATATCCATCTTCCTTTCTGACGCAGGTGGTATTGCCAGAAGCAGTTGTGGCTCACTGTTAAGAAAAACCCTAAACCATTTTAAATGCCATATTCTGTAGATCTTTGAAAGGTTTGAAGAATGCCTGTTCATCTCAAATACATCTCTGTATATCTAGAAAACCTAACTTACCTAACTAGAAGTTTTTACTATTATAAGTAACTATTTATTATCTATAATTATACATTACATTTTTAAATGAGTTATATAAACACAATACCTAAACAAGAGGAGAAATATACATATCACAAAATTGAACTTAAATTTGTATCAATAAATGAAAATCCATTCCAAAACAAAGTACTCATTTCTAGACCATAATCCCCTTTTTACCTTTAAAAAGAGATTGGTTGTGGTCATTAAACATTTATAACCAAGCCCACTTAAATGAAAACAAACATTTATAGACAATATTTGGGAATTTGGGCTTCATTCTTTCCATACTGCTTCCTGCTGGTAAGGGGGTGCTGTCATGGGGATCCTAAGAAGATGCAGAAATCCTGGCTGTAGTGGTCTGCAAGGCTTCGTGTCCCAGCTGTTTTGAATGTTGGATCACCTGGGACACTGTTTCAGTTTGTTTAATCAAACCATGTTAGTCTGGAAGGAATCCATAGCTTTTTATTTTCTGTGGAAACAAAAATAGAAATTCTTTTACCCAGTAACTTGTCCTTAGACTTAAATTTTGGAGTCAAAGCATTTTTTTTAAATATATAAATTGGACTAATCCAGCAGCATTTCTTTTAATAGTTGTTGCTATTTCCTCAGCAAGCAAACAATACAAAGACAACACAATAGCACACAGTATCCAGAATCTCTCTGTGCTTTCTATCTTTACATGGCTTTTTTATTACTCTATTTCTTCTACTTCTACTTTTTCATTTTTTGAGGCAGGGTTTCTCTGTGTAACTTTTGCCTGTCCTGGAATTAACTTTGCACACCAGGTTCACTTTGAAATCACAGAGATCTCCTTGCTTCTGCCTCCTGAGTGTTGGAATTAAAGGTGTGTGTCACCACACCCAGCTACTCTCTTTTTCTTAATTTTTTTAAACCACTTTATCCTGTTTCTCTTTCTCTCCCAAGCCTATGCATATTCTAAAACACACTGTAAAACTTTAGAGGTTTTCTTTATCTGAATTTGTCTTTGCTGTAAGTAAATCTTTATCTTTTTCTGTCACAAGCCTATTATCTGCTAAACAGCATTGCTAAAATTAAAGCCACAGCTGTATTAGCCTAGTTCTATCAAAGATGGTGTGTGTGTGGGGGGGTACATTTACCACCAGAACTGAGAGCCGTGATCACTGCCTTGGTCTACGCTACTATCCAGCAGCATGCCACCAGCTTGGAGATGTGGTCACTGCCATTGCCAGCTCTCATACACACCATTCAGTTGTTAGAAGTGTTTGCTGCTTATGCAGAGTCAAGAGACCTCCCTTAAAGGAGCCACGCAGATTTCTGCTTGTTTCTAGCAAAACAGAGCCAACCGAGAAAAATGCTGCTACCAAGGAGACTTGTTTGTCTCTGTTCTTTTGTTTCTAAAACCCTTTTTTAAGCTTTCGTCAAGTTTTAAGTGAAAGTTTTTAATACCCATGTTGCAGGTGCCATTTTGTTAGGAGTAGTTTTTCTGCCAGCCCAGTCCCACAGCCATGTCAGCCCCAAATAACACGCTGAGTAGTGAGATACCCACCCCACCCTCACCTGTTGCACTGACCATGCCCATTTGGGCATGGGCACAGGTGTGGACTTGACAGGGATGTGACTAGGTCTGGGGCCCCAGACCTCAGCTGGCTCTCTTGCTTCCTAGTCCGGTTGTGGGGAGCATCGGGTGGCATGTGTAAGTGAATTCTCCCCGAATAAACCATGCTTTATCCTATACTGACTCCAGTGATCTTAGTCCCACACTTTACTTATCAGGGATGTTGCCTTCCCAACACTCGTGGGAGCCCATGCCTCCGGTGGAAAATTCACCACCCCAGAGAAGGAAGAGGACCTGTCTGGCTCCCAGACTGAATTAAGTGTTGTCAGTGGAGGCTTCCGGTACACGAAGAAGATAAGCTCAAGTGAACACAGCATTGGAGGATTCCCCACCCATGCTGGATACACACAAGCCCAACCCGCACAAGCCGTGGAAAGACATAAGAGAGTTCAACTGTCACACCCCTCACTCCCACACCCCACCCTCCATACCCCTCACCCCCACTTCCACACCCCTCACTCCCACACCCCTCCCTCCATACCCCTCACCCCCACACCCCTCCCTCCATACCCCTCACCCCCACTTCCACACCCCCACCCTCACCCCACACCATCCACACCACCCACACCCACACCCCTCACCCTCACACCCCTCACCCCACACCCTCACCCCCACACCCCTCACTCCCACACCCTCCCCTCCATACCCCTCACCCTCACATCCTCACCCACACCCCCCACTTCCACACCGCCACCCTCCACCTCCACACCCCCACACCCCCCACGCTCCCCACACCCACACCCCTCACCTTCACCCCACACCCCCACACCCACACCCCTCACCCCACACCCTCACCCCCACACCCCTCACCCCACACCTCTCACCACCACACCCCTCACCCACACCTCCTTCCACACCACCACCCTCCACCTCCACACCCCACACCCCACCTCAACACACCCACACTCCACCCCACACCCCACACCCCCACACCCCCACACCTCTCACCCCCACACCCCTCACCCCCACACCCCCACACCCCCACACCCCTCACACCCACACCCCACACACCCACACCCCACACCCCTCACCTCCACACCCCTCACCCCCACATCCCCCACCCTCACACCCCTCACCCCACATCCTCACCCCCACACCCCCACATCCCCCACCCCCACACCCCTCACCCCACACCCCTCACCCCCACACCCTCACCCCCACACCCCTCACCCCCACATCCTCACCCACACCTCCTTCCACACCGCCACCCTCCACCTCCACACCCCACACCCCACACCCCCACACCCCCCACACCCTCACCCCCACACCCCCACACCCTCACACCCACACCCCCCACACCCACACTCCACACCCCTCACCTCCACACCCCTCACCCCCACATCCCCCACCCTCACACCCCTCACCCCACATCCTCACCCCCACACCCCCACACCCCCACACCCCACACCCCCACACCCTCACCCCACACCCTCACCCCCACATCCTCACCCCCACATCCCCCACCCTCACACCCCACACCCTCACCCCACACCCCCACACCCTTCTCCTCCACACCCCTCACCCCACACCCTCACCCCCACACCCCCACACTCCCCACACCCCTCACCCCACACCCTCACCCCTACACCCCCCACCCCCACACCCAGAAAGAAACGACTACTCAAACACTATTTCTCTTTTTTTCCTTTAAAAATTATTTATTCATTAACTACTTGTAACTATGGTTACTTTTAAAACATTTTATTTTAATAATTTTATTTATTTTATATCCCGACTGCAGTTTCCCCTCCCTCCTCTCCTCCCAGTCCCTCCCCTGACCCCCCTTCTTCCCACACCCCCAATCCACTATTTCTCTGTTTAGGAAAGGGCAGTATCAATATGAGTATCAATAAAACGTGGAATATCAAGTTATAGTAAGACTAAGTACCTTTCCATGTGTTAAGGCTGGGCAAGGTGACCCAGCATGAGGAGTAGGTTCCCAAAAACCTGTAAAAGAGTCAGAGACAGTGCTTTTTTCCACTGTTAGGTGTCCCACAAGAGGACCAAGCTACACAACTGTAAAAAGGGATTTTTAAAAGTCATTTAAAATGTGACAAAACAGAATTAGTGTTTAAATGAGGTTGGGGGACAGGGGAGAGTATTGAAAGAGACTGCTGGAAAAGGGGGCATTTCAGAGTCAGGTAAAAAACCCGGCACAAGGGAGTCTCCCAGGAATCTACCAGAATGACCCCAGCTAAGCTTCTTAGCAATAGCAGATACATAGCCTGACTGGCTATGTCCTGTGACCAGATTGGTGGCTAGCCCAATTGTCATCCAGTAACTGATGGAAACAGATGCAGACCCACAGCCAAACATTAGGCAGAGTTTGGGAAACCCTGCAGAACAGAAGGAAGAAGGATTGTAGGAGTCAGTGCTGTCAAGAACACCACAAGAAAATCCACAGAATCCATAGAATCAACTAACCTGGGCACACAGAGGCTCACAGAGACTGAACAGACAACCAGGGAGCCTGCATGGGACTGACCTAGGCACATTGCATATATGTTACAGTTGTGGAGCAGGAGAACCAGGAGTTCAAGGTCAGCAGAGCAAAGGGGTCAGTGGTAAATGTGATTGTGGTCAAGCCTGACAACATGAATGGGAACCTTGGAGCCCACATGGTAGAAAGAACTTACTCCCACAGATAGTCCTGTGGCTCCCACAGGTGCAGCATGATTTGTGCTCACACATGCATATAGAGTCATGCAGACATACATCTATTTAAAAGTTAAAATTAAGAATAAGCTCAGGTTATTCTCAGTTACATAATGAGTTTGAGGCAAATATCAGACAGAGGAGACCATATCTCACTAAAACAAAACATCTCCCTAGAAGACCATAGATAAGTCATTTACTTAGGAGATGTGGGAAAGCCTGCACTAACTAAAATTGCAATTTTTTTGTTCTAAAATAAAATTAAAACCTTTAATTAGCATATATGGGTAAAAAGATGCATACTTTCTTTGGATTAAATAAATGCTTACTTACCAAGGTTAAAAAAATGGTGAAGAATAATTGAGGAAGAAACCCAATAACAGCTTTTGACCTCAACTCCACACATAACATGTGAAACACACAAAACCACCATCTTTTCTACATAACAATAATGAACTTACTGAGAAAAAAAGTGGGGGAGGAAATTTCATTCATAATAACTCCAAAAAGTAAAACATGTGGGAATAAACCTAACTAGGGGGTTGAAAGACATCTACAATGAAAGCACTGAAGAAATACATCAAAAATGACATAGAAGATAGAAACACCTCTCATACTCAAGGATTGGCAGAATCAATATTATAGAAACAGGATATTTGGGGAGTGGTGCTATGAAATGTCTTCTATACTTAACACATAAAAGCCATGGCTATCTGCGCAAGGCCTGCACAGGATCAAGCCAGCAAAAACTCTGACATAGACGGAGAGGGGCTCATGAGGCCCTACCCCTAGCTGAAGAACTATTGGCAGTTGATGTCTGCTGGGGGAGGATAAATCACTTTTCTTTGGGTGTGTCTATCATAGGCTGCTCTAATTAGACTCAATATATTACTTACCAAGGGAAAAGGGATATGAATGTGGGAGGAACATGCATGGGGAAAGGGTTCAGAGAAGTGGGGAAGGGGTGGGTATGTTCATACATTGCATTCATGTATGAAATTGTCAAAGAATAAATTTAAAATATTCTAAAAATATAAGGTATTATAAAAGGTGATGATAGATTTAACTCAATCAGAATCAAAATTAAAATGTGATTCACAAAACTAGAAAAATTCTAAAATCAATGTGAAATGATAAATTAACCTAAATAAAAAGCAATCCAAAGCAGAAAGAGAAATACTGAAGATACTATAATTCCTGACCTCAAATTATACCACTGAGCCATAGTAACAAAAATCATGTAGTACTCTAAACACAAAAAAAATTTAGATCAAAACATGGCTCCTACAAGTCCCAGAAATAAGCATACAGGATCAGCCAACTAATTTTCAATAAAGGTGTCAAAATTATAAAGTAAAAAAGGATAGCCTCTTTAACAAACAGTCCTGAAAAAGAAACACAGACTGAACACCCACATGCAGAAAATTGGAACCAGCTGTCTCATATACACAAGACTCAATTCAAAGTGAACCAAATACCATAATGTAAGATCTGAACTTTTGAAATAGTTGGAGTGAGGGAAAAAAAAACTGTAAGGCAAGGACTTTCTCCAAAGGACTTTCTCAGCACAGGGAATTATCCCAAGAATTGACCAATGGGATCCCATGAAACTAAAAGCTTCTAAACAACAAAGGAAACAAACAGCAGACTAAAGAGACAGCCTGTAGAACCAAGGAGAGCTTCACTAACTGTATATTAGACAAATGGCTAAGATCTCATATTCATTTTAAAAATGAAAAACAAGCCAGATGAATGATAAACTAAATAGATGAACAAACAAAATTGAACAGTACATTCTCGAAAAGGTGTTAAACATCCTTAGCTATCTGGGAAATTCCAACTCCTTAAGGGGCCAGCTCAGCCCAATCAGAATGATTGGGCTGTGGTCAAGAAAACCCCAAATACTGGTGAGGGTGTGGGGAAAGAAGGGCCCTATACTCTGCTGGTGGGGATGCAACCACTGCAGCCACTATGGGAATCACTGTGGAGGATGCTTGAAAATCAAAAATAGAATGAAGACATGGTCCAGCCATTCCACTTCTGGGCATCTGTGCAGAGGTCTCTTAGGCACACACCATTTAATATTTAATAACCTAAAGCTTTTCAAGACAATCAGACACATCTGCTCCTGACAGCACCAATTTACTCCAAAAGAAGATGATGGGTGGGGAGAGGAAGAAGGGGAGGGAGGGGGAACTAGGGTTGGTATGTAGAATGAAAAAATAAAATGATGATGGTCATCAAAGACCCTCCATATGGAGTTTGCTTTCTTGATGTCAAAAGCAAGCCATTTGGGGGAAAAAACTGCCCTTGCCTCAATTGCTGATAGTATACTGTCCAAACTGGACCAGCAGGACACAGAAAAAAGTGACTGCCAAACTTTGCCAAGACAAGGTAGGATAGTCCTTCAAATTTTCCTGCTTTTCAAAAATGTCTGTTAGATATACTAGGCCTACAGGCCAAAGATGAATGCCCAACATTACAGAAGAACTTGGGTGACTGTCCAGACAGCCAGATGTCTCTGTCATTAGGTAACATTACACCCTTCTGGAGTCTTTGATGGAATTAAGGACTAAATAATTAGACTTAAAGTTTTCCTTAGTTATAATAAAAGGCAAATTAGGTATAAAGCCTTATACTCACAAAGATAATATGGATAATAAAATATTTTCTCTAAATTTGCCAGATACAACAGAAATAAATATTGTAACTGTAATTCTCACTTGATAACTATTTTTGTTTATGTAAGTTTACTATGTTAAAGCTAAACCTTCCTCTTTAATTAGACAAAAATGGGGGAAATGCTGTGGAAAAATCCTTTTGTACACTGCAAATATGTATTACTCTCATTGGTCAACAAAGAGCTGACTAACTGATGGCTAGGCAGAATTTTCAGGGCAGAGAGAACACTGGGAAGAAGAAGGATGGGGTCTCAGGGTCACCAGGAGATGCAGGGAAGGAGGAGATAAACATGCCATGCTGGAAAAAGGTACCACCATGTGGCAGAGAGTAGGTAATTAATATGGATTAATTGAAGTTCTAAGAGCTAGTTAGTAACAAGCATACACTGTTGGCTGAGCATTTATAATTAATAATAAGTCTCTTTGTGGTTGTTTGGGAATGGCTAGTAAGGCAGAGCTGGCTGGAAGTCCAGATAAAAAATTTAGCCTATAAGCCTGGATGTTGCATTAGATATACATGTTCTATTTGTATGATAGAATGCTTTCTCAGACACAAAGAAAAATGAAACCATAACACATACAGGTAAAATGAGTAGAACTGAATATCATTATATTAAGTAAAATACGCCAGATTCAGAAAGAGAAATACTACACGTTTTTCTCTCAAATGTGGTGCCTAGATTTAAGAGAGGGAGAGAGAAAGGAGTTAGGAGAAAGAAGAGGGGAGAGCTGGGCATGAGGGAGCAGGAAGATTGAGTCAGGGAAAGAACAGAGAAGAGCAAGAAAAAAAGATACCACAAATAGAGGGAGCCATTACAGGGTTTAAGAGAAATCTGGCACTAGGAAATGTTCAGAGATAAACAAGGATCTAACAATCTAAGCAATAGTAGAGAGGCTACCTAAATGCCCTTCCCCAATAATGAGATTGATGACTACCGTATATGCCATCCTAGAGCCTGCATCTAGTAGCTGATGGAAGCAGAAGCAGACACCCACAGCTAAGCACTGAGCCAAACTCATGGAATCCAGTTGCAGAGAGGGAGGAGTGATGAGCAAAAGGGTCAAGACCAGGTTAGAGAAACCCATAGAAACTGCTGACCTGAACAAGGGGGAGCTCATGGACTCCAGTCTGATATCTGGGAAACCAGCATAGGACAACAGACTCCCTGAATGTGGGTGTTAGTTAGGAGGACTGGGCAATCTATGGGGCCTCTGATAGTGGACCAATATTTATCCCTAGTATCCAAATGGACTTTGGGAGCCCATTCCACATAGAGGTATACTCCCTCAGCCTAGACACATGGGGGAGGGCCTAGGCCCTGCTCCATATGATATGACAGCCTTTGAAGATCCCCATGGAAGGCCTCACCCTCCCTGGGGAGCAGAAAGGGGTTGGGATAGGAGTTGTGGGGGGAACAGGGGAGGACAGGAGAGTGCAGGAACTGGGATTGACATGTAAAACAAGCTTGTTTCAAATTTAAATAAAAAATTACCAAAAAAAAGAGAGGTAGAAAGGGCCCCCCCTTGGGGGGGGTCATGAAAGTAAAAGGACCATGAGAGGGGAAGAAGATATCTGAAGGGAGGATGGAGGAAGGAAAAGAGACAATAATGAAATACATGTGCTATGAAACAGAAGGCAGGACTATTTGGGAAGAGGAGGGGAACTGGTAAAACCTGGACTGGGAAGACAAGGAATACAGAAGATAAACAAAATAAACTACAATGATTTGTGTGTATGAAATGCCACAAGAAAACCTATTGCTTTGCATTTTAACTTTTCTTAAAGAGAAAGAAAGGTCTGTCTTCTCCTTCTATTGTAACCAAGAGTATGTTTTGACACAATGGACATGGAACAAGACAAGTGATGATGCCTACCAGTGACTTAGAGAAGACCTAAACCTATCCTAGTGTGCAGATGTCTGTGTCTTATCTGGATAGAAACCACAGCCCCACAAAGAAGCACAGTTCATCATCCTGACAGGTACTCCAAACAAGTCCTCACACAGACACAGTGTGCCACAGCATTCATCACTTACAGTCAGATACTCAGACAGCTTCTAAGAGCCATGTGGGACAGAGTCTTTAACACCCTGGAGCATAACAATGGCAAATGTCAAAACCAAGGCTGATAGAGACTGTCCCAAGGTCATACACCCACGAGTGGGCCCTCAAGGCTCCAATAACAGGTTTCCTGGTTTGTTTTTAATGTAAGTACCTTGTGTTTTTCTGCAAGGGTTCCTCACACACCTGCTTTAATCTCTACAAACACCATGCATCCTTGTGGGAAGGGCTCCACTTCTTATTTTAAGATGCTGTGCCTAGGATTGGTGTCTGGGTGTCTGACTCTTACCATATTTCAAGCTCTGCCCAAGAAAGACCACATCCCATAGCTGGTCTTGTAAGTCAAGTCTCAGAACAGTCATGCATGTAAGAAGAAGAGAGCCAGGGACAGGAGTCCAGACTGGGCACTGCTAAAAGATCAAGAAAGTGAGACCAATGCACCCTCCATTAAGGGTATATCCAGGGTATTGTGCACCCATGTGGATGAGTGAATCTGCTCCCCAAACCGTGGCTTCTGTACTTCTGTATTTTTTTACATTTACTGATATATATTGGTGTGTGTGTGTGTGTGTGTGTGTGTGTGTGTGTGTGCCTGAGTGTATGTATATGCACCACAAGTCAGTGGGGACTACAGAGACTCATAACTAGCCAAAGGACCGAGAATAAATGATTGCTGAATTCCCAGCCATAAGTGAGACATGTATCTCAGGAAACAGAAGTGGCAGAAGGAATGTAAGAGCCAAAGGTGAGGGGGCAGTACTGAAGGTAGGGAGAGATGATTTCGGCAGTGGTGTAGCCATTGGTAAGCCATGCTCCCATGGCCAGACCTAATGAAACTCACGCATGCACAGGCGTGAAAAAAGAAGAGGGGTAGGTGGGAAAAGTACGACGTGGAAAAGGAAGAATGACCTCAGAGTGAGGCCAACGCCCCCACCTGGCTCCAACACTAGGTGCAGCCAGGGTGCTGCTGGGGAGAGGCAGCCCTACAGAAGGCCACATTTGCTCTTCTAACCAAAAAGGGCGGAAACGATGCTGGACTCGGGATGGAGGAGGGGGAAGAAAGGGCTGCCACTTGTGCCCCACGCCGTGCCCTTGGTGCCTCTTCCCCTTGCCCCTCAATAGCCATTTTCTCTCCTCTCTATCTCCTCTTTCCTGTGCCCCCACTTCCCTTTCCTCTTCACCCACCCCTTGCAGATCTCTTGATCTTTCTGAGAGAGCCTGTCCCCACCCCCAGTGCTGTAAAGCTTATGTTTGCACTTGCTCAATCCAAGTACTTCTGTTCCCCAGTCCCCCTCCTCGATGGAGAAGGCCTGTGTTCTCCCCCTTTACCTCCACCAGCAGAGTCCACTGTGCTACCTGTACATTAGAGCTGTGGGAAGCCTAAGCCCTGATCCGCCTCCTCCCCACCTGAAGGAAGAGGCGAAGCCACAGCCAAGCCACGTCCAACAAAGCAATGGGGTGACACATGATTGTTGTGGAGGTTTTCTTGTCCGGCCTTGCTCCACCACCACTTCAGCCCCAAATGAACACACAGAGACTTATATTAACTATAAAACTGTTAGCCAAATACTAGCACTTCTTACTGGCTAGCTCTGTCTTAATTATTAACCCATTTCTCTTAATCTATATTCCATGTGGTCTTATCTTACTGGAGAAGGCTCTACATGGTGACTGTCTTTGGCGGGCTCTGTCTGCCTACCCTTCCCAGAATTCTCCTCGTCTCATGGTTCCACCTATCTCCCTGCCTCTATTGGCCACAATGTTTTCTTCATCAACCAATAAGAGAAACATATATACAGAAAGACATCCCCCATCAGATGATAACTGATGGCTGTCCCTAAGGTGATGGGCAAGCATGACTGCATACCATCATTCACGGTCATTGTGGACCATGGAGAACCATTGGGTGCCATCCTTAATGTCACTCAAGGTTCAGAGATGACTTTGTCAACAGACACGAGGGGAAGGCAGATGTGCCTTACTCTTATGCATGCCCAATGATTTATCTTTTCACTCCAGGAAAATGAGAGCGAGTGGAAGAATGGACCCATGTGCATGCATGATCATCTTCTGGATGCCTGAGTCACCTTTTCCTCACTCAGAATCTTATCTCAGACATTATGTCACTTTGTCCACAAATATTTCAGTGTATTCCTTTAGGAGATAAAATTATTTTTATTGCATTTCTGTTTAGTGTGTGTAGGTCAGAGGACAGCTTTCAGAGGCTTTCCCTTCCAAGCTCAGACTGCAGAGTGATAGAAGCAGCAAGCTGAAAGACATCCCCTACAGGCTGGGGAGTGTCTGCCCCCCACTGTCCCTTTCTCTTGGTAACAAGGGAACCATTTTGCAGCCCAGACTTGAGTGCATGAAGGAGCTCCCCAAGCTTCGATTGTGGCCTAGGCTTGCAGCCTGGCTTCCAGGGCTACATGTCTTAAGCCCTTGCACTATGGCAGATTGAATCCCGAAGCTTGGCCCAAAGCCACAATAGCTGGATCACTCAGGGGACCTTATGCTAATTCTGTCTTTTGCCTAAGTGCAGGAGGAGGCCAAAAGTCTCTCTGTGTTTCTTCTGGAAGCCTCATCACTCAGCCAGTTCTGTATGAGTGGTGCATGCCTTGGATTCCATTCTAAATCCTGGCTGAGTCCCCCATCAGTCTGGAGATGACAGAGCAAACCCCTCAGCCTGGTGCACAGGGTAGGTAGGGCCTATGGTCTGCCCTCCACCACTGCTACATGGAGACCAGACCAGACTGCCTTGTCATGGAACACAAAAAAAGCTTCCTGCCCTCCAATTTCTGGGATTCTGAGCTTCATGTCTCCAGCTTTGCACTGTGGCCTCTCTTTAAACCCAAGCACCATCCTGCCAGCTGTGCCATTAGGTCTACACTGTAGTTCAGATTCCATCTTAATAACAGAGATGAATACAGTTCAGTGTAGAATGTGTACCAGGAGGGAGGGGGGCAGGGATGGGGGCAGGGAGGGGAGGCAGGGAGGGGGACAGGAGGGGGGCAGGGAGGGGGCAGGCAGGGAGGGAGAGAGGGATAAAGGGAGGCAGGAAGGAAGGAGAGGAGGGAGGGAGACAGGGAGGGAGGGAGGGAGACAGGGAGGGGGCAGGGAGGGAGGGAGGAAGATAGGGGGTGGAGGGAGGGAGGGAGGAAGAGAAGGAGGGAGGGAGGGAGGAGACAGGGAGGCAGGGAGACAGGGAAGCAAGGAGACAGGGAGGGAGGGAGGGAGGGAGGGAGGGAGGGAGGGAGGGAGGAGGGAGGGAGGGAGGGAGGGAGGGACGGAGGGAGAGATTGAGGGAGGGAGGAAGGAAGGAAGAAAGGAAGGAAGGAAGGAAGGAAGGAAGGAAGGAAGGAAGGGAGGAAGGAAGGGAGGGAGGAAAGCAGGGAGGCAGGGAGGAAGACAGGGAGGGAGGGAGAGAAAGAGGGAAGGAGGGAGGGAGGGAAAGAGGTGGATCACTGGGTCCTGATAATCCTAGTGGCCACTCACCCATATGGAAGGTGACATTTCGCTTACCTGCCACTTTACACTTGCTGTTTCCTGTGCCTGGAGACAAGTTTCCTTCCTCCTTCATCCACTAACTCCCATCTGTGCCTTAGGACTGAGCCAGGAAGGTACATTCTCCAGGAAACTTTCTGGATGCCCCTCTCCCCACAGCAGGTGAAGGGCCCATTTGTGGCCTGAACTTCATCGCTCTGCTGGGGTTAATGCATTATGACAAGCAGACTGGAGGCCCTTCAAGGGCAGCCCTGTACTGCTAGTCTCAGTTTTTCCCAGCCCTAAGCGTGAATGTGACACACAGTAGGACCTCACCTTAATGTGTCCCCCCCCAAGCACTTTGTCCCCCTGGATCCTCACTGCTGCCATTGAACTCAGTTCTCAGTGGTTACAGGAGTGCTTATCTATGGGCAGCCAACCTCACAGCCATGTCTGCTGTCTCCTGGCCCGGATGCCACTGCTGCTGCCCTTGTAGGCTGTCCCTGGATGCCCAGGCCAGAGCAGCTTTGGCAAAGATAGAATGGGAGAAAGCAATTCAGGGCATTTGGGGCGCAGATACCTTCAGTATAACTCTGGTTTTCCTGGGACAAAGCGTGAATCCTCTGTGCCAGACCAGGGCCTCCCTGAGCCCCTGTCACTCTCTCCATGCCACCTTTCCTAAGTGTCCCTGCCAAGCCACATGAAGCCACCTTAGCTCAGCATCTATATTGGTTACTACTATGCCATTCGCACTCAGTACCCAGAAGAAACACCCGTGGTTTGAGGGATCTGGTCCCTCCTCCTGGGGAAGGCAAGTTGTCCAGAGCAACTCATGGCTGTGACAACAGGAATATGAAGCCGCTTGTTGTCTCTCAACAAATCAGGACCTAGAGAGGGCTTGAGTGAAATGGGACCAGGGCATTACCTTGCAGCCTCGCCTCTAACCCTCCACCTGTCAGCCAGGCCCCATAACCAGAGATTCCCAATCTTCTACAGCACGAACAGCTAGGCACCAGGGACTCAACACACAGGCCTGTAAATCTGCAACTCCGTGTCCTGGGTCCCCAAGCTCAGAGCAGCTGGATGAAGAGAGCTCATGTTCACAGGGCCTTCTAGTGTCCAGGTGACAAAACAGCAAAGCAGCCAGAATAAACAACTGGATAGGTACTCCTGAGCTGTGTACCTAGCGGGACTTAGCTAGCACAGGTCTGACCTGCGTCAGGCACTGTGCACAGTATCTTACTGGATCCCTAAAAGATGAGGTCCATGTTTCCCTGAATTGCAACTGAGAAAAATGCAGCTCAGAAACTCCAGAATGGTCAGCCAGCTAGAAAGCAGTAGAAGAAAGACTCATATGAGCTTCTGTTGCCGCTCTGCAAGTCAACCTTTTCCTTCTACAGCAGTGTCCCTTGAGCATTATTGATTATTAATTAGTATATTACATATCCCAAAGATACTGGTATGAATGGAACTGAGCATCCCCCAGACAGAAGCAGCTCCCTTCTCACCTCCACACTTGCTGAATCCCATCGCCATCCCACAGAATGGGTGCTCTGCTGAACAGTTTGTGAGAGACCAATGATCCAAGAACAGGATGGAGTGCAAGGGAGGATGGAGGAGTAAGGAGGATGGAGGAGTAAGGAGGATGGAGGAGTAAGGAGGATGGAGAAGTAAGGAGGATGGAGGAGTAAGGAGGATGGAGGTAGAAGGGAGGACAGAGGAGTAAGGAGGATGGAGGTTGAAGGGAGGATGGAAGAATAAGGAGGATGGAGGTGGAAGGGAGGATGGAGGAGTAAGGAGGATGGAGGAGTAAGGAGGATGAGGTAGAAGGGAGGATGGAAGAATAAGGAGGATGGAGGTGGAAGGGAGGATGGAGGAGTAAGGAGGATGGAGGTAGAAGGGAGGATGGAAGAATAAGGAGGATGGAGGTAGGTGTAAGAGAGCCCAGAGCCCCCATGTTATATACGGGATCCTGAGGCCCAGAGAGTGGCTAGTGCTCTCCTCAGGTAAGAGAAGAAACAGGACTGGACTCCCTCCCTAGAGCCAACACCGAAAGGTCTTCACTCCAAGATGCAGGTGGAATTCACACATCCTCCTGTAGAGGCCGCCCAGGCTTCAAGAGATGGAAATTGCTAGAAGGGACAACTATATAATGCAAAGAACTAGAAAACAAGGTCCACAAAGTCACTTCCACAGATCATTTCAAATGGACCTGCTTTGACACAAGGGTCCAGAAAGGGAAGGACTTGTCTAAAGTCACAGAGCAAATTCAACCCTCCGCTGGCACCAGAGCCCAGTTTCCACTCTTTTCTGCCTAGCCCGCCCTCCAGGGCCAGGGAATGGCTAATGACTCCTCTCCTGGACAGAGGCCCCTCAAGAGTCTAAGGAACTCCACCTGACCTCTAGCTCCTGACATGTGTGCTGAAGACAAATGATGGTGTGGTTTAATAACTACAACACTTAGTTGTTACCAAGACCCCTATTTCTTCTCTTGCTCATTTATTTAGTGGGTGCACTTAATTGTTGGCTCTCGCCTGAAAATGATGGTGTCCTCAGAGGATACATTTGATGGCAAAGAGTAATGACAATGCTTAAACTACAGGAGATGTGTGTATGTGTGGGTACATACATTCACACACACACACACACACACACACACACACACACACACACACACACACACGTGCATGCACACACAGCCCTGTATGAAGGACACAGTAGTGAACGGAACAGACACTGTCCCTACTGTCCCTACCTTCAGAAAGCTTGCATTCTGGGAAATCAGATCCCTATTAAACAATTCATCTTACAATTAATTAGCCAATTAAAATGGTGGTAATTGCTGCATAGAGAGGCGATTAGCTTTATGGCCCAGTGGAAAGTGCTAGCTAATCTTCTGGATGTTTTGAGAGCGGACATTAAAACAAGACTGGGTAGTTCCCTGCAGCAATTATAAAAAGAGGGCAGGGACAGAGGCGCTCTTGTTTATCTGGAGGATAAAAGTAAGGTGCCCTTGATCAACACCCATAACTGGAAAACAAATATTCAAGAGCAAATAAAGATATTCCGGGATGCTGGAATGATGGCTCGGTTGTTCAGAGCACTGGCTGTTCTTCCAGAGGACCAGGGATTAAGTCCCAACACCCACAAGGGCAATTAAAACTATCTGTAACTCTAATATCAGGGGATCCAACTTCTGACCTCCTTGGGCACCAGGCAGGCATCTATGCAAACAAAAACCCATACACATAAATACGAAATTAATTTAAAAATATTTCAGAATGCTCAATGCCAATCTCTTCTGAGGCCTCATCTGACAGGCTACTGCTCATTGGGTGCTGCCATTGTCCCTGAATGGGTCCCTAGCTCTTTAAAGGTCAGCCAGAGGCTTCCAAGCAGGTTCAGGAACCAAGGCCAGGCTGGCATGACTGACACTGCCCTTCAGAGCCTTTCCTTGAAACACTGCAGCTTCTAAACATTTTTGTGTATGTATGAGTGTGTGTGTACTCACAAGTGTGTGTCGTGGTACATGTGTGGAGGTCAGAGGACAGCCTAGGGTGTTGGTCCTCACCTTCCTCTCTGTTTGAGACAGGGTCTTTGCTGTCTACTGCTGTGTACTCCAGGCTAACTGGCCTGAGAGCTTCTGGAGATTTTCCCTACCTCCACCCTCCCATCCCACTAGACTCACAGATGGTACCCTTCCACACTCTACTTTCACATGAACTCAGGTCATCAAGCTTGTGTGGCAAACATTTAAGCCACAGAGCCATCTCCCCAGCCCTAGCTCCTGGTCATCAGAGCTGTTAGCAGAGAACTTGGACTCTGACTGAGTCCTCCGGCTGGGGCTGCGCTCCCTCTCACAGGCCCTGGCAAAGAACCCAGGGAATCAAACTCAGGAGATGTAGGTCAGGGCCATACCACACCTCTCAGAGGGAATGGGTCAGACCTGAACGATGGAATCCCTTTCCCTGAACAAAAAGCTTTACTCTTTCACAGTCCCCATCACCACACAAACAAGATGCCCAAGTGGGGGTTTTCACTCTGCCATTCAAGGACACAAAGGAACATTTTCCTTCTCCAAGGCAATACTGTCTGCTGGCATAGCCAAACCCCACCCGGAGTCTCTGCTCCCCGGTCTCAGTAGCATAACCATTTCCCCCAGCCCAGCTGAGTCTCAGTTTACTAAACGCAACAGGCTTCACTTTTCACGTGGAGAGAAAAAGGCCCATGTTTTCTAGTCCCATCCTTCGGCCTGGCAATAGAGTGCTGTCACACACCTGGGCCTGACCCTACAGATGCTCTTCCCCATCAACAGTGAGCTCGCTCTTTGGAGCACTTTCCTACATCCAGATGAAGTCAACCTTGAAAGGGGGATACGGGCTGTTTGTTGGTCAAGGAGCCTTCCTGGAAGCTGTTCCCACCGCCCAGGCTTCTCCCACCTCGGTCCTACCTCAGAGGCAGGGAGTCCTGGAATGTCCATTGCTCTGCTGCCCCAAAGCAAGCATTCAGCCCTCTTAGGAGGAGCTAGAAGTGGGCGTCCGGACAGGAGGACAGGCGGACAGGCATGTCCCAACAGCCCTCCTCTTGGGAGCCTGCCTTTCAGGATTCTGAAGAACCCTGTGTCTGTGGATTCCACAATGAGGAGGGATTTATTTGTTGATGAGTCTCTTCAGCTTTATTGCTTAACCGGACAGTGGGAAGAAAGTGTGGGCAAGAAGTGAATGGCCGCCTTTGCCTCCAATAGTCCACATTCACGCTTTGTCTGTTGCTGTCTTGAGTCAGCTGCGAAGGTTGTAAGAATGGGAACTCGGGTCTTGGGAGTTCAGTCCTGGGTGGCCTTCCAACTTGCTTCATGACCATGGGCAAAGGTTTTCTGCTCTCTACACTTTAGACTCCCCGTCTACAGCATGGGATGTGATTCTAGGATCAGTGTCTCAGTTTCCTCATCTGTGAAGTGGGCATTATCTGACTTCACCCTCTATCATTAGAAAAAGCACAAATGGAGTTGTTAAGGCAATGAGATCTGAACCTAAGGTCTCATTTAGATACTGGGTGTGTTAGAGCCATAGAACACAGGGAAATCTCAACATGGACACTTCTTTGGTGGTGACTCCCATCTGGTTTACAACAAAATCTACTTTTAAAACAACAAGCAAAACACAACTTTTTATCCTGAAGGCTTCTTCACTTGCAAAGTTAGACAGTTCCCATGCATTTGCATGGTGTTAGCAACTGAGCGCAGGCTTTATTCCGGTACCACCAGGGTTCCTGCTAATATCCTTCCTCAGGTAGCTATTATTTCACCTTGCTGCCCCTCGGTCCCTGGCAGTTTCTCAGGACCCTGACACTTCGGAAGAGCACTGTGCAGGTGTTTTGTGTAATGCCCTCAACTGGACCTGTCTGATTCTCTCATGACCTGGAGAAGCTGATGGGTTGGGGGGGAAGAGTGTCCCAGAGTTCCTGTCTCCTGGTGTGCCGGCGGTGTGGGCTGATGTTGTCACTGGTGGTCATGTGGCTGAGGTGGTGTCCGTCAGCTTCTCCACTGTCATGTGCTTCTCGCTTCCCACTTTCAGTCAGAGAAGAGAATCACCAAGGTCAATGGAAACCACATAAGTTCCTGGAGGGAGGAATGTTAAAGAGTGCTGGACCTGTTAAGTCACACAGTAACTAATAGACTGTGAGTGTGGGGGGGGAGATAAGATTTCACCCACCAATTTCACCCAAGCAGGGCATGTGTAACTCTGCTCTGATGCTCTTATGGTGGCCCTCTGCTCCCTTCTGTACTCTACAATTACCTTCTCAGTTCTTCTGTGGAAACAGTTTTCTGGGTGGGGCTGGGGAGGTGGCTGAACAGGCAGAGCATTTGCCACCCAAGCATGAGGACCCAAGCCCAGTCACCAGCCAGGTAAAAAAACAGGGTGCCGTGACATGTGCCCTTAACCTCCGTGCTAGGAGGGCGGACAGGAGGATCCTCTGCTTCCTGGCCAGCAACTCTAACTGAATTTGTATTCTCCATTCAGTAAAAATCTCTGTCTCCAAAAATAAAGTGGAGAGAAATAGAAGAGGGTATTTCTGGCCTACACACACACAAAACTTGTGTACCTGCCCACATACAAGCACACACATGCAAATACATAAACACACTTGTGCACAGCACACACACCCATTTATCTGTTTCCCATTTTATCATTCTTTCCCTTTTCTCAGGACCACAAGTTCATCCTGCAAAGGTTGCTACTGTCCCTCAGATTTAGGTTTTGACAGGTGCCATCTTTGAGTATTCAGAATGCTTCCTTAGTCTTTATAAGATCATCCATTTCAGAACTGATGGTCCCTGTTCCTGGGTGGGCCAGGAAACCCAGGGCTTCCCTGCACCGGGAAAGTTAGGCAAACTGATGCAGTGTCAAACCAGTAACCATAGTGGTGTTTCGCGACTAGGTGGAGATTGAGGACTTTCAATATGATGGGGACTTGAAAACACATTTCTGCCCCTTCCACCCCCCCACTCCCGATGGATCACCATCACCAAGGATCGGTTTGTGTGCTGGAGAAACAGTCCTAGCACCTTCAGCTAACAAAGAGTTAGTTAAATGCTGAAGGAGCCCCTAGAAACCCAAATCCTAAGCAGCAGGGAGTAAGCCCAGGTGGATGGATGGAGTACTAAGAAATAAGCTCTGCACAGGACAGCTGTCTTGTGGCCTGCTACCAGAGTGTGAATCTCCATCAGCCACCGAATTCGTGGCCTGCTTCCAGGATTTACAAAGCAGTGCCTTCTCTTTCTCTCTGTTGTATCATTTGAATATCTTAAAACTAATTCATTTTCTGAAAACAAAACAAAAAAAAACCCATCAAAACAAATCATCCATTTCTTTGATTCAGTCCCAGAGCCAGCTGATTCTCCCAGGATCTCTGGTTCCCTCCACACTGCTTCTGAGCCCTCCTGGTGAACACAGGGAGGCCATATATAAGCCCTTAACCTTAAAGGCCAAATTTGAACTACTCCAAATCCAAGTCATTTCCAGCAGCAAAGGGATGCAAACAAATTCAGATTTTGGAGCATTTCAGAGTTGTGATTTTATTGGAGTAGAAATGCTCAAGTAATTACCACTAAGTAAATATTAAAAAAAAATATTTTAGAAACTACAAAACCTAAACCATTTTTGGTCCCGAGCATCTGGGATAATAGATACTCCACCTGCACATGTGTTCATATACGTATATGTAGGTAATGTGTGTATATATTTCTGTGTCAATCTGTGCATAGTAAGATGACCATGATTGAGATGGTGACTCCAACTCTCCAACTCTAACTAGTCACACAGAGTCCACATCAACCGACCCCCGTACTCACTTCCAGGGTGTCTCACAGAGAGTAGGCAGGGCCCTACTGTCCTCGCTTTACTTATCTGTCTGTTGGACCCTCAGATTCATGCAAAGCAGTTTCCTAGAGCTAACCTGTGCTCCCGCAAGAAAACACTTGTCAGGAGTTTAGTGTTTATAAACATTATACAGTCCCTTTGGCCTTTCACCAAACATCACTTCAGCAGTTAAAAGGAAGCTTGGGCGCACACCCTCTGTCCCTCCTACTGGTGTGACAAATGCCTAGCTTTCCTCCCCATCTCAGCGTCCTCCTGTGTGAAATGATTGTGATGGGCCTTTTACCCCTGACAGGAGTGGGTGAGAGACGGCATAAAGGGGCTCAGAGAAATGGCCCTGCACTCCTGCAGTGTCTGTCTGGTACGGTGTCTGGTACGATCCTAACATCACAATTTTCTAGCTCCAGTTTGGGCTTTGCAGATGGTAGCCCCTCCCCCACTCAGTCTTCTCTCTGAAGCACATTCAGGGGACACAAGTGTCCCCTCCGTTCTGCATCCAGCTCAGTGATTTGGAACCCACCAGGCTGGGAGGGGCACCTGCTCTCCCACTAAATAAACATGGACACAAGAGCATTGGGGCTCTTGGAGGCCCTTGTTACCCACCAGTGTCTCATGAGAGCCCACCCAGGCTGGCGGGAGGCTAGGGTCACCACAGCGCACCTATGTCCCCACCAATAGCAGGCCTTCCAGAGAGAGGCTCCCTTTGTTGAGAAGATACCCTGTGCCACCCCATACCCTGACTTGGGAGGCTGTCCTGATATTCTCTGTGGAATAGTAGCACCCTGCTCCTTCCCTGGCTCTCAGTTTCCCTGTCTGTAAAATAAGGGATCTAGCAAGCCATGGCCTTCTGTTTTGCTTTTGTGTTTGGGGTTCTGTTCATTGGTTTCTTGTTTGAGGTTTGATTTTCACTTATTTGTTTTGAAAGAAAGACAGAGAGAGACAGACCAAAAGACGAAGACACACAGAGAGAGAATTCATGCTGTGGCACTTCCATGGAGGTTGGAAGAAAACCTGTGGTCATTCTTTCCTTCTACCACATGGGTTCTGGAGACTGAACTCAGGTCGTGGAGCCTGGTGGCAAGCGCCTTTACATACAGAGCCGTCTTGCCTGCCCTGTTTTGTTTGGCTCCCATGGGTATCCCAGGTCCTCAACAACACAGGTAACCCAAGCATCCCACCCTTCCTTCCCTTTGCAGCTAGCCTCTGGGTCTCAGTATCACCATCTCTGCCCCTGCCACTCCTCTATGGCTCATTAAAGCCCACCTGTGTATTGCCAGGGATTCTGAGACCCCGGAAGCAAGCTACATGTTCCCTCCACCTCAGTTTCCTGTGTAGAGATGCATCTCATGCAATGGCCACTTCAGAGGAATGACAATTAAATGAGGAAAGGTTGGCGTAGTGCCAAGCTCAGTGCCTGGCACATGTGAGGACTCAATGAGTGTTCATTTAAAGCATTATTATCATTAGAATTCATGACTGTACATCTGTATGAGCACCCTACATCCTTAAACATAGAGAGAATAAAATTGAGAAATTCAGAACACAAAATAAGCCACCAATATATCTGCAGAAATTGCTGTTATCTTTCCATCTCAAAGCAGAGCTGAGGCCTGAGCAATAGCAGCTGCAGTTGTCATTATAAACAAGAAGCATTTTAAGGAGGGCTGTGGTGGTCATGCTTCCTACAGGATGGTGGCCACATGGGATTTCCCTCCCTCTGTTCAGGTAAGGTTTATGGACTACTGTCTCTATAGAAACCATGAAAGTCTTTATCCATGCCATTGTTCAACACTGCACATTTCTACTCAGAAGACAGAATGGCTGCAGAGAGGCGTAGATCACATAGCCAACAGGTTTTTGCACAGGAACTAAGCACCAGTCTCCTGGTCCCACACCTAATGCACTTCCCAGTATTCGCCCTGCCCTTTCTCTGACAAGGACTTTGACACATCAATACCCATGAAGTTCACCTCACCACAAAATACCTTCCCACGTCTAAAGAGAAGCATCACTCAGCTATATACATTCCCTAATAAAGTAAGTGAGGCTCTTAAGAAATGTAAAGTGATATTGCTGAGGGGTGACCACCTCCTTCCTCACCAAGTTCCAACAAACAGTCTACTCCCTCACTTCCTGATGCCAGCCAGCCTCCCCAGCCCACACCCACTCCATTTGATGCCCTCTGACATGTCTCCTGTGAGAGAGGAAAGACCCAGAGAGGAGGAAGCTCAGGAGGCAAAGACTAAAATCAAATCCGTGTACCTGCACATGAACTTAGTGAATGCTAGCAGAGTCACAGGAGGAAGAGATGAGTGAGTCCCAGTCTAAAGCATCGGGTTCCTCATGGGCTGGACCATCTCTCCTGTTTCCCTTTGCTGAGCTTCAGTGTAGAAGGGGCTACCACCACCCACCTCTTGGGAGTAGTCTTCACATGTGCACAGCAGCCAACCCCCAGCAGACCCTCAGTGGCAGTGGCTTCTCCACCTACACAACCTTTGACCTTTCTCAGCCCCTAGAAACCTATTCCAGCTTGAGCATTCCCAGGTAAGGAATAGTAACGGCATCAAGAAGTTATGTTTGGGATGCTCAGATAGCAAAGGGCTGAGAGCTCTAACTCTTTGAACACATATCCGTGTGTCTCTGTGGTCAGTGTATACATGGCCAGCACTTAGGACATTGGTTCACTTAGGGAGTTAAAGGGTAAGTGGCTGAGGCTAGGATGCTGGCCGGTTCCTTCTACTCAACAGAAAGTCCTACACACTGGACATTTATAAGAACTCTGGATCTCTATCAGCCCAAGATGGTCAGGAAAGTATCTCTTTATCCCCATTATAGGAAGGAAAAACAAAAACAAACAACAAGCAAACAAAAGCAACTGAGGCTGTAGGGCTGGATGGGTTGCTGAGAGTCCCAGTGATCTTCTGATACAGTGGTCTTCCTTAGCAGACTGGGACGGAAGGGACCTCGGGGTTCTCCCCATGAGAAGCATTTGGATCAGCGACCCCACAGTGGGAACGGAATTAGAACAAACTCCAGGCTTTCCAGCTCTCTACATCAGACTCCTGCCCTTGTGTGTGTCTTAGACCGAGAAGGAAATAGCTACAAGACAAACAGTACTCTGGACTAACAAAATGAGAAATAGCTAAGGTCCTCAGGCACCCAGTAAATCAAATCCTTCCAGAGGGACCACAAGGGGACAATTCAGTTCCAGGACTCTGGGCCTGGCTACCTAGCTGCTGCCAAAGGGCTAAGATGATAACCAAACCCCAAAGCTGCTGTGGGGAGCCAAATTTGGGGACCCCAAGGATCCTGGCCCTCTCCAGCAGTGCAGCTTACTCAGGCCACGGGTCACTAAATACTCAAGCAGGACCCAGAGAAAGAGGCAGGCAAGCAGCTAAGAGGGCCAGGGCTCCAGGGTACACTTGGCTTATCTCTTAATGAGGTCAGGGATCCACTTCAGGAAGTCCTCACTGCTTCCCTGTAAGTTGCCCTGCCTCTCTAGAGTCTGCCTCTGGCCCTGCCAAGTGGAGCCAATAGGAAGCTGAACTGAGCAGCCACTAGGGATAGGGTGAGTTGAGAACCACGGGCAGACTGGACAGACTGACAGACTGCCCCATTTACACAACTCAAAGGGCATTTTCTACCTTCCTGCTTTCTATTAGTTTATACCAGGCCCTGCAGTTTCAGTACTGAATTGACCTTCACAGTCTTCTAAAATTTGAGCCCTATGAGACAAAATGCAAAGCAGAGCATGACAAAGAGGGACTCTGAAGGGGTCCCTGGGAGAAGGTTTGGTCAGGAAAGTGCTTGCTGAGTAAGCTTGAGGCACTGGCTTAGTCCCCAACACCTGTTAGAAAAGCTGCATGTGGTGGGCTGGGTCCATTACCCCACCTGGAGATCCTCTGGGCAGGCTAACTAGCCAGTGAGCTCCATGTTAGAGACTGGAGATCTGGGGATATCGTTCAACTAGCAGAGTCCTGGCCCGGTGTATACAAGGTCCTGAGTTCAATCCCCAGCACCATATAAAATGAAGCACACCCCTAACCCTAGCACTTGGGAGGTAAGGGGGGAGAACAGAAGTTTAAGGCCCTCCACACTGACACAGGCGTTTGAGACCAGCCTACCTCAAAAATAAATAATAAGACCTAAGCTGGATATGATGGTGCGCTCATGAGGCAGAGACAGTTATCTCTAAGTTCAAGGCCAGCCTGGTCTACAGAGGAAGTTCCAGGACAGCCAGGGCGACACAGAGGAACTCTGGAATTGTTTCTGTGTGTCACCACCTTTGGGGCAGAGTGATCTGGTCGCATGGCCTAGTCTCTCCTCAGCCCGCTCCCAACACCAAAACCTGTCCCCAAAATGAAACCAGGCAGAAGGTTTGAAATCAGAAGCTGAATGATGGGAGATTATGATGGGAGCTTCAGGTCGTCATTAATATAAGTACCATATGTATCCATTGCCAAGTGTCCGGTTAGTGCCAGATGCGGCCACAATGGAACAGTAGTAGCTTAGAGCAGCCCTGTCACCACATGTACTTTAGAGATGAGAAATGGAGACTGGGGAGGAGACGTGACTTACTGTGGATCACCAGCTGTCAGACAGCTGGAGCCAGAGAGGGTGTTCTTCCTGGGCCTTTGCCCACACCTTCCTTTTCCTCATTCCCTCATTCCCTCTACAGTGACTAACTAAACTTGTTCTCTCTGTGAAGCACGGTGCCTAACAAAGCTCCAGTCATGCAGAGGCAAGCATCACAGCTCTGGAACCCTGACTCCTCAACTGGCTGCCTAGTGGGGAAAATGAGTAGTGAAGATTAACAATAAGCTCGGCAACGCCTGCCCAAGGGGATGCCAGGGGCTTATCTGCATCCAGCAAGGCCTTCCAGAGACACTGGTGTTTGAGATCGAACTGAAAACTGTCAGTTGCCTGAGCAAAGAGTCAGGAGGCCAGGACTGGAGCCTGGAGTCGAAGTGTTCAATGACTAAGTGTGGTGGCACTCATCTATCATCCCAGCACTTGGGCAGCTGAGGCAGCTGACAATTCAAGGTCAGCCTGCCTATGTGGTAAGAACCTGTCTCAAAAAACAAACAACAAAAAAGTATTCAAGGGAAAGTATGGAACAGAATACATCATTGAAGGCCCAGAAGCTGGGCACAGACATCAAGAAGGGGCCTGGGATGGAGGATGGACGGAGTAGTCAGGAATTTGTTTTATTCCTGATGAACCTCGGGAGTTGGCTTCCTAAGGTCTCCATGCCCTCCACTTCTGTCTTAGCGGCTCCTCAATGGCCTCTGACTGGCTGACTCAGCAGCTGAGGACTGATGAGGGACAGGGTACCAAGGATCTGACAGCAGCCTGCACCTGAAGGTGAGCGCAAGCATCTCCAGGATAGCCAGGAAGGAGCAAGACAGCACCTGGGACAGCTCTCAGTGGCTCCTGGGATGCCCAAACGAACCAGAGAAAGACTTCCTTCCAAAGCCACTCTACAAATACTTTCTGAATGCCTGCCAAGTTCCAGACATTGCCTTGGGCACCAGAGAAAACTGAACCAACAAAGCCCCCTGTCCTTTTGGGGACAGGAGACAGAAAATAAGCTATAAATCAGCCAACAGAATGCTAAGTTTTGTGGCTGGTGCATGGAAAGCAGGAAAGAAAGGGACCAGGCAGGGCTGTCGGACAAGTGCTTGGGCAGCCTTGAGTGGGTGGTCATTGGAGGCAGAACACAGAGAGGGCCCTTCCTGATTATCACCAAGTGTCTTTGAGCTGTCCCCTGCCCCAGAAAGGGGAAGAGAGAGCAGGTCTGTCTGTTCATGTTACTCTCAGCTCTGCGCTGAGGTGGGACTGCAACCTCCCTCTGCCTTGCAGCCACAGTGAGTGAAGTTCAGGGAGATTAAGTTATCACTCTGAAGTCACAGTTGTTGGAACCGAAATTGGCGCCCTGATCTCTCATGACACCTGCCCATGCTCTGGCAAGACTCTGAGGCTTATGTTGGCATTTTCCCTGGCCTTTAGATCCAGGCAGACTTTGGACATACAGAGGTAAGGTTGGGGTGGGAAAGTAAACAGAGTCTTCCAGGCAGATAGTAGGGTGTGGGAAAGTCATGGGTCCCTACATTTAAAAAAAAAAAGTCACTTTGATTTTTTTTTTAAATAAACTTTATATGCCAGGTATCGTGGTGCAGGCCTTTAATTCTAGCACTCAGGAGGCAGAGGCAGGCTTATCTTTGTGAGTTTGAGGCCGGCCTGGTCTACAAAGTGAGTTCCAGGACAGTTAGGGCTGTTACACAGAGAAACCCTGACTTGAAAAACATAAATGCTGTTGTTGTTGTTGTTGCTGCTGCTGTTGCTGCTGCTGATGCTGATGATGACAAAATAAACTTTATAGCCAGAGCTAAGTGTGAGAAGACTCATTATGACCATTTTTTGAAAGGGAACCTGGAGCAGCCGCTTGCCCCAGAAAGCTTGACCCCAGAAAGCTCCTAAGCTGTTGCCTTGGTGGAAAGGACAGAATGGAACCTGTAGCACAGGGGATGATGGTTTCTCATGGTTTCCGGAATCACATGATTTTAGCAGACTTTAACACACACACACACACACACACACACACACACACACACTGCCAGGCTTTGCTTGCCGCTGTCTTCAAGGGGATTTTGGAAACACACAGGTGTGTGGATCAAAATATAATGCTTAACACTTAAATAGCTTTATTTCTCAACAGCACTCTAAGTCCCTAAGCCTCGTGAACCCTGGAGGAGGGAAACCATGCCTCTTTCAGAGAACAGACACCCCAGTCTGCAGGCATCTTGGGCCTAACTCAGACCCCACAGAGGAAGTGAAACCCATCCCAGCAGGAGGCTTTGGAGAATGGTGAACAGGAAGTCTTAGACGTTGGACCCCACCACCACCACCAAATCCCACTGCAACACTAACACTAGGATATATATTAGATTCTTTTTCGGGAGCTTTGACAAAATACGTGATGAAAGCAACTTGAGAAAGGGAGAGTTTATTTGGACTCACAGTTAAGAGGGGACACAGTCCACCACATGGGGGGACAACAGCAACTGTGTGAGCAGTAGGTCACATTCCATCCACAGGCAGAAGGGAGAGTGGACAGAAGCAGGGCCAGCTGGAGCTTCAACTTCCTCCCCACCAGTGACCCACTTCCTTAATGAGATGCCACCTCCTAAAGATCCCACAGCCCTGCAGACAACACTACCAGCCTGGGACCCAGGGTTCAAGCATGGGAGCCTTCAAGGGGCAGTTCACACTCAGATACAACAGGGCCCAAATGGCAACTACATAGAGGCCCATGAGGAGTTGAAGAACAGAGCTCTGAGGCCCCACCTTCCACAACTCTCAGCTACCAATGCAGGCAAAGGATTTTACCACGCCAGCCTCCAGCAGTTGGAAAAAAGTCAATCTGATCCACAGGGCTGGGACTAACCTGAAGCTGGGTACTCCACAGTGGGTACACAGAAGCCCTGCGGTGGCGTCTTTCCCAAAGTGCGAGTCTAGAGCAGTGGGTCTCAATGTGTGGGTCATGACCCCTTGAGGGTCAAATGATTCTTTCAAAGGGGTCACCTGAGACCACTGGAAAACACAGATATTTACATTATGATTCATAACAGTAGGAAAATTACAGTTATGAAGTAGAAATGAAATGGGCTCGCCATAACATAAAGAAACTGTGTTAAGGGGTCATAGCATTAGGAAAGCTGAGAACCGCTGGTCTAGAGAACCATACAGCTCCCAGCTTGATTATGAAGTCAGCATATGCACAGCAAGGACAGTCCACCTCAGTGTGTCTCTGCCAACTTAAAATAAAAATGCCTTCTCATTTTTCCTATGACCTTCCAAACAGAAATGTTTGGAACTCACACACATTCACATGCTCACATGACCAAACATACATGCTCATACACACACTCACTCACATGCTCACATGCTCACACTCACACACAGACATACACTCACATGACCAAACATGCATACTCATACACATGCACACACATTCATACACTCACTCATATACACACTCATAGGCTCACACTCATATCTTCACAGGCACACATGTATACTTCAAAGCTAAACAAAGGTTCTCAGAGCTAATATGGGCTATTTACTAAAAATCAAAGCACTTTTCTTGGCCTGAGGATGTGGCTCAGTGGTAGAGTACTTGCCCAGCACACATGAGCCCATCGGTTAAATCTCCAGCACACCAAAGCAAGCAAATTAAAAGCACCTCCCTAAATCTCATAGCCTCACCACAGAGACCCATCAACATCTCCTGCATTCTGGATCCAATTGGAACTGAGTTGCTATAGTTTAAAACTGAAAGGGTGTGTCCTGGCCAGTGAACCTGTCTCAGTGTGTTGGTTCCTGCTGCAAATGACAAAAATACCATTTCACAAAACAGAAGAAAGATGGCTTGAGTGAGAACGGCCCCCATAGGCTCATATATTTGAATGCTTAGTCCTTAGATCGTGGAACTGTTTGGGAAGGGTTAGGAGGTGAGAGGTGAGGAGGTGTGACCATATTGAAGGAGGTGTGTCACTGGGGGTGGGGCCATTGTGGTTTCAAAAGAGCCATGTGATTTCCAGTGCACGTGCTGCCTTGTGATTGTGGATCAAGATGTTAGCTTTCAGCTGTTCCTTCACGCCAGCATCATGGACTCTATCTAACCCTCTGGTACTAGAAGCCAAAGTGAATGAGATGCTTTTGTGCTTTATCACAGCAATAGAAAAGTAACAAAGATAGAAGTTGGTATCAGGAGTGAGCCACTGCTGCGACAGGCCTGACTATGCTGTTTGGGGTTTTGTATGTTTGTTCATTGGTTTGGAGGAATGTGGAAGATTTTGAGGCTTTGGACTAGAAAAGTGGTTGGATGCTATAGGAGAAGCTTAATAAGTCATCCTAGTAGGAGCTTGGAAGACAGTGGTGCTGAGAGCAATGTGGACTGAGGTTTCAGAGAGGAAGAATATTAGCAGCTGGGCTAGAAGTGTTTCTTGTGATATTTTGACAAAGAATGTACCTGCCTTTTGCCTTTGTCCTAAGAATTTTCTTAAGGCTAAATTAAACAGTAATGGACTATTTCCTTGGTGGAGGAGACTTTAAGACAGTCCAATATGGATTCTATCATATGGTTATTAGTAATCACTGTTATGCAGGTCTACAATGAAAAAGAGAAAGCGGTCAAAAATACACACACATTAAACAGTAATGGACTATGTCCTTGGTGTGTGTGTGTATGTGTGTGTGTGTGTGTGTGTGAGTGAGTAGAGAGAGAGAGAGAGAGAGAGAGAGAGAGAGAGAGAGAGAGAGAGAGAGAAAGCACCAAAAGATTTCATGTTGGAGCAGAGGCTTGGGCTGAAAGAGGTAAGGAAATTCAGGAGAGGCTTGACCCAAAATGGAATAAAGGAAGGGATGCCTTCAGGGTAAGACCCCACCCAACTCAGCTTCCAACTTGTGGAATGAAAAAGCCTTAGGAATTTTCTGCTCATAAAAAGGCAACAAGAAATAAAAGCTAGTGAAAATGTAATTCAAGTGGGGCAGGCCTGGTCCCAAGTGGGCAGCCAATCTTGTCAGCATCATCCACATGGTTCTCACTTTAGCATCATGAAGGGTACACAAGTAAAAGGGTTGTAAACCTTCCTCCATGATTAAGGAGAACCACCGAGGGCAGGAAGTGTGTGGCACATGAAGATGCAAGGACGAGAGGCTCTGAGAGGCCATCGTATGAAGCTGTGAAAATGAGGCCTGGATCACACTGGAGACGCCAAGATCCTGGACGCCAAGAGCCATGGATATCGGCCAAGGGGATCTGCACCCAGGAATTGGGACCAGCTGGAGAGTGCCCTATCTCTCAGGCACCAAAGCTGGGAGAATGGAGCCATCTAAGCCCTTTGACATCAAACGTGGAGCTACAGGATCTGGATGTGGAGTTTTCCTTGTGTGATCTTGGTCTTGCTTTGGTCCAATATGTCCTCACTATGCCCCCATTCCTCCCTTTTGGAATAGTGATGCATATTCTGTGCCATCGTATGTTAGCAGCATGTAAATTTATTTTTTAAATTTTACAGGGGGTTACAATTAAGAGATTTCTCTGGATCTCAGAAGAGACTTTGGCCTTTGAACTCTTCAACTGTGTTGAGACTGAAAGAATGTGGAAACTTTCGAAGTTTCATTAAACACATTTTGCTTTATGACTTGGCTACAGGTCTATGGGAGGGCCAGGGAATAGAATGTGATGGTTTGAATGAGAAAGGTCCTCACAGGCTCACATATTTGAATACTTGATCAGCAGTTGGTGGAACTGTTTGAGAAGGATTTTGAGGCATGGCTTTGTTGATTCATGCAGTTCCCAGTGCTCCTCCCTTTCTGCCATCTGGCTGTGGATCACCCTTTCTGCCATCTGGCTGTGGATCAAGATATAAGCTCTCAGCTGTTCCTTTGCTCTGCCCTCAAGAACCAATCCTCTGAAACCATAAGTCAAATTAAAAGCTGTCTTCTATAAGTTGCCTTGGCGATTGTGATAATTTGAATGTCCCCTATAGGCCCATAATCCCATAATCTCATAGGGAGTGGCACTGTTAGGAAGTGTGGCTTTGTTGGAGTGGGTGGGGCCTTTTTTGGAGGAAGTGTGTCACTGTGGGGGTGGACTTTGAGGTTTCCTATGCTCAGGATACTATCCAGTGAGTCA
This sequence comes from Cricetiscus sungorus, assembly GCA_030556225.1. Lineage (NCBI taxonomy): Eukaryota > Metazoa > Chordata > Mammalia > Rodentia > Cricetidae > Cricetiscus > Cricetiscus sungorus. The sequence goes on from JANBXA010000734.1 coordinate 54,280,906, forward strand.
GTTAATTTCCTATTGCCTGCAAGATGAGTACTCTCAGCTCCAGCGCCACGTCTGCCTGCATGCCGCCATGCTCCCTGCCATGACAGACTGAACCTCTGAAACTGTGAGACACCACAATTAAATGTTTTGTTTATAAGAGTTGCCATGGTCAGGGTGTCTCTTCACAGCAAAACAAACCCAGACAGTCTTTTTTTTCCCCCCCTTGTTTGTTTTTTATAGTTTTTTGAGAGTTTTTCTGTGTATCCTTGACTATTCTGGAACTTGCTCTGTAGAGCAGGCTGGCTTTGAACTCAAAGTTTCATCTACCTCTGCCTTCTAAATGCTGGGATTAAAGGTATGCACCACCACCACCCAGCAGTCATGACGTTTTATGTTTTATCACAGCAATAGAAAAGTCACTAAGACTTTCAGGGTAGGTAAGCTTAAGTGTTCAAAGGATATCTCTGAGATTCTTTCAGGCTCCCACTCTGTCCAGAATTGATCCAGCCACAGAGATTCTGGATACCCATATAGAATTGGCACCATGACCTTAACCCAAGGGCATACAGGCTGTGCCTCCTTCTTGTACAGTGCCTTCTTCTCAGAGTTAAGGCAATGCAACCTCTCTCAAAGTCCCCAACAAGCACTGGGTCTCATGTCTCCTGCCATCCAGTGAGCTGGGACAGGAAGTAGCAGCCCCACAGGAATTTTCCCCAGACTATCTAGGGTGTCCTCAAGCGGTGAAGCAGGGATAGCACAGCCCTGAGGAGATGGTTGTAGCTGCAAGAGTATGAGGCATCTGGTTCAGTAGGGTTCAAGTAGGAACAAAAGGACAGGGAACAGAGGACAGGCGTCAGCAGTGTGTGCCAGTGTCACATTTGATCACACCCTGCTGGAGCACTCTTTATACCTGAGCTGTGTCAGATTCTTAGTCAAGCAGTTTTCCAACTTGTGCTGTTAGGATGGAAAAAGTTGGCCTAACTCCAGTGACCCCAGGAAGCTGGGAGTCTTAAATCCCAGGCTGAAGGTTACCTACTTTAATGTTTATGACAGCCTGAGAGCGAATGAACACAGGAAATGAGCCTTGTCACCCCACCCAGAAGCCTGTGCAAAAGCAGACTTCCTGGGCTAAGCGTGGGCTTGGATAGTTTAAATTAATTGGTCCGCACTGGATGCTACGAGGTGATTGGTTCACGATGCGTGGGCTTTGTTGTAACCCTATAAAAGCTGTCTCAATTCTGTACGGGGGTCCTCAGCCCTCTACCCTGCGTGGCATATGGCTGACGGCCCCAGTATACTGGAATATAAAGGACCTCATGTGTTTGCATCAAGACGGCTTCTTGTGAGGGATTTGCGGGTGCCGCCTTTCCTGAGTGGGAGCGCAAGGGACCATGCTCTCTCGGGTCTTACAATGCCTCTATCAGAAATCGAGGAGTAGTGGAGGCCTCAAGCCCTTGTTGAGAAGCAGCCTTTGGGTCCAGCTCACACCATTAGGGCCACGTCAAGGAAGTACTCTTGGCTACTGTGGGGCCTGGATTGGAGATACGTGGTGCTGAGTAGAGCACAAGGCCAGGCCACTGTGGGCTCCAGCTCTACAAAACCTGGGGAAGACAGACTCCCTCCATGGAGATGTGGCTCCCAGCAGGGATACAAGGGAACACTTTCAGAGGACAAACTCTTGGGGATCTTGCCTCAGAAGGGTATCAGAGCCCTGAGCCCTTCTAGCTAGGCAAGGCAAGGGGATGAAGCTCTGTGAGGGGCTGAAGGAAGACCCAAAGCCATTCTCTCACTTGTCTGCCAGGCATGTAGCACAACAGATCCCTCACCAGGACCCTCTGATGCCTGTGATATCAATTCACCTATGTCCCTTGGTGGCTGGACTAGGGAATCCAGTCACAATACAATTCGTGTACTTTTTACTAATGCTATTATTGTCTTTATTTCATTCTACTTCGTCATCATTACTTTAAACAGTGTCTTATAATATACAGATTGGCCTCAAAGAGACTCTCTTTGTAGCCAAAGATGACCTTGAACTCCTGGTCTTCCTGCCTCCACCTCTGGAGTATTGAGATTAGAGACAAGTACCAACAAGCATGCCTTTTTTTTAGACAAGGTCTCACTCTATAGCCCAGGTTGGACCAGAACTCACTATATAGCCCAGGCTGGCCTCAAACACAGCAATCCTGCTTTAGCATTCCAAACGTTAGAATCACAGGCCTATATCACCATATTCAGCTTCCTACCTGCTCTCTGGATAGTCCTCATTCTTCTGTGTCCTCCTTTGTCTATGCCATTCCCTCCTCACAAAGCCTTTTCCTGCCCAGAGCTCACCCCCTTCTCCTCACGGCACAGGCTCAGGAACCCCAGCTAAGCGGGAGCTTCCTGTTTAGCTCCACCCAGCTGCAGGCCAGTGAGCCTCTGACCTCCAGCTGTAATTCCTGTCCACCTAGTCTCTCACCAAGATGTGAGTCCTGTGGAATCTGTGACTGTGTGTCTTTCACCTCAGTGACCTCTGTGGTGTCCAGCACAGCATACGGCAACTTCAGCTGCCTAGGAACCAAGGATAGGTGAGGCCAAATGGATTTCTGCAGACCTCTCAACAGCCAAGTGGCCCCCTTTGGAAGCCAACAGCTACTTAATAAATAGAATTGAAACTCAGGGCCTTCAGCCTACTGTTATAATTCAAGGGCCCAATAGCCCACACGTGGCTGCTGGCTGGACAATACAGTTATGCATTTCCGTCATTGTAGAAAACTGGAAGGGAGAGGAAGGAGGAGAGAGGGGAGGGGAGGGAATAGGACTCAACAATAACATGGAACATAATATCTATTTCCCTAATGCCTACACTGGGCAGACCTCCACACCCACCTTTAAAGAAGGCTGTCCACCTATCTACAGACATATTTACAGACAACTCAATAGGAAGCCAGGTGATGGACAGCATGCCCAGCGTCTACAAGGAAGCCAGCCCTGATCCCACTTCCGGCTCAAGCAAGATCTTCAGTCTCTCCTTTTCCTCCTTGGCCTCAGTTTCTCCATCTGTGCAGTGGGGGTGCTGAAAATCAGATTCTCTCCCTGAGATGGCGCAGCAGCAACAGAGAATCAGAAGAAATCGTCTTCAATGGGAAGAGAATGCCTTCCTCCTGCGTTTAAAAACCACCTACTCGTTAATCCCCAGAGCAGCCTAGCGAGTTGCCAGCTTTTCTTAGCCCCAGTTTACAAGCAGCACATTAGAGGAGAAAGAGAGGGGTGGAGTGGGGGGGGGGGGTTGGCCTCAGGCTCAGGGTAGGGAAAGGATCAGTGGACACCCAGCAGACGCTACAAATTGCTTACAGATTGAGGGAGGGTGACAGAGGGGCCAAGGAGGCCTGAGGAGGAGGAGGAGTGGGCGGAGCAGGGAGGAGTGGGCGGAGCAGGCAGAAACCGGCTTCCATCATCACAAAGCTGCAGTATCTTTGAGAGCATCTGAGGCAGCCAGCCCTCTGCACAGCCTGTTAGGCTGAGGCCTCCAAGAGGGAAAAGGCCCAGAGTCACACAGCTGAAATTACAGCCCAGAGGTTCTCAAATGAGCTGCCCTGCTGGAGTCCTCTGCCACTCTTCCTGAATTCCTGGGGAAAGCAGGCAGCTGTAAACCCCCGGGATTAGGAGGGCACTAATGGCCTGTGACAAAGGCAGCAGGATAAGCTCAGCTCTGCAGACTAAACAAGGCTCAAGAGGCCAAGTCAAACAAAGCAGAGGTTTTGAGCTGGCCCAGCCAACAGGAGTGGCCTAGCCTCTTGGGAGGCCAGGCCCTCATCTCACCCTACAATCTCCTCTGATGCCCTTTCCCTCTCAGCACTAAGGGTCAGACGAAAGCATAACAGGGATTCTCGCGGTGGCCACCCCACTCGCTACCGTAAAAGACACCTTCAGCTCCAGGCCGCAGGAGGAGTCTGATGGTCAGACAGCAGGGGAAGATGCTGGTCCTGGGTCACAAGCAGAACCGTGGGTCCCAAAACCCCGATTCCCACTTCACCAAGGCCCCCAAAGTCTTCCTTCAATTAGTAACACATACCATGCAGGCATCCCAATAGAGAGAGATGGGTTCAGCATCTTCTCCTACGTGCAAGGGGAGGGGGTCCCAAGACTCTAGGGGCATGCCTGAAACCACAGAGAGTCCCAAACATTACGCACTTTTTCTATCCGTGTATATATGACGGAGTTTAACTTCTAAAAAGGCACAGTGAGAGATCAACAGTGATAATGAACAATAGAACAAGAATAGCAGTGCCCTCTAATGAAGTTATATGATGTTGTCTCCCAAAGCATCCTGTCACTCTGTACATCTTAGAATCTTCAGAAAACTACTTTTTCTTTTCCCAGGAAAGTGAGCACTTTTTGCTAAGAGGAAGGCTTTATGGGTCCTCTTTGCAGGGCATGAGCTGCTCTTCTCATTGTTGTTACAAAATACCTAAGAAAAACAACTCACAGAAGGAAGGGACTTCCTTCGGCTCTGAGTCCAGGCCCATCATGACAGGGACATCACCACAGCGGGAGTTTGAGGTGGCTATCACGTTGGACTCACAATCAGGACACAGAGAAATGCATGCATCTGCTCAGCTCACTTTTCCTTTTGATCCAGTCTGAAATACCAGCCATGTAGTAGTGCCATGCACAATTAGGGTGGGGATCTTACGCCAGATAACCCAGTTTAGACACTCCCCCACAGATGTGCCCAGGGATCCGCCCCGCCCTCTAGGTGGTTCTAGGTCCTGTCAGGTTGACAGTCTGAGCCAACGGCATTACCACTCCTGTGTGTCATCAGGAGATTCAGCAAAAGTGACTCTGCCTCAAACACTGCAACACTGTGGCGGTTCTTCTAGTACCTAGGAGACTTTGTAAGGGACAGAGGAGGGGTGGCATATCCAGCATGGACACTTACATCCAATGTAGTTTCTTCACGATACCCAGAATGGAACCCAATCTAACGCGTTACTGATTGTTAGTACTGTCCACTTAGTATTTTTAGAACCTGATTGACCACAGGTTGCTGAAGCTATGGAGAGAAAACTCTCCATACTATTGCTTCTTTTCTAGCCAAAGCACTCCCACCCAGTGTCTTACTGGCGTCCACAAGCTGAAGCCTTGGTCCAGGAATGGCTCCCCTCTTTTTAGATCCTCATAGTTTGGGTACGTTGTGTCACCATTCTGAGCCCCGCTTGTCTCTGAAGTGGGGGAAGTCGGGATACCCTTCTTAAGCATTGCTGTGCTTCACTCTGGCTTAGCTCACAGTGAGCACCCCTAAAGCTGCAGCTGTCAGCGACCCCAGCAGCAGTTGGCTGGTATGGAGGCTCTCAGGCTCACCGAGACGTCTCTCTTAAATGGGATGTCAAAAGGATTCCTTCTGGGGCTCCTGAGCACCAGTCAGTATTTATTGAAGCATGGTTCACAACGGCTAAGTTATAGAACTGGCACAGGTGTCCACCAGCAGAGGAATAAAGAACAATGTCACATGTGTACATACATCGACATAGATGTTTTATGTATGTGCTCACGCATGCATGCACTGAATTTTTTTTTTTTGGTCATAAAATGGATACAACTGGAAATAATTATATCAAGTAAATTGTCAGTCTCAGGAAAACAAATGTCATCTTTTCTTTCATATGTGTGTCCTAGGTTTTATATACTAATAAGATTGCATACATGTGGATGACATGGAAATAGAACTAAAACTGTCTTGGAGAATGAAGGAGATTAATGGGGAGTGTGGAGAAAGAATGGTAGGATGTGTAAGGATACATTAAGTATGAAATGGCTTGTGTGGGAAAAGGCCTTATATAAGGAATATAATAAAATTTTAAAATCTAATTTTAAAAATTCCCTCCAACTCTGGATCTCTGTGACCTTCGTAACCTAATGATACTGGGGGGGCGGTGCAGGACACTGGTCATTTTCCAGGTTCCTGTACCCACCCTGCTGCTTATTCCTGCCTCTAGACACCACACAGCATCTGCGGGACTTCTGGGTCATTAGTCCACACAGTATCCCTCTGTCTGTTCCCAGAGATGAGCCAAGTCATTCCTGGCATTAAGACTGTCCCACAAGAGACAACAGTCAGACCTTCCGAGAGCCAGCAGAGCTTGGGGATTCAAGCTGAGGACAAGGGTCAGGAATATTTGGGAGTTGCAAGAGAGAGCATAAGAGGGTGACCTACACACATGGTCACCCTCCCACCTCCAGGCAACTGAGCAGTCCATCTCCTTCATCCTCTGTCTTGTGCCCTTCACTCCAGATGTCACCATGCAAGAATTATGCTGGTCATTTCTAAATGCAGTTCCCTTCCTATATTGTAGAACTTGAAACAGAAATTGAAAATGATTTGTCTTTGAGCCAGAAGCCACGCCACATCTCACTTCTTGCCTCCAGGTTCCCAACAGAAACAAGAAGAGATCTGCCTGGGAAGGATTAAGGTGGAACTAGTCTCTGCCAGCCAGAGCGATACAATGAGATGTATAAGAGATCACTTACCTGTCCTGCTCACCTCTCCATGTGTCAAGTTTAAGCCTCTGTAGGGGTATGTGCAACCCTCTCTGCATGGAGCAGAGGGTGTGAGCACCATCTCACCTTGCATGCAGAGGCTTGGGTGGCTGCCATCCCACTCAGTTGGGTTCAGTAGCTGAACCCAACTATGCACAAGTGATTTACTCAGGCGTGTCTAGAATGACAGACTAACATCCCAGAAGCCCCTTCTCTTTGGAGTAGCTTCTGCTCTTGGCCAATGCTGACTCCAAGGGATGTTCCAGACAGAGTAGTTAGGAAAATGCTGGGTTTGTGTTTAAAAAGCTCTGGCCCTCCCGGGCTTGCTGTGTGGTTTTAGGTAGATAATTTTTCCCTCTCTGGACTTCCACTTCCTAACTTGTAGTCCGTATTAACCTCCACCCATGTCATTGTTCATGGCTTTCTGAGGGCATGTTGTGCTACAAATGCAAATCTAAGGGGCATATCATTGTCTTCTGGAAAAGAAAACCAAAATGCACAGAGCAGCGTCCTTAAACATCAGACTACAGCAGACATGTTGGAGTATCTCCTTCTTATTTTTCATGAGGTTCTGAATTTAATCTTCAGCACTGAAAAAAAAGACATTTTTAAAACTTGATTCTCTTTCATTTAGTGTGTGTGTGTGTGTGTGTGTGTGAACATGTATGTGAAGGTCTGAGGACAGCTTTTAAAAATCAGCTCTCTCCTTCCACTGTGGGATCTGGGAATCAAACTCAGGTAGTCTTGTTTATGAGCAAGTGGTCTTACACACTGAGCCTCCTCACTGTCCCCAAAGGACATTTTAAGTAGCAAAAAGAAAGTAATTTGGAAAGGTACATGTGTGTCTTCCCACACTGGTGGCTTTTGTGACTGTTCTCAGGTGATTCAGAGAGCCAGTATCTTAGTCAGGGTCCCACTGCTGTAACAGAACACCAGGAAACCAGTGTCCTAGTCAGGGTCATTACTACTGTGCCAGAACACCAGGAAACCAGTGTCTTAGTCTGCTGTGACAAAACATCAGAACCAAAAGCAACTTGGGGAGGAAGGGGTTTATTTGGATCACATTTCCACATCATAGTTCAACACTGAAGGAAGTCAAGACAGAAACTCAAGCAAGCCAGGGACCTGGAAGCAGGAACTAATGCAGAGGTCATGGAGGGATGCTGCTTACTGGCTTGCTCCTCATAACATGCTCAGCCTGCTTTTTTTATAAAACTCAAGATCACCAGCCCATGGATGGCTCCACCCACAATGGGCTGGGTCCTCCCCCATCAATTACTAATTAAGAAAATACTGCATGATCTTATGGAGACATCTTCTTAATTGAGGTTCCCTCCTTCAGATGGCTCAAGCCTGTTGTCAAGGGGACATAAAGCTACCCAGCACAATCAGCTTAAAGGAGAACTGTATTGCACTCACTGTTTCAACGCTTTCAGCCCATGGCTGCTCTGGGACCTGTGAGGAGACAGTTGATGTGATGGGAGTCTGTGGTGGAGACAGTTGCTCACTTCCTCACAATCAGGAAAGAAAGGGGAAGGTACTAGAGTCCCACCATCCCCTCAGGGGCATGCCCCCAGTGACCTAACTTCCATCCACTGACTCTACCTCCTAACAGTGACACAAGCTGGAGACCTGGTGTTTGAGAACACCTCAACCCAAATAGTCTTCCTTTTCTTGCTTGAAGTGATGCTAGTCCTTAGTTGTAGAGGGTTACATGTGATTTGTTGTTCTGACTTCAGAGGAAACAAACATGATATTCCTCTGCCACACTTCTACTTGAAATATTAATCAGTCCAGAAGTCTGTGAAACACTGCCACAGAGAACCAAAACTGTGCACACAAAATAAAAGTACAATAAAATACATTAAAACAAAATGTGCATGGATTCTGGAGTGGGGCCCCTTGAGAGCAGTTCTGCCATTTCCTACCTATCGCCCGCCCTCTTTGGAGCTGAGTTCTCGCACCTGGAAAATGGAAAAAAATCATAGCAGAACAGAGTTGTTTAGAAGAGTATAGAATCTGAGCCATGCAAAGCACAGGAGGACTGGCTAAAATTAATTATAGACCAGAAAAAGGAAAAAAGTAGAAACTTGTTTTAAAGGACTTGTTGGCAGGGCTGGAGAGATGGCTCAGTGGTTAAGAGCACTGGCTGCTCTTTCACAGTTCCAGAATTCCATTCCCAGCACCCACATGACAGCTCACAATCATCTGTAACTCCAGTTCCAGAGGATCAATGTCCTCTTCTGACCTTAACAGGTACCAGGCACACACATGTAACACAGATATACATGCAGGTAAACACCCATACACAAAATAAAATCTGGTAGGGGCCTGGGGAGAGAAATGTTGACTTCCAGACCAGCAAGGTGGCTAGTGGGTAACAATGCTTGCTCTGTATGCCTGGGAACCAGAGTTCAATCCAGATAAAGATAGAAAGATAAAAATCAGCTCCACAGAGTTGCCCTCTAACCTACACACACACTCCATGGCATTGGCATTGCATGCCCCCCTCCATGGCATGTCTCTCCCTGACACACACACCCACAGTCCATGGCATGCATGCCTCACACCACGACCACATATACACATACTCCAGGACATGTATGCTTTCCCATCCATAAACTCCATGACATGCATGCCCCAACACACATCCACACTCCATAGCATCCATGCCCGCTGTTCTCCCCCCACTCTGCACCACCACACACACACACTCCATGGCATGCCTGCCCCACACACACACACTCCATGGCATGCCTGCCTCCCCCACACACACTCCATGGCATGCCTGCCCCCCCACACACACACACAAGCCCATTGCTAATCAGTTTTTTAAAGATTCGTTGACTTCCCAGAAGGCAAAGATTTAAGTCCCAGGAAGGAATGAGCTCCCGAGACTCACATATATAAATGTGCTTTCTATAATAGTCTGAGAACACTGGGGCCAAGGAGGTTGTGTACAGTCAGCAAGTAGGATGACTAAAGCCTTCACAAAAGCAACACTGGAGTCAGAAAGTAGAAACACTGCTGACAAAACCCTGAAGAAAAGTTATTCCTTAGACTCCAATCCCTAGCTTAATATAAGGATAGAATGAGCATGTTTTCATAAGGAAATGAAGCAAGATTTAAAATCACACATTTCCCTTTAAAAAATTATTACCATTGTTATTGTTGTGTGTGAGGGGGTAGGATACATTTTCTGCTGAGGACAATTTGGTGGAGTTAGTTCTCTCTTACTTCCATATGGGTTTCAGGGCTGGACTGAGGGCATCATGCTTGCATAGGAAGACTTTTACCCCCTGAGCCATCTTAATAGCCCTTAAATGTTTACTGTCTATCAAAGCTGTATTTAATTACAAGCTGAAGCAAAAAAAATACCAGTAATACTGATTCTGCATTCAAATGTTTGATATTTTGGCCATCATGGATATTCTGCATTAACTCTGGTTTTTGGAAAGTTTTTAAAACATTGTTCATCATAGACTAGGGATATAGCTCAGTGGTAGACCATTTGCATGGCATGTTCAAGACCTCAAGATCAATCCTCAATATTGCAAAACACAAATAAAAAATAAAACAAAATATTCTTTATCTTCATGAATGAGATTTCAGTGGCCCCTTAAATCTCACATCTGAAGCAAATGCCCCCATAGCTCTTCTGGTTCCCACTCCCTGTTTTCTTAGGAAGTCACTAACATCTGTGTCCCTCAAAAACTAAGAAAACCAAGAGAGAAGATGTGGGTGCTGGAGTTGGGCATGGAGGGGGGTGCAATTGAGGGACAGGGTAATCCCAGGGTGACAGCCATGTACAAGTCAGACAGGCAGGAACCCAGATTACAAGTGAAACCCACTCAGGTCATACATACGCATTGAGGCACAACCTATGGGATTGAGTAGATGAGAGCAGTTTAAAAAAAAAAAAAAAAAAAAAACTAAGCAAATGAAAGCACATATGATTACCTCCTCCAAGCCCAAGTTCAAAAAAGAAGGAAAGTTGTATTGGTTCAGCTGTAAAAAGTTATACAATCAATGCTATTGGCTGGTGAATAAAGCTATGCTTTTGTTGGGAGGGTAACATAATAGGAAAGATGATGGGAGATGTCATTCTATAAATATGTTTCTCTTATTGCTTAATGAATAAAGCATTGTTGGCAAATAGGAAGGCAAGATAGGTGGGACTAGGAGACAAGGAGGATTCTGGGAGATATAGGAGGAGAGTCAAGATGTAGGACTTGAGAGAAGAGGACTGGACTCTCTCTCCAATAAGATAAGACCACATAGAAACACTTAGATGGATAGAAATGAGTTAATATTTAAGCAGAATTAGCCAATAAAAAACACTAATAACCAGCCAACAGTTTCATAATTAATACAGCGTCTCTGTGTATTACTGGGGGCTGACATGGCACTGGGACCAGGTTGGTGGGAAACTGCTCATAACAGAAAGATGCATGCATATGGTAGATGCAGATGAAAATGAAAATGCCCTCTTCCTCATCCAGGGTAAATCTGAGATTTGAAAAACTAAGCAGAATCAGACACCAAAATGCTGTTAACAGAAGCCAAAAATTCAAGTAAGCTACATCAAATTCACAATTTCTACACCACAAAGACCCACTCAACAATGTGAAAAGGAAACTTAGAGAGTAGGAAAAATACTTTCAAACCTTCCTCATATGGGGTTAATGTCCAAAATACATAAGAAGTCATGTAACTCAATAGCAAACACAAGAAAACAGACAACTCAATTTAAAAGATGTTCAAGGGACCTGAACAGATATTTTTCCAAAGAAGACATACAAATGGCCACAAGGTATATGAAAAGAACTTTTCACATCCATAATAAACACAAGTTAGCTTGTCAGTTCTGTAACAAATACCCAAAACAAATGGATTTATAAAAAAATGAAGATCCATTTTGGTTCACAGTTGCATAGGTTTCAGTCCAGTCTCTCTTGACTCTGTTCCCTTTGGGCCTGTGATGAGTTGTAAATCATGGTGACAGCACATGGTGACAGCTCTTTATGGAGACAGGAATGTTCCAGGGCCCCAACATCCAGTTTCAAGAGCACACTTCAATGACCTAACTTCCTTGCAGTAGCCTCTACCCTTGAAGAGCCTACCACCTTGTCAAGCATGATGGCACAGGCCTATAATCCCACCACTTGGAAAGTGGAAAAAAGATGATCAGGAGTTCAATGTCAACCTTGCCTATAAAGCAAGCCCAAAGGCATCCTAGATTTCATGAGACCTTAGAATTTTACCACCTGTCATTAGAGTCAATTTAGGGACCCAGCTGTTAATACCAGGACCCTTAATGGACATTCCAACTCAAGGAATTACAAATGAAAACCACAGTAAATGCCAAACTCATATTTGTCAAGATGGCTGCTATCAGAAGAGTCAAAGAGTAGACAATTTTGCTGAAGATACAGTGAAGGCAATCTTTTACAGGGTTTGGGGGAGATAACTCAGCATAGCAACTTTAGAAGGCAATTTTGAGTTTCCTCCCAATTCAACTCTAAAGCTCTCGCTGGATCCATCACTTGAACTTCTGCATAGAGACCCAATGGAAATGAAATCATTATATCAGAGTGTAGCTTGTTGTTTTTTGCCAGCCCGCCCACCGCCCAAATATTGTTTATAAATGCTTGTTTTCATTTAACTGGGCTTGGTTATAAATGGTTAATGACCACAACCAATCTTTTTAAAGGTAAAAAGGAAATTATGTTATAGATATGAATGCTTTGTTTTGGAATGGATTTTCATTTGTTGATACAATTTAAGGTCAATTTTTTGATAGGTATATTTCTCCTCTTGTTTAGGTATTGTGTTTATATAGCTCATTGGAAAATGTAATGTATAATTTAGTACAGATTATAGAGAGTTACCTATGATAGTCAAACGGAGTTAGTTAGGATTTCTAGAGATACAGAGATGTATTTAAGATGAATAGGCATTCTGCAAACCTTTCAAAGACCTACAGAATATGGCATTTAAAATGGTTTAGGGTTTTCTTGACAGTGAGGCACAACTGCTCCTGGTAACACCATCTACAGAAGAAAGGAAGATGGACATCGAAAGAAACTTGAAAGTTTGCTTTCAACATGGCAAGACTAGCCATATGGGCAAGATATTGCTCTTGTCTAAACTGTTTGACTTTATGCTGTATAAACTGGGCATGCAAGACCACAGAAAAGTGACTGCTAATTCAAGATGGACATTGCTACAGGATTCCTGCTTCATGGAAGAGGCTGCCTGCCAGGCAGTCTACAGGATACAAAGAAAAATGACTGACAAACTGCCAATACAGGTGGACAGTTTAAAGTTTCCTGCTTTGTTGAGGAGTCTGGAGACACACTATGGCCTATGGGATGAAGATGGAACATTACAGAAGAACTTCAGGTGATTGACCAGGCAGTGAGTTGTCTCTGTCATTTCTAGAGTTTATATATTATCTATCTGTGGTCTTTGAAGGAGTTGAAGACAGATAGTTTTGGTTATAGTTTTCCTTAGTTAGGATTAAAGATAAGTTACATATAGGACTTTAGACTCACAAAGATAGGATAAATGATATTTTCTTTAAGTCTGACAAAATGTTAATGGACTAAATATTGTTAACTGTGATTCTTATTTGATAACTGTTGTATGATATATTTTGCTATGTTAAGGATAAACCCCTTCTTTTATTTTAGACAGAAAAGAGGCGATGATGGGAGATGTTATTCTGTAAATATGTTTCTCATACTGGTTAATTAATAAAGCACTATTGGGCCAATGAAAAAGCAAGATAGGCGGGGCTAGGAGACAAGGAGGAAAGAGAAAGTAGTAAGGAGGAGACAGGATATAGAGCATGGAGAAAGAAGATGCCGCCGGCGGCTCTCCGATAAGATGACCACGTGGAAATACTTAGATAAGTAGAAATGGGTTAATAATTAAGACAGAGCTAGCCCATAAACAATAATGGTAACTGGCCAACAGGATTGTATCAAATACAGAGCCTCTGCGTGTTATTTGGGGCCAACGCGCCAGACCCGCGGCGGGCGGGCTGGCAGAAAACAACAAGCTACATCAGAGCACCCCCAGGTTAAACCTGCAGAAGCAACCTAAGAGCTTTCAACTCATAGATGAGTTTAAAAATATAACACTACTGTCATTCAGACTCCAGAAAAAGGAAGGAGTTTCTGCTACTTGCAGCAACTCAGAAAGCATGCTCAGTGGAATAAGACAAACCCAGAAAGACCCACAATGCATGGCCTCTCTTCTATATGGAATTCAGAAAGAGCTAAATTAACAGTGATGGAGAATATAGAGGTAGTTATCAGGGAATAGGAGATGGGTGCAAAAAGAAAGAATTAGTCAAAGGTTCAAACTTTAAGTTATAACATTAAGTTCTGGAAGTCTAATGGGTAGTATCATACTATAGTTAATAATAATGTAATGTGTAGTTTAAATTTGCAAAAAAGGCATGTCTTACTTAAGGAAATGCTCAACATCCCTAGTTATCAGGGAAATGCAAATCAAAACCACTTTAGGACTGATTCCATCTTACGCTGATCAGAATGGCTAAGATTAAAAAAAACAACAACAAAAAAAATACCAACAAAGGGGAACACTCCTGCATTGCTGGTGGGAGTGCAAATGTGTACAGCCTATGTGGGAATCAATATGGCGATTTCTCAGAAAATTAGGGATCAACCTACCACAATCCCCTGCATTACCACTTTTGGGCATATTCCCAAAGGAGACACACTCATACCACAAGGTCACTTGCTCAATTATATTCATAGCAACATTGTCCATAATAGCCAGATCTTGAAAACAACTTGATGCCCCTCCACCAAAGAATGGATAAAGAAAATGGTGGTGCATTTATACAATGGAGAACTACTCAGAGGTAAGAAACAATGACACCCTAAAATTCGCAGGCAAATGGACAGTACTAGGACAAAACATCCTGAGTGAGGTAACCCAGACCCAGATATAGTAAATACTCACTCATAAGTGGGTACTAGACAAAAAGCAAAAGATACCCAGCTTACAATCCATAACCCTAGAGAAGCTTGAACCCTCTTCCAGAAACAGATGGAAGCAGATGCAGAAATTCACAACTAACCAAAGGGCCAACCTTCTGGAGTACAATCGAAATGAGGGAGGAGTGGTAATATGAATAAAGGAGTCAAGATCATGATAGGGAAACCACAGGATCAGCTGACCAGAACTAGTGAGAGATCACTGACTCAGGTCTGACAAACGGGAACCTGCATAAGATTGAACTAGACTCCCTTACTATAGGTGACAATGGTGTGCCTGGGACAATATATGAGGCCTCTGGCAGTGGGTCAAAGATCTAACTCTAATGCACAAACTGACCTATTGGAGCCCATTCTATATGGAGAGATTGGCTCAACCTAGACTCAGGAATGTGGAGCATGGGGAGGTGCCTTTGTCCTGCCTCAACTAGATGATGGGACAGACTTAGTAGACTTTCTAGAGGAAGCCTTACCCTCTCCGAGGAGCAAATGGGAGGTAAGAGGGGGAGCGGAGGAAGAGGGAACTGGGATTGAAATGTAAAAAGTAAATTTAAAAAAAAATGTAAAAAAAAAAAAAAAAGGTACAACTTAAGTGTTCTGAACATCCCTATATACACACAAAGGTGACTGTAAAGCCTGTGGGCATTTCAATTAACCTGAGCATGGCAATCATTCTAAAGTATACAAACATACCAAAGCAGCACAATTGTATTCCTTAAAATTCAACTTTTGTCAATCTTAATTTTAAGTTCAAGAGTATGGTTGAAACACATTATGTACAAGTATGAAAATGTCATCATAAAACACATTGTGTATAATTAATATATGCTGATGAAAGTATTTAAATCAAATAGTAGCAATTTGATCCAGCTAGATAGAGCTGTGGAAGAAATACACCGAAGCAATCAATCAGAAGAGCTAAGGGGAGACTGCTTTTGGAACTGAGGCAATGAGAGGGATGGGAGGGGGACTGCTTTTGTTTAGCCCGTTCACTATCATCTCTGCATTTTTATTTGACCTTTTAATCTATGCAAACACATAGCTGACAAAATTTTAAATTAAAAAGTTGTGGAGCTGAGAAGATGGCTCAGTCAGTAAAGAGCCTACTGTATAGGCTTGAGGACGTGAGTTCAGATCCCCAGGCCTTACCTAAAGGTCAGGGCTGCCTGTCTACTCACATATTGTGGGGCAGAAACAGGAGGGTCTCTGGAGCTCATTGGCCAGCCAGTCTACACAACCAATGAGCTTTAGATTCAGTGAGAGTCCCTATCTTAAAAAGTAGGGTGGAGAGTAACTGAGGAAGATGCCCAATATCATCATGCATGTGCAGGTACACATACATACATGTTCATACACATACAGGGAGAGGCAAATGAGGAGAGGGATGGGTTGATAGGCATTTTTCAGCTCAGTGAAATAATTGAGAAAAGTTAGAGAAAAGTAGATTTTTAAAATGCATCAAAGCAATTATTCACTCCGGGGGGGGGGATGGCAATACAAAGACAGACATGGTCTATTTTACTTGTCTTATTGCAGAACAATATTTACACAGCTACATTAATACTCCCAACACTGGGTACCAATTAAACCAAAACTTGTAACAGGTTATGAAAGTATGAAGGGAGGGAAAGTTGCAGGCTGTCCATTAAGAGCGCTAAGCCTATTCATAAAGATAGGAAATCAGGAGATGATTTTCAAAACAATAAATCAGGAAACAATTGCATGAGTGTATTGTTTATAAACACAGAGGTGCAGGAAAACAACTGAAGAGAGAATGTAGGTGTGGGGGCATTACTGAGGAGTGAAAAGCCTGGGAAGACGGTGGTTGGTTTCATTTTAACTCTTTCACTCTTTGCTCTTTTGGGGAGCCTGCTACCCAGCTCCCAAATAAATACACGAGGTTTAGTCTTTCTTGTGAATGCACTGCCTTAGCTTGGCTTGGTTCTAGCCAGATTTTCTTAACTTAAACTATCCCATTTCTCTTTAATAACATTTTGCCTCTGGGCTTTTTACTTTTCTTCATTCTATACATCTTTCTTTCCTTCTTACTCCCTGACTGGCTATGTAGCTGGGTGGCAGGTCCCTGGCATCCTCTCCTCCTTTTCTTGCTCCTCCCTTGATCTTCTCTCTCCAGTCTATAATTCTCCTCCTATTAATTCTTTCTGCCTGGCAGCCCTGTCTATCCCTCTCCTGCCTTGCTATTGGCTGTTCAGCTCTTTATTAGACTAATCAGGTATTTTAGACAGGCCCAGTAACACAGCTTTACAGAGTTAAACAAATGCAGCTTAAAAATATGCAACCACATCTTTGTATCAAAAATAAACAAACAAATATTACACAGCATAAATGAATGTAACACATCTTAAACTAATATCCCACAACACAAGAGTTTGTCATTATGAAGGCTTTGGGCATTGCTTGACTTTTACAATTCTGGCCATGTACTTGTGGACTGAAATGAAGATTTGGTGGGTGGTGGTGGTGCAAGTCTTTAATCCCAGCACTCAGGTTGCAGATGCAAGTGAATCTCTGTGAATTCAAAGCCAACCTGGTCTGGAGAGTGAGTTCCAGGACAGCCAAGGCTACACAGATAAACCCTGTTTCGAACAACACAAATAAATAAATAATCAAAGACAGCTGCACAGAGGCTGAGATTCCAGATACAGGAAAATATTCCAGTATCTAGGTCTACCTAAAAATAGAGCTGTCTGATCCTACAAATAATGAGTTCACTCACTGTCTTGCAAAACAAACCATCAGTTCAACCCATCACAAACATGGTAGAAAACTCCTGATTTGGCTGGGGGCTTAGCCCTGATGAGCCTTGCCTTGCCACTCAGTTCTATGCATCCATGCTCATTTGTTGGTGTGTTTCATAAGCATTTTCTAGCACCAATTTTGTTTCTGGAACTGCATTCAGTTCTGGCTTAAAGATGACTGAGATAGATAGACCCAGGTTCTGCTTCCCAGAATTACCAGAGGACAGCTCTGAAAGGTTTATGTGGTCCTGTCTGATCACACAGAGAACTGACTGAGGCTCCAGCTCAGAAGACCTCTCGACTCTTGTGCCACTCATTGGTCCTATCCTTTCAAGGAGCCCATCCCTAAAAGTCTGCGGAGAAGCCTCAGCTGACCGAACTTCTGCTTCAGAGGCTTGAAGGCCCAAGTTCGGACACCAGCACCCAAATAAAAAGCCATGTATGTGTAATGCCAGCACTGGGGTATGGGGCGGATGTGGAGAGAGGCACATTCCTGGAGTTTGTTGGCCAGTCAGCCTAGCTGAATACTGAGTCAGGTTCAGTGGTAGATTTGAAAGAGGTATAGAGCCCTCACCTGTATCTTTGCAAACACACCCACATGAATGCACTAGGCTCACCTGTATCTTGGCGCACACACACCCACATGAATGCAGCCTAGTGCAAGCATACAGTTCTAACAAAAATGAGGCTGACTCTTCATGGTGTTTTCTGATCTTGTGTAGACACCATTATGCAAGGGATCTGTTCATTTGAGCAAGTTTAGGCTTCTTGGATCTCTTCAGAAGGGCGTGTGGGAGTCTTTTGGCAACACCGTCAACATTCACTGAACCTAAAGCTCCAAGTCACTCACCAGAAAGATCTAAAGCAACAGAAATCAAGCTAATTGCCATCGCTTTGTCCGTCATCTCATGAAATGCATGAGGATTCTTAGGTAAAGAATTACCACCTATGACATGGGTAAAATCCCAACTCATTTTGTGGAATTTGTCATTGTTCCAGCAGCTGCAATAAAGCCAGCACCTGCGAGTACCAACATCTCTGCCTAGTATCACTTCCTGGATCATTTTTCCCCTTGAATTGGTAGGCCTCTCTTTGCCATCATCTCATGATACCTTAATTTCTCCCTCCCCTTTTTTAAAACTAAAAGTAAGAGTCACTGTGGGTCTTAGACTAGACCAATGGTTCTGAACAAGAGTGATTTTGCTCTTATCCCTTGGAGACATTTGGTCATGTCAACAGGGATTTGGGTTGTCACAGTCGGGATGGGGTGCTACTGGCCTCTAGTAGAGTGGAGACCAGAGCTGTTGCTAAACACCCTGCAATGCACAAGGCAGCCCTCACATCACAGAATGGTCCCAAATGTCAATAGTGCTGCTCCCTTGTCAGACTTTTGGTTCAAGTGACGAAGTCCTGATTCCACTTGCTTGAGCAAGTACAGAAAGAACAGGTCAGTTATAGATGGCTGTTAACACTGCGTATTAAAAGGAGTGTGTGGGGATGTATTTATTTAGTGATAGGATGTCTTCTAGTATGTGTGAGACCCTCAGTTCATCCTCAGATCATAATCAATCAATCAGTAAAGTTGGTATAAGAGAAGAGAACTAATAACTCACAATCAAACGGGTAGGGGAAGAAAGAACAATGAATCTTAAGTTCAATTTTATACCCTATAAACCTAATAAGGCATTAAAATGATGAGTCGGTGCTGGGAGGGTACAGGAACATGAACAGATAGTGCTGTTGGAACTAAAATTTTTCACTTGTTCAAAAGAGCAAACTGGTAACAGATGTCAAGATCTAAAAGTTCATTTTGCTCTTGAAAATTGGTCTTATGAAAAAATCAACAGAATAAAAAGCCTAGATGTACCAAAACATAGAATACTACTCATAACTAATCAGAGCACTATAAGCCAGTCCCAGAATAGGGATGCAGTTTACTATGGCACAATGCATGGGCAGCCACCCACAGCAGTCATCGTGGGCGCATGGCTGTGGCATTGAGGTTCATCCACGAAAGCCTCATCAGTCCAGTCAGTGCTTCTTCAGGATCATGAAGGACTAAGCTTCCAGAACAGATCCCTCTTCAAAGGCTTAGGCAGGCTAAGGCCAAGTTCTCTGAAATACTCCCAAGGAAGGTATTTGCCTAGAGACATCATCCAGAAATGGGTTGATGGGATGTAGCAATGGGTGTTCCAACATGCAGAGCTTGGTGACTTCATAGCAGGATCATCTATATTTTATATTCTACTGACCCAAAAGAGACTGTAGATACAGACAGACCACCAGCTGAGTCTTCTGAAGCCAGTTCCTGGCCAAACTTCCCAGGCTGGCCAGACCCCATAGGAGAGGAAAAGGAGCCAGACACAGTCCAAGAGGCAGCAGCTTTTGACTGTGTATCCCACGTACACTCTGCCTCTCAAGTCCACATGCTTGGATGTCACCTTCCTCCCTGATGCTGAGCCATCTCTAGGATTCACTTGTTATCAGTACAATAGAAATGAATGGATTCCTGAGCTAGGTCAGAAAGATCTGGCAGCTTTGCCCTGAGTCTCTTAGAATCTTCTCTGGGAGTCCTGAGACTCCCAGAAACCACCCTGCAGGAGAAGTCTCATACAGTCACTCCTGCAGACCATTCCAGCAAAGCCAAACCTGCCAACCATTCCCACTAAGGCATCCACATGTGGACACAGCTCCTTCAGCTAAGCCCAGGCATGAGCCAAATCCATCCATAGAATCCTGGTGAGTGCCACAGAGAATTGATGAACCATCCAGCTAATCCCCACCCAGATCCCTGACCTCCAAAGTGGGATATAATAAAAGTTGATGCTTTAAGCCACTAGGTTTACAGGTAAAAATTAGGCATCAGTACATAATCAACATACCCCCTTTGGAAGAAAGTAAACTCATTATTCCAAAAACAGATAAAAAAAAATGTGATAAAGGCTGGGGATTTTGTTGGATGGTAAAAGACATACCAAGCATATGGGAAGTGCTATGTTCAAGTCCAGCAAAAGATCGGAAGGAGGAAGGAAGGGGGAGAGAAAGAGGGAGGGAGGGAGGAAAGGAAGGAAGGAGGGAGGGAGGGAGGGAGGGAGGGAGGGAGGGAGGGAGGGAGGGAGGAGGGAAGAAGATACAGATCATTTATCCTGCCTTTTATTTAGGAATTATGTTTCAGAGTTACCAAATGGTATATAAGAGCAATCTCTTAATCATAACTAATGAAAGAAGGAAGCTCATAAGCAGACCATCACTTCATAGCATTAGGCAAGAATCACCAACAACTGCTAAAATCATTAGGCAAAAAGCCAGCTCTACAATGAATGGACCAGGCTGTGAACTCTGTTCACCCTGATCACTGTCTTAACAAGCCAGAGTGAATGCAGACCAGACAGCACCTGCCTCATGATGTGAGCCAACAGCACAGGGCCATTGCTACAGTTTCTTCACCCCGGAGTTAGTGACCTGGGGTCTGACCATACTTCAGGAAGTCACTACCAGGGACAAGAGGAGTATAATAAATAATCCCCAGGAGATGCAACCAGTAAAATTCAGAACAGAATGGCATCCCAGGACAGCCAAATTTCTTCAAAAGATAAATGTTGTAAAAGCAGAGAAAGAAATCTGGGCTTGGTGGCACTCAGAAGGTTGAGGCAGGATTATGAGTTTTAGACCAGCTTAATGAAATTCCATCCTTAAAAAATATATTAAGAAGCTGGGCATGATGGCACACGCCTTTAATCTCAGCACTTGGGAGGCAGAAGCAAATGGATCTCTGTGAGTTTGAAACCAGCCTGGTCTACAGATAGAGTTCCAGGACAGCTAGGGCCACAGAGAAACCTTGGCTCAGTTGATAAAAGTGTGTAATCGGTTGCATTCAGTGTATAGTCTGAATTCTGATGTGCATATACTTTAATAATGACTAGATATTTGATGATATTAAGAAATTATTTTCACTCGCTGGAGAGATGAATCAGTGATTAAGAACATTTGCTTCTTTTTCAGAGCACCCAGGTTTGGCTCCCAGAACCCAGGGAGGCTCACAATAGCCTATGACTCTATTCCAGAGGACCCAACACCAACCTCTGGTGTCCAAGGGCACCTGCACACATGCAGTGCATATAAACCTGTGGGAGCACATACATACATATAAAAATAGATATTTTAAAAAGATTATTTCCAATCCAGTTTAAAAAGTGAGGTACAGAACTAAACAGAAAATTCTCAACAGAGGAATCTAAAATGGCTGAAAGACACTTGCCATCAGGGAAATGAAAATCAAAACTACTATGAGATGCCATCTTGCACCTGTCAGATGGCTAAAATCAAAAACACCAACAACAGTTTTTGCTGGAGAGGATGTGTAGAAAGGGGTACACTCCTCCATGGCTGGTGGGAGTGCAAGCTCATACAGCCACTTTGGAAATCAGTATGGTGGTCCCTCAGGAAAATGGGAACCAGTCTACCTCAGGATCCAGCAACTCCACTCTTAGGCACATACCCAAAGGATGAACATTCATACCACAAGGACATCTGTTCAACTATGTTCATAGCAGCATTATTTGTAATAGTCATGACGTGGAAACAACCTAGGTGCCCCTCAGCTGAAGAATGGATAAAGAAAATGTGATACATTTACACAATGTAGTGCTACTCAGCAAAAAAAAATAAATAAATAAATAAATAAATATGGAATCTTGAAATTCGCAGGCAAATGGATGGAGCTAGAAGAAACCATCCTGAGTGAGGTAACTCAGTCACAAAAAGACAAACATGCTATAAACTCACTCACATATAAATATTAGACATAGAGCAAAGGATTACCAGCCTACAATCTACCTCCAGAGAAGCTAGGAAACAAGGAGGACCCTAAGAGAGACATACATGGTCCCCTGGAGAAGGGGAAAGGGACAAGATCTGAGCAAATTGGAAGCATGTGGGGAGGGGAGACAGAGTTAGGAAAGACAAAGGGGAGAAAATGAGGGGAGTGGAGGACATAAGGAATAAGGAAGATTGAGTCAGGGGAAGAATAGAGGAGAGCAAGAAAAGAGATACCTTAATTGAGGGAGCCATTATAGGTTTATAAAGGAATCTGGCACTAGGGAAATGTCCAGGGATCTGCAAAGATGACCCCAACTAAGAATCTGAACAATAGTGGAGAGGCTACCTTAAATGCCCTTTCGATAATGAGATTGATGACTACCTTATATGCCATCCTAGAGCCTTCATCCAGTAGCTGATGGAAGCAGATGCAGACACCCACAGCTAAACACTGAGCTGAACTCTTGGAATCCAGTTGCAGACAGGGAGGAGTGATGAGCAAAAGAGTCAAGCCCAGGCTGGAGAAAATCACAGAAACGACTGACCTAAACAAGGGGGAGCTCATGGACTCCAGTCCAACAGCTGGAAACCAGGATAGGACCAACCCAGACACCCTGAATGTGGGTGTTAGTTAGGAGGACTGGGCAGTCTATGTGGCCTCTGGTAGTGGATCAGTATTTATCCCTAGTATACGAATGGACTTTGGGAGCCCAATCCACATAGAGGGATACTCTCTCAGCCTAGACACATGGGGGAGGGCCTAGGTCCTGATCCAAATGATATGACAGACTTTGATGATTCCCCCATGGAAGGCTTCACCCTCCCTGGGGAGCAGAAGGGGGATGGGATGGGAGAGTAGGTAGGGGTATGGGAAGAGGGGAGGGGGAGGGAACTGGAATTGATATATAAAGTAAGATTGTTTCTAATTTAAATTTTTTTAAAAACTCAAAAATAGATAAAAAATTTAAAAAATAAATTATTTCCAATCTTTTAAATATTTCTTTAGAATTTCATACATATATAAAATGTATTTTGATTCTATCCATCCCTACAGCTTTCCCCCTCTTTTTTTAATAACTCACTGAGTCATCTTAGTCTGCCTGTGTGATCACGAATCCATCAGAACATGGGCAGTGCACCACAATCATGGAGAAAAATGACTCCTCCTGTCTCAGCAGCCATCAGTGACCAATAGCTCCTCAGATAGATGTGGGGCTTTGTGAGACCCTCCAATATTAAGAAGTTATTTGTAGTCTCTATACATATAGACGATTAGGGTACTTTAAATGAAATATTTATTTAGTGATATAAGATGTGTATACTCCAGATATACAAAGTACTGAGGTAAGGATGTTCTGATGGTAATAATACTATTCTATGGTGTAGATGGAGTATATTAGAGCAAGACTGATGGTGCCAGGAGGTGGTGGTGCATGCCTTTGATCCCAGCACTCAGGAGGCAGAGGCAGGTGGATCTCTGTGAGTTCAAGACCAACCTGGTCTACAAGAGCTAGTTCCAGGATAGGCTCCCAAAACCACAGAGAAACTCTGTCTCAAAAAACAAAAACAAAAAAACAAAAAAAAAAAAAAAAAATGACTGATGGCATGTTGACATTGTTGAAGTGGATGATGAAGAAAATGAGCTTTAATGTACTGGTTTGGTTTTTTTTTTTTTTTTACATAATTTAAATTTCTATTTAAACGCACAGGCAAAGGACAGGGAGAGGGCTCCAAGAGGAAAAATCAGTTGCTGAGGACAGCTCAGAGTGAAGAGAGTTCAAATCCCCAACACCCACATAAAAAGTTGGGTGTGGCCACACACTCCAATATGATCTAGGCTATAGGTACAGGGACAGGAAGCTCACTGGGGCTGGTGACTGCCAGTCTGACTCCAGATTCCATGAGAGCCTCTCTCTAGCATATAAGGCAGAGTGATATAGCAGGACATCCTCTTCCAGATTCTGTGCCTGTGCCCAGGAGTACACAAACCTGCACACACACACAGATGTGCATATACTGCACACACTCACGTGTTCACACATACATGCGCAAACTGAAGAGTAAGCACAAATAGCTCAGGCAGGGGAACCCAGATGGGATGAGGAGTTTTCAGCTGCACACTCATATCTGATTGCACAGAAGACCATCATTCCCTCCCCTCTCACCCCACCACCACCAACCGCCACCAAATCCCCCTGCACTTATGGGACTGAAAACCTAAAGCGATGCTTGAAATCACATTTTAAGGGTGCATAATGGAAGAGAGTTTGGAGAAGGAAGGAAATTACGAGGGAGGATTACACTGTCACCACTTGACACAATGGGGAAGGCAGTGCTCGCTGCCCTGAACAAGTCCTGCTTCATACCAGAGCTGCGACTCAAGCAGGCGTCGCCATGGGAAGTGGATCCTGCCCTGGAGATGAAATCTTTCTCCCCGGCTGGGCCCTTGAGAGCAGCTCCCTTCCACACAACAGGGGGGATGGACACGGGTCTTCGAATGCACTTGAGATTCTTTTCATGGTCTCGGAAGGCTCAGGAATGAAGGCGCCTCTGGTAGAGACAGCAGTCTTGTGTCTGAGAGCCTGGGGTCCCAGGCAACATCCTGCCCTCCTGTGGGCCTGTTTCCTCCAGGTGTGATGTGTGATGGGACGAGGGAGAGAGCCAGGTTAGCCAGCCGGCTTGGAACACAGCTGACTGCCACGTGCCAGCTGTGTCGTCCCATTTGTGCAGAAGGGACGATGCCTCCATCTTATGCTGTGGAAAGGATAAAACTGGATGATGTTAAAGTGTTCCGTATGGTACCTGACTTAACCAACCCATTATTTATTTCTCCATAAAATGTAGATTGCATCTATGATAAAGGTCCATCCCATTGTTAAGCTGGGAAATTCATCCCTGTATGTAACAAGCCTCACAGTAAGGTGGAGATGTCCCTGATGCTGCAGTCAGGGACTGAAGGCGGCATACTGGGCAAAAACTCAACATACCAAAATGACTCCTGAAACCCCTATGT
The DNA here is from genome assembly GCA_030556225.1 of Cricetiscus sungorus. Classification (NCBI taxonomy): domain Eukaryota; kingdom Metazoa; phylum Chordata; class Mammalia; order Rodentia; family Cricetidae; genus Cricetiscus; species Cricetiscus sungorus. The sequence goes on from JANBXA010000734.1 coordinate 54,306,030, forward strand.
TCATCTGCTCATCACTCAAAAGAGCGGCTGGAATGGGGAACAGGTGATGAGTGGTGGGGACCAGGGGCCTTTCAGGATGTCATCTTGTCTCCTCAAGACCTCGCACGAATCTACACATTGTCCTCTATTCAGAGCACTGTTGAGTTTCCCCCCATTGCTGCGGTTACCAGTTCTGGACAAGGAAATGAAAAGCTGCCTCAACAACCCCCTTCCCTCAAGCCCAGGGCTACCCTGAGACAGTCACTGTCCAGCAGCCAGGAAGGAGCATGCTGCCTTATAAGCTGTCCATACTCACACATGGCACTCAGGCCCCCACATTCTTTCCTCATCAAATACAAATGCATTAAAGAACAAAGAGCTGGGGCTATGGTACAGCATGAGCTTGGGATGTATGAGGCTTTAGGCTCCATTTCACCACCACAATCAATCAATCAATAAAACAAGGTGCCATGCTGAGTCAGTCAAACATGGCATCCTCTTAGCGCTGCACGGATGTGTACTGGAACAGTAGAGTGTGGGTGACAGGCCACCAAAAGAGCCATGGGTGGGTTGTGGATGACTGAAGAATGTGAAAAGAGCCTCCCATTCCTTCTCTTGGAAAGCAGGGGAGATCTGAGTGTCAAAGGGAAGGAAGTCCCCAGATGAGAAACACAAGGGAGAGTCTGAAGTTCCATGGGTCCATCCCCTGCTAGCTGAAAGGAGAGGTAAGGCAGATGGGATCGGCCAGGCAGGTGGTGGGAGGCCTGGGGACGGGCTGAGGAGGGCAGACATGGACATGGTTCCATAGGCAGAAGATCACAGAATGAATGACTGTTCCTGTGCTTGGGGAGGAACCTCAGCTGGGAGAGGCACTCTTGTTCTTCCTGCAGCAAGCCTTTTCATGGGATGCTATACAGTACCATCCTGCACCGGAGACCTCCAACTCTAACCCTTTCAGTCCCTACCAGCCCTTCCTACCGTACATGCAGCAGCAACTTTGGGGTTCCTCTACACATTTGTTCTCCAGCTCTGTGATGGAGTAGAGATAGAGGAGAGATGAAGCTAAACATGAGGGAGACATTGACTCCTGGGAACGCAGCAGGCTAGCCAGAGTTCCCTGAAACACCCATCCAGAAATGTGTGTGTGTGTGTGTGTGTGTGTGTGTGTGTGTGTGTGTGCGCGCGTGCTGCGCGCGCGCCGCATGTGTGAGTAGGCGAGAGGTCAATGTTAGGTGTCTTCCTCAACCGCTTTCCACATTTAAATTGTTTTTAGTTAATGTTATATATTTATTTTGGAGGGTACACACATACTACATTGCACATGTGGAGATTGGAGGACAACTTGCAGGAATCAGCTCTCTTTCACAATGTGGGCTCCAGAGATTGGCCTCGGTTTGGAGTCTAGTAGCAAATGCTTTTACCAGCTAAACCATCTTACTAGCCCTCTACCTTATTGTTTGAAGCAGAGTCTCTCACTGAATCTAGAGCTCACCATTTCAGCTAGGCCAGTGAGATCCAGGGATCTGCCAGTCTCCACCTCCCCTGTGCTGGGACTACAGATACTCAACAGCACACCTGACTTTTATGTGAGTGCAGGAGATCCAAACTCAGGTTCTCATACTTGGGTGATGAGACTCTGAGGCCAGACCAGCTGCCCAGAAGAAGCAGAAACCAGCTGAGCTGCCTGAAAGAGATTTATATCAACTGAAGCACCTGGAAAGGATGCTGAGCTGCCTGCAGGCTGTGCAGTGAGCTCCAGGTTCCCACCTTTTGTGAGCTGTAACCCTGCATTCATGTTCACCAATAAAATTCATTGGTTCACCAAGTTGGACTTCGGTGATAGCCTTACTTTGGTCAGTTGTCGATTCCTTGCCTGGGATTGGTAGACATGTGTGTTGCGTCTTGTCACACAACATCAGCATGTATTCATAACCTCTGACTGAAATCATAACCAATAATCCAAAAATGTGACCTAATGACATTGACATACAACCCTGCAGGTATGTGGAAATTCACACAGACAGAGCGTGTTTCAAGAAAATCAAAAGACCCTTCCCCTTAGCAGGTCCACTCACTGTGACACTGCAAGTGGCCGCACCATGCCAACAAGAGCAGAAGGTCTGCAACCTTCACCACACAGCTCTGGATCTCAGAGGGTTTTGTAGCAAAGAATTTACTTCATAAGTTTGTTTGTTATAAGAAGGCTGTATGTCATTTCATATCTGTATTTCCTTAAATAACATGAAGATGAAACATATTTAAGTCAATAGTGAGGTGTCCAATACCCTTGTTATTCTTTTTCTAAGATTTATTTGTTTTATGTGCATAAGTGTTTTTGTGTGTGTATATATATATCTGTGCACCATATGCATGCCTAGTGTTTGGGGAGGCCAGAAGCGGGTTGGTTCCGAAGTGCCTTGTGGGTGCTAAGGACCAAACCCATGTCCTTTGTGAGAGCAGTGGGTGCTCTTAACCTCTGAGCCATCTCTCTAGACCCCATTATTCTTGTTATAGTTTAAGAAACACCCATAATGGTGTAACAATATAAACTGGCCCTTTTAAATTTTTGTTTGTTTGTTTTGGAGGGGGGGTTTGCAGAACTTATTGAAGTGGATACAAATAGGACTTTTAAGTAACAAATCGGGGGAAACTACATACTTCTTGCTGCATCACATCTGAGAAGCATTACTAAGTACATCCCCTGCACACATATCTTCAAAGCATGTTGGTAAATAATAGATTCTGAGCAATCTAACAAAAATAAGATACCAGGTGTTATTTCAAGTGTTCCCCAAGCCTAAATGAACAAAGGCATCTCTGTTGAAGCAACCTCTGATATGTTAAGAAATCACCCTGGGGAGGAGACAATCCTGATCTACAAGCAATCTGGTCTAGGAATATTCTGTCCAACATTATTGTGCTAGAGACCTCTCTCAGCTACCTTCCTGAAATGAAGTTTTCATTTTTTAATTTTTATTTATTTATTTATTTTTATGTGCATGAGTCTTTTGCCTGTATACATGTCTGTGAACCATGTGTGTGCAGTGCTCATGAAGGCCAAAAAAGAGCAACAGATCTCCTGGAACTGAACAATTTTGAGCAGCCATATGGGTTCTGGGGATTGAACCTGGGTCTTCTAGAAGAACAGCCAGTTTTCTTAACTTCTGAGCCATTCCTCCACTACAGTTAGCTTTATTTTTAATTATATGATATGTATGTCTGTGTATGTGCATATAAGTGCAGTGCACATGGAGGCCAGAAGAGGGCACTAGAACCTCTGGAGTTGGAGTTACAGGTAGTGTTGAAACACCAAACATGGGTGCTGGGAAGTGAACTGTAGTCCTCTGCAAGAGCAACACATTCTTCTCAACTGTTGAGCCATCTCTTGAGCACTCTGAAACAGTGTTTTTAAACACATACAATTTCATAAGAATGCAAATGAAACCAATTATACTAAACTACAATTTCCAATGTTTTCAATGAAATAGTTCCCTGAATAGTTTTAAAGTAAATGCAAGTGCTTGAAAGAAAAAAGAGAGAAAAAAAAAATCGGTAAAGGAATAATAACCAAAGGACACATAGTGCATAATTCCTTTGTTTGAAGTATCTAACTAGGGCAAATCTGTAAAGTTGACTAGTGGCCATCTGGAGGCTGAGGGTAAGAGGTGACAGCTAGAAGCAGAGTTCCCCTTTGGGATGAAGAATGTGTTCTAAAATTGTGAGAGTGGATAGAGATCATTCATTCATTTTAAGTTGGTGAATAGTATCAGTGTAAATTATATCTCAGTAAATCTGTCTAAAATGGATAGCAAACTTTTCTTAATTTTATTGTAACATTACATAGTTCCTCATTAATTTGTATAATTTTAATTTTTTTATTTTGCTTTGTTTCTTAATACTGGGTTTTACCATGTAGCCCTGGCTATAGACCAACCTGGCCTCTAATTTACAGAGATCCGCCTGCCTCTGCTTCTCAAGTAATGGGATTAAATGCAAATTCCACCATGCCTGGCTAAGTTTTATTTACCTATTAGTTGTAAATGTATTTAACTGATACTTTCTTAAGTCCCAATTAGATTGAAAAGTACAAATGCAACACACTAACAGGCTCAATGAATCTAAACTACACTATATATACCATAGTCCACTTGCTCAAAATAAATAGTGAAATCTAAAAAAGCAACCAGAGAAAAAGATACATATTGTGGAAGTTAGCTACTTTAACTATGTAAAGATGTGCTACATTTGTTTATGTTGTGCAATACTTCTTTAACTATGTAAAGGTGTGTTACATTTGTTTATGATGCATTTGTATAATTATGTAAAGATGTGTTGCATTTGTTTTATCTTGCCTGCCTAAAGCACCTGATTGATCTAATAAAATCTGAATGGTCAATAGCTAGGCAGAGGTGGGGTTGTTAGACAGAGAAAAGAAAAAAAGAGGAGAGAGAGAGAGAGAGAGAGAGAGAGAGAGAGAGAGAGAGAGAGAGAGAGACCCAGGGTCAGACAGACAGACACAGAGGACATACAGAATGAAAGGTAAATAGCCCCAAGGCAAGAGTAGATGAAGAGAAGCAGGTAAATATTAAGTTATAAGAGTGACTGGGACAAGCATAAGATAAGAACAAGCATTCATAACTAAAATAAGCTCTGTGTCTCGATTTGGGAGCTGGTGCCTGACACAAGCACCACACACACAGTGGCAAGAAGACAGCAGCAGGTTTGTTGTTGGAAGCAAGCAAGACAGAAGACAACAGGGCAAATCCCTTATGACAGGAGAAAAAAATAATGACAATCCAGAATGTTTCACACAATGACATTAGATTCAAGATTAAACTCAATAGAGATAGGAGGCCCCAGCTGACCCAGGGCTCGGGTGAATGTTGAGACGTGACAGAACTGCGACAGTCATGCAGTCACAGCAGCCGTGGTTACCTGCACGAGACTGAACCAGTCAAAATCCCCAGAGATGGGGGATCCAGGCCCCACGCCTTACTGAGGAGCTGTTGGCAGTTGAGAACTTCGGGGAGGGAGAATCGTTCTTTATTGTGGATGTGTCCACTGGCAGGCTCTTCCTGCTCCAGTGGGTGGCCCCACACCCATGGGCAGCACAACTGGACTTGGTAGATTATTTTTTAAAAATCTGAAATTGTGAGGGGAGTTGTGGGGAGAGGGTGGAGAGGAGAAAAGAGAATAGCTATGACTATATTTCATTGTATACCTATGTGGACTTCTCAAGAATAAAGAGAAGCTATAATAAAAATAAATTCAGTGCAACAGGTTACAACTTCACACCACTAAAGTGGATGCTAGCCAGAAAATGGAAAATAATAAGTGTTGGCAAGGATCACAAGGACCTGAAGTCCTTGCCTTAGTACTAAGAATGTGATGTACTTATCAAAGAGTTAGCCGTAAGAGTACAACAGGATCTGAAAATTCACTCCTGCTACATCCTCAACCGAAAACATCCCATTGAAAGCCATATCCAGATGCTCATCCAGCATCTTCACTACAGCCAAAAGGAAGACATGACCTGATGTCCATCAGCTGTGAGCGCCACGTACATACAACACAACCCTATTCAGAGAGAAGTAGAGAGCTGATGGCACAGAGGAGTAGCTTCGATGGTAGTGTACTGCATGGAAGAATCCTTTCTGTCCACTGTGCAGCTCAGATTCCGCATACACCATGAATCTCCAGAGGAACAGCGATCTACAGACTCGGGGAGAATAGCAGGAACAGGGACTTCTCAGGTGCTTGGTTTCCAAGCACAGAAGGGAGAACATCATGGAATTTCAGAGGTAATGCAATGTTGTGCACTATTGTAAATGCACTTGCTGACTCCGACAACCTAAAGGGTTAAAGTGGTAGATTTTGCAGTCTGTGTATTTTATCACAGCTTTCCAAACTACAATGTGATATATCTCATTAAAATTGTTGACTGGATGGATATGACAGTGTATGCCTGTAATCCCAGTCCTGGAGAGGCTGAGACAGGAGGATTGAAAGTTTGTGACCAGCCTGAACTACAAAATAAGTTCGGGCTAGCCTGGACTACATGATGAGAACTTTTCTCAAAAAGAAAGGACGAAGGAGGAAGGGAGGGAGGGAAGAGAGAAGAAAGAGAAAAAAAACAAAACAAAACAAAAAAAGAAATATAAAAAGGGAGGAAGTGATGTTTTCTGTTAGCTTAATGGCTACACATGAAAATACTGATATTTTAATTGCCATCTGTGGTCCCACAGTCCCTCAGGCAGCATCCCACTGGCCTCTGGGGGCCCTTCAGGAACTTCTGGTCAGGTTTATACTAAGTCTCTATCATTCTTACCAACAAAGACTTGGAAGTCAGATGCTAGGGTGAAAAACTGCCAACTCAGAGCGGTCAAGGAACAACCAGCTGACAACCTTCTTTAGCTGGCAACCCAGCAAGAAGGACTTTTTTCTGCCATCCCAAACCAAAAAGATAGCTACACTCCAAGTCCCTCCCTACTACTTCCTGTGTGTTTCTCTATCCATTTTCCAGGCTCCCTGAAGTAGTCACTCTCTGTGACTACTTCCTGTCAACTAGTTGCTCACTCTGCCTCTTGACCCAAGGTTTTATTTAATTAATGCAAACTCAGAGTTCATACTGTGAGCAAATACCCCACAGCAAGGAAGGAAGGAAGAAGAAAAAAAGAAGGAAGGAAGAAAGGAAGGAAGGAAGGAAGGGAGGAAGGAAGGGAAGGAAGGAAGGTAAAGGGAAAGAAAGGGAAGTGGGACTAGGGGTCTAACTGACCATTACAAATGCTAAGAAGAATGCAACATCATCAGAGCCCTCCCCTTCAGATCACTGATAGGAAAGATGCTCCAGTCCCATGGGAAAACAGTTGCTGGCTTCAGAAAAAATGAGTTAACCTAACACATGATCCAGCCATTCCTACCCTAGGAACCCCACAAAAAAATTAATCTCTTGTTCACAAATATCCACAGCAACTTTATTAGAATACCCAAACCTGTCGACACAGGAACGGATGAATAAATGGTAATATATCCATATGATGGACAATTTCCCAGCAATATAAAAATGAATGAGCTAATGACATGTTCCATAGTCTGGGTGGCTTTGAATCAGACTGAACAAGAAGCCAGACAAAACTGTGTTAAACACTGAAAGAATCCATTTATATAAATATTTAGGAAAGGAAATTTAAGTTGTGGTTACAAAAGCAGATCACTGGTTCCCATGGTAAGAGGGGAGGGGAGGGAAGGAGAGGAGGGGGGAAAGAGAGGAGGGGAGGGGAGGGGTACACAGAGCCATAGATGATAATGCATACCTATAGTTTCAGCATGCTGGAAGCTGCGGCAGAAGGAAAGCCATGAGTTGGAGGCCAGCCCAAAATCCATAGCAAAAGCCTACTTGAAAAACTAGGCAGAACACAATAAACTTCTGTGGGCAATGAATATATTCACTGGCATGATTATGGCAATGGTCTCATCTATGGTAAATATTTTTATAATTTTTGTTTATTATTGAGAATTCCATACATGTATATACATATGATCATAAACACCGCATTCCCTGCTCCCATATCTCCCCAGCATGTCCCCCTCCCAACCTTATGTCTTTATTATTTTTTTTATAAGCCTCTAAGTTCAGTCAGTGCTGCCTATAAGGGCATGGATATGGGCCCATCCAATGGAGCATGGGAAACCCTACCAGTGACCACATCATCCAAAAAATGCTTCTCCCTCCTCCAGTAACTACTAACTGCCAGCAGCGCTCCAGTGTAGTGGATGGGGCCCAGAATCTCCACCTATGCAGGAACTTTGGTAGGCTTGATCTTGAGCAGGTCTTATGCAGATAACCATTAACAGTTGTGGTTTCACAAGTGTGATATCAGGAAGATAGCATTTATCGTCCCTCTTCTCCATCCTTTACTTCTTACATTCTTCCTGCCTCCTCTTTCACGATGTCCCCGAGCTTTAGCTGGGCCAGGGGTGGAGGGAGTGAGGGGGCTTGATGTCTCACTTAGGACCAAGCATTTCTCATAACTTCTCAGTTGTGCATCTCTGCATTGACAGCTGCCCACTGCACATACGTGACACATTTTATCAAACTGTATGATTTACACATGTGAAATCTACTGTGTTCCGGTAGTATCTTTATGAAGCTCTTTTAAAAAAAAAAAAAACTTTTAAAAGTGTATGCAATAAAGATGTGTAGGGAAGCTAAGTGTTGGTGGTGCACATCTTTGATTTCAGTACTTGGGAGGCAGAGGCAGGTGGATCTCTGTGAATTCAAGGCCAGCCTGATCCACAGACTGAGCTCAGGACAGCCAAGGCTACATAGTGAGACTCTGTCTTGAAAAGGAAAGAAGAAAATGTTTAGGGAAGAAGGTGTAAATTAAAACATATGTTCCAATAATATGGTCTCTGTGTGTGTGTGTGTGTGTGTGTGTGTGTGTGTGTGTGTGTGTGTGTGTGTAGCTATATAAGATGTGTGGATACAAAAAGTTGATGTCAGGGTGTCTTCCTCAATAGCATCTCCTTTTTTTTTTTTTTTTTTTTTTTAAGACAGCATCACTTACTGATCTAACCATTTCAGGTAAACCAGCTGCCCTCTCCAACCAGTGCTGGGACTCAGGCCAAGAAAGCTGGAACATTCTGGAGAATAGGTCTCCCTGGTCCTACCTAGCACAACAGAAGAATTGAGCATCAGCTATTCATGCTCTAAACACCACTTCTAATCAGAGAAAGGAATATGGAAAGTCACATGACCATACTTTGCTCCAAGAGGCCCGGAGAATCTGTCCATCATGTAATAACCAAAAATAAAGGAGAGCTGGATATGTGTGAAGATTACACATCTACCAACATTACCCATGATATAAAGAAAAGTGTTCATATCAATATATTGTAAAGAGACAAACAGAACCTACTCGGGAATGTGAATCATCCCTAGCCAGAGGATTCCCCCCCACCCCCGGAAAAAAAGAAAAGAACGCTGCGGCTACAGGTATGCCGGGAAGACCCCCTCAGCTCCCAAAACAGTCCCTGTAACAATAGTCAATACCCAGGTAACTGCTGGATGGCAACACTATTTCATTAAAAAGCCTTCCTGCTGCCTGGATATCAGCTCTTTTGTGCTCACTATATACACCATCAAGCCTTCCCCCCCCCCTACTTGTTTGCTCACTGTCCTATACCAAACCCACCAAGCCCCGCCCAGGGGTAAGGGGTCTACACAGGTGTTAGGGGAACACAGAGAGGGAGGAATGGTTTAAAGAACATTTTGAGCTTAGACCTAGCCATTTCTGCCCCCTTGCTTTGGCGATATTAATCTGGCTTCCCACCCTGTCAACTCTGCAGCATAGTAGGTATGTGGCCACAGGCAAATCCCTCCACCTCTCTGAGGCTCAGCTTCCTTGCCTGTAAAATGGGAATAAAGAGGCCTGCCACCTGCCAGGGTGGTTGTGAGAACAAGAATGAGCTCACGTCTGTGGGAATGCTTGGTACACTGAAAGGGGCTCGGGCCAGGCTATCATCACCATCATCAGTATCAAGACTGTCTTGCAATGTCTAGAAGGGGAGCCCCAGGGTTGGGGATGGCCCAGAGAAGAGAGGGGCTCCCAGCCCCTCTGACTCTGCTGGAGTTAGAGCATCTCTAATTATCTCCTGCTGGCAGGAGTTTCCTGCAGGACATGTTTGTCTACCACAAAAGCCAGGTGAGGCTTCCAGGGGCCGCCCACTGGCCCTGACACACGGGGGAGGAATGATGACTCACAGACCTCTAACAGCCTTGCTGACAGGCCTCTGGGCCTGGCCTAGCAGAGGCAGCAAGGGGCTGCCAACAGGGCAGCGGGGACCGCTGTCTTCAGAAGCCAAGAAAGATTAGAAAGAGGGAGGCAAAGAAAAGCAAGGGATAGGGGGAAAGAAAGAAGGAAACAAAGGGGGAAAGGAAGAATCGGCACAGCAGGTAACCCGACGGCCCCTGCGGGAGAGGGGTCTGGGGAAGAGGGCATTGGTTCTTGTGATCCGCTGCTCAGCAACGTGAAGACTCCTCTGCTCTACTTAACACTCAATTGATATGGCAAATTTTATGGGCTGTTTTACAATAAAAATGAAATTTAAAAAATTGTAAAAGGTTAGAAACAAAGGGGGGGAAAGAAAGAAGAAACGGAAGGGGAGAGGAGGGAAACGAAAGGCAGGAAGAAAATGGAAGGGACGGAGGGGATGGAAGAGAAGAGGAAACTGGGAGCGATGAGAAGGAAAAGAGAAGAGATGTCAGAAGGAAGGATGCAAAGCAAGAAAAGGAGCAGACAAGCAAGAAAAGGACGCAGCAAAGGGGCACGACGTCCCAGCTCGAAGACCGCTTTCCCGGAGGGGCGTGGCCTGTCGTGACGTCATCGCGCCGTGCCGCCCCCGCCGCCCCCGGCCGAGCGTTGGGAAATCTCCCGGCGCGCAGGTGGCCGCCGGGTCGGCCGGCCCGCACTCCCTGGGTGGTTGCGAGTCCCTCGGCCTCTGGCCCCCGGCCCAGGCAGCCCCGGCGGGCGGCGGGGCAGGGCGGTAATTGCCCCGAGACGCGGCGCTTATCCCGGCGCGTTGTGCAAGGCCGCGCGAGCAGAACCTGGAGCAGCGGCTCTCACGCTCGGCTCCGGGCCCGCGGGGCCGTCTGCCTCAATCCTCGCGGGGACAGACGCCGCGGGCGCCCGCCGGTGCCACGCTGAAATTGTGTGCACAGTGGTCCCCTCCACTGCCCGTCAGGACTGGATGCAAACCGCGGGTAAGGGCACCTGCCAACCCGAGAGAGAACCGATCCCCACAGTTCGCCCTCTGACCTCCACGCGAGTGTTGTGGCGCGCGTGTACACACACACAAACACATTTTTTAAATGTAACAAAACCTTTTTTTTTTTTAAGACTAGAGTCCAGTTGCTTCTGGTGCTGGTGCGCTTTGGATGACCTTGGGAAATTTGCTTGCCTCCTCCAGTCTTTGGTTTCCTCTCTTCCGGTTAAATGATGGCAACCTGCTTTGTGCTGCCCTATGGCTTCCATGACTACAGGTGCCCTGACTTCTTTCTGTCTCTAAAGAGTCTTGAGACTTTAGAGAAGGGACTTGGTGACTGCATCTTCTCCATCTTCAGACACCAGCATCGACGTGAAACCCATACAGCTCTTCTGTGGGCTGAGTGTTTACTGGAAACCGCCACTCAGAACGCTGTCATCTTCCTCCTCCGAAGCCACACAGCCACTCTGGGTTCTGTATGACCTAGTCATAGAAGATGGAATTATCCTCAAGTATTTCTTCTACACACACACCCTGACTCTCCCCCCCCCTTATCCACCACCATCACCACCACCAGTGCTGTCCTTAAACGACCCATCAGATTCTCAATCGTACCATTATGGTCCTACCCTCAATCACTGCCATGTTAGTCACGTGGAAGATGGCAGCAGCCTCCTAACTTGTTACTCTCCCATCTCGGCGACCCTGATCCACTCTATGTTGAGCGCCAGAGTGCACTTTCTAAAACATTTTTGTCATTCTACGATGTGAATGCTTATGTTGCCCCCCCCACCCCCGGGCTTGCCGGTTGAAACCCCAACCCAAAGTGATGGCACTAGGAAGTGAGGCCTTTTGGGAAATTACCAGTGGCCTTATAAAATAAGCTCAAGGGAGCTCATTACCACTCATTCTAATTAGCACCTTGATGCCAAATTCCCAGCCTCAAAACTATGAGAAACATCTCAGTTTTTTGTAAGTCACCAAGTTATGGCATTTTGTTACTGCTTTTCTCCTCTCCTCCAGCTGTCCTATTACTTACCTGCCCTCCAGACTGTCGCCACATGGAACTTAATTCTGCTCTCAGTGTGTCATGTTGCTGGTGTGAGTATTCAGGCATCTGTACTGGCCTGCCCTTGGGGTTCTGACAGGATACACCCTCAGCTGCAGCCACTAAGAGCACCACCTGTGCACATTCACTATGTTCCCTTTTTAAAAGGGCCCTGCCCACCTCCCATCCTTCTCTCTTTATCTCCCTCTTTCTATCTATTCCCCTCTCTCTCTCCCTCTGCCCCTCTTTCCTTTCTCTTCTCTCCTGCTGCTCTGGTCTCCCAAAGCCAGTCTCCCCCCATTCCCATTCCCCTTTTTATGATCCCTTTCCCTATTTAAAAAAAAAAAAAGAAGAAGAAGAAGCCCCTGTCACAAGGCATCTTTGTCTTGCACACCACTTTTCTTAAATTACCACAGCTGGGTCTTCTCCTGTGCTGTTCTTTTTAAATTTGTGTCTCTGTGTGCTGCACGTGTGTGCCTCGGCACATGTGGACTTCAGAGGACAACTTGGTGGAGTCAGTTCCATCCATCTGCCTTTAGGTAGGTCTGGGGATCAAACTAAGGCCACTAGGACAGCACAGCAAGGGCCTTTACCCACAAGCCATCTTGCCTGCCTCATATGCGGTTCCTTTTGTGTAGAACACTTTTTGGGAGATTCACCTGTCTACAAATCTCAACCTGGACACGTCTCATACATGGTGTTTTCCTCTGACCTTCCCAACCCCTAACTAACATAGGAATTGTTTGCTCTCAGAGTAAGAATGCTTGGGCTCTTGTGAAGTTTTTGGATACAGTTATATGGATTAATTTTTAATTAGAATTTATGCATAGAGTGAGATGTGGTAGTGAACACCTGTAATCCTAGCACTTGGGAGGCAGAGGGAGGAAGATTGCCAAAAATTCCAGGCCAGTTTAAACTACAAGGTGAGATGCTATCTCAAAAATAAAATTGAATTAAATGCATATAGAAAAAAAAGAAATCTGGAAGTATCTGAAAAGATATCTGCCAGAATCTTAATAGTGATCCCCTTCGAATAATGGGATTATGAGATGTTTTAATCTTATTTTGCCTGTCTCTTCTGCATTTCTATCTAATTATGAGATTTATAAATTTAAAAACAAAGTTCTTTGACTGGCCATTTGTAATCACAAGCCTCGGGCAGCCTGGCTAGGGTAAATTGGTTTTCTTGGAGCTCCTTGCCAGCTTGAGAAGGGCGGAGCCTGGATGCCAGGGCAAAAATGCCTTCTGCACCCTCTTCAAGTGCACAGCAGGAAGAGAAGGCAGCTGCTGCTTTGGTAGGAAAGGATACTGTAGGAATGTTCATTCATTGAAGAACTTAGCCAGGGGCTTTCTAAACTGATAGCATTCATCAATGCCTTGGAGACCTTCTAATTCCACCCCCTCACCTTGGAACCGGAAGACTTGGTGGCCTGCCAGATCTGCCAGATCACACAGGGAGGTGATGGCAGAGCTGGGGTTTGGATTCATTCCCTCACTCCCTGATTACTGCTCATTCCAACGCATGTTCCCACCCACCCATCCCAGTCATGGCCTCACACACACACACACACACACACACACACACACACACACACACACACACACGCACAGGGAGAGGGGAGAGAGAGAGAGAGAGAGAGAGAGAGAGAGAGAGAGAGAGAGAGAGAGAGAGAGAGAGAGAGAGAGAGACTCAGCTCGGCAGCAGTTACATCCCAGTCTCACAGTTACCTGCAGAGCACTTGCCAAGCACTCTTCCATACCTGTTCTGTTTCCAACATTGCACATTGCGTTGTCTTCTCCCTATGAAACAGCTATCAATACCCTTCTGCTCTATGAGGAACCTGAAATTCAAGGAAGTGATTTTCTCAAGGTCAAATATTAAAACCAGAACTCAAGCCCTTTCAGGAAAGCCCACCCTGCCAGGAATTCCTTGATCCATGCTGCCATGGCAGGACCTGTGTCTGGTTTGAGAGTGGCAGAGAGATAGTTCTGAGAGGTACAAACTCCTCAGGATCTTCATTTCACGGCACATTCAGTTACTTAAGCCATGTTGTTCAGGGTGGTTTAAGCTATGCACTCTGTGTGCTGGATCCTGGCTCTGCCCCTAGTCATTGTGCAACTGCAGGCAAGTTTCTTAGCATCTGTGTGCCCCTGGCTTCTCCTGCGTAGACTATGGGTAATAGCACCCCTTAATTCATAGAGATAGTAACAGGATGGAGTGAGTTACGACAGGAAGGCACATGAAACAGTGCCTGGCACGTGGGGAGCTCTTCCAAAGTTCATTACCATCATTATCATTTATCATACTATTATTATGAAGCACTTGGATCTTAAGATAGTGAACAAGGGCCATCGAGATGGTCCATCAGGTAAAGGTTGTTGTTGCCAAGCCTGATGGCCTGAGTTCAATCACCAGCATTCATATGGTGAAAAGAGACCCAATTTCCACTGGTTGTCTGGCTCATATGATATGTACACATACACACAATTCACCACACAGAGATAAGTATAATTAAAAAATACAGAATATGCTAAGACAAAGATGTCTTCCTAGAGGAAGACATCTGGAAGGATTGCATGGAACCCATACATAACCAGAATTTAACAGTGTGGTAGATTAAGTAATAGATACATGTGGATGTGACTTGTCTGATGGATTGGCCAAGTTGGGGCTGGAGCCCAGCTCCCCTGAGTCTGATTCTGCTCCTCCTCATTGTCTGGAATCTGCTTCTGCGCTGAACATGTAGGCGTGATCTGAAGTCTTTCCACATGGCACCGAAAAGAGGTTCCTGAGGCCATGGCTGCCCCAGCTGAGGAAGTTACTAATGTGGAGATGGCCAATAAACATTCACCATATGAGTCAATGAATCAAAAGTGTTCGGGAGAAGCCTGCCAACTTTCTCCTCAGCTCTCACCTCCTCCATGTGTAGGCATGAAGCGATGGCAGGGCAAGAGGTCTACTGCAGCCCTGGGGGACAGCTGCCCACCCATTCTTCATGTTCAAAATGATGGCTTATTTGGACAGCACATATGTCACCACCATAGCTTCTTGTCCCTCAAGGGAACTCTCAACTCAGTCCATTCTATCACTTTCTTTTTGGGCTTTATTTTTATTGTGTTTAATCGTGTGTGTGTGTGTGTGTGTGTGTGTGTGTGTGTGTGTGTGTGTGTGTGCTGTGTGTGTGTCTGTGTGTCTGTGTGTGTCTGTGTGTCTGTGTGTTTGTATGGAAGTTGCATATGTGTGTGCAGGTTCCTGTGGAAGTCAAAGGCATCAGATTCCTTGAAGCTGGAATCATTGGCAGTTGTGAGCCACCCAGTGTGGATGCTGGGAACTGAGCTCATGTCATCCGCAAAAGCTTTCAACCCCTGGGCAATCTCTTTAGCCCATTCCATCACTTTCATTATTGTATTATTTGTATTTGCCTAACTCTTTGGAGAAGATGGGTAGCCTTAGTTCCTACCCATAAAGCTGTGATTCCAGCAGAAAAGAACAAAACAGGACAAATGGCTCATCAAGGATACCCACTCCCTAATCCCTGATTCTGTGAATCTTACTTTGTATGGCAATAGGGTCTTCATAGGCAAGATTAAATTAATATGGGGAGACAGCCACATATCAGCCTCTCTGGGTTCAAATCCTGGCCTAACCACTGACCATCTGTGGGCTTCAGTTCTCTCATGGGTAGAAGAACAATTGTATTTATTCCTCTTTGGGGATGCTGGTATTTGGTTCATCCTTCCTGGGCATTGGGGAGTATGCACTCCCTGCCTCCTTGCAGTAAGGCTGCATCATGTGGCCAGTTCTGGCAAATGAATTCTGAGCAGTATGAAACACACACACATAGGACCTGGACCCCATATTCACTAGCTCACTATAGCTGTCCTGTCGCATGCCACAAGTGCTTGACTCAAGAACATGATGAAGCTCTGTGTCCCTCCCAACACCCTCCAGAACGCTAAGCATCATGTGACAAAACAAACAGTAAAGAGGATGGACAGAGAAGAGACTTGAAAGGGTCCCTGGGAGCAATATGGAGCATGTGGGGCACAGAGCGTAGTTGCACATGACACCCAAAACAACAGTGGGAACACACAGATGAACTTGTTTGATAAAATACTTAGTAGATAGTCTAGTGATAGTGGGTTCCCAGCCAACACCTCTTTTTAGAATAAATGTGAAGACTTGCTTTTTTTTTTTTTCTGTGAATGAGTTTTAAAGAATAACAGGTGGCTTGTGGATATAGCAATAAAGAAGGACCCTAAAGGCTAAAACATGAGACAACTCCCCTGGCATGATGAAAAGAATATGGGCTTTGTGTTCAGATAGGCCACAGTTTGGTTCCAGGTCCCCTGCTTTCCAGCAGCGTGACCTCATACTCAAATTCAATGAGTGGTTTCCTTATGACCTTCAAGGGGTCACAGTGATGACCTTGAAGGGCGATATGAGGGCCAGGTCTCACTTCACCTCTTGTGACCTTGGTTGAGTTCCTCCTTAACTTTGTTATTTGGTCCAGTCTGGAGATCAAGGGGCCCAATCCACAGAGCCCAGAAGGACCAGCTTCCTGGGTTTTAGAAGCTCAAAGCTAGCACAGCAATGGATGCTCTGAGACCCACAATCCATGAGTTAAGTGGAAGCCACCGGACAGAGACAGCCCTAAAGGGAGGCAGGGAATAAGACTGATGTTGAGCTGAGTGAGATTACAACCAGCAGAAGGGAAGGAATGTGCACTACCTGCCTCACCCTGAGCCTCAGTTTCCTCTTTAGTAACAAGAATAATACCGCCTACCTTTTGCTATGTTGCTGGATTAAGTGGGATAAAGCCGAGGAAGCACCTCCCACAGTGCCAGGTTCATATTAGGCACTGGCTAAATGGAGGCAATTACTGTACATTGTGCAGGATAATGAAGCCTTGGTGGGTGGCCTCCTTCCATAGAGGAATAGTCTTCCTCCCTGTGACTCACCTCCAGGGCACTGCCCACAGGCAAGGGTGTCCCAGGCTCCTGGGCAGGTTGGAACCACCCGTCTCCCTGGGGAAAGGCCTTAATTCAAAGGAGATCATCCCGAACTCCCTCTTCCCACGCCCATGTTGCAAAGCCTTTGGCCCTTAGGAGAAGGAACACAATTTCTCCCACACCAGAACTGGGCCCCAAGTCCAGATCCCCACTATCTAAGGGCTGGACTGTGCCTTACTTAGCCACATCCTCAAGAAGAGACAGAAGACGGGAGCTTAAGTCAGCCTGTGAACCTCACCATTTACCTCTAGACCTTAGAGTCCTGAGACTAAGAAAATGGTGGGATGATCATTAAAAAAAAAAAAGTCAAACAATGTGCCACAAGCAGGGTAAGTGGTGTCCACCTACAGTCTGAGCTACTCAGGAGAGGGAGGTAGGAGTTCAATACCACCAGCCTGGGCACCAAAACCTATCTCCAAAATGAAACAGAACTGTCAGACAAAAACACCAGGGTGGCAGACTAAACAGCTCAGATACTGGTAAGGTCCTGGTTGTCCCTTAGTGGGCCAGGTGTTAATCCTTTGCTTATTGAACTGTCAGGGGCCCCAGGAAGGACCAGCACAATTAGATTTATAGAGGACCACTCAGGTACGCAGGAGTCACTGGCATCACATTAACACCTGGAGGCAGATGCACTGTGTCAGCCCCATAGCCCAGTTCCACACTCTGTCTCCCTTGCTCCCATCCACTGCTCAGGACATGGCTGGAACAGGGTGCCCTGTGACCCACTGTATCTTCCTCTTGCTAACTAGCCAGGTTGGAAGCCAGCACTTTCTTCCCCAGCAGGGAAATAAGAGCGAGTGAGAGCCAGAAAATGTTGGTGCATGCCTTTAACCCCAGCACTCGGGAGACAGAGGCAGGTGGATGTCTGTGAGTTTGAGGCCAGACCAGTGGTTACAGAGCAAGTACCAGAATAGCTAGGGCTACACAGAGAAACCCTGACTTCAAAAAAAAAAAAAAAAAAAAAAGGCAGTGTGAAAGGAGAGCAAAAAAAAGGTTGGTGTGAATGGCTCAGCGAGGGCAAGCCTGTACTTTTTATGGTAGAAATGGTTCTTCTCTGGTCTCTCACCTGCCCTAAGCTCTGACACATGCCCACTTCACCTCCAAGTTAAATGTCGATTCCCTGAGCCCCTGTCCCTGACAGCTATCCATATTTCCATAGAAGAAACAGAGTCTTGCAATTAAAAAATCAAAACCAACAAGAAATTTTTGACCTATAATGTAGACACCAGTAAACACCACCCAAATGCAGGATACTGATTTTAGTGCATTTATACATTGCATGAGCCATCACTACAGAGCAGTTCTAGAACATTCTCGATCATCCCTGATCAATCCCTTCTTCATTTGCAGTTAGTCCTAGCCCCACTGACTCCTGTGTTGATGCAATTACTTTCCCTGAACATTTCATTGAATCAGAACCACACTATGTGGTGCTGTCTTGTGCCTGGCTTTCTAGCATATTTTTGTTGAGGATTATCCATGTCTAAGAATGTATGAGCATTTCAACCCTTACTTCATTTGCTTTGTAGCCCCAACATCCTGCCAACACGAGGCACATAGTAGGCGTTCAGTAGGAAGCTAGGGAATCACTCTTGAGAGATCAGATGTCCTTCCACAATGAAGGTCAAAACATCCTAGTCATGTTGGGTGCTGAGGGCTGGGTGCTGATCCTCAGGCCTCCTGCCAATGACTCAAATCTCGATTTGTTTATATAACCATGACAGGCAGCAACTGACCCACCGGCCCCCCACCCTGAGAGGTGCACACCAGTCTCGAATCCACTTGTTCTGAATCTGCTCTGCCCCCCCCCCTCTCCTCCTGACTAAAGCCACACTGACTACTCCTGGAGTCAACCTCCTTCATCAATCCCGAATGGCTGAAATGCCTGGGTGAGTAGAAGAATAACTCTCAAGATTCAGGGGGAAATGGCTGTGGTGACTCATGCCTATAATCCTGACACTCTGAAGGCTGAGGCAGGAGGAAGTTCAGGAGTTCCAGGTCAACCTGAGTTATAGAATGAGACCCTGTGTCAAGAAAGAATGAGATCGCCCGAGAGGCCAGACAGCTACCCTGGAAGGTAAACATTCACATTTGCTGTCTTGCCTCTAGCAACTCGGAGAGGAAAAGGGGTTGACTACATTTGGTGTAGTCAACACTGTATAGGAATTCCCAAATCTTGCTCACTGAAAACCAGCTATCTAGCTTCAGATAATATAAACCCCTACCAGTCACCAGCCCTGATCTACAAATTTATATTTATGTATAGAGAGTTATATACTGTCTATCCTTTTGTGTCTTTTTTTCACTTAGCATCTTTCCAAGGCTCAGCCATGTGGTAGCATGTGTCAAAATTCATTCTTCTTGTGGCTGTGTAATACTCCATTTGTGTGTGTATCTTATATTACCTTCTCTCTCTCTCTCTCTCTCTCTCTCTCTCTCTCTCTCTCTCTCTCTCTCTCTCTTACATAGTTAGAGTAATATTCTTTTTTTTCCTTTTTCCTTTTTTTAAATTTAAATTTGAAACAATTGTTGTAAAACAAGGTTGTTTTACATGTCAATCCCAGTTCCCTCACCCTCCCATCTTCCCCTATCACCCCTATCAAACCCCAGCCCATTCCCTTTCTGCTCCCCAGGGAGGGTGAGGCCTTCCATGGGGGATCTGCAAAGTCTGTCATATCATTTGGGGCAGGGCCTAGGCCCTCCCCCATGTGTCTAGGCTGAACAAGTATCCCTCTATGTGGGATGGTCTCCCAAAGTCTATTCGTATACTAGGGATAAATTCTAATTTTTATTTCTTTTTTAGTATGCATTTAAGAATTTGTCTGTGCACCAAATGTGCACAGTGCCTATGAAGGCCAAAAGAGGGCGTTGGATCCCCTGGGACTGGCATTACTGATGGTTGTTGTAGTGAGATATTCACCTTGTCCTCACCTGTGGCACAGACCATGCCCATTGGGGGTGGGGACAGGGGTGGACGTTACTTGGGGGAACTAAATCTGAAGAGTGGGCTCCAAGAGCTCTCTTGCTTGCAGCACAGGGACAGGAGGCATCCTTAGGACCAGGAACCTGCTGGTGTTCATCTGTCTATGTTGTAAGTTATTTCTCCCTGAATAAACATCTATTCAGCCTATTTGTTTCTCCTGATCCTTATTAAACCTCAATAGGTTGTGAGTCACTATATGGGTGCTGGAAATTGAAGCTGGGTTCTCTGTGAGAAGAGTGGATGCTGTTAACCATTGGGCCATTCTCCAGCCTCTAGTCTTAGCCATTTTAAATAGTGGTACTACAGTGCTTAAAGGAAACCACACAGGTCAGTAAGATGCTTTCCAAGTAAGCATGAGGACCTGAGCTCAACCCCAGCACCACATAAAACCCTGGGTGTGGTGATGCAAGCTTAGACTCTCTGATGCATTCTTAGATGCACTGAGAAGGTAAAGATGGGGCCTCCCTGAGGCTTGCTGACAAGCCAGACTAGCTTGTCTGTGAGAGTCCCATGCCCTAGTTCAGAAAGCTAAAATGCCTGCAGAAACATAGACAGTCAAGAGCTTGCTCACAAGATTACAGAGGAGAACGAAGAAATAATTGAACTAGAGATAATTTATGTAATATTGTATTGAGGATGAGTCATCATAATGTTCTAAAATTGATTATGGAGATGATTGTGTCCATCTGTAAATACACTAAAAACCACTAAACTGTATACATCAAAAGGATGAACTGGAGGCATGTGAATTAGCATTCAGTGAGGCTGTGGCTTTAAAAGCAAATCTTGGACTGGAAAGCCCATGGTTAAGAGTCTGTGGTACTCTTCCAAAGGACCCAATTTAGTTCCCAGTACCTACGCTCAGGTGGCTCACGACCACCTTTAACTCTAGTTTCAGGGGATCTAGTGCCCTCTTCTGGCCTCTACAGGCATCACTCACACACACACACACACACACACACACACACACACACACACACACAGAGTCTCTGTCTCTTTAAGTTTTAGCCCTGCCTATATAGGCATCACACACAGACACACAGACACTCTGTCTGTCTGTCTGTCTGTCTCTCTCTCTCTCTCCCTCTCTCCCTCCCTCCCTCCCTCCCTCCCTCCCTCCCTCCCTCCCTCCCTCTCTCTCTCTCTCTCTCTCTCTCTCTCTCTCTCTCTCTCTCTCTCTCTCTCTCTCTAAGTTTTAGCCCTGCCTATACAGGCATCTCACACACACACACACACACACACACACACACACACACAATCTTTAAGTTTTAGCCCTGCACTTGAATCAAGCAAGGTGTTTGATATACATGCGTTACTTTATAGCAGCTTCACCTGTGTCTCAGCAGCCCAGCTTTGATGAGAAAACTCTAAGATGGAGGTGTCCTCTGACCAGCCAAGCTCACGTTTCCAGGCATTTCCTGGGCACTGGCTCTACAGAGGAAGGGAGTGGCTGCTGAGGATCAAGCTGTGGGTCACATGCACCTGCTCTCTCACATGGTGGAAAAGAGTGTGCTCTCTCTGTCCCCTCTATTCTGCCCTTCCAACATGCTCTGGGAATGTCTCTGAGAAAATTGCATGTGTTCAGTAGTGATTCATTAACCATCCATTGTCACCATCATAGCTACTGTTCTTGTAAGAGGTTACGTGTCCATAGAACCCCTCACAGGACCCTGATTCTGTCCTACTTTCTGGCCCATCGATGGGGACCAGAGGTGCTGTGGGACTGGGAGTAAGAAATCTTGTTCATGCCCACAGCATATGAGAAACAGAAACCAGGGCCAACCCCAGGCTCTGCTTCCTAACCAGCCCCCTTTCCCTGTAAAGCATCGATGACCAGCGCATTATTACCTTATTGAACTAAGTGGATCTCTGCTACCCATGTGCTTCTCAGTCTGAGGAGCAGGAGGCACACCAGAGCAGTGGTTAGAAGCCTGGTTATTGAAAGGATTACAAGGGTCAGTGTACAGAATATATATAGTCAGACATAGTAGAACACACTTGTAATCCCAGCATTCAGGATACCAAAGTAGGAAAGTCATGAGTTCAAAGTCAGGCTGGGCTACAGAGTGTCAGGGGTCAGCCTGTGATTACCTAGAAAGATGCTATTTCAGAATAAAAGCAGATGCTTAATATGTAAATCAACAGGCACAATGCCCCAGTTGGATCCCCACCACTGCATAAACCGTGTTTGGTTATCCTCATCGGCAATCCTAGAACTTAGGAAGTGGAAGCAAGAAGATCAGAAATCCAAGTTCAAGGCCAGAGCTACATGACACCCTGACTCAAAAACATTAACATGTATAACTTGCCTGAAAGCATGTTGGGAGGGAAGGAAACCCTAGTTCATACTTCAACATGGATGAACCTTGAGGACATGCTTAGTGAAATAAGACAATCACAAAATGCTGAATGTGAGGTCTGGAGAGATAGCTCAGCAGGTAAGAGCACCTGTTGTTCTTGCAGAGGACCCAGGTTTGGTTCCTGGCACCCACACAACAGGTCACAACCATCTGTAACTCCAGCTCCATGGGATCCAGCTCCTCCTGGCCTCCATAGGCACTGCATATCTGTGAGATACATACATACATACATACATACATACATACATACATACATATGCCAAACTCATGAAATAAAATGAATAGTTTTCTTTTAAAGCTGAATGCTTGCTACGTGTAGTAGCATACATCTTTAATATCCCAGCAGCCAGGAGGCAGAAGCTGATGGATCTCCATGAGTTTGGGGACAGCCTTGATACATAGTGAGTTCAGGCCAACCAGGGCTACACAGTGAAACCATGTCTCAGAATCCTGCAGGATCCTGTTTACTTTTGGGATCTAAAACAGTGAAACCTGTAGATACTGAAATTAAAGTGGCAGTTGCTGGGATAATGGAAGGGTGGCTGCTGGTAAGTGGAAGGGGAGATTATGCTTAGTTTCAGTTTCATGAGATGAAAGTGATTATATCTAAGTCTGCTGGACTGTTCTTTAAAAGTGGTTAGTGTGGTAAATTTTATGTGGTTTTGTTTTCTTTTGTCTTGCCTCTTTTTGACAACACTAATTTTTTTATTGGTTCCTGGTGGTCCAGCATCATGTCTCAGTGCTTGAAAGCACTTGCAGAGTTGAATGATGTTCCTGTACAGTTAAAGGAGAGAACCAGCTCTAATGAAAATGATCTAATGAAATTGTGCGTGTGTGCACATCAATCACAAATGCAAAGTAATAATAATGTTTTTTGCGAGTATGACAGTGACTTCTCCAGTTTTAAGTGGGTGGATGCGGTGACCTGAGAGCCATTAGCTCATTTAGACTCCCAGTAGGCAAAATTCCTCACTCACAGAAGTCCTTGCTCTTTTCCTAGCACGTGAATTCACAATCCAGGAATAAAACAATTTGGCCTGAATTCTCCCCTCTCCCAGAAAGTGCTCCCATTCAGTGCTCCATCCTTCTGTAACTCACTCCCTAGATGCCATCTTCCTCATCTGTTACAGTCCAAGGCAAAGCTTTTCCCATTTTCCCCCACTGCTGACACTGGTCTCCTGCTTTTGAGAGTAACTGCCCCTTGCTCTGGGAGTCAGAATGCATGCAGAGGGCTGGGGTGCATGCAGAGGGCTGGTGTGCATGCAGAGGGCTGGTGTGCATGCAGAGGGCTGGGGTGCATGCAGAGGGCTGGGGTGCATGCAGAGGGCTGGGGTGCATGCAGAGGGCTGGGGTGCATGCAGAGGGCTGGTGTGCATGCAGAGGGCTGGGGTGCATGCAGAGGGCTGGGGTGCATGCAGAGGGCTGGGGTGCATGCAGAGGGCTGGGGTGCATGCAGAGGGCTGGGGTGGCTGCACCTCGCTCTGGGAGTCAGGGTTTGAGGACTGGTGTGCACACACAGGGGAGCATGGCCTGTCACAAGCATGTCTGGATGGAGGGGCTAAATGTTCCCACCAGTCAACAGACCCTTCCTCTGTGCCCACTTCACTTCTGCCATAAAGCATGGAGTCCTTGCTATCTGCTGTAGCTGACTCTCCACTAAGCACTGGACACTCCCTGGAGAATAGTAAGAGTCTGACTTCTCCATACCCATGGAATTCATCACATTTCACATGAGCTTGAGACAAAACTTATGTTGGACTAAACTATGTTTGACTACTTCAAAAAAATATTTACTTTTTAAAATATTAGTCACATTTATAGGAGAGAACTAGAAATAGCTTAAATGACCAACAACAAGGAAATGTCTGAGTTACTAATAATGACGGTGAATGAAACATTTTGTGGACATCAAAGGAAAGAACATGAGCAATGAGTAACAAGATAGAAAACTTATGAAGTGAAGTTAAGCAGAGAAAGTGGGTCATGCAAATGTCTACATGCGTGGATTACAGCTATAATTATCAGTGTGTATTGCTTGCTAAGCACTTTATAAACATCCCATCTAATTCTTATGGCTTTGGGATTAGGTATGAATATCTCTCACACACATTTAAAAAAACTGGATATTTGTAGCAAATAAGTCACACACTCTAGTTGGTATGATACACAAGTCTGACTCTAACCCAGGTAGTCTATGCCCAGACTTCTACCCTCCCTGATGTCATTGTGGCAGCAAAATCAATTCTGTATGGATAGCAATATTCACATTGAGACCAAAGCTGAAAACTAGAAAACCAAGCAATGGGGGGGGGCACAATGTTAACTGTCTTATAAAATACTGTCTGAATGGTAATTTCAGTCTTTCCTAGGGTATTTGAGAAAATGCTGGTGGTAGTACTCATCACCACAGAGTGGAAAAGGTTCTAGAGACAGAATTCAGCTGAAAAGTGTGTTTGAGAATTTGAGAAACTGATGTTCAGTCAATAAGCAAAGTGAGTGGGTGGATGGAGGGATGGATAGACAGATGGATGGACAGACGAACAGACAGACAGACAGACAGACAGACAGACAGACAGACAGACGGGTGGGTGGGTGGATGGATAAGCCCTACAAGCTACAGAGGAAGCTGTCCTGTGCTAACTGTTGGAGGAAATGATGGGCTATTTCTTGGAATAGTGTCCAAATCCTGGGGGGGGAGGGAGAGAGAGAGAGAGAGAGAGAGAGAGAGAGAGAGAGGGAGGGAGGGAGGGAGGGAGGGAGGGAGGGAGGGAGGGAGGGGGAGGGAGGGAGGGAGGAGAGAGAGAGAGAGAGAGAGAGAGAGAGAGAGAGAGAGAGAGAGAGAGAGAGAGAGAGAGAGAGAATAAACCCTTGGAGAAGATGGCAATGAGGAAGACATCCACCCTTCCTGATGTTGCCTGAATGGGCAACTTGAATTTGCCCATTCTCTCAGCTCTGATCCCTTCTAGACAGCACAGTGTGGATCCCAGGTGGAGATCTTTAAAAAGTCCACAAAGTTCAGCCTGACTGCTCCAGGGCCCCAGTGCAGTCCACCCACTCTGCCTCTGGGTCTGGGTCTGTCTTCCCTCCCTTCCCCTGGCAGGCAGGCTCAGGCTTCCTGCAGACAGCTTATTGTCTAGCACCTCTACACCCACAGCCTCATTTCATCCCCCTACACCAATGTGGGTGGGTTCTTCCAGGACCTCCACTATATTGTGCCTATGGAGGGTGAATGTTGCCCACATTCTCATCCTTAAAGGGGCAGAGTCAGAGACCCCAGAAAGGTTCTGTCTCTAAGTTTGCTCTAGGTCTGTTCTGGGCTACTACAACTGAACATCACAGCCTGAAATGCACAATGATCAGAAACTCAATGGTTCACACTTCTCAAAGCGGAAAGGCCAAGACAAAGAGCTTATGTCTGGCCAAGGTGTTCCTGATATGGTGGAAGGTACCCTGTGAATGACAGAGGGGGACAAACTATGTCCTTTTGTAAGGAACCCATTTGTGAAGGCTGAGCCACTGTATCCTAAACTTCCATCCCTGCAACCCTGGGGACAGAGATCACACCATCCTTCATCTTCCACACAGGTCAGGTGAGGTTAGGGCCCAGCTCTCCTCCTTCGAGGAAGCTGCTTCAGGAGCTAAAATAGACCCCTTTGTAGAACAAGCAAAGTTCACATCCCTGCATTTGTTTTCTCACCAGTGGGGATTGGAGAGCAGATCCCAGAGTCTTAGCACTTCAGAGAACAGATCCCAGAGTCTCAGCACTCACCAGTGAGGATTGGAGAACAGATCCCAGAGT
This sequence comes from Cricetiscus sungorus, assembly GCA_030556225.1. NCBI lineage: Eukaryota > Metazoa > Chordata > Mammalia > Rodentia > Cricetidae > Cricetiscus > Cricetiscus sungorus. The sequence goes on from JANBXA010000734.1 coordinate 54,331,979, forward strand.
CTTAGCACTTCAGAGAACAGATCCCAGAGTCTCAGCACTCACCAGTGAGGATTCAGAGAACAGATCCCAGGGTCTTAGCACTCACCAGTGAGGACTGGAGAACAGATCCCAGGGTCTTCTGCTCTCCTAAGCAGGTAGCTTTGATAATAATAGCTCTCCAAGACAGTAGAATGTTAATCCCAGGATGTGTGTTTACCAAATAACCAAAGCAAAGGAAGATATAGAACAAAGCCAAATTGGTATCAGGGAATGTGGTTTACATGGAAATGAGAAAATTCTGAATAAACAAAACTGGCCAAGCCAGGTGTAAAAAATAAGACCCTGCAGCACTGGTATTTTTAACAGCCATTTTGCCTGCCATTCTTACTTCATTTCCCTAACTCCCTGTGGGAATAAGCTTTGAAGATTTGACTGCTGATGTCAAGCAAATCCTCATTCAAGGCTATAGCCATACTCTCCATTCATATTTCTCCATTTAGCAGACATTTGCTCAGTACATCTGCACTGTGTCAACTAAGTGCTGGGGAGGTGGTGGCCACCTCATCCCGTACAGCTTCTACTACAGTTGGGACAAATTGGCTTCCAGTTATATGCAGAGGAGCAACTGCCCTGAATAGGCACAGGGCAGGCATTGGCTAAAAGGAGGAACAGACAGAGGGAAAGCATTGATGGAGGATGGGAGGAGAGGAGAGGCTTGATGGAGGATGGGGGGTGGGGAGACCCTTGAAGGATGCACTGGGATGTTATTGGATGAACACTTGCTGAGAGAGAGAATGTGAACAAGGAAGTGCAGCCACCCTCAGGCTTTGTGTGCTCATCTTTGAATAAAATCAGTATTTTAAGCTAAACAATAAAATCTAACACTTTGGCCTTTGCTCCTCCAACTCCAGAAAAGGCAACTGTGTCTGCCCCGTAAGTTTTAAGACTATAAAGATACAGATGGGTGTGGTGGTCATGCCTGGGACCCCAGCACTCAGAAGCTGAGGCAGGAGGATCTACAGAGGGAGGCCTACCTGGGCTATATAGTGACTTCTAGGCCAGCCTGAGCTACATAGAGAAACTATCCAGTTGCTTTCTAAAACCAACCTGAAATTTGGCAACATCTACTGCAGATATAAAATATCTGCCTGGAGAGATGACTCAGCAGTTAAGAGAGCTTGTTGCTCCTTTAGAGAACCCAAGTTCAGTTCCCAGCACCAATGACCAGTGACTCATATCCACCACTCCAACTCCAGGAGATCCGCTACCCTCTTCTGACTTCTGAAGAAAACTAGAAGCACATACCCATAAACATACATACATACATACATACATACATACATACATACATACATACATACACACATACATACATACATTCAAACTTTATTATTTAATATGTGTGAGTGTTTTGCCTGCATATGTGTGTACCATATGTAGATCTGTTACCTGAGGAAACCAGAACTCTTGGGTCCCCTAGGACTAGAGTCACAGAGAGTTGTGAGCTGCCATGTAGGTGCTGAGAATTGAGCCCAAGTCCAGAGCTCTTAACTGCTGAGCCATCTCTCCAGCCCTCATACTCAAACTTTAAAAGTAAAAAAAACAAGCCTTTATTATGATGTTTATACCAGGCCAGCATGACAGCTTAGCAGGCAAGGACACTTGGTGCCAAGCCTGACCACTTGCGGTCTAGCTCCTGAACACAATGGTGGAAGGAGAGAACTGACCCAGCAAGATAACATCTGACCTGAACATGTATACTTCAGAGCACACACACACACACACACACACACACACACACACACACACACACTCAATCAATATAATATGTTTATACCTATGGCCTAACAATCCCATTTCTTGAACTAATCTAAACAATAAACATTACAACTACCCATGTACAAACACAAGGTATAGTGTGTTATACTATTTGTTTTATAAATGTTTTCAATGTCAAAATGTTTAATTAAATTAAAATTATAGATCAAGGGGTTGTTGCTGGAGCTCCCCTCCCAGTGTCCCCTTCTGTGTCAGGGTTACTAAAGGATATTTTACCTGAAATCTGTCTCTGTGCCTCTCTCTATTGAACTAAAAATTCATTATTATTTAAAATACATGATGTGGCAGGGCAGACCATTAATGCCAACACTCATGAGGCAGAGACAGAGAGATCTCTGTGAGTTCCAAGCCAGGCAAAGTCTACAGACTAAGATCTGTTATGAGTATGTTTTCCCACCCGCCTTGTCCCCAAGCCGTGCCAGCCTCAAATAACACAGGGAGACTATGTATTAGATATAATGCTGTTGGCCTGTTACTAGTTTCTTATCAGCTAGTTCTGTCTTAAATATTAACCCATTTCTATTAATCTAAATGATTCCACATGGTCTTATCTTACCAGAGAAAAGGGCATTCTGCTCTCTCTGTCCTCCATGTTGAATCTCCTCCTACCTCTCCCTGACTCCTCCTTGTCTCCTAGTCCCACCTATCTTGCTTTCCTATTGGCCAACAGTGCTTTATTCATTAACCAATACAAGAAACATATTTACAGAATGACATCTCCCATCAAAGATCCTCTATAATCATCACCATCACCATCATCATATGTTGTAAAATGCTGGTGCCTAAGAGGCCCCTGTCTATTCTGCCTGTTAATTCATCCAGACTGTTGTTCAACATACCACATGGACCCACATAAATAACATCTCTGACACACTCCCTCACTCAAAGATAAAGGACTAGATAAAGAAGGGAGAAAGCTTAGCCCCAGGGATGCCCAATTTCAGCAAGTCATAACTGGGAGTAAAGTTGACACCCATAAGGCCGCTGGGCTCTAATCCCCATTCCATACAGTATATTAAAATTCTAAGTGGACCACTTAAAAGGAATAAGGTCTGTAGCCAAACCTTTGGAATGCCTTACTTTTATTGCCATCAGTTCTAAATCTGTTCAAGTCTCATCGTAGTTACAGCAGACAAAGTGATCAGGCTGGCTTTCCTGGAGCTTTGAGTCAAGATCTCCATTCTTCAGGCTTCTGCAGCTTCCATGGTCCAGGACCCAGGCCTTGTGCCTGGACTCAGCTTGGAAGGGATGATGCAGCAGGTGGAGGCCACTCAGCTCCAACAGGGTGCAGCACAGGCTTCTGCTGCAGGCCATGAGTGTCCTCCACCCTTACAGACCCATAGCTCCTGGTGCAGTGTGGATGTCTGTCCTGCCTGTGACAAAGAACAGGCAAAGCCAAAAAATTTGACTGGCAAAACACAGCCAGACTCCCACCTCTTGGCAGCCATGGGGCTGTTCAAAGCCAGAAGATTTGACATAGAGGCCACAGTGCAGCAGGGACCCTGCAGAAACCACGCCCTGTACAGTCAGGGGTGAAGGCCCCACCCAGGAGACAGACTGATGGAGAGGGGGCTTTAGGGAAGGGACCCAGAGCCAGGTGTCAGGCTTCTTACAGCTCTGGCGTGCCCCTTGGTTTTTTGTTACTTTTGAAAAGGGTTTCATTATGTAGCCCTTGCTGGCATGGAAGTCACTATGTAGAAAAGATTGGCCTCAGACTCTTGGAGCTCTGTCCTGTCTCTGCCTCCTGAGTGCCATCACACCCAGCTTTTGCTACTGCCCTTGTTACTGTGTGCACGAAACCCTCCCAAGCCTGTGTCCCGAGGCCTGAGGGAGGAGTCCCTGGCCCTGCTTTTCTGCCAAAGCTGCCAGCACAGAGTGAAGGATCCTCTGCCAGGTATTTGCTAATAACAGGCACTGGCTAGGGGGTCCACCTCAGCCACTGGGTCACCTTTTCAAGTCACACGGCTGGGAAAGGGCAATGCTGGGATTTGAACCGGGTTCTCCTAAGCACCTCAACCCTGCTCTTTGTCCTCAAGTGAGCCCATTCACAATAGCAAGGGCCTGCAATCATCATTTCCCATCACTGACCATGACTTGCCAGCTCTGTGACCGGCATTCCTTTTTTCTGTGAGGCACAACACCTCCACTTGAGAAGGCTGTAGAAAATGAGGTGAGGGAGCTTGGCTGCCCACTGACTCTATAGCCACACTACTCCACCAGCCTCCAGAGTCACCTCAGGGGCTACAGCGATGGCTCCGTGGTTAAGAGTGCTGCCTGGTCTTCCAAAGGACTCAGGTTCAATTCCCAGCAGCTCACACTGTCTGTAACTCCAGTTCCACAAGATCCACACACATGCAGACAAAACACCAATGCGTATAAAAATTCTTTTAATTAAGAAAATCAACCACATGACAGTGGCACATTTTTAATCTCAGTACTTGGGAGGCAGAGGCAAGAGAATTTCTGAATTCTAGGACACACTGATCTACAGAGTGAATTCCAGCACAGGCAGGGTTACACAGAGAAACCCTGTCTCAGATGGATGGATGGGTGGGTGGATGGATGGATGGATGGATGGATGGATGGATGGATGGATAGATAGATAGATAGATAGATAGATAGATAGATAGATAGATAGATAGATAGATAGATGATAGATAGGCAAACAGACATATAGACAGACCGATAAAAAGTCAAATAAAAAGAATCAACTCTGCCCCCAGGGAAAGTGGCCAGACCTGTAGAGAAGTCTCTCCAGCTGTTGTCCTCGGGACTCTGAACAAGCTAAGCACAGAATTGCACCCAGTTTGTCCTGTCTACCCAAAAAAATGTTCAGCTAAGAAGCCAGCATGTAATAAAAACCCCATAAATACTGTTGGGTGAATGAAAGCCTGTGATGATGCAAAGAGCCAGGACCAAAAGACCGGACTCTGGCCAGCCTCCTCTGTCCCTTTCAAAGCTGAAGTTATGTTATAGTCACATCTTCATACAGACCCGGAATAGCCAAAGCAAACACAGCTATGGAGCCTCTGGGCTACTGAGAATCAGACAGCAGCATTCCAGGCAACTGAGACCTCTGGTCCATGAAACCCAGATGCTCCTGCACATGAGTGCTTTACAGCTTGCACTTCCCCTCCTTTCTTTTACTCAAGCTTCAGCATGGCTCTGTGAGATGCCCCATCCTACTGACCATGAAGCTAGCTGCCTGGCAGCAAATGGAAAACAACAGCAGAGCTGAGACACAAACCCAGAATTGGGCTTGTGCCCTCACACAGTCCACCTGTGCCCAGGCAAGGAAGAGATGAGTTCATTCAAGCAAAACCCAACTCGGAGGTCATAAGTGTGCCACCTGGACAGAAGGCTGCCTGGCACAATACAGCATTTTAAAGTCAAATTTATTCCAGGAGGGTGCCTACCAGGTGGCCGCAGAGTCAGCTGTACTAAAGGCAAGGGCCAAGCCCATGCCACAGGCATTGTATGCACCGCGCTGTTCACCATAGTCACTGTGTGCCTCTGACTTCTCTGAGTGTCACCGGCTTCTCTGTGTGCCACCAGCTTCTCTGTGCGCCACAGGCACACTGTATGCCACTGCACTGAAGGCCATAGACACTCTATGCCACACGAACTATATCCACACATACTGTATGCCACTTCACTCTGTGCCACAAGAACTGCATATCACACACTGAAGCAACTGGAAAAGTGACCTATAGGTGATCTCTGAACAGTGGGAGCGCAGACACTCCCTTCACACAGATAAGCAGCTGCGGCCCAAACTCCACCCACCAAACCCCAGCTGTCCTGGTTTTCCTTTCAGTGTGACTTTTGAGCAGCCCAAGACCCTTTAACTAAAGAGAAAAAAAAATAAAAATAAAAAAGGACACAACAGAAAAACTCAAGGTTGATTCCTACTTCCAACTATGCATTCTGATTGGTCAGTACTTGCGGCCAGACCTCCAACTTGAAGGGTTCCTCCTGTCTTGTATTGCCAATATAGGCATGTGCCACCATGTCTGGTCCATAGCTGTTAAGTATCTTTACTATTATTACATGGACTGGAGCAGGCCTTACGGGATACTTTGGTGCTTCTCAGTTACTCTGAGAGTGAGGGTGTAAATTTCACAGACCTCACCATATATACAGAGCTGTAAAGGGGACACTTGGCTTTTTTTTTAATAAACATTGAGAAATTTTTATCAAAATAAAAAGAGACAAAGACTTCAGTAACATCTTTAAGTGGGTTTACACTTTATTCATCATACACAGCTTGCAAATACACGTAAGCACATAGATACACATAGGTGTGTACCATTAGGGCCTATAACCTATCTAATTTCAGGTTCTTGGCCACTTTAGCAGTATAAGGTAAGGGTTCCATCTCATGGAGTGGACCTTAAATCAATTTTACAGAGTGGTTAGCTATTCCTACAACATTTGTGCCACTCTTGGACCATATCTTACAGGCAAATCACCTGTGTAGGTCACAGGTCCATAGCTGGGTGATTTTGAAGATCACTTTTCTCCTCTGCTAGCATCTCTAATACCTTCCAGCACCACGAATGCTAGTCAGTAAGGGAAAAGCATCTATTTTGGCTTGATTCCTTCACATTTGATGATATAAATAAAGAACACTTAAGCAACATGGACCTACCATCAGGTTGTGGAGGGGAACCAACACCATTGGTAATAACCCATTAAGTTTGGGAAGAAAAAAAAAAATCTATGAGCTCTCCCTTTGACCAACAACTCCACAAGATGTAACCCATTTCTAGTACTAAGGTACCTGGTAGCATAAGATCCAGTTGGGACACTGTCTCCTTCATTAAATGGTAAGTCCATTTAAATGTCTTTCATATCTGTGCATATTTTAGAAAGCTTCTATGGTAATAGGTTTCCATTTGAGTTTTCAAAAGGCCACTGTGGGAATCAGTGTAAAGATTCTTCAGAAAGCTGAAAATGAGGACGTATAAGATCCAGGCACATCACTCATAGGCCTATACCTGAAGGACTCCCATCTTACTTGCATACTTACCCATGTTACTGCTGCTCTATCCATAATACCCAGAAATTGGAAACATCCAAGATGTCTATCAACGGTACATTTACACAACAGAATGTGATTCGGCTCTTAAGAAAAATAAAATTATGAAATTTGCAGGTAAATGAATAGGCCTAAAAATACTCATCATGCGTGAGGTAACCCAGACCCAGAAAGACAACTATTGCATTTTTTCTCTATCTCTTTGTTACTTTTGTTTTTCAAGACAAGGTTTATCTGTGTAGCCCTGGCTGACCTGGAACTCGCTCTGTAGAGCAGGCTGGCCTAGACCTCAGAGATCTGCCTGCCTCTGCCTCCCAAGTGCTGGGATTAAAGGTATATTTTTTTTCTCTTTTATGTGATGTTAGCTTTTAAACTTCAGACATATTGCTTCACTTAGAATATCACAGGGTGCTGGAGAAATGACACTAGCTGGTCTTCCAGAGGTCCTAAGTTCAATTCCCAGCAACCACACGATGGCTCACAACCATCTGTAATGAGATCTGGTGCCATCTTCTGGCATGTAGGGATACATGCAGACAGAACACTGTATACATAATTAAATAAATTAAAAAAAAAAAAAAAGAACAACCACAGAGCTTAGGTAGCTAGTGGGGGTGAGGACTTCCAAGAAGGGAGAAATAGAATATGGTGTTATAAAGAGATCTAGGAGAAACTGTAGAGGAGAATTAAATAGGGAGGGGAATGTGAGAGCAAGACAGGGAAAGACAACTAACACTAAAGACTCCCATATATTTTAAAGGATTGAAACCATACAAAATATAGTCTGTGGTTCCCATAGAACTAAACTAGATGCCAGTAACAAGATTTACAAAAACAAAGATATGTGAAGACTAAGCAGTATGCTCTGAGATAAACCAAGAGCCACAGAAGAAACCACAAGGACAATTTTCAAATACTTTAGAAATGAAAATTATGTACTAAAAATTTTGTTACATTTTAAATATTTTAATTGTTAAAGTGTATATGTATACATATGTGTCTGTGTGTGGCAGGGGGTGTGCTGGTGCATGTGCTCTAGAGAAAGTGTCAGATCTCCTGCAGCTGGAGATATAGACAGACCTGCACCAAACTCAGGTCCTCTGCAAGAGCAGCATGCATTCTTAACCACTAAGCCATCTCTCCAGCTTGAAGTATGTTGTATTGTTTTTTTAAAAAAAAATTAGTTTCTCCAAGTCCTGTGGAAATGGAAGAGATTCAAAACAACTAAAATAATCTTCAAAGGAAAAAAGGAGTTTACTGCAAAAACTTAGTGACAATCAGTGGGTGAGAGGCTATTGCAATCTTAATGTAAAATGCCTTCCACAGCTTGGGTATTAGTGCTTTTATTCCTTAGCTTAGCACAACTTTGTGGTGTTGAGCACTGAACTCTAGGCCTCTGGAAGAACAGGAAGTGCTCTCAAACACTGACCACCTCTCCAGTCCCCAAGAAAAAATATATTACATTATTCATTTCTCAAAACACACATGCACACACACACACACAACACACACACCACAAATATACATGCACATACATGAACATGAATAAGCACACACACATACATACACACACAGAGACACACACACTCACACATACAGTATTGTATAACACAAACCCTTCTACATACTATAGGTTTTAGTTAACAAATATCCATGTAGGCTTATCAAGCGTAACAAATGGATTGCTCTGATCTAGAGGTTAATAAGGAACTATGTGACAGGGAAGGGGGTTAAGTGAACACTGTACCAACCTCTTTGTTGATCTGGAAACCTAAAAGGGTTCTAAAACTGCAAGTCTTTTTTTTTTTTTTTAAAGAATAGCTATCTTAGCCAGGTGGTAGCAGTGCATGCCTTTAATCCCAGCACTGGGTAGACAGAGGCAGACAGATCTCGGTGAGTTCCAGGACTACACAGACCGACCCTGCCTCAAAAAAAAAATCATCAGTGTAAGCTGGACATGGTGACTGTGTCTGAACCCTCTAGTGCTCAGAAAGCTGAATTCCATGAATCATCTTGTATTCTAGAAATGAATTATTTAAAAGAAATTAAGACAACAATTAATGGTTAAGAGCTCTCTGGCTGTCCCTGAAGAGGACCAGGGTTCAATTCCCAGCACCCATATGGCTGTTCACAGCTGTCTGTAATACAACCATCTGAAATTCCAGTCCCGGGGGACCCACACCCTCTTATGGTCTCCAAGGGCACTGTACAAACATAGTGCACAGACATACGTTTGGGAAAAGCACCCAACCTACACAGAGTAATAATAAAAAAATTTTAAGACTGAACATGTGTCAATGGCGAGGCAGAGCAACTCGAAGCCTTGCACACTGTTGGGGGATATGAAAGTTTGCTCAGTAACCTAATAGTTATTTAAAATGCAAACCCACACACCATAGCACATGACATCCCAAGAGAAATGAAAGCATGTGCCTACACCAAGATGTTGCACAAATGTTCATAACACTGAGTTTGTGTTCCCAAAATTGGGAACAACCCACCTGTGTACAAATGGAGGCATATTTATATGAGAGAATACGATTTAAACCAGTGAAAACGAATGGACATCATACCACAACATGGATGAATGTCAAAAAAAAAGTACTAAATGAAAAATAGTAAGGCAATGCACTATTTCATTCTATATACTTCTATAACGTGCAAACTCCTCTATAGCAACATGAGGTGGACCAATGGCTGCCTGCAGTTAGTAATGGGATGACTTGGTCACAAAGGACAGCAGGAAACTTCTAGAGGTGACAGATGTGTTAAATACTTTGATTGAAATGGACCGCAAAATATACAGAGACATTCTGGTAGCGTTGTATTAAGAACCATAAAAATGTTTGCGACAGATCTCCTGAGAAATTGGGAGGGGGTGATGGGGAGAGGGGAGGAGAGAAGGGGAGAGGTGAATGAGGGAAAATGTATAGCTCAATTCAAAAATAAACAAAAAATGTCTGTGACTCATAGATCTTGTTCTTGAAAATTTCTCTTGAGGATATTTCAAAAGAAAAAAGAAAAAAAAAAAGCTCCTTGTACATTTTCCTGTCAGCATCACCTATATCAAAAACTACTAGAAATGACCTAATAATTGCCCAGCTGCCGTGCAAGTGCTAATAGACCAACACTGGACAGTTTCATTCACAGTTACAAATGAAAAGAAAGCAAAGAGCCAGGAGTAGTGGTACATACCTCTAATCCCTCCTGCTAAGGCCAAAGCATCATGAGTTCAAGGCCAGCCTGGGCTACATAGTGAGTTTGAGGCCAGTTTGAATTCCATAACAAAACTTAGCTTTAAAGGTAGAAGCCCAGTGGTGGTGTTGCACACCTTTAATACCAGCACTCGGCAGGCAGAGACAGGCCAATCTCTGTGAGTTCAAGGCCAGCCTGGTCTACAAATCAAGTTCCAGCACAGCCAGGGCTACACAGAGAGAGCCTGTCTCGGAGCCGGAAAGGAGAGAAGCAGAAGATCTGTCCTAACAGTTCACTGGATGAGATGCTTATGTACCCTGTAGGCATAGGACCTGAGTTCAATCCCCAGGCCTCACAGATATCACTGGAGTGATGGTATGCACTTGCTATCCCAGTGCCAGAAAGATGGACACAAAAGCACCCTGGAGCTGGCCTAATAAATGAGCTCCAGGTACAGTGAGACCCTATCTCAAAAACACAAGGTGGACAGCAACAGAGGAATGAGGCGCGCACACACACACACACACACACACACACACACACACACACACACACACACACACACACGATGCTTTATATTTATATTTATTTATAAATGTATTTATATTTATAAAATAGTACAAACACCCTGTGTGCAGAATCCACAAAGTTGCACCTACACTGCGGCAAGGTCTGTGTGAACCCTGTGTTCTTTCCATGCACAAGAACACAAAGAGGAGGAAAACACTGAGGAGAAATGCCGGGAGATGAATGACAAGTTACTGGCATGTGTGGAATGTTTTCTTCTTGGTTTGTCTCCTGTAAAGTTACAATGTTTTCATAACAGTTTTTAAATGACTTGGTGTTGGTTTTGGCTCAGTCTCTCCACCTGGGGATTACTGCCTTCTGGTCTGTCAGCTACCAGCATCAGCACCTCCGTGTGGTCAGCCACAGCCCAATCAGCTTGCCTTGCAGCCATTGATAAAATGCTGACAACCTGCATGGTGGTGAGGACACCCCCTTTCATCTCTTGGAGTAAACCCTCCATTTCTGCCCATGAGTGACAAGTTCAAGAGACCCAGGAGGACGGGAAGGTGAGTCAGCAGAGAGTGTCTCAGAGCCTGGACCATGTTGGTCATTGGCCAGCTGAAGCTAATGTGAGTCACCTCTGACTGGCAGGTGCCCCAAAGGTGCCCCAAACACAAGCAGGGATACCGTAGATCATCTAGGAAAGGGTTAAGACCTGAAAAGGGACAGTGACAGAAGCTTGCAGGGGCTGTTATCAGGTGACTCAGTAGCTAATTGTCAGGCCCCTGTTTCCTGTACAGTCCTAGGACACTAACACCCAGTGTGGCAGCTATCTCCAAAGTTTCCTTCTCCTCCATCACGTCTCCTCCACACAAGTTTTGCATTACTTTATTACTGCTATTCAACTGACCTGAAGCCAAGCTCTAACAAACCATTTTCCCTACTCTCCGGAGGCAGTTGACTTGGCCAGGGTTCAGGGACAGTAAGAAGACACACAACACCCACCCAGGGTGAGGCCTCCTAAAGGGACCCCAATACCAATCTCTCACCTTCCCTCACTCCTGGATTATGTCCACACTAGGAAAGCAGGCCGAGTTTCCCTAACTAGTCCCCAGTGGAGACCTACCTTGCTGGTTAATGGATATATGGTGTGTGTGTGTGTGTGTGTGTGTGTGTGTGTGTGTGTGTATTCGTATCTGTGCACCTGTGAGAGTGTATGCATGGTCTGTATTCCTGAACTGTGCTAGTGACCTGGGCATCCAGTGGCATGAAGTCATACTTCCCATCCGTAGCCTAGAAAATCAGGAGTTCAAATATTCTCTCTCCTGCTTCAGGGAATCCTTCTGAGTCTATCCGGAGGAGGCCAAACACCCTGGCCTGCCCCAGCTAGTCTGAATCTTTTTTTCTCACATATTGGGTGGGATTGTGGTTATGTGTCTGTGCTTTTCTGGAGCTCTTGGAGAGGGCTGTCTTTAGACTCTAGGAGAAGAGGGCTGGAAGCAGCTTGCAGAAGCCCTGGGTTTGATCCCCAGCACCATACAGACCAGGTGTGGTGGTGCATGGCTGTGACCCCAGTCATCCTCAGACAGTGAGACCAGCCAGGAACACTTGAGACTCTGTCTCAAAGACCACAAAAAAAATATTTTGAGAGGAAGGAAAGGTCAAGGGAGAGATAAAGGTGGAAAGGGATTGTGTGGGAAAGGCTCTGAATGGCAGGCCCAGCAAAGCGCACTTGACCTTGAGTTGCCGGGAAAGAATGAGGCCCCTTGGGCAACCAAGTCAACCTGGGTTGTACCAACAGAGAAGGCCCTCTGGGGAAGGCCATTTGGAACCTTGGATACATGGAAAATCTGGTACCTCCTTAGCCTGGGTCACTCCCCTCCTCACAGAGCAAAGGATGCAACTCCAAGCATCCTCCTGGGCAGATGTGGATAGACGTCCATCTGCCCGGATCTTGCCCCTCCAGGAGGTGAGAGGCTGATATGGGCAGTGGGAACCCACTGACTTTCCTCTTCCTGTCCCAAGTCAAGAACCAGGAATGGCTCTGGGGGTGGACACTAACAGATGTAATAATTGAAGGCGATATCAACACAGACATGCACCCAGGACTCCAGGCAAAAACAAAACAAAAACAAAAATCTTAAAAGGCAGGTGCAGAGGATGGGTGCAGACACGGACCCAGACAGCACCCCCCCACCCCCCATCCCCCCACCATCACCCCCACACCCCCACCATCACCACCCAGGACATCCTAGCTCAAATGTCTTCTAGCCTCAGGTGCTACCACCCCCTGCCTCTTTTCAGGCTGGGACAGAGCTGCAGAGTGAGCAGCCTTGGCCACTGGGTGGATTGGAGGCATCGAGAACCCAAGGAAAAGGGGCCAGTCTAAGCATCTTCCCATGCCTCTCACTGGAGCTAGCTAGCATCTAGCCTGGGTAACTCTCTCCTGAAAGGGAAGTGGGTAATGTCTGGTCATTTCAAGACTACCTAGCATTTCCACAGCAAAGGAAGACAAGCTGCAAAAATGTTAGCCTGTGCCACTGTGGGCAGAGGTGAGCGGGCCCCATTGAAGAAGTACCAAGTACTTCTGTATTGTCTGTAGCCTAGCTGGGATTTAGAGTCTCCACAGCACCCCCCCCCCAGTGTTCAGGGACCTTGACTCAGGCTCCCAGGGGAGTGTGGGGACCCCTGGAGATGGATTAGCTCTTTCACTTAAATACTGTAAACAGAATTACACTCTAGAGGGAGTGGGATACTGGAACCAGGGTCCAGGAAGCAAACCCTGCCACCACCTTAAAGAAGCGTCTTTCTATGGGTGACATGTAATTAAGTAATTAAGTTTATTTCCTCTGAAAGAAAGACAAGCAATCATGCCTGCAAATTCTGGGCTTTGGGGAGTCTCCGAGCCTCACACAGAATTCCACCCCAGCCCTAGAAACTAAGAGGCTGATCGTGCACCTAGGATCCAGGAATCCAATCAACCTGCTCGGGCCAGGGAGGATGAAGGCGCTGTCCACCCCACCCTGTCCCTCCCCAGCCTGCGGGGAGCAGACGCCTTTGATGTCCTGGGTGGAAACACTCGGAGCCGAAAGCGTGGGGCGCCACCCTAGGGCGGGAGTGCCCTCAAGGTCCAGGCCTGGATGGCCTCTGCCACAGGCCAGCGGGCTGTGGGCTGTACGACCCCGCTCTAGATCGCCTGCTCCTTCGCAGCGCTGCGGAGCTCCTAGCGGATCCAGCCAGCTTCGGAATCCGCTCTGTAGAGTCCGAAAGCCCTTGGTCCTGTGGCTGGTGTGGGGCAAGGGCTTGAGACGCTTCCTTAAATTAGCAGCGGATCTGCTTCCTGGACCTCCGGAGTGATTGTTCTGTTCACAGTATTTAAGTGGATGAGCTGGGAGAAAGCGTTTCCTAAGCCAGCTCCCGAGGGTCTCCACACTACTCTGGGAGATTCAAGGTCCCTGCAGGCTGGGGGCCCCCGCTGAGACTCGAAATCCTAGCTAGGCCACAGAAAACATTTTACTTAATTACTTGGTACTTCTTCGATGGGAGCATCTCACCAACGCCCACAAGTGGCACAGACTGGAATTTTTTCGGCTTGTCTTTTCTCTGCACCCGTGTTTCAACCTGAAAACAACATAAAAGATGAAGAAAATGACTGCGGGGTGACTATGAACCCCCACCCCATCTTCTCAACTCTGAGGAGAAAAGACACAGGTAAGGGAACCCTCATTTCACCCTAGGGGAAACTGAGGCCTCATAAGGCCGCAAGCTGGCTCCCAAGCACTGGACCTCAGAGGAGAGATCTGGGTTGGGGCAACCACACTGAGAGGCTTTTGTTTGTTTGTTTGTTTGTTTGTTTGTTTGTTTGTTTGTTTTGTGGCAGCACCGTGCTCTGTGTGCTATCTGGAGCCATATGATCCAGTGAGCCTGGCAGACTCCCCTAAAATAGCCTGACGAGGGTGGCTGTGGGGCTCTGAGATGTGCAAGCATCCCCTGTTGCTGCTGAGTGAATCAGAAGGGCTTAAAGAAGCAACCAGGAGGGAGACACTGGGAACTCTGGGGAAGATCAAGGGACCACCCCCTTAGTAAGAGCCAGAGGCCTGTACCCTCTGGGTCTTTGCCTGGATCAGGCAGGGTCTCCCTCCAGCCCTAACCCCCGAGAACTCTAGGCAGAGACATGAGTCAAGGATCATGGGAGGAATTTCCCATGATCCTTGGATTTCATTTACAACACCTCCTGGGAGCTCCAAGTCTAAGAAAGTCAGTGTTGCAGAAGACTTCCAGGTCGTCTGTGACACCTCAGTAACCATCGAGCTCGCACATACATATACACATACATACACACACACACACACACACACACACACACATGCACGCACACATTAATGGAGCAAGTTTCCCCAAAAGGTGCTGGAGACACTTGTGAAAGAAATAAACTGGTTCATCCTCAGCTACCAACCCCCACCTCTGTTTGACTGGGAGAAAGATTTTCAAGTCACAGGAATCCATCAACCCCTAGCATTCAATAGATTGCCAGTGTGGAATCTGTGGCCCCACCTCAAGAAGAGGGGACTTGACCATTACCAACCTACTCCTGCATAAAAACAAACAAACAAACAAAAACTAAACAAACAAAAACACCAAAAAAAAAAACTGAGAAGGAAAAGAAAAGGGGGAGCAAGAAGGAAATTTTTACATATTGCTTTAATCCAAAAGGGTGAAATTATGACCTCTGTATTAATCACATAATTGGTCGGAATTGTGTGTCATGGGTGGAATCCTCAACCTACAGATGTAGAAGTGCATTATCTGAATAAAATGTTATGTGATCGAATCTCAGGAATCTTTTGTTCATCAAATATGGCAGACCTGATCTTGAGAATTGGAATCCCAGAAGGCCAAAGTACACCCTGAGCAAAGGTGCAGGAAAGAGAAGATGGAACTCTAGGAGAAAGAGGCATCATCGACCTGAAAGCCCTGAGACCGGTGGCTTCTAGCCATGGACAGAGGAGCTGGGGGTGGGAGGGAGTCAGGAAGTGGCAGGACAATCCTCAAAGCATACTGTACCGAAGATTAGACAAATCACAAGAATGAGGTTCTTTTAGTCCATTAAAAGATAGTCTATCTGCTACTCACATTTTGGAAGTAAGGAAGATAATAATTGTTGATTTACTAGAACCCAGATCTTCAAATAAGACATCCCTGGGTGGGATTTCAAGTTAAATATGATTTACTTCAGAGCATAGGAAAAAGAAAAGCAAAGAAAAAAAAAAAAAAAAAAAAAACAGAGAAATAGCAGCTCCCAAAAGTGGAGCCAGTTCCAGGCATAAAACAAAGTCTTAATTCTAACATCGTTATTTAGAGTGCCCTTTTATTTTTTCATGCTCATTAATTTTGCGTGTGCGTGTTGCACCAGTCCTGGCACAGGCACACATCCACCCTTTGGTAGAAGACTTCATCTAGGTGTCTGTCTTTCTCAGGTCCTCAGACTTTGTGCAAAGTCCCTTCACCCGCTGAGCCACCTTGCATGCCTCTTAACAGCCTTTTAGATGCTTACTAGATATTTATAGCCACAAGAATATATAGAATCCCACTGAGATAATGGCTCAGGATTTAAAATCTGGAAGTGCAAATCTTGGAATCTTGGGAATATGGAGAACCATTAGTCTAAAGTTTGCTTTGGGAAAAAGAAACAGGATTCTCCCAGCCTCTAGAAGAAGGGAACTGCAGGGAGGGAGGGGCGGTAGCAAGCGGGAAGCCCCTCTGCGTTCACTGGCACTGTCTTGCTGGGGGAGGTCGTCAAGCAAGACCCGGTAAACTGAGGGAAAGGGATCTGGGCTCTCTGCCTCTTTTTTCCCAGTGTTCACTGAAGAATAATAAAACCAGAAGGCAGGGCCACCCACGTTAGGCTTCAACCCTGCACAGTGTTTCTCTTCCCAGCCGGGCACCTTCTTCTCGGCTCTGTACCCACAGTTCCCACCCCTAGGAGAGGTCCTTCCTGGCCTGGTGTGTCTGGCTTCAAGGTCAGAATCTTAAGACTCAAGCCTTAGATTCCTGAGATGGGAATGGAAGAGGTCCCAAAAGTGGCCAGAAAGCGAACTAGCCGGTGAGGCTGTACCACTGGGAGTCTCGCTCTAGCACTCGCTCGAATCCTGCCAGAGAATGGCAGAAATCGGACACCTTAGAACGGTTTTATCCTCCGCAGATGTGAACTGAAGATGTGAATAGAGATGTGAACTGAAGGCAGCAGCCTCCACCAAGCCTTCACTCCAGGCCTCTGGAGCGGCTGGCCCACTCTGACCTGGACTACGGAAGAGAGCCGCCTGCTAGAGTCAGGAACCAAGTGGCCTCTGCCTAGGCAAGACTCTCCAACATATAGAGAATGGTCCCAAGCCGCCCAAAGACGGGTGGTGCGGTGGGGAGTCTTTTCTGAACACCTTTAGAAATACAAAACCTTCGGATAGCCTAGGAACCTGGATCCAAAAAGGTGATGTGACTACCTGTGGCACATTCTAAAACCCGCACAGGCTGCAGGCATCTAGGGGCAGCGACGTTGCTGTGGACCTAGGAAACCTCTTCTGAAAAAGGACTGGACCGAAGGAAGAGTGAGCCGGCCGGGCAGCCTAGACCTGGGTTAGGAAAACATCCCAATAACTTCCTATTTCCTCCCCACAACAAGTAAACGCGCCCCACCCTCGCCCAGGTCTTACCCTCTCTGGGCAAGAAAATGCGGTGAGCCCTCTTTCCACCTGAGACTCCCAACTTTCCGCAGAGACCGACCGAAATTCGGATGTATGAGCCGAACACCGAGATCTCCTGGACTCGCAGAGCCTCAGTCTCCCGCTTGGCGCGCCGAGAGGGCCGGCCCCCCGCATCTCCAGGCGCCCTCCCCGCTCTGACGTGTGTGGGGCTCCCGCTGAGCCGCCGCCGCTACCTGGAGAGGTGTGCCAGCCGGGCGATGGAGGGGGGGCAGTCGGGGGGCGGGCAGGTAACCGGTTACGCCCCGTGCTCGCTGGCGCCTTTAAGGAGCAGGAGCCGGCGGAGGGAGGAGCTGGCCCAGGTGTGTGCAGCAGAGCGCCTCGCCCGCCCGCCGAACTCCGGGCTGGGGGACCGGGCTGCAAAGCGGAGCAGTCGCCCGCCATCCGGCCCGGCCCGCTCGCCTGCCTCGCCGCTGGCCTCGCCACTCTGCCTTGGGCTCGGACTGTCCCTTGGCCGCAGGGGTGCGGCATGGGAGGCCCCGGCAGGGGTGTACGGCGCCCCCACTGACCGCCCTACCCCGGGACCCCAGCCCGCAGTCTCCTCCTCGCGCACTGCCTCGACGGTCGTCCTCGGGCCCGAAGGGATTCTTCCCAAATAGCGGCCTCGGCCTCGGAGCCACGTCCGGACCCCCCTGATCGCCTGGCACCAGGCCACCAAGGACCCTCCGACGGGTGCCCCAGACGAGCCGTCGGTGAGCGCGGAGCGCCGGGCCCCGAGGTTCCCGTGCCCGCAGTGCTTTCGGTGCCAGCCGCGAGAGCCCGGCGTCGGCTCCCGGGGTTCGGGCTACCGGGCCGGCGCGGCCGTCGGCAGCGGCGGACGACGGGGGGCACGGGGGACGGCGGCGCCATGACCGCCGAGAGCGCGCCCCCGCCCCCGCCGCCGCAGCCCGAGGCGCTGGCGGCCGTGAAGGAGGAGCGCGGCGAGGCGGCGGCGGCGGCGGCGGGCGCGGGGGTCCCGGCGGAGGCAGCGGGACGCGGAGCCGGCGGACGGCGCCGCAAGCGCCCCCTGCAGCGGGGGAAGCCGCCCTACAGCTACATCGCGCTCATCGCCATGGCCATCGCGCACGCTCCCGAGCGCCGCCTGACCCTGGGCGGCATCTACAAGTTCATCACCGAGCGCTTCCCGTTCTACCGCGACAACCCCAAGAAGTGGCAGAACAGCATCCGCCACAACCTCACGCTCAACGACTGCTTCCTCAAGATCCCGCGCGAGGCGGGCCGCCCGGGCAAGGGCAACTACTGGGCGCTCGACCCCAACGCCGAGGACATGTTCGAGAGCGGCAGCTTCCTGCGCCGCCGCAAGCGCTTCAAGCGCTCGGACCTGTCCACCTACCCCGCCTACATGCACGATGCCGCGGCCGCCGCCGCCGCCGCCGCCGCCGCCATCTTCCCGGGCGCCGTTCCCACCGCGAGGCCGGCCTACCCCGGAGCCGTCTACGCGGGCTACGCGCCGCCGCTCGCCGCGCCCCCGCCCGTCTACTACCCCGCCGCGTCGCCGGGACCGTGCCGCGTCTTCGGCCTGGTTCCCGAGCGGCCGCTCAGCCCGGATCTGGGCCCCGCGCCGTCTGCGGCCAGCGGCTCCTGTGCCTTCGCGGCGGCGGCGGGCGCGGCCGGCACCGGGAGCTTCCAGCCGGCGGTCTGCGCGGGCGCGCGACCCGTCAACCCCGCCGCCTACGCCGCCGCCTACGCGGGCCCCGACGGCGCGTACCCGCAGGGGGCGAGCAGCGCGCTCTTCGCCGCCGCCGCCGCGGGCCGCCTAGCGGGACCCGCCTCGCCCCCCGCGGGAGGAGGCAGCGGCGGCGTGGAAGCCGCGGTGGACTTCTACGGGCGCACGTCGCCCGGCCAGTTCGGAGCGGCGCTGGGGCCCTGCTACAATCCCAGCGGGCAGCTCGGAGCCGGCGGTGGCGGCGCCTACCACGCCCGCCACGCCACAGCCTACACCGGCGCGGTGGATCGGTTCGTATCTGCCATGTGAGTCGGAGGTAGGCACGAAACCTCACAGACTCCAAGACGTTCCGAAAGATGTTAATTCCCCCCGGAACCGGCCGAGAGGACTAAAAAGTGTATTGGATTGAGGCTCGCGTGCAAGGCCCCTGAGGAGCGTAAGGGCCCCATGTCTTGCACACTATTCGCAGACCCGATTTGTTTTGGGTATGGGCGGACGTGAGGAGGCTACAGCTGCGTTCGGACTGGTGCAAGGGACCCTCGTTGATGATGATGATGGTGATGATGATGATGCGGAGCTCCCAAGAGCTTGCCTTTCTGCCTTCTTTTACTAGGGAGGGTCCTAGGCTGTAAAGGGTGGATGGAGAGCAGCACAGTTGTTAACACCAGAATGTACGATCCGAACTGTGGTGGCTTCAAAGTATGCTGTGCTACGCCGAACTAGGGCTTTCTACAGTCTGGGCCTCTTGTATTTTTTTCTACCTTACTACAATAAAGGGCTCGGACAGTGCCTTTCTTCCTAAAGAGAGAACAAATTTGCAAAATAAGTTGTTTTATAAATAAAATAGTTCTGTTCAGCTGGGCTGGTTTTACTTGTCTCCAAGGACCAAAAGCCTAATTGAGACAAAGTTTCTCCAGTGTGATTCAGCCTCTGCACCTGAATTTTCGGTCTGTTGGTTACACGGGAGGGCTGTGAGATTTTACTCTCGTTTTTTAACCCCCTCCCATTATCTTGTGTGCCATCGGTCCATAGTTGGCAACGTTCGTGAGTCATCCAGGGCTTCCCGATAGCCATCCAGGGAATGGGAATAGATCATTGAAAAGTATTTAACACAAAGTCCGGGGACTAGCTCCAAGAAGAGATTATGTCCTAATTATTGTATCTTTTGAGTAAGATGTATTGGTCATTCTGCATCAGTCACTACCCAGTCAAAACGCTGGTTTTCTGATAAGGAGGATGTAAGAGGGGGTGGGTGACCTTACAATAACGGGGGCGGTCTATTCTGTTTCCTGTGCTCTCCACCATGGCTGCCTCAGCACCCTTCTCGAACAAAAAGGAAAGAAGAGGTAATAAATTGGATGATTAACAAAGTTATTTTAAACAAACAAACAAAAGGTTCCTTTAACTTCATTCTGTATATTGTTTATTTGAGGCAACAGATTCAACAGATTCGTGGAAATAGAGCTCAACGTTGGGAAACTCCAACCTGTCTCCATCTTTCTCGTGAGGTTTTAGAGGGAAAACATCCAACACTGAGGAAGAACTCCACCCACTTCAGACAGCTTTTTTTTTTTTTTTTTAAAGACTGATTTAATAAAAATCTATGAGCAAGTGACCACCAGCAAGAGAAACCCGGATTCTGTGTAGTTAACTTGGTAAGGAAGACAGTGGCTGTGAAAAGATGCCATGAAAGTATTGAGTGTGTGTGTGTGTGTGTGTGTGTGTGTGTGTGTGTGTGTGTGTATGTTCTTGAGTGGGGGTTGTACTTATACTATCCAATTCACAAAGATATGTGAATTTAGTTCCCATCAGAGTATTTACCTAAGTCGTACATACAGCACAAGCCACAAGTGTAATTTAATTTTTTCTAGTAGCTACATTAATACAAATGGAAATTAACAGGTGAAATTGGTTGTGATAGTAGATTGTATCTGACCCAATATATATGAAATATTCCCACATACTCAAGATAAAAACCGATAAAATGTTTGCCCCTCTTTTCATCTATGCCTTTAGATGTTGGAGCTCTAGCATCTTTAGTCCGGTACTCAATAGCACCATAAACGTTCTGGCCTTTGGGGCTTTGCGGTGGTAGATAAGCCATCTGGAGGCAGGTGACTTTCAGCCCCGTGACTCTGGAATAGTTCGGGTGTTGAGGTCCCTTCCTCTCCTGGTGGGCTCCTCTGGGCATTAAGTTGAGGGTTCTGTGTCCCGTATCCCTGCTATACGGCCTTGCCTACTTCTTAAAGAGTGGAAATTGCGTTCTCCTCTGGGCTGAAAAGGAGCAGTTTTTGCCCATATTAGTTCCGGAATTGAGCCTTTGTTTCCTAATTACCAAATTGGGTGCTTTGACAGCACCATTAACCTTAAACCCGCCTTTCCCGTGTCCTCAGTAACGAAATAGGATTTTGTGGTTGCTACCTCAGATGGTCCTCCAGAAGTTCAAGGAGGAGGGAGAAAGACAAACGGGGCGGGGGTGGGAGGGATGGGGGTAAATGAGATTAAAAAAAGAAAAACAAACTCCTTACAACGGATTAGAAGGGGTAAAAACTGCCTTGTTGTAGAAACCTGGGGTGTCCTGTTGCCATAAAGCAGGCAGAAGACTGACCAGACCGGAAGGCTGGGTCTTCGCGTGGGCTTTGGCGTTTGGTGAGATGCTGCCCAAAGAAAGAGTCGGTGTCCACAAAAAATGCTGCTCCGAGGGAACCACAAGCTGAGAACAAAAACAGCCCTTCGGTCTGGGGTGTTGGCAACGACGCCCAGAGCAGTGGGGTGGCAGATGCTCTCGAGTGGCGAGAACATTTCAGCTCATCCCCCTCGTAGCTCCCCTTCAAATCTGTGGACTCAGACCCTCGGGCTCCGGTTTTAAGGGTGCCCTGAAAAGTGCATTCCTGATGAGAGACAGTGTGCAGGTGAGCAGCGGGGGGCCTAGCACCCCAACATCCTGCAGGTGCCGCGGGCTGTGTGTAATTAGATGTTTTTTTCCCTAATTGCCGGAGGCTCGTTAGAATTCGCCCCAGAGCTGTAACATTTATTTTCTTTCAAATTAATTTTGCTTTGCAATTAAGATGAGGAAACTAGCAACAAAAGCTGACTTTGCCCTGGGTCGTTTAGTATGGTTAGAGCGCTTCCTTCCTAACTTGAGCTGAGAGATAGATACCAGAGGTTAAGGGCAGGGCCTTGGCCTCAGCAGCTCCCCTCCTCACCTGCCACCGCGGTCCCAGAAGAGTGAAAAGGCTCAGCTACGGAAGATTTCAGGCCATCTTCTCCACAGAACACGAATCTGCAGCTTGAGACTGCAGTTTACTAAAGAACGACCCAATTTTCTACGAAATATGTGCGAAATTGTTTTTGTTAAAATTAGTTTTCCTTGTTATAAAGTCAGAATGCTTGTTCATGGAAAAGGGTGTAAGAGAAAGAAAGAGAAGGAGTGTGGTGGCTCATACATGTAATCCTAGCGCTACCGAGGCGGAGGTAGCCTGGCTATACAGTGAGTTCCAGAGCAGCATGGAGTCCCTGTCTCTGTCTCCAAAACAAAACAATAACGAAACAGACAAAAAAAACACAGAGGGTCCTGAAGCTGGCCCACGGGTAACTGGGCAGTCCTTTTCTAGATTTGGTTTTGGTTTTGGTTTTGGTTTCCCAATGTAGGAAGCCAGAATCTTGACTCCTTGTGTTTCTGGTAGATTTTGTGTTGTTGGTGTGTATGCATGTGAGATGTGCATGTGCCTCCTGTGTCTTTATACAGGCGTGCACTCAGGTGAGCATTCGTAAGTGCTTGAGTATGTGTGAGAGACATAAACTTGGGACTCATGGTTCAGCTAGGCTTGCCAGCCTCTAAACTCTAGGCATAGGGCCCCTATCCACCCACCCCCACCCCCCCTACAAACACACACACACACACACACACACACACACACACACACACACACACACACACACACACACGGCTAGAGTTAGGAGTCCTCTAACTCCTCTTGCCTTGCTCATTCCAATTCAGGGTGCACTTTTTTGAGGCCCAGGACAAGCTACCATGTTTTCTCCAAAGGCCGGGGCTTCCTCAGTATCATTGCCACCCACCCCCTTACTCCTCCCCACCTTCCACCTCCCACCTCTGCTAGAAATGTGTGATCTCAGGCCCCAGTGAATTCCACTGGACCAGAACCTGTCATTCAACAAACTGTCATGGGCTCACAGGTCCTAGCTGAGACAGAACTTTGAAAACAGAAGAAACTATTTCATTTTAATAAGAGTAGAGATCCCCCAATATAGCTTCCAGGAGCCCCATTTCTGACCAAGAACTCTAAAGCACCCCCAACAACACTGCCTCATAGCACTGTCTACAGAGAGAAGAGAGTTCTGGCCTTAGAGTGCACCCCACTCCGTTTCCAGTTGCTCCACTGACAATGACATACACTGGGGATATACTTGGAAGCATCTTTTCAAAACACTATGGGCTAGAGACTTAGTGGTTAAGAACACTGGCTGCTCTTCCACAGGGCCTGGGTTCCATTCACACACACACACACACACACACACACACACACACACACACACAAGCTCACAACAGAACATAACTCCAGTTCTAAGGGATCCAATGCCCCCTCTGACATCCATGGGTGCCAAACATGCATGAGGTACACAGTCATACATTCAAGCAAATCACTCATATATATAAAATATACTATACTATGTTATACTACACACACACACACACATATATATATATACATATACAGACACAAATATATATGTATATATGAATACACAGCTTCAGCTTTCTTCTTAGGGCACAACAGCTGGTATGAAGGAATCCCCGTCTCTCACTCAGTGTGGGCTAAGGATCCTCTCTAGACAGCCAGAATTCTCTGGATGCCCTAAAGAATCTACACACACACACACACACACACACACACACACACACACACCACATACATGTGCATACACACCCATTCTGAGGAACTTGGGTCTCAGTGTCCATCCTCTTCCTAAGAAATGCTGCCTCCTGGGTGGGCGTTGCCAAGACAAAATGTCTGTGAAAACACTTCTTGATGAAGAGCAATTTTGATGGCATTCTGTTCCATGAACGACAGGCTGGGGCAATGTTGTTCCCAGGATCACATTGCAGCATAGAAAAAAGCGTGGACTCACACATCTTCAGGCTCACAGGTCTCAGGTCACACTTCTCCGTGCTCACACTTCTTAGTACTCACATGCATTCATAGTTATGAGTGTGTGTGCACTCTCCAGCCCTCTGACCGTCATCCTAAAAGAAGACTTTGAAAGTAGAAGGGGTCGGCTGTGACAGGAGGTAGGAGAGATGAGGGTATGAGGGTTGTTGGTTTGCAATGGAATTCAGTTTTCAGGGCTGGGAGCTCCCCTGTTAAGGCCTTCATTATATGGGTGGATACACTAGGCAGTGGCTGGTAAAAAAAAAAAAAAAAAAAAAAAAAAACCAACTAACTCAAAACACCAGGAGGAAAGCAGAGTGGCTCCGTTTCTCAAATCAAGTGGAGCAGTGAACAGCATGGAAAGCTAAAGTGGGGGTGTGACTCAGTGAGTAGAGTGTGCTTGCTGGTGTGCTTGAAGCCCTGCTCCCTCCTCAGCATCTTATACACCAGGTACAGTGGTGCAAACCTGTACCCTCAGCACCAAAGAGAGGAGCAGAAGTTCAAAGTCACTCTTGGCTACATGGTACGTTCAAAGCTAGCCTGGGATACACAAGACTGTTTCAAAAAATAATTTTTTTCATTAAAAAAAAATAAGGAAAACTGAGATGGATAGCAGAGATAGAGTGGGAAGAGGCAAGTCCTCAGTGAGCTGGTGCAGATCTTTTCAACCCTTGTCCTTTCTCCCGCAAGCCATTTACTTGGCTGACACCAAAACGGTCTTTGTAGTGGAGTGGCCCTCATTGCTTGGCATATTGTCTGCTTCCTGTAGAGTTCAGACTGCATGGTGCCAGCCCCACACCCCATCCCTTCTGAGAGCCAAAGCTCAGATTTCCAGCAGAACCCAGCGGGTTTCCTAGGTACAAGACGTCTGAGAGGTCCAGGGATCAGGTACCAGACACTCCCAAAGGGTGGAGGGGATGGGGAAACTGAGTCAGGATGGATCTCAGGCTATTGATCTCAATACCTGGGAATCTGGAGCAGCTTCTCAGTGGGGTGGGCAAGGCAGGACAGCTATGGTTCTGCAGGCATGAAGACTCAGAAATAAAACATGAAGACCACTCCTGACAGAGCTTAGCACTCCTGAGACTTCAGCAGCTGGCAAGGGTCCCAAGAGTGTTCCTGCCTCCACTCTGCTCCCAATGCCAGCTGGAAGCTTGTTTCACGGGGTACAACATACAGCTTCAGCTTCTGGCCCTCTCTATGTAGCCTCTGCCACCCTCTCCCTGCCCTCCTCATCCCACACAGCTGCCATGACTGCACCCTAAGCTTCGGCCATTATGCCATTTGCTATTTCCAGACACCCCATGAGTCCTGTTTACCATGAACCCACTAAGAACACTCCCTCCGCAAACCACCTAACCCTGCATCCTGGCTCCATCCTGGGTCCATCCCATGGGAGCCCCTCCTCTCTCTGAGCCTGTTCATTGGGCTTCCTGATGCCTCCCCATCTGTCCATCCATCCTCACCCAGCATCCAGTATGCAACCCAGCTCAAACTGAACTGGACCAGTCCCTTCAGGGAAGGACTCTGACCTAAGTCAAGAGAGTTCAGAGAGGAATCAATGTGTCATGAGGAGAAAACTGCATTTTATGTGAGTATTTTCACTTTGCTTTCTCTAACTACAATTATTCACCAAAACTTCACCCCACTATTCAGCTTTGTGTTAAGAATCCTCACCTTCCCTGGCCAGACGTTCATGGGGATGGGGCATGGCCACAGGATTGTTTGAACCCAGGACTTTGTGCATGCCAGGCAAGTGCTCTGCCACATCCCAGTCCCCTCCCCCTTCTTCTATTCTAGGTTTTTAGTGGTATAGGTGGGGGTGACTAGATATAGGACGACGGTACAGAAACAAAACACTCCATCTTCTCCGTGGTAAATTAAAGGGGCAAACAGCCAGCTACCTTTCCACCTTCTTTGGTTCAAATTTCGATTATCTCTATTTTAGTAGCAGTCTTGCCTGCTCAGGGTACCCATTAGTTAAATATCATCCTTTCTAAGGTGATAACTCCACTCTTGTCTCAGGTACTTCCTGGGCCAATGAGATACCCCGGACAATATGTTGGAGGTACCTGTAAGGCATGATCTTAAAGACAGAAAGATGTCAACAGTATTTTCTTTTAACCTTTGGATGTTGAGCGTGACTCCTGGAAACATGGCAGCCTAAAAACACAATAGCCTGTCCATGGCGACCTGGAGCCTGGGGATATCACCAAACTGAACCGATGCTGGAAGCCTCCATTCTACCTGTGGGATCTTTTGTTGGAAATAAGTCATCTATCACATTTAGACTGTCCTTGAGCCTCCTGTTACCTAAAGCCAAGTGTATGCCAAAAGGTCCGGTGTTGTGGGTCAGACTGACCCTTGGTTTATTTCCCTAAGACTTCTCTTTTGCTGCTCTTATCACCAAACACAGCCAAAAGATCCTGCCTGTGGTCTTACCTCACACTTAACTGCAAAGAGAGTTAGGCTGACCACAGCTTCTCTGTGAATTAACGCCAGGGCCCTTCCCAGCTGTGCAATGGTCCCTAACATCACCATAGAGCCCATTGCCATTGGGGTTTGCAGGATTTTTAACCTCTGGATTCTCACAACAGCCCTGAGGTGGACCGGGTTTCTCATGTTCTTTGGGCAAGGAAAGTGAAGTGTAAGGCGGCTGGCTCTAGGCCATGTGGTCTCTTCAGGAGCTGGACTGGCAGCCTCGATGAACAGAGAAGTCTGAGGAATTTCCCCGCCTGGATGTGCAGTCGGGACACTTGCATGTTAGTCCTGCCTGGAGCCTCCTCTCCTTGGGCCTCTAAGCTTGGCGACTCCACACGCCCATGACTTATCTCCACAGGGCGTGTGAGGCTTAAAGATGATATATGTGGATCTAGTTGCTTCAGACGGTTAGTGCCAAAGCTGGAGGGGACCGGCTTTTCTAAAAAGCAAGCCTGTACCGTGGTGGATCCTCCCAGCTTCAGGCCACCTTGGTCACACCAAACTGCAGGAAAAGCCTGGTGATTTATACAACACCTGGAGACGTTGTGGGCAGGTGGGTAATTTCCAAATTAATTGTGGGAGAAACCTAACAAAACAATCTGCAGGGTCAGCACCCCAGAGCCCCGCCTCCAGGGAGACTGACTGACAGCTTGGAATCCAGAGAGTACAATGCCCAACCACAGGCAGGAGGCCCTTCCTCCTGTGGGGAGTCGGCCTGACTTCCTTCCAGCAGAGGCGGGCCTGGGCCTGCCACGGGGCCAGAGGAGAGCAAAGCAGGGAAGCAGCTTTCTACCCAAACTGTGATTCGAATATGTGCTTTCTTATGGAACAGCCCTGCTCCTGCGCCACTGGCTCGACAGGGACCGCACGCAGGGCTCCTGCTCTGCTGGCTAGCCAGGAACTGTTTTCTGACACTGTTTCTCAGGGAGAGCTGGCAGACTGCCCTGAGGGCCGCCTTCTTGAATTCGTTGTCCAGAGACAGAGCCACCATCATTGCCGCCTGCACACCACACCAGCAGGAAATGAACCTGGCCTCCTTGCAGTCTCGGAATGCAGCCGGCTACAACCTGTAATGTGAACTTCGCTGTTTTCCAAAGGGCTACCTGATTTCAAGAGAACAAACTCCAATCCTCCTCAACTTCCCCAGCAATAAAATGGAAGCACCTTCCCTTCCTGGTTCTCAGAATGTCCAGGGCTCACTCAGCTTCTATGTGGGTTCCGGTTACCCATGACCTCAGCAACCCCACTGAGAGCAGTTTCTGAGGCACTTATGATGGGCAAGGTCCCAAACCAGGCATGGATGGGAGATCCTGAACCCACGTGCAGGGATGCAGTGAGACGGCTGGGCCTGGGGAAGCTTCCTGGCTTCCTTTTCCTGGACTTGAATGGTCTGTGATACGAGTCAGTGTGGTAAAGCTGCCTCATCCGCCCACTTGTGGGGCTAAATGAGAATTTCATAACATGGTAACATGGGCTTTGAGGACTGAGGCCACATGCCCTGGGGATGTAGCTCAGTGGAACAAGGCTTACCTGCTATGCATGATACTCCAGGTTTGATCCCCAACAGCACAAAACTCCAAAATAACACACACACACACACACACACACACACACACACACACACACACACAAATACTGTCAGCCATACAAGTGAGCCAGGAAGCTGAGGATTCCCAGGTGCATCTCAAGATGAATGTAGGCTGTGGGAGACCCAGAAGAGGACCCAAGAGACTCAAGCCACAGAAACTGTGAGATGACAAATGCTGTTCTTGTATGTCACTAACTTTCAGAGTAACTTGTTATGAAGCAGCTGACTGAATCATGGATGGCTCACTCATACCACTCTGGCCAGGATGCCCAAACACACACACACACACACACACACACACACACACACAACACACACAAACACACACAATATGGGGTGGGTAGGAGGGCTCTGACCTCTGAAGTAGAAGATTTAGATCCTTCTTTTGGTGTGTGTGTGTGAGAGAGAATGTGAGTGTGTGTTTGTGAGAGAGTGTGAGTGTGTGTGTGACTCTGTGTGTGTGTGTGACTCTGTGTGAGTGTGTGTGTGACTCTGTGTGTGTGTGTGATTCTGTGTGTGTGTGTTTGTGTGTGTGTGACTCTGTGTGTGTGTGTGTGTGTGTGTGTGTGACTCTGTGTGTGTGTGTGTGACTCTGTGTGTGTGTGTGACTCTGTGTGAGTGTGTGTGTGTGTGTGACTCTGTGTGTGTGTGTGACTGTGTGTGTGTGTGTGAGTGTGTGTGTGTGTGTGACTGTGTGTGTGTGTGTGTGTGTGTGACTCTGTGTGTGTGTGTGTGTGTGTGTGTGTGTGTGTGTGTGTGTGTGTGTGTTTGAATTGTCAGAGGACAAGTTTCAGGAGTCTGTACTTACCTTGCACCTTGAGGCCGGAGTCTGTCATTTCTGCTGTTGCACTGTATACTCAGGGTTAGCTGATTCACAGGCTTCTGGGTGATCCTCCTGCCTCTGCCTCCCATCTCACCATAAGAGTGCTGGGGCTGCAGTTATCCCCCCTCCCCCGCTGCCACATCCAGCTGTCTCAGTAACTGAACGTAGGTCCTCAGACTTATGATGCTAATAGTAGTGACTTTACCTATTGAGTCATCTTTCCTGCTCTTTAGGTCCTTCAAGGTCGGCCAGGACTTCTCTGGAGCAACCTAGAATCTGGGGGGTCCCACCTTCTACAGTCAGAGGGAGCAAAGGGACAGGGAAGTCCCTAAATTGACAGGGGGAAGCATAACCAGGTGAGCTGACCCTCCAGGAGCCAAGTGGCATTGAGTATTTGACAGTTTCTGTGGACAGAATCCAAGTTTCACAATTATCCAAATCCACTTTGTAGCCTTTTTGAAAATGACTGTGCATGGTATCAATAACTGCAGATTCAACCTGCTGTCTCCTGGCTGTTAACTCTGACATTAAGATTGGAATTAACTGCTCCCAAAAGAAAATGAGTAACAGCCATTACAACGTGAGCAGAGGCTTACCTTTAGAGGCCTTAGCCAGCCCTAATCTGGGCTGTGGCTCTTCCTGCTCCCGACTGTTTGGACGCCTGGAGAGCGATGCCAAGCTTCCAACAGGCCCTTCTTCTGTGTGTTCACAGCCAACGTTGCAAGGGAATCTGAGGGGAACATTCTTCTGAGTGTTCTGTAGCAAAGTTAGGCAGGCTCTGCTGTCTTTAACTCGGGCTATAGATGCAAAAAAGAATAGGGAGCCAACTAGGGAAGGGAGGATGGGAAGAAGCATGTGTGAAAAGAGCTTAATGAGTACTAAGCCCTGTGAGTCAGGAGAGGCAGGAGTGTCAGCTAGCTGCCTTACAGCCAATCTTATTTGAGGCTACATTTTCAAAAAGTAGGGTCCGGCGTGAGGAGGTGGTGGTCCTGCCTGGCTTTGACCTTTTCTGAGTGTCTGGGTTGGCCTGGCATCTCATACTTGTTGGTGAGTATTGTTTAACTGGAACTAAATATGCCTGCTGGAGTGATGATTTAAGTCCCGGGGACATGAGCTTTATGCTGCCTCAAGGAAGACAGTCTAGGGCGCTTCTCCTGTCTTAAGTCTGTGAGGAGCCTTCTGGGCAGAGAAGGGGGAGTGGGGTACATAGAGAGGATCAGTGCTGGGTTGCAACAAATCCCAGCTAATAAGAGAAAGAAATGTTTGGAGGCAGTCAATGGTGATGAGGCATCCCCGGGGTGGCATCATTTGCTTCTGGAAGGGCCTCTAAGCAATGCTGAGGACAGTCAGTAGAGATGTTGTAAGAGAACCCACTCCGTGGGTGGAATTCCCCAGGATTTCTAATGACTTTTCCAGCCCCAAGCCTCTGGGATGTCACACACCCACTGAAGACTAAAGCACACACACATTTCTTGGTTCCACACCCTTCTCACAGGGACCTCTTTTCCCACAGCACCACCAGTCAGAATACTCTGGCTGCAAGCAACAAACTCAACCCTACATAATTAAGCAATAGCAGGAATGTAACAGAAGACAAGGAATAGTCCACAGGCAGTAATGGAATGAACAGTCTTGAAAAGGCTTTGAAATTTAGGACAAAACAAGGACCCAGATCTAATGGATGGACCCTTCTGACTAAAGCAAAAGCCAGGACCCAGTAACAATCTCCTGAGTTCCACAGTCAGTGTGCATGAGGTGACTGGTCTAGTCACTGAGCCAAAAGTTCACAGCCCAAAACCCTTCAAGCAGTCTGTCCTATTTCTACAGAATCATACTCACTGTGACCAGCAGAGGGCAGGCTATGCTGACCAGAGGGCGACACAGCAATCCAGACACAATCCAAGGACAGAGGGGCCTCCCCAAAGCACAGTCAGGAAGTGGAGGCCAGAAGAACGAAACTTAACACAGGGTAGCACAGACCTAATCTCAGTACCTGGCTGAGGAGCCAGAAGATCTGGGGTTTAGGGTCATCCCCCATAAGAGGTCTGGCAGGAATGATGTTCCCCACGGCTATCACTGTCTTTCCCACGCAGTGGCCGTAGTGCACCCGTGGACTCCGTGAAAGGCACACAAAGCAGGATTTGTGCCCATTGCTGGAGCCCAGCACAAAGAGTTCAGGGTGAATAATTTATATACTTTTGCCCCAAATAACTCAGCCTTGGAGCTAAAGGAGTCAGCATTTCAAAACCTCTCAGAATACAGACCCTAAAAGCCTCCAGAGTCCAGTCTTCTTTAGGAAGTGAGTAGGGAGAACGTTTCTGCCCTGCAGCAGGCAAACCACTGAAGACTCGCCACACCCACAGCGCTAGCCCAGGGTGGAGACTAGACCCAACTGTGTGGCCTCGGGATGGGTTGAGTGGTGGTCCCCAGAGATGACCTGTGTGAAGGGTATCCTAGGCAAAAAAAGACTGTGTGGGCAGGACTGGGTTATTCTACACTATCCAAAGGGCCCTAAATGTCATCACAAATGTCCTGAGAAGCAAGCATTAGCATATATGGACACAAGAAGAGTGAGGATGAACCCAAGAATTTGGAGAGACCTGGCAATGGCTTTACTAATAAGTTGTTTTTAGCTCACAGATAATGATTTTGGACCTCAGACCTTCAGGATTGTCAGAATAAATGTGTCTTCTCCAGGCTTGGTGGAGGCTAAAGCAGAAGAATGTAGCTCAAGGTCAAACTGGGTAACTTAGTGAGATTCTATCTCAAGATAAAGAGTACAAATGAGTGGGGCTGTAGCTCGAGGTAGAGTGCTTGCCTAGCATGTGCAAGGTTCCAGCGTCAATCTCCAGTGCCTCCAAAATGTCTTCTTTAAGTCACCAAATTTGTGCCTTGGTGGTGAGATATTTTGATCCCACTCTGACAGTCCTGAGACTGCAAATAAAGCTTACTTGAAATCAGAGGACGGAGCTAGCTACTGTCTACCAAAATTAGCCATAGAAAACCCAGAACATAAGGAGGGATTGAGGAAGGAGAGGAGGTCACTAGTTGCTTCTCTTATCAATCGGGTTCTTACCCCGATATCTGATTCCTGAGTTGGTATTCATAAAGAATAATCAGATAAATGCTTGAAGAAAAACCTCACAAGTAAAATTGGAGACTTTGAGGCAGGCACTGTGGCCCATGCCCATAGTCCCAGCGCTTGTGAGATGGAGGGAGGAGGATCAGGAGCTTGAGGCAAGTTAAAGGCTAGGTGAACTATATATATGACCCCTTGTCTCAAAAAAAAATAGTTATTTAAAAATATAAAGCTGTTATAAGTCAGGACTGTGGCACACACATGCCAGCCTTCCAGAGGTGGAACTGGAACTGGGGCATCAGATGTTCAAAATCATCTTCAGCTACACAGGAATTTCATTGTCAGATTGGGCCATAGATACTGCCTAGAAGAAAAAAATAAAAACACCTGGGTGTGGTGGTGCCCACCTTTAGTCCAGCACTCAAGAGGGAGAGGCGGGAAGATCTCTATAAGTTTGAGTCTACACAAGCCTCTGTCTACTCAGTGAATTCCAATCTAGCCAGGGTTACACAGAGAGCCTTGTCTCAGAGAGAGAGAGAGAGAGAGAGAGAGAGAGAGAGAGAGAGAGAGAGAGAGAGAGAGAGAGAGAGAGAGAGAGACAAAGAGAGACAGAGAGAGAGAGACAGAGACAGAGGCAGAGATCAGAGATTTCAGCACTTATCTTTCAACAACTGGTTGAACAATTAAACTGAAAAGCAGGAAGGAAACAGAATTCAACAAAACCAGCAAAAGGCTCTGTCAATATTTCTAGATTATTCCACCCCACAATAGCAGAACACACAGGTGCCTATGGTTCATGTACCAGAACGCACCACACATTGCACCAGGAAGCAAGCCCCCAAAACTTAAGAGAACTGAGATTCTACAGAGTGAATTCAGAAAAGTTCTCAGACTTTCTCTGAGAAAAATAAAATAAAAACCTCTAAACACTAAGCTTGAGACATAATTTAAAAAAAAAAAAAAAAAAAAAAGACAGTTCTTGTAGAAGATCAAGTTTGGCTCCCAGCTCCTGGTATTTTTAAAACATCAAACAGTGGGAAATATTCAACCTGTCAATAATAACAATCTACGGGCAGGGTAAAATCTCAGCAATGGCTCCCACAAAAGTGAATGAAAGTTAAAATACAATACCTGTGGGGCCAGCTGATGTGTTCTGAGGGGGACCTGTTATCCACATGCACACTTTAGAAAAGAGGAATAGTCTCAAACCATTAGCCTGAACTGCCTAAGTGAGGAAAATAAAGCTGAATCAAAGAGAGAAAAATGTGTCAATGAGCAGAAAGCAGAGTGACTGAAGACTAAAGCAACACAGAAAGTCGAGGAGCAGATTCTTGGGAGGAAAAAGAATAAATTTGACAAACATCATTCAAAGTAAACAGGGGCAACAAAAACGGGTACAGTTACACTGTCTGTAAGACAGCAGAGACAATCCCTAATGGCAAGGGATCCTATGGGCAACTCAGCATGTAAATGAGACAATTTATAAGATAGCTAACCCCTCAAAACATAAACTACCCCAATTCACATCACAATTTGAGGAACCCTATAACTATTTTAAAAGTTAATTTGCTATTATTTTTAAATATCCCATGGTAGAAAGATGGGTCAGTGGTTAAGAATGTTTCTCATGCAAGCATAAGGCCCCAGCACCCAGTCATAACCCCAGGGCTATGATGGAAGTGAGACAGGAGGGTGGCCCAGCTTGTTGGATGCCAGTCTAGCTGGGAAACAATGAGTCCCAGGTCCAGAGAGCAGCAAAAAGAAGAGCTGATCTCCCTAGCCTCTGCTCATGTGCACAGGCACATGTGTATACCACCACACATGTACACACACAACCACCCACATGCACACACATATACATAACCACCACACACGCACACACATAACCACCACACATGCACACACACACATAACCACCATACATGTACACACACATAACCACCACACATGCACACACACACATAACCACCACACATGCACACACACATAACCACCACACATGCACACACACACACATAACCACCACACATGCGCACACACATAACCACCACACATGCACACATACACATAACCACCACACATGCACACATACACATAACCATATACACACATACACATAACCACCACACATGCACACACACACACACTAACCATATACACATCTACACATAACCACCACACATGCACACACATAACCACCAACACATGTACACACACATAATCACCACACATACACACACACACATAACCACCACACATGCACACACACACACACATAATCATACATACTCCTACACATAACCACACACACATACATAACTACAAACATACATAACCACACACACACATAAAACACAGTTTTCTTTCATTCCTAAAACAAAATGTCTACAATTGTATGGGATTTCTTGTAAAATTCTATCAAATGTTTGAAGAATTAACTAACAACAATTACACCATTTCTTCCAAAAAATGGAAGAGGAGGAAATACATCCCATTTTATTTTGGGAAACTAGAATGACTCAGACCCGAGTCTATGTAGACAGCACAAAAGGGCCAATAAGATGGCTCAGCAGGTAAAGATACCTGTTTCCAAGCCTGATCACTGAGTTGGATTCTCCACATTGTAAAGGACAGAACCAGCTCCTGCAAGTTGTCCTCTGACCTCCACACCCACATGCAGGTAACTAGATAAATAAATAAGTAAATACAGACCCATTCTCAAGTATTTGAAATTTTTTAAAAAGATAATATAAAATCAGAAAACTGAAAGATCCTAACTTCTCATAGATATAAATGGAAAAGCCTTAACAAAATATTTGCAAATAGGATCTGGCAGTATGCAAAGAATTATACACTATGATGGGTCAGAGCTTATCTCAGAGATGGCTGACAAACTATCTCAAGCTGGCCCAGTATTAAAAAGAAAACGAAAATCAGCAGGGTGGTGGTGCATGCCTTTAGTCCCAGCTCTTGGGAGGCAGAGGCAGGCAAATCTCTGAGTTTGAGACCAGCCTGGTCTACAAGAAAAAGTTTCAGGACATGCTCCAAACCTACACAGAGAAACCCTGTCTCAAAAAAAAAAAAAAAAAAAAAAAAAACTGGAAAAAGGAAAAAGAGAAAAAAAAATCAGTTGAATCGTAGTTCTTCTAAGTGTTCATTAGGTCAATTATAATGGACTGCCAGCAATACTTGCAGCCAGTCTCAGTACGAAGAGGAAGAGGGATACAGTCCTGAAAATGTTGACTCAGATTAAACTGTGGTCAATTGAATTTCCTCTGCTCATAAAACAAGACATTCATAATGTAAAACAATCAATATAATCTACCATATTAACAGATACAGAAAATTACATGATTGTATCTGTGAACTGAGGAAAAACATTTCACAAAGTCATTCCCTATTCATGAAAAGGGAAACCCTCAGAAAACAAGGAAATGGGGGGACTTCCTCAACTTGATAGAGAATAGACACAAACCCCACAGCCAGAGTTCTATTGCCTGTTGAAAGACTGGCAGTTCTCATCCAGTGTCTCAAGGCAAAGATGTCCACTGTTCTCCAACACAGTGCTGAACCACCTCCTCAGAGCAGAAAGAGGCAGAGTGGCACTCAGATTAGAAAGTTGTTGAAGCCTCTAAAGCTGGGGTGTGGTGCTTATACTGGTGATCCCAGCACCCAGAAGCCCAAGGCAAGAGGATTATGGGAGCTTGAAGTCTGCCTGGCTCCAAAGGGAGTTAGTTCTAGGCTAGCCAGAGCTACACACAGAGACCCTGTCTCAAGGCAAATAAATGCCTTAGTAGGTAATTGCTGGTGAGATGACTCAGTCAGTGAAATGCCTGCTGAGTAAGCATGAGAACCTGAGTTCAGAACCCCAGTCTATGCACACTTGCACACATACTTAAGCATACCCACACCAGCAAGGCATGCACGCACACACACACTTACACACACACACACTCATACACACACACACTTACACACATACACACTCATATACACACACTCATACACACACACACTCATATACACACACTCATACACACACACACTTACACACATACACACTCATATACACACACTCATACACACACACACACTTACACACATACACACTCATATACACACACTCATACACAAATACACACGCATACACAATATATATACATGTATACGGAGAAAGAACTAATAACTAAGTCCAGAAAGGTATAAGATACAAAATAAACATAAAAAATAAAAATATAAATCTAGTCAGGTGTTGTGGCACATTCCTATAACCATGGTATCTGGGAGGCAGAAACAGGAAGATCAACAAAATTCTGAGGCCAGCCTGGACTACACAGGGAGTTCCAGACCAGCCTTGGCTATATAACAAAACTCTCTTAAAAAAATTTTTTTTGGAAAATAAATAAAGAAGTAAATAAATAAAGCAAAACACTTTTCAATTACTCAGAAATTTGTACACTGCAGGTTTTTTTGTGTACAGTGTACAAATCTAGCAGAGGATGTAAGAACTCCTCAGCTGAAAACCGCACAGTGCTAACAAAGGGCATCTAAATGAATGGAGACACACCATGCTCAGGCTTGGAAAATTCAACACATAGAGGTATGAGTTAATATGCAGGGTGAACATAATCTCTATCGAAGTCTTAGTGAAAGGTTTCGCCGATGTGGGCAAGATGATAAAAGGGCAGAGGGACTGTCTTTAAAGGAATGAAAAGCAGCCAGGTGGTGGCACATGCCTTCAACCCCAGCACCTGGGAGGCAGTGGCAGGTCTACCGAGTTCCAGGACAGATAGAGAAACCCTGTCATGAAAAACCAAGACAGTGGGGGATCTGGAGAGATGACCTAGTGGTTAAGAGCGCTCACTGCTCAATTCTCAGCACCTACACGGAGGTTCACAACTCCAGTTCCTGGGGATCTAATGCCCTCTCCTGGCTTCCATGGGTAACACACAAGGCATACATACATGCAGGCACAAAAAAAAAAAAAAAAAAAAAAAAAAAAAAAAGCATTCCCACTAAAGAACAGGTAGAAGACAGAGAGATTTTTCATCAAGAGGATGGTAAAGGGCACGTGAAGAGCACCGGGGAGGTGCAATTAAAACCACAGATAAAAGCAGTGACGTCAACAGAAGCTGGCAAGCACCCAGAGACTGCTCACTCAGACAGGGCTGTAGGGGTTCAAAGTGGGAAGGCCACTCGGCTTGGCAGTCCCCAGAAGCCAAAACGGAACCACCGTATGACTCAACATGCAAACTCCTGGGCATTCATACTAGAAAAAAAAAAGATTTGTTCACACTAAAAACAGTTCATGAGGACTGGAGAGATGGCTCCGTTGTTAAGAGCACTGGCTGCTCTTCCAGAGGACCCAGGTTCGATTTCCAACACTCATATGGCTGCTCACAGCTGTCTGTAACTCCAGTGCCAAGGGATCCAACTCCTCCACACAGTTATACATGCAGGCAACACACCAATGCACATAAAAATAAATAAATGTTTTTTAAAAAACAGTTTACCAATGTTTGCAGTCGCTTTGTTCATATCAGCAAAATGACAACAAAAAAGAAGAAAGAAACGAGATAGTGGGCTAGAAGCACTTGCTACTTTTCCACAAGAGTCCAGTTTGATTTCCAGAACCCAAGTTGGATGGCTCACAAGCATCTGTAACTCCAGCTCCAATGGATCTGATGTCTGGGCATCTGCACAGCCATGGCATGCACTCATACATATGCATTCATATAAATAAAATATAAATATTTTTATTATAAACTTTCTTTTTATTTATCTTTGTGTCTTTCACATCATGCATCTCGACCCCACTCATCTCCCATGCATTGTGTCTACCCTCTGTCCTTACAACCTCCCCACCAAAGTAAGAGAAAATAGAAGGAAAGAAAACTCTCATTGTGGAAGCTGTAGTATGGCACACTGAGTCACGCAGTAAACCCTTTCGTGTGTTTATCTTTACTTGCAAATGTTCATTGTAAAGAGTCATTGGTCTGATTCAGGGCCTCTGGTTTCTGCTACACTACTGATACTGGGCCCTCACTGGGGCTCCTCTTGGATACTCTGGTGCTGGTCTGTGTCCTGGAGACCCTGCAGCTTTGGATCTCCAGGACAGGCCCCTTCACGTGCTCCAGTGTGTCACAGCTGGGGTGGATGTTGGGGTGTGCCACCTGATGGCCCTGCTTCTGGGCCTGGGTAGTTTAACAGTTTTTAACTGAAAGAAAAAGAGTCGAGTTCTTGAACACAATAACTAAACCATGGAACATCCTTACCATGGAACATTACTCATCAAGAGAAAGGAATATTATTGACACATGACTTCCTGTGACTACTAGAGAATAATGCTGACTTTAAAGGCCAGTTCCAATAGAACACATACTTCATGAATCTGTTTACAAAATGTCTGTCTGCCTGTTTGGTTTTTTGAGACATGATCTCCATATGTAGCCCAGGCTGGCTCAGACTTGGCCTTCCAAGTTCTAGGATTATAGTGCGTGCCACACCTGACTTTACATGTTTTTTATTTTATTTTTAACCATGTGTCTGTGTTGTATGTTGGTGTACACACATGGGGTGCCTGTGGAGGTCAGAAGAGGTTTTCAGATTCCCCCAAAGCTGGAGTTATAGACAGTGGTAAGCTACCAGGCACAAGTGCTGGAAACCAAACTCGGGTCCTCCGCAAGATGATTACATGCCCTTACCTGCTGAGTCACTTCTCCAGCCCTCACAGAACATTTTTTGCATTGAATGAAGTATTGGGATGAAAAATAGTTTAGTGACTACTGAGGGCTAGGAAAGGATGTAGGGTGGAAGGATGTGGGGATGGATAGAAAACGGTGACCTGAGAGACCTGCTCACCCTGGCCTTGCCTGTGCTACCATCTACCTTCCTTACCTCTGCCCTCACCCTTGAGCATCACTACTGTGGCAAAGACTGGGTAAAGAACACACAGGGTCTCTGTGCATTGCTCCTTATAAGTCACGAAAGTGTTGAGTGTCAACAGCGGGCACTGAAATGGTTATGGCTCTGTTAGTTAAAGCACAAGACCGATGACACAAACTGAAGCTACACTTCTGAGAGTGATGTTAGAAAGATCTACCGTCTAGTCCAACACTGCCCTCAGGTAATCAGGGTGGGCACCTGCTCTAAACAGCACTGAGCCCGAGGAGCTGAAGAATGTCCACACCACTAGGAGGGACTCTAAAGCAGTGCACAGATGGCAGGGTGTAATGCAGCTCAGGGCGGAGCACTTTCCCAGAATGTAGAGGCCTTGGGTTCAATCCCCAGGACTGCAGATGGTGATGAGGAGAGCAAGAAAATGATGCAGAGGATGATGACAATGACGATGACAGGTAGGCAGGCAGAGAGAGGGTCTGTCAGAGAGGGTGCTTGTCCAATAGTCTAGGCTTGTCCACTAGTCTAGGCTTGTTCACTAGTCCACTAGTCCAGTGAGAGCCCAGGAATCCTGCATGCTCAGATTACAAGTGTTTGTCACTACGTTGGGCTTTTTAAAAACATGGGTTTTGGGGACTGAATTCAGGTTCTCACACTGTGTGACAAACACATCACTGACTGAGCTAGCCCCCCTAGGTCTACAAATATGTTTGAGGAGGTATTCACCCACATAACAGAAGGAATAGACACAGCACTCACCACCATCACCATGTAAACTCAGGTTCCCAGAGAAAAAGTCTCCTCCGCTGACTGATTAGAACTCTGTGACTGTAGAGAGTTGCAATGTTACAGACCCAGACATCTTTGGCTATCATTAGTCCCACCAGTGGCCATTTAACATCCACCTTCTGTGTCTGACCTGGTGTCCTTTCCACTCTCAGGTAAAATCTTTGAGATGTATTAACTTCGCAGACACTAGCTTCCCTGACCCCAAAGCTGAGACTGTCATCTGAAGCCCAGAGCAGAGTGACTCCTCTTTGCTCTGACCTGCTGACATGCTGTCACCACCAAGGCATTTTGTTCAGTGCCTTGTTTTGTGGATTTTTTTTTGTCTTTTCATCTCCCAAATATTTCTTCTACAGGTGCTATCATCCAGTCAAATTACTCAAATAAATTGACAGTAGAAAGAAAAAAAAAAATTCACTTTCTAGGTCAGAGTGGCCACCTGGGGAAACTCTTGTATCCTACACATTCTCTCCATGCAGCCCACCCTGCAACCTTACAGACAAGGCAAAACCTAGGGAGAAGGGCCAGGTGGGGTTTCAGTACGGTGTGATTAGCATAGGACCCCAAGGACCCCAGCAGCCTGTTCCAGGCTTGCTGCCCTGCATCTGTCCACCCACCTTCCCGGAAGCAGCTCAGGGAATTAGTTCTGATGCCACGCCCCGAGCTGGAGTTCTTGACACCTCTTCTTGGATCCAGGCCCTTTCAAAAGGAGCATTTCAAATAGCAGCCATCAACACTCGCAGAGGGTGGGTCTTAATCCACAGAGGATCATTAACTTCACCCAAGTGATGGGTCGTCTGTCAGCACCTCCCGTTCTTCCACCAATTATCTATCTGCTAATTATCTGGGATTAAGAACTGACACGGAGCGACATGGTCATTAATCACATATTTGCAAGGCTTATTCATGTTAGGAGGGCAGCTCAGTCTCACCGAGTCTAATTGGACACTCCCACAATGCTGCAGAACACAGTTCCATCTACTAGGCTGTCAGCAGCCCGTGAAGGACCAGCAGGATATGTGTTGACTTCTTAAGGGGCTTGTCCCTGCACAAGAGGGTTTTTTGGGTGTTTTCTCCCCCCTTTTTTTTTTCATGCTGGATGCCTTGGCTTTCTAGCAGGACGGATGACAGCTTAACTGTGAACGCACATGCGATCATTTGTCAAACATTAGCTGAGGCACCGTACCAGGGACAGATTTGGCCCCAGGGGGTTTTAAGAAGGTGAAAGAGACATCATTTTTACCAACCATTAGGTTTCCCTTTAAGGAATTACAGGCAAGCAGAGAGCAGAGCTGGGAGACAGAGAGGAATAGCACGTGGAGGTGCTGTGCTGTGCCACCAGAGAGGTGGTGTAAAGAGATTCCATGCTGAAGACACAGACAAAGGTCTCCAGGACACGAGCAACCAGCAGAACCAGGAGTGGCGGACAGAGAAGTATGGATGGAAAGGAGGCCTGAAGGGCTGTGAGCAGCATATGGGAGAACCTGTTTTCAGCTTTGCAGGATTCTCCTCTGCGTATGCGCCCAGGAGGAAGAGGCATTCTATCCGTGTGTGTTTATGGAGGAGGTGGGTCTAGTGAGTTTCTATGAAGTACGAATGATACATGGCAGAACTTAGAAACTGACCACACCTATGGAAACAGCAGCCAGATGAGGAAACCAATCATCACTAGGCAACCTGGAATCCCAGCGTTTGGGAGGCAGAGACGGGAGGGTTGGAGTTTAAAAGGCCAGCCTGGGCTACATAGTGAGGCTCTGGGAAAGGAATGGCGCTGGGGTGGGGTTGGGGGAGGAAAGAGTAAAAAATAGATGTTGAGGCTAGAGAGATGCCTCCGTGGTTAGGAGCACTGACTGCTCTTCCAGAAGACCTGGGTTCAATTCCCAGCACCCACATGGTGGTTTATAACCATTTGCAACTCAAATTCCAGGGGATCCAACACTCTCTTCTGACCTCAACCACTAGACACATAATAGGAGGACATACATGCAGGCAAAACACCCATACACAAAATACTTTGTTTTGTTTTTGATACAGAGTTCCTCTGTGTAATAGCCCTGGCTGTCTTGGAATTTGCTCTGTAGATCAGGCTGGTCTCAAAGTTACAGAGATCCATCTGCCTCTACCTCCAAAATGCTGAGATTAAAGGTGTGCACCACTACTGCCTGGCAATAATTTTAACACACACACACACACACACACACACACACACACACACACACACACACACACGATACAGTTGTTGGAGCTAGAGGGATGGCTTTGAAGTTAAGAGAACTTGTTGTTCTTGCTGAGGAGCAGAGTTTGGTTCCCAGAACCCATTTCAGGCAGCTCACAGTCATCTTTAACTCCAGCTCCAGGGGATCTGGTGCCCTCTTCTGGATTCAGAGAGTACTTGCACTCCTGTGCACATAGTCACACTCTCACATACACACATAATTTAAAAATAATAAAAATAATTTTTAAAAGATAAAAATTATTGCTAAAACTCTTGAAGATGGCTGGTGGCCCCTCTCGAGAACTCTATACACAGACAAAGCACGGTCCTGGCCACACCAGAGTCTTTCCCCTGTCTTACCCTAGTCACTTACAGTACACGCAAGTCGGGTTTCTTCTTACTGCTCTGTAACATCCCGTCTGTGGACAGCACCTTTCTGCAGTGCCTGCCCTGTGATGCTCTAGTGCAGTGGTTCTCAACCTTCCTAATGTGCTTCGATCCTGTAATACAGTTCCTCATGTTGTGGTGACCCCCAACCATAATATTTTCATTGCTGTTGTTGTGAATCATAAAGTAAATATCTGTGCTTTCCAACGGTCTTAGGTGACCCCTGTGAAAGGGTCATTTGACCCCCCCAAGGGGGGCCGTGACCCACAAGTTGAGACCACTGTGTATTTGTGGGTTCGAATCTTGCAGTAGTCTCATTGGGCCATGATTATGCATCTCCCTCTTTAACAGATGCAACCAGTTTTCCAGAGTTGTTTGCCCTTCCAAACAGCCATCAGGATCTGCACCAAAGCTTGGGTTGCCCTGTGTCCCTGCCCACACTTGATAATGTCTGTCTTTTTGTGCTTTGCACTTGTTCATAAGGGAATGACCGTCTGGTGGAGGCAGTATCCTACATCCCCCGGGCAGTGTGAAATATACGGTGCATGGAGGAGTAGGAAGTAAAGGAAAACGGGACCAGTCACTTGGCCAGACATTAGTGGCCAACACATTAGCAACAGAATTGCCAGTGGTGGAGTTGGAATGAGAAAAGGCCAGAAGCTGCACCATGAAGGGGCATGTGGAGGCTTGAACACACGTAGAAACGAACGAGGCTGGAGCTGAGAGCCGTGTCCAATTTGAAGGCAGAAGAACAGACCCCTTCTGGATATGTGTGTGAAATGTTGAGAGGTGACGAAGATGCTGGGTTCCCAGATGGGTCCGTGGGCGAGGGGCTCAGGAATGAGGTCAAGGCTGGAAACAGGGTTGAGGGTTTGAGTCAGGGGTGTGGCTGAGATCTCCCAGAGAGTTATGGCTGAGATCTCCAGGAAAGAGTTACGTGTAGTCAGAGGGAGGAGAAGAGACGCTTGCCTTCAGGGGTCTAGCAGAGGAAGAAGTGGGGGAGACTGAATCGCTTCCCTCTGAAATGCTGGCATGGGCTGAGAAGCGTGAGTCAGGCACTTCCAGCTCCAACAGCCCAGAGTCCATCTCAGCAGCCGGGACTTTCTCCTGAAGGAGCTTGCATCACCGACCTGAGAAGATGGTTGTGAAATCCGCATCAGGTTGCGTATCTCTGGCAGCATCTTAGGGACAATGGGCACCAAAGACTCATAGCATCTTGGTGTTGGAGTCCTCTTCGCCTCCACAACTTTGCTGCCAATTACTTATTCCGCACTCCAGACAGGGACCTCACAACTTCCCACGGCAGTCCACTCCAATCCTGAGCACGCAGGGATCTAAGAAAACCAATCTCAACCACTTGGGAAGTCAAAGGGAACGATAAAGCTGCTTCTAATCCAGCGGGAATGCCCTGGAGTCAAAGGCCAAAGACAACGCGAAAAATACTTTTCGACACCCCTCCCTTTCTCTCCCCTCCCTCCCCCGTGCCTTCTGTGGGCTGCGGGTTACAGCGCCTGGCTGCCCCCAGGAAGCTGCGGTGATTGCATCACCATTTGCACACGGCCCCGGAATGCGCTCAGCCTTGCAGGCATTCCTCTGGCTCCTTCCAGCGGGGCCTACACCGCCTGGAACGCGGCCAGAGTCTCAGGGCTGAAGCGGTGCGTGCTGCAGCGCAGATCCACTAGGTTGGACACGTGGGAGGGATGAGCGGCCGCGGATGAGAACAGACCCGCTGCAAGCCGCTTCAAGCTTCCCTCCCTCGGTGTTAGCCGCTCCTGCCCTATGCTGGGCTCTGAGAAAAAGCTGGGCGGATCTGATTTCAAAACGGCCCCTCCAGGCAATGGATGCTTTGAGAGACAGGCTCGCAAGAAGGGTATGTGGGTCTGTTTTCTTTTGGCTTCGTTTTTTAGAACTTGGCAAGGCGTTTATTCAAAGTAATACCATTAAGTAGGTTTTTTTTTTGGTTTTGTCTTCAATAAGACTGTATTAAAAGCTTTTTCTGGCCGGAGCCTGTGTCCCTTGACCTACCTTGAATCCCTCCCAGTCTGTCCACAGAAGCTATAGGAAGCCGTGTCTTAGATTAACTGCTATATTACATTTCTCAGCCAGATGCTGGGTCAGGGGTGACCAGACTTCTCCACAATTCATATTCTCCACTTTCAAAACA
The DNA here is from genome assembly GCA_030556225.1 of Cricetiscus sungorus. Taxonomy (NCBI): domain Eukaryota; kingdom Metazoa; phylum Chordata; class Mammalia; order Rodentia; family Cricetidae; genus Cricetiscus; species Cricetiscus sungorus. Next base: position 54,376,552 of record JANBXA010000734.1, read on the forward strand.
TTTTCTCCTTTTTATTTTGTGTATGAGTGTTTTGTTTCCACTTAGTATATGCACCACATGACTACAATGCTCCAGAAGGCCAGAAGAGGTGTCAGTTCCCCTGCAACTGAGGTTACAGATAGCTGTGACCCACTATGTAGGTGCAGGGAGTCGAACCCAGGTCCCTTGGAAGGGTAGCCGGTGCTCTTAACCACTGAGCCATCTCTCCAGCCCCGTGGGGCAACCTGAGGTATTATCTTCAAGAACTTTATCCATCTCCTTAGAGATTTACTTTCAAGTAGGATGGTGCCCACCATTTTCATTTACTTACTTGGGTATTCTACACTGACCCCTTTTATGTGGACAATGAGAATTTGGCTTATGCCACGTTCTTTGCCTCCTTAACAGAGTCTTATCATAATTTTTGTCCCAGTGTTCAGTGTCTCTGACAGTATCACCATTTAACAGGTTTTGGTTTTTTCTTTAAAAGAGGGCCTCCTTAAATAACCCAAGCTGACCTGAAAATTAAGATCTTCGTGCCTCAGCTTCGCCAGGGATAGGGGTAGAGTTGTACACCACCTTGCCCGGCTAACACTTCCCCCAAGAACCTGGTGACACTCCCCTACCCCTCTACCCCCCACCCCTAACCCTGTTTTCCAGTTATATTCAAGTCAGGGCTTAAGTGGAAGGCCTGGGTGGAAGGGGCTTATGTGAAAGGCCTGGGTGGGAGGGGCTGATGTGAAAGGCCTGGGTGGGAGGGGCTTATGTGAAAGGCCTAGGTAGGAGGGGTTTATTTGGCAAGCCTAGACCTGGGTGGAAAGGGCTTAAGTGGAAGGCCTGGGTGGGAGGGGCATTTCATTGTAGTAGGAGCTGATTCTGTGGTACTCTACTTTTAAAAAGGATCCTCTCCTGTTGATAATCCTCCATCAAACCCTCTCTGTCCACCTGCCCCATGCCCTTCCTACTATCCACCAACCTCCACTTTTGTGCAGTCAGCTTTTTAGCTTCCACAAGAGTAAAATACATGATGCATTTTTGTGCTTAGCGTCTATGTTGGTTTGAAAGAAAATGACCCCCATAGGGAATGGCACTATGAGGAGGTGTGGCTTTGTTGGAGGAAGTGTGTCACTGTGAGGCGGGCTTTGAGGTCTCCTATGCTCAAACCACGCTCAGAGACACAGTTGCTTCCTGTTGTTGCCTGCAGATCAAGATGTAGAACTCTCAGCTCCTTCTCCAGCACCATGTCTGCCTATATGCTGCCATGTCCCGCCATGATAATAATGGACTAAACCTGTAAACCATAAGCTAGCCTCAATGAAATGTTTCCTTTATAAGAGTTGCCCTGGGGGCTAGAGGGATGGCTCAGAGGCTAAGAGCACTGACTGCTCTTCCAGAGGTTCTGAGTTCAATTCCCAGCAACTACATGGTGGCTCACAACCACCTGTAATGTGATCTGGTGCCCTTTTCTGGCATGCTACATGCCAGAATGCTGTATACATAATAAATAAATCTTTAAAAAAAAAATCTTAAAAAAAAAAAAAAAAGAGTTGCCCTCTTTGTTACTTAAGACAGGGTTTCTCTGTGTAGCCCTGGCTGACCTTGTACTCACTCTGTAAAGCATGCTGGCTTTGAACTCAGAGATCTACCTACCTCTGCCTCCTGAACTGTTGGGATTAAAGCCATGTGCTACCAGCAGGCAGGTTTTTTGTTTGGTTGGTTGGTTTTGGGCAGGGTCACATAGCCCAGGATAGCCTTGAACTCCTGACCTCCCAGCCCCATCTCTCAAGTGCTGAGATTACAGATGTGTACCAGACCTGGTTTAAGACTTTACCTTTTTTGGTGAATAACGAATGCTGTGTTGTACATATAATAAAAGTTCCTTAGTCACCAAAATTTTGTTTAGCTCCACAGCTGAACCAAAGGGCATGATAAATATTATCTAATTTGTATTATTGTTCTTTCACAACCTTCTTCACAGAAATCCATCCTTATTCACCATTTTAAGGACTTTTTTTTTCTGTTAATCACTCCTGTAAAACTCTAGCCTTCCACTGCATTCTGGAGGAGAGTGCCAGATGTTCAGCCTAACCTTTTTTTCTAAACAGCAAACAACCTCAAAATTTAGTGGTTTAAAACAATAAGTATCAGCCGGGCAATGGCAGCACTTGCCTTGACTCTCAGCACTCGGGAGGCAGAGGCATGTGGATCTCTGAGAGTTCAAGGCCAGCCTGGTCTACAGAATGAGTTCCAGGACAGCCTCCAACACTACACAGAAAAGCCCTATCTTGTGGTGGAAAAGTCTATAAACAACTTGCCTGGTTGCCAGTGACCTTTGATCCCAGCTCTTAGACAGAGGCAGGTGGATCTCTGTGAGTTTGAGACCAGAGTGGACTACAGAGTGAGTTTAAGACCTGCTAGAACTACATAGTGAGACCTTGTCTAAAAACAAGCAGAACAAAATAAAAATCTCATCCTATAAACATCTCTACTTCTTCCTGATTGTTTCATTTTGGTTTTGTTTAGTTGTGCCTTGGCAGCTAGGCCAACTCAGAAACAGAAGGTGTGAGATGGTCTCCCTGACATCCTCAGTTACAGGACTGATGTCCTCAGAGACTAGTGACATCAAGTTAAATTAGGAGAAACTAGGGAAGTGATGCACAAAGTGAGGTGGGCGGAGCTTGTGCATCAGCACTGGCCCTGTTTGTTATTTAAGACAGGGTTTCTCTGTGTAACCTAACCCTGGCTGACCTTGTACTCACTCTGTAAATCATGCTGGCTTTGAACTCAGAGATCTACCTACCTCTGCCTCCTGAACTTGATGTCACTAGTTTTCCCTTACTGCCCCTCATTGCTTAAAAGTGTCTTTTTTGTGATATATGTGCAGAAACCTGAGGAGGGCATCTAGTAACCCTCTTCCTCTGAGGCAGTGTCTCTCTCTGAACCCTGAACTCTTGTTTTCCAGTAGACTGGCAATCAGCAAGCCCCAGTGATCCTCCTGTCTCTGCTCCCCAATGCTGGAGTTGCAGGCACATATGGAACCATGTCTAGGTTTACTGGCTCCTGGGATGCAACTTTGGTCCTCATACAGGTACTCTTAATGGCTGAGTCATCTCGAGTGCTGGAAGTATTTTCCAGCACTCAAGATGTCCATTCAAGTGCTGGAAGTATTTTCCAATGTAAGAGAGCATGCATCTTGGCAAGAATAGGAAGGCAGGAAGGCTCAGTCGTTAGAAGAGCTTCCTGTTCTTGCAGAGGATGCATGTTCAGTTCCTGGCACCCACGTGGTGATACCTGTGTAGTTCCATTTTCCAGAGGATCTGACACCCCCTTCTGGCCTCATAGGGCACTGCACACATGGTACACTTACATGCATCCAGGTAAAACACTCATAGACACATAATAAGTCTTTTTCAATAATGACAGAAAGTTGGGAGAAAAAAAAAAGCCCAGAAGAAAATTTCTCCAGTCTCCCTAGTGTTCCTAGACAGTATCTGCCTTGGCTCTACCAGTTCTCTCAGATACAGACTCCTCCCCCACCTCCAAGTCTGTGGACAGTCCTACCACATACCACACACAGGTTCTGCCCTGCCAACATACTTGCCTAGCCTTTCTCCTGCCCACCCCCCCCACACACACACACACCTCAGCACAGACACTCACTCAGTAAACACAGCCAGTCTTGGGTTTTAGAGTGGGTTTTTATTGTTCACTCAAATGACCAAGCTCAGGGCTCCTATCCAGACAGAGGGCAAAAGCCAGCCATGGGGATACCTGGAGAGCAACCTCTGCAGTCTTTTGTAGGCGAGTGCTCTACCATGCAAGTTCACAGAGGGCCAGTAGATGGCGACAAGTGAGTAGGTCCTCTAAGCAGAGCCCCTCAGTCCAGATGGGAAGGACCACTTTGGCTATTTCTGAAACAAGAAGAGCTGGTGGTTCAGATCTCAGCCAGCAGCACCACACTGGAATGCCTTCTACTTCCAAGAGACACAAGACTATGTCTGAAGGTCTGGGAGAGCAGGAAACAGCAGGCCACTCTCAGGGACAAGGATTCAGCCCAAGTTACCACAATACAAGTGTGATGTGGGTAGGTTCTGGCTTCGAGATTCACAGGTGACACGGCCATGTCCTTTTTCATAAACACCATATTTCAGAGGGCAAGGTAGGCGTGTTCAAATGAGTTAGTATACATTCACCCACATGTCAGATCCACTCCAACTGGAACGGGGGACATTTGCCTTATGTTCCACATATAAAAATAATATGTTCCTGGTCAGAAAGAATTCATAGTAGACACAGTAGAGACTATAGCCTTTCCCAGTGAGTTCCAGAGAACCCTCTGAGAGACACCATTGGGCTGGAGATGTGACTCAGGAACACAGCACTTGCCTAGCCAAAGCACCAAGAAAAGAAGTAATATGAGTGTGTGTCCATCCTTCCAGAACTACCTCACACATATAAGCACGGATTTGTACAGTCTTACTTTGCACACATGGATGGGAAATATAAAAATAAGATACAATTTACCTTTTACTCCACAAATTTTCTGTTTAACCCTTTTCAATCACAAAGAGTATCTTAGCATTCATGTGATAACATGAAAATTTCATTCACAAATAACTTATATGGAACTCAAGCACCACTTCAGAGAATCAATGTTCTAGGTCAGTGGCCCCAGTCTTTCTGAAAAGGACCAGTTAACCAATATTTCCAGCTTTGTTAGTCTACCTGTGTCAAGTATATTTTCTTTTGCTTAGTTGATTGAGTAGCTTTTGATTATATTTTTCCTCTGACGATGTAAAGACCAATCTTAGCACCGGCCAGAAAAAGAGCTGGGGAGGGGGGGCAGTGAGATGGCTCAGTGGGTAAGGGCACTTGCTGCCAGGCTTGGTGACCTGAGTTCAATCCTCAGGATCCACTTATCTACTTAGGAGGAGAACCCATTCCAAGAAGTTGTCCTCTGACCTCCACAGGTACAAATCTATACATATACATGTACACACACTTAAGTGAATAAATGAATAAAACAAATTATAAAAGGTGAGTAGGCTTTGGGTCACTGTTGGCCACAGAAGTATGTGGACAGGCTGCAAGCTAGCTCCCAGACACACAATCTGAAATATTGTTGAGATACCAAATGAGGCAGAATTTTTAAACTTTTGTGAATTGCAAAGTTGAATGTAAAGAATTATTACATAGCTGGGCAGTGGTGAAGCACACCTTTAATCGGGAGGCAGAGGCTGGTAGACCTCTGTGAGAAGCTACACAGAGAAACCCTGTCTCGAAAAAAAAAAAAAATGTGGAATATGGTACCCTAAGCCTAGTGACAGGCCCAGGATATTGGGAGTGCACTATTGTCTTGCTAATTGGTCATATTGTCAAACTGCCTTCTGAATACTTACATTTTTAAGACTACACTTTGAGGAATCACTTCTATAGTTCGTTGCTAGAGAGAAGTTTCTCTAGTAGAGTACCCAAGACCACAAAGAGGAGGATGAGACACAACGTCCCCCCACCTCCCATCATGAAGGCGGCTCTAGGCATTACTCTCTGTTGTGCTGCAGCCTCCTATTCACTGATGATCATTCTTCCTTTGGAAGAGTGGGGAAGAGGAAAATGTATGTCTTTATGTTTGTAGCTACAGATCTGCAATGCTCTCAACTTTCTACTGAAAGAAGCCAGGTAAAGGCTAGAAGGGACATCTGAGCTATTTTTACAACTGTATTTTTACAATCTGTATTTTAAAAAAATTAAAATTACAGTCAAGCTTTAGAAAAATCGAATGTAAGATCTTGTCCTGAAACCTTGTAAGTAATGTCAAAGGCAACAAACAGCTAAAAGCAGACTGGCTCAGGAGTGGATGTCATTGGCCACAATGATTAGACAAGTTCCCACAGGTCACGGGGTCGTTTCCAAACCATGATCAATCAGCTCGATCTGTAGCTGCGATTAGGAAAGAGTGTCAAGTTGACAGGTAGCTAATTTGACTACACCGACCATAAATCTTCCGTTATCTCAGAGCATCTCATTAAAATCACCTACAGGCCACACATTCCTATAATCGCTTCCTACATGGCACAGAACTGTACAGTGTTAATTGGTTTATTAAACTGTAATACACTAAGTCATTTATGCCTCCACAAACCACGACTTGCGGAACAAAATGCATCTTGAGCCAGGTGTGGTGGGTGGTACAGGCTTAATATTCCCAGACCCAGGAGACTGAGGCAAGAGGATCAGAGTTCCAGGCCAGCCCAGGCCACATGAGAGTGCAACTTTTCTGCCCCACGTTTTGTTCAGCTCATGCTAACACTGAAAGCTGAGTCATGGCCACTTCTTAACAGTCACAGAGTCAGAAACAAACCAGTAAGGACTTTCTTGAGGTGGGGGTGGTTTTCCTTTCCCACTCAGGTTATTCAAGGCAGCTCAGGTGTGTGTAACAAAGTCCCTCAAATGCAGGAATTCAATCCATAAAGATTTCTATAGTTACTTGGTTTTGTTAGTCACCCAAGACATTATAACTCAGTATGATTTACAATAGAGAGGTCAGGCTCTTGAGTGGGAAAAGCCAATGTGAACTGACGATGAATGGATCAGCTTTACATGAAAACCGGTTAAAGTGTTCTATGTCAGTGGGCGGTGGTGGCGCACGCCTTTGCTCCTAACACTTGGGAGGCAAAGGCAGGCAGAGCTCTGTAAATTCAAGGCCAGCCTGGTCTACAGAGCGAGTTCCAGGACAGGCTCTAAAGCTACACAGAGAAACCCTGTCTCAAAAAACCACATAAACAAATAAGAATGTTTTCTGTATCAAGCACCAAGAGTAGAGTGTTTTCGGTCAGTCACCCACAGCAGCACATTGGGAGTCTCGGCATGGGAGCAAAGCACATGCTGAGTACTCTATGTAAGGATTCAGGCATTACGCTGGCCTGCCCGTCACCTGGCAGGGTGTACTCAGGCAGTACTCTGGTCGGCCCAGGGTTCCATGAGTACTGTCTGCAGGCTAGTACTTTAAAAGTCAGACCCCTGCCCATTTACAATCTCCTTTGCTCTTGCTCTTCTCCTCACCTCTCTCTCCTCTCTTCTCTTCTGTTCCCAGTGGCTCTATGTCTCTGTTCCCTCCCCCCTCATTCCCCCTTTTAAATAAACTTCTCACGTTAGCTCTCTCTGTGCCTGATGTGTTATTCCCTCCGCCTCGGTCACCCTCACCTGCTATGGAACCTGCTCTGCTCTCCCACGTGGTCCCTTACCTTGGGACCCCACTCAGGACACCCCCCCCCTTCTCCAGCTTTATCCTATAACTGTAACAAAAGAACAACACTATTATCTCTTACAGCTCTCAGGGAAGTTTACTAACACACATTTCCTTCACCAGACTTGATGGCGCACATTAGAGGCAGAGGCAGGTGGATCTCTGTGAGTCCGAGGTCAATCTGGTCTCCATGGGAGTTCCAGGACAGCCAGAGCTACACAGAAAAGTATCAAAAAAAAAAAAAAAAAAAAAAAACAAAACAAAACAAAAAAACAAAACCAAAACTAAACCATTTCCTTCAAATAAATATTTTAAAAGGCACCACCAAAGCAGTAAAAGGACAAAATCAGGTACATCCAGAGGACAACTAAGCTGTCTAAAAAAACAATGGGGCTCCTCTGTAGGGAGCCGTTACAAGTACCGCTGGGTAACTGTCAAAACCGTTGGTAGACAGGAGAGATGCGCATGCGCTGGGTAACTGTCAAACCCTGGGTCCCTGCCTCTCCCGTGGCGTCATATGGGCCGATGAGCAGCAGCCAGTCAGGGGGTGACACGTCCAAGGCAGAGGCTGCTAGCCTATATAAGGGATGGGTTTTGTGTGTTTGGGGTCTCTCTTTCCTGTAAGCTTATGCTCTCCCTCTCAAGAGCATTAAAGCTTTACTGCAGAAGGATCCTGAGTGTGCCGCGTCGTTCTTGCTGGCGAGACGGTAGCGGGACATCTGGTGCCGAAACCCGGGAATCAAGACCTCATCATCGTCAGCACCACGGAGACCCCTTGGCTACAAGGAGGATTCAGAACTGCAGGTAGATACTCGGAGAGGTATGTCTTTTCTGGACTTTGGCTTGGGACTGTTGCCACCTTGGGACAGTAGTGTCGAGGCTTTAGTGCTTGTCCTTGGGGCCATTTTGATCTTTTCCGCTTTCCTGTTAGCAAAGTGTCAAAGTACCCTTGAGGAGGTCCAGAATAGCATGTCAGAAACCGAGTGTAGTGAGAGGTTGGGCAGCACGCAGAAAAAAAACCGTCCACAAGAAGGAAAAAGGCCCCCCGGTGAGTCTAGTGACAAGGGGGTGTATCCGCCAGATCACAGGGATCCTCCCCCTGCTGTCAAACCAGAGAGAGGAACTGGCTTTTACCCTGTACATAAGCTTGAGGCCTTAACTCTTGATAGCTCCAATGATTCTGAAAGCTCAGGGGATAAGGTCTTAGATACTGAGGAAGAAGCTGAGCTAGATGAGGAGGCTGCTAAATATGAGGAAGAAAGATACCATCCAGATGACCATATGCAAAATAGCAAAACACCTCGGAGACGGCTGTTTCAAACGGCCCTCTCACAAGTGGTTCCCTCGGGCGCCTCTGCCCTATGAGAAGCGCCCAAGTTCATTTTCCTTTCTTCCGGAAAAAGTAAAAAGAAAAATGCGTCTCGCCTTTCCCATCTTTGAGGGCATTGACGCATCACAGCGGCTACATGCACCTGTGGAATATAATCAGATAAAAGAGTTGGCTGAGTCAGTCAGAAAATATGGGGTCACGGCCAATTTTACTCTTGCACAATTAGATAGACTTGCCCTGGATGCCCTAACGCCATCTGACTGGCAGATGGTCGCAAAGGCTACGCTTATCAGCATGGGCCAATATATGGAATGGAAAGCACTTTGGCATGAGGCTGCCCAAGAGCAAGCTAGAGCTAATGCGACAGCCTTGACCCCTGAACAGCAGTTATGGACATTTGACATGCTAACAGGCCAGGGTCGTTTTGCAGCCGATCAAACTAATTATCACTGGGGCGCCTACTCCCAAATTGCTAGTACAGCCATTAGAGCCTGGAAGGCACTCTCCAAGAAAGGGGGAGCAGACAATCAACTGACAAAAATCATCCAAGGGACGCAGGAACCCTTTTCTGACTTTGTAGCAAGAATGACAGAGGCAGCAGGGCGGATCTTTGGTGATCCCGAGCAGGCTGCACCTCTTGTTGAGCAACTTATTTTTGAACAGGCCACCCAGGAATGTCGCGCAGCTATAGCCCCGAGAAAGAACAAAGGATTGCAGGATTGGCTTAGGGTCTGTAGAGAGCTCGGGGGACCCCCTTACTAATGCGGGGTTAGCTGCTGCCATCCTACAGTCTCAGAAGCACCCCCTTAAGGGGCCAGATAAAAGAACCTGTTTTAAATGCAGAAAGGCAGGACATCTAAGAAAGGATTGCAGGATGCTGGACAGGGAGAGAGAGCCACCAGCACTCTGCACTCGTTGTGGCAAAGGATACCATAGGGCCACCCAGTGTCGCTCTTACGGGATATAAAGGGTAGGATTCTCCCCCTATAGAAACACCAACAGAGGTTCCAAAAAACGGGCGTCGGGCCCACGGTTCCAGGGCCCGCCAAAATATGGGAACAGAGTCACCAGGATGATGAACGAGGCCCCTCAGGGAGTCGGAGCAAGGGTGGACTTGTGTGCCGCCTCCGACTTCCTATTAATGCCCTCAGATGGGGGTGCAGCCCATTCCTGTTCAAGCCCCCAAGCCATTACCGGTCGGGACTATAGGTCTCCTTCTCGGTAGAGGGTCGCTTACATTACAGGGACTGGTTGTTCACCCAGGTGTTATTGATGATCAACACTCCCCCGAGATCCAGGTTTTGTGCTCCAGCCCAAATGGGATATTTTCCATCAGCAGAGGGGATAGGATAGCTCAATTACTGCTCCTCCCAGGCAACCCCCACCATGGTATGGGAGATAAACGGATGGGTTCTTCAGGGTCAGACTCTGCTTATCTAGTTGTTCAGCTTCATGATCGGCCAAAGCTATCGCTCTGGATTAATGGTAAAGGTTTTGAAGGCATATTGGACACAGGGGCAGATCGGAGCATCATCTCATCTCATTGGTGGCCGAAATCCTGGCCGGTCACAGAATCATCACATTCCCTGCAGGGGCTAGGCTATAGCTCTCATCCCACTATTAGTTCCTCTATGCTTACATGGAAATCAGAAGAAGGTCATCAAGGACAGTTCACCCCCTACGTGCTTCCCCTCCCTGTTAATTTGTGGGGACGTGACGTGCTACAGGGCTTGGGGCTCGCTTTATCTAATGAATACTCGCCGCGAGCTGTCAATATTATGAAAAAGATGGGGTATGAAACTGGAAAGGGGTTGGGACGCTTGAAACAAGGGCAAGTAGAACCCATATCCCCTGATCCAAATCCAGGGAGACAGGGCCTGGGTTTTTCCTAGGCGCCACTGGGGCAGCACGGCCCATACCTTGGAAAACAGAGGACCCGGTATGGGTTCCCCAGTGGCCATTGACCTCTGAAAAATTAGAAGCAGTAAACAGCCTTGTGGCAGGACAGTTGGCATTGGGGCACATAGAACCATCTACCTCCCTTGGAATACTCCAATTTTTGTTATTAAAAAGAAATCAGGCAAATGGCGCCTACTTCATGACCTAAGAGCCATTAATGAACAAATGCATCCTTTGGGTGCAGTGCAGAGAGGTCTTCCGGTGCTCTCTGCTCTGCCCAAAAATTGGAACTTAATTATTTTAGATATTAAGGATTGCTTTTTTCTATTCCCTTGTATCCACCAGATAGGCCTCGCTTGCATTTACCGTCCCTGCCATTAATCATGAGGGACCTGACAGGCGATTTCAATGGAAAGTATTACCTCAAGGCATGGCAAATAGCCCTACCATCTGTCAATTATATGTACAGGAGGCTCTCAGACCCATCAGAGAACAATATCCAAGTTTAATTGTTATACATTATATGGATGATGTACTCCTGTGTCATAAGGAATTAAACGTCCTTCAAGAGGCCTATCCCTTGCTACTCAAAAATCTACAATTCTGGGGCCTCCAGATTGCTACAGAGAAGGTCCAAATTGCCAATACCGGGCACTTTATAGGGTCCATGGTGCTCCCGGACAAAATCCTTCCGCAGAAATTAAAAATATATAGGGGCGAATTACATACTTTAAATGACTTTCAAAAATTATTGGGAGATATAAATTGGCTACGGCCATTCCTAAAGATCCCCTCTGCAGATTTAAAGCCCCTGTTTGATATTTTGGAAGGGGACGCCCATATTACCTCCCCCAGGTCTTTGACACCCGCCGCAGAGGCAGCCCTCCGCTCAGTGGAGGAAGCTATCAAGGAAGCCCAATTATGTCGTATTGACCCATCACAACCTTTTTCCCTCTGTGTGTTCAATACAAAGAAACTACCCACTGCAGTGCTTTGGCAGGATGGGCCCTTATTGTGGGTCCATCCACATGCCCTCCCGCAAAAGATTATTGATTGGTACCCTGCAGCAATAGCTCAGCTTGCCCTTAGGGGTCTGAAGGCCGCTGTCAGCCATTTTGGCAGACATCCCACGGCTTTAATTGTTCCCTACAACTCTTTTCAGGTACAGACACTGGCCGCTGCCTCTGATGATTGGGCCATATTAGTCACCACCTTTTTTGGGGAAAATTGATAATCATTACCCTAAACACCCTCTGTTACAATTTGCTGCATCTCATCCTATCATATTTCCCCGGGTCACCTCTCATACCCCGCTAAAAGATGGATTGGTGGTATATACAGATGGTTCCAAGACTGGCCTGGGAGCCTATGTGGTGGGTACCCAGGTGTTCTCGCAGCAGTATGCTGAAACTTCCCCTCAGGTGGTAGAATGCTTGGTGGTATTAGATGTTCTTCAAAAATTCCCAGGTCCCCTTAACATTGTTTCTGACTCCTCCTATGTGGTCAATGCTGTAAACTTACTGGAGACGGCTGGAATCATTAGATCCACTAGCAGAGTGGCATCTCTATTCCAAAAATTACAAGATTGCTTGTTAACCAGACAGGCTCCCATGTATATTACACATATTAGGGCTCATTCGGGACTTCCTGGCCCGATGAGCCAAGGAAATGATTTGGCAGATAAAGCCACAAGGCTGGCTGCGATGGTTTTTGTTCCCCCGCTGCAAGCCGCTAAGGCCTTCCATGACAACTTTCATGTTACTTCTGAGACCCTACGCAGGCGCTTCTCTCTTACCAGGAAAGAGGCACGTGATATTGTTACTCAATGTCACAATTGCTGTCAGTTTCTCCCTGTCCGCCCATACCGGAGTAAATCCAAAAGGGATTCTGCCATTGCAAGTGTGGCAGATGGATGTCACTCATGTTCCTTCCTTTGGAAAACTCCAATATGTGCATGTATCAATAGACACCTGCTCTGGCGTCCTCCATGCCACACCACTCACTGGAGAAAAGACCTCCCATGTAATTCAACACTGTCTTGAGGCATGGAGTGCCTGGGGAAAGCCTAAATGCTTGAAAACTGACAATGGTCCTGCTTATACTTCTCAGAAGTTTAAACAATTTTGTGCACAAATGCAAGTCACACATGTTACGGGCTTGCCATACAACCCTCAAGGGCAGGGCATCATTGAGGCGCGCACATCGCACGCTCAAATCATACTTAATTAAACAAAGAGGGGGAATAATAAAAGATTTGCCCCCGTGCCACGAGTTGCCATAGCAGTGGCACTTTTCACCATAAATTTTTTAAACTCAGATGAGCATGGTCAGACTGCGGCAGAGCGACAGTGCTCAGACCCACATCGACCTAAGGAACTGGTGAAATGGAAAGATGTGTTAACCAATGAATGGAAAGGCCCGGATCCTATTTTAATAAGATCCAGGGGAGCTGTTTGTGTTTTCCCGCAGAATGAAGAAAATCCTTTCTGGGTCCCTGAAAGACTTACCAGGACAGTCCTGGAGCAGAAGGATGCAGCAGACCAGACACATGAAAAGGGGGGAACAAGCTGATGTTACTGATGATGATCAAGACCCCAGCTGTCCAGGGAGAACCACGTTGGGGAATCGTGTCAACGTTCCCACTTCCGATGCCGGTGATGTATAATGCACAGGTTTTCCCTGATTGACTTTACCCTGGACTGGATGCCAGTCCAGGGGCTCTGCTTGGGCCATTGAGGGCTTGTTCTATTTTTCCCCCAATATGGGTATGGGAACTAATTTCACATCCTTGGATCCCATGCGATCCAGCCTTGACCCGTTTGACCAATGGCTGCTCTGTGGCATTAATGGAAGCTGCACTGATCTTACACCTATGGCAATGCTTAAAAGAGGTAAAAGTAAAAAGTGCGGTTGGAGTTTGACTGGAAAGGGTCTTTGGGGAGCAGCCTCCAGTCGGGTCATAGCTCTGGGTCATTTAGTTGGACTGCCAATGATATAAAGTATCAATCCTTCAAACATACAAACTATGATGCCACACCACACCAGTGTGTGTCTGGTCTCCTTTATGTGGATTGTGAGCAATAAGAGTGCTACAGATAATGAATTACATTGTGAGTCCGGTAGATGTTACTATACTTTATGTTGGGATGCTCAAAAATTCCCCCTTGCGGTGGTAACTCGAATGCCGTGCTTTGTGCCCATTCCAATAGAGGCGCCCAGCAGCATGACATTATTTCGAGAAGAGAGGGACTTTGGAATCTCAGCAATTATTGTCGTCATCGTGGCTACTACTGTGGTCATGGCGGCAGTGACAGCCTCTGCCCTTGCACTATCCACCTCGGGTGCAAACTGCACAGGCTATTAATGGCTTGTCGGCTACTGTCTCCGAGGCCCTGGATAAGCAGGCCTCTGCAAATACTCAGATACAGGGTGGCCTGATGCTGGTAAACCAGCGCATTGATTTAGTGCAGGAGCGGTTGGACATGTTGTGGCAGATGGCCCAATTAGGCTGTGAGCAAAAGCTCCCCGGCCTATATGTCACCTCCATCCAATATGAGAATTTTACCAAAACAGCTAATTTGTCTAAAAGCCTTTCTCAGTTCATGTTGCAGAATTGAATCTCCGAGTTTGAGCAGACACTTCGGGAGCTGAGAGCCGCTATTATCCAGGTCAACTCCACTCGTCTTGACTTGTCTCTGACGGAGGGATTGTCGTCATGAATTGCCTCAGCTGTTTCTTATTTCAAAGAATGGGTTGGGGTGGGATTGTTTGGCGCAGCCGTTTGTTGCGGACTGTTGTTGCTTCTTTGGCTGGTCTGTAGGCTCAGGGCTCAAAATAAGAGGGACAAGGTGGTTATCGCCCAAGCGCTTGTAGCTTTGGAACAGGGGGCTTCCACAGATATTTGGCTAACAATGCTTAAGCAGTAGGCCGCCGGTCAGACAGCTCTTGCACACCCAGAGCATAGGCTCATTGCACAGGGTAGAGTGTCTGGTCTGAGCAGCCCATGAGGGATGCCGAGCAAAGCATCGCACAGAGAGTTGCCTGGCTCTCTGGGAGGCATGTTGTCCTGCATAAGGGTTGCCTGCCCTAGTGTCCCTTTCCCAGAAAAACGAGCAGAGGACAGGTCGAGGTCACTTCGGGGTGAGTTGACAGCCCCATAGCGACTCTCGCACATGGTCTTAATTTTTGATCTGGGAGGTACAACCTCTGTCTCTATCCCTCGTTATATGGGTGACCTACCTTCTGAAAATTGGGAAGCCTCATTAATTCTGTTCCTATTAATTGACTCTGTTTAAAATAAATAAAAAAGGGGAGATGTAGGGAGCCGTTACAAGTACCGCTGGGTAACTGTCAAAACCGTTGGTAGACAGGAGAGATGCGCATGCGCTGGGTAACTGTCAAAACCGTTGGTAGACAGAAGAGATGCGTATGCGCTGGGTAACTGTCAAACCCTGGGTCCCTGCCTCTCCCGTGGCGTCATATGGGCCGATGAGCAGCAGCCAGTCAGGGGGTGACACGTCCAAGGCAGAGGCTGCTAGCCTATATAAGGGATGGGTTTTGTGTGTTTGGGGTCTCTCTTTCCTGTAAGCTTATGCTCTCCCTCTCAAGAGCATTAAAGCTTTACTGCAGAAGGATCCTGAGTGTGCCGCGTCGTTCTTGCTGGCGAGACGGTAGCGCGGGACATCCTCAAGACCCCAGAGCCAACAAGGACTCCTCAGGGTCACTTATCTCAACAGGCTCAGAAGCCAGTTTAATCCGCAGAACCTCAGCAAAGCCATCGCCAAACCAGCATGTGACATGTGCTATGTCGACAGTGAAGAAAAAAAGGCGGTCCTGACAGAGCTTCCGTCGGTACACAGACCGAGGGTCTGCTGACAGCACAGCCTCGATGGCACGCTTGGCTTCCTCTGTGGACTCAAAGAATCTGAATGACACCTGACCAGCACCTGCAAAGAGAAAGACACAGCCTGTATTTACAGTCACGTAATTAGACTTGCAGTTTCAGCATGAAATGCGGCAGCTCCACATGGCACATGAAAGGAACAGGGTCTCGAAACCCATTCACTTCAGAGACTTGCACCTCCAAAACTTCTCTGCTACTGAACAAAATATTCAAGGTGTATTTTTCATAGGTCTCCAAAACAGGAGAGGCAAGCTTTCATTTCTGTCCACCAACTGCCATTCTTTCTATGTTCAATCTGTACTTCAACTTAAAACTCTTGTCATTTTCCTAACAGAAGAGACATTGTCAAAGAAACAAGTGGCTTTCCCAGTATTCTCAAAGCTGCCCACCACCCACCCCAGACACCTTTAATTCCAGCACTTGAGAGGCAGAAGCAGGCAGATCTCTGAGTTTAAAGTCAGACTGATCTACATAGTAAACTCCAAGCTATTTAATGCAGACGGAACAAGGGAGGGGGAAGGGGCAGAAAACTAGGCATCCAAACCCCACTGCTAGAAGCAATGCCACATTCCTAACAGATGGAGAGTCCAGGATAAAACTTCAGAAGACCCATTAGAAGCTCAGCACCCTCACAGAGGCCCTGTCATGTATTTCAGGAAACAGATGCTCAACCTTTCAAGTGACAAAATCTACCATGTGTATGCACTCTTTAACATATTTCAATTTCAAAAAATAAAGTATATAGGGGCGGCTGGAGAGATGGCTTAGTTAAAAGCACTTGTTTTGCAAAGGACTCAAATCCAGTTCTCCGAACCCATATGACAGCTGACAACCACCAAAAATCCAGGGGATCTAGCACTCTCTTCTGACCTCCTTGGGCACCAAGCATACATGGTGCACACATACTTGATGCCATGCAGGCAAAAAAAATCATATGCATATAGTAAAATAAGTATTGTTTGTGAGTGTGTGTGTGTGTGTGTGTGTGTGTGTGTGTGTGTGTGTGTGTTTTAAGGGACTGCTGAGACAGCTCAATGAGTAAAGGGTGTTTGTTGCCAAGCCTGACAACCTGAGTTCAATACCCAGAGGTAGAAATAAAAGAACTGACTCCTTCATTTTCCTCTGAAATCTACATAGGCACTATGGTGTACACAGGTGCAACACACACACACACACACACACACACACACACACACACACACACACACACACACACAATGAATAATGAATGAACGAACGAATGAACAAACAAATGTTTGGAGCCTTTTTGATTTTTTGTTGAGATAGGGTTTCTCTGTGTAGCCCTGGCTTGCTTGAAACTCACTATGTAGATCAGGCTAGCCTCAAATTCACAGAATTCACCTGCCTCTGCCTCCCTCCCAAGTGCTAGGATGGAAGATGTGTATCACCATGCCTAGCCAAATGTTTTTTTGTTTTGTTTTATTTATTTGTTTGGTTGGTTGGTTTTCAGACAGGGTTTCTCTGTGTAGTCCTGGCTGTCCTGAAACTCACTGTATAGACCAGGCTGGCCTCAAACTCACAGGGAACTGCCTGCCTCTGCCTCCTGAGTGCTGGGATTAAAGGTATGTGCTACAACCTAGAGGCCAAATATTTTTTTGTGGCATATAAAGCCCCATGTGGCCTCATGCCCTTGCTGTAACTTCTGGGACCCTCGGCAGTTCATTGTGCTACTACATGACCTCTCAGGAGCCCCACACCCTTCCTCTTGGGGCCATGCAATGGCCCTCTAGAGGCTGGCTTCCTATCTCTGGTCAAGTTGACTCACTCCATCCCCTTGGTGTCTGTTTTCATGTGTGTCCTCTGAGGCCTCCTCTGCCATCTATTTCCAAATGCAACCTTCTAACACTACCCTTCTCTTCATTATGTCCTATGCCACCATTACCTTCTAACAGTGTACGTTTCTGTGTGCTTTGCACAGCAGCATGCTGATTTCCTATGCCTTGAGCTTATGTCTCTCCACCCATTAGAATGCAAACTCTGCAGGGGCGGAGGGTTTGTGACCCCCTTTCCTCACTGATGTTTCTCCCCCATGCCAGAACAGTGCTGGAGAGGCCCAGTGAACAGTACCAAGTGCATATCCCTCTTCCCATGGCCATGCTGGCTGTTTACTCTCAACCCTTTGGGTATCTGCCATCTCCTTGGAAACCAGCTACTTTTTTGCTAGCATCCTCACTCCCACCTCTTAACAGCTACCAGCTTCCTTCATTCTCCATCTGCTGTGGACTGGGGAAACCAAACAACACATGCTAAGAACCATGTGTTAAATGGCCTCCAAAACAGAGCCCTGTGGCCTTCCTTTGGCAGGAAGTCCATGTCCTGTGGGGGAAGCACTATAGCAGGAGGGTCTTTTCTCCCTGCCAGATCCTGGGGTTCCCTGACAGAAGAAAACAGATACCTCTTTAGCCACATAGAAAAGCAAGTAAGAAATTGAGCATATCCAAGTATAGACCAGGCACAATCCACCATCTGAATGCTGTTAGAAAAGTGAACAGAATCAGCTGATCCAAACTAGTGAGAAATTTGTCAGACTCAGGTCTGACAAATGGGGAACCTGCATAAGACTGAACTAGATTCTCTTAACATAGATGACAATGGTGTAACTGGGACAATATATGAGGTCACTGGCAGTGGGTCCAAGATCTAACACTAATGTACAAACTGACTTAGTGGAGCCCATTCTATATGGAGAGATACCATGCCCAGCCTAGATATAGGAGGGGTGGGAGTGGGGAGGGGTCTTGGTCCTGCCTCAATTAGATGATGAAACAGACTTAGTAGACCTCCTAGGAGAGGTCTTACCCTCTCTGTGGAACAGATGGGAAGGGGGAGGGGAGTGGGGGGAGCAGGAGGACAGGAGGGAGGGGGAACTGGGATTGGAATGTAAAGAATACTAATAAAAAAAGAAAGAAAAGAGAACAGAGAAAGGCAAGCAGAGCAGGAGAGATAGCTCAGTAGTTAAGAGCACTCACTGCTCATACAAAGGATTTGAATTCAGTGTTTACTGCCCATATAGGACAACTCACAAATGCCTGTCACTCCAGCTTCAGGAGATCCAAAGCCCCCCGCCTCTGTTTTCCACCAGCACATATAAGAACATATAACCTCAAGACTGACACACATACATACATACATGTGATTAAAATAAAATAAATATTAAATAAATGAATGAAAGACAAGGGCTGCAGGTCATGGGTGTCTCCTGAAGCAGCAGCCACTTTCCACAGATGCCTTCTGAGCACCAGGACTAACTTCCAACTAAACAGCAGTAAACAGACAGAGTCATGTGATGGTGCACCCAGAGTTTTCAAGCCAGGGGCTACAGAGATGCTCATGGGTTAAGAGCACTGGCCGCTCTTCCAGAGGTCTGGAGTTCAATTCCCAGCAACTACATGGTGTGGCTCACAGCCGTCTATAATGAGATCTGATGCCCTCTTCTGGCATGTAGGCATAAATGCAGATAGAACACCATATAAATAAAATTTAAAAACTATTTAAAAAGCTGGGCAGCAGTGATGCATGCCTTTAATACCAACATTCAGGAGGCAAAGGTAGCCTCTGAGAGAAGGGTTCCAGAGCCAGTCTGCTCTCCAGAACGAGTTCCAGGACTGGCTCCAAAGCTACACTGAAAAACCTGGCCTTGAAAAACCAAAGGGAAAAAAAAGAGGGGGGGGGGAGACTCTGAGAGATGCCCCCGTGGCACTGACTGCTCTTCCAGAGGACCTGGGTTCAATTCACACATGACAGCTCACTCTGTCTGAAACTTCAGTTCCAGGGGACCTGACACTCTTACACAGACACACATGTAGGCAAATGAATATAAAAATCAATAAATGTGTGTGTGTGTGTGTGTGTGTGTGTGTGTGTGTGTGTGTGTGTGTGTGTATTATGTATATGTATATATCAGTCACAATGCTGGGCAGTAGAGTACACCTTTAATCCCAGCACTCAGGAGGCAGAGGTAGATGGATTTCTGTGAGTTGGAGGCCAGCCTGGTCCACAGATCAAGTTCCAGGACTGCCTCTACAGCTACTGAAAAACCCTGTCTTGAAAAACAACAACAAAAACAGTCACACTGACAAATATTCCATATATATGTAACTGTTTTCAGAAGTATCAATCCTAGCTAGATTTCATTATGAAGAAAAGTGTGTCATTTGACTGGATATGTAGCTAACATGCACGGCCCTGATTCCCAGCACAGTAAGAACTGATACGAAACAAAGGAAGGAGAACTCATCTCTCACTCAGGCCTAGGAGACCCCAGGTACCCTAGCTTACCTCCTGGACTGAGCTTCCTCAGGTCTAGCTCCGCATGAGGAGTAAACCGGACTTGTAAAGAGGCTGCAGGGGCCTCCTTCACCCAGGTGGGGATGACACTGTAGGGCACTCTGTCAGCTGTTCCGGCATGGCAGGAAGGCGACCGGTTCTCTGCACTGCTCCCCTGCAGGACTGAGGCACATTCCACATTCCTTGATCTATCTGTGCCTTCATCCAGAAAGCTCTTCAGATCCTGTGGACCAAGCTGCTCTTCAGCCATACCCACACTATCTCTTCTGCTTGATTCCAGACTCAAATCCATTGTTCTCTCTCTGTCCTCAGGCAAAGTGTGCTGGGTTTCTATGCTATCTTTGGACTTCTGGGAATTTTCTTCTGGGGTTCTGTCTTCAAGGCATTTCAGTTTCTCCTCAGTGCCAGGGCCGTGCTGTGCTTTCCCACACCCCGAGAGCAGCTGCTGGTCACAACTGTCAGCTATGCCATCAGTCAGCTGATGGTGGTGATTCTGCACATTCAAGTCCTCCAAAGGCTCCTCGCTCCGTGGTGAGTCATAGTCAGCAATGTAGGGCTTTATGTCTAACACAGGTGTGCCATGTATCATGTCAATTCCAGACAGGTATACAGTGCCACCTGAAAGTGGATAAAGATCCTTATGTGTTTGCAGTGAATAGTGGTACAGGCAGGATTATCCCCCAAGTCTCTCTCCAAACACCTACTTGCTCCTCATTGAGCCCGCTTACATTGTGCTGACATCATCACCTACTCCTCAAGGCTCACACAGAACACATCACTTACAAACCTTCCTAGCACTTTCTTCTGAGTCTCACAGAGGCATAAGTGTATAAACCTCCACTCAAGCCTTTTCATACAGAAGGACAATGGCTTACCGATGCCTCTGTGCCTTGACAGTGAGCAGGCTCCTGGAACACATGTTGTGGTTACTCATCTCTGCATCATTTCTAGGAACATGCCAGTCCTCAGCATATCACCAAGACCACTGTGGCAAGCAGAGGAGGCCTGACATGCTCCCCCAACTTGGTGCTCACGCCCTATGTAACTCCTTCTCTGAGTTCAACTTAATCTAAGCCAAAAAATATGGCAAAAGAGTTCTGATATCTTCCAGTGATGATTTCCATACAGGACTCCTTGCTGGCCAACCCTCCCTACCCAATGAAGTGCACAGGCGTGCTAGGAAAGCTCAGGTGCCAAGCAGCCATGAGAATGTGGGCAGCCTGACATCTACAAGGATGATCCCAACTACCAATCTAAGCAATAAGGGAGAGTCAGGAGACTGAGGACTACCTTATATGCTATCCTAGAGCCCCCATCCAGTAGCTGATGGAAGCAGAAGCAGACACCTCCAGCTAGATACTGAGCTGAACTCCTGGAATCCAGTTGCAGAGAGGGAGGAGTGATGAGCAAAGGGGTCAAGACCAGGCTGGAGAAACCCACAGAAACAGGTGACCTGAACAAGGGGAGCTCATGGACCCCAAACTGTTATCTGAGAAACTAACATAGAACCAACTCTGACCCCCTGAATGTGGGTGTCAGTTAGGAGACCTGGGCAGGCTATGGGGACTCTGGTAGTGGATCAGTATTTATCCCTAGTATACAAATGGACTTTGGGAGCCCATTCCACTCAGAAGGATACTCTCTCAGCCTAGACACATGGGAGAGGGCCTAGGCCCTGCTCCAAATGATATGACAGACTTTGATGATCCCCCATGGAAAGCTTCACCCTCCCTAGGGAGCAAAAGGGGATGGGATGGGGGGAGCAGAGGAGGAGGAGAGGGAGAGGGAAGTGGGATTGACATGTAAAACAAACTTGTTTCAAATTTTAAAAAATTAATTAAAAAAAAAATGTGGGCAGCCTTCAGGACCTGAGGATACCTCCAGACAATACCAGCACAAAGGTGGGGCCCTCAGTCCTACACCTATGAGGAAATGAATTCTGTAACAACCTCACTACAGAAAACCAGCAAAGATAAGCCCATCCTGCTGACCCCTGGAAAAGTTTTAAACATATCATCAAGGTGTGCTGCCTAAACAGATACATTTTGGGTCATTTTGTTATACAGAACTCAGATTACATCCATGAAGACTCAAAAAAATTCAGCAGGGCACAAGACTCTATAACTAAATATTAAGACAAGTCTCCAGCTGTCACACTTGCATAGTTGTTGTCCACTTCCTGCTGCTGGTACAGAGCCTCCCTATCCTGACTCTTGGAACACTGAATGAATGAGAATCAAAACACACGTGACCACATTGGTTCTGAATCTATTTAAGAAAAACATGACTGCAAGAAGACCGAGATGTCTGCAACATGCTATGTGCAAGGCTGGGACTGAGCAAAGATGACACAAGACTATCTAAATGATAGAATTCACAGGAGAACCCAAGAGTTCATAGCAAACTCCTACGCTCTTTGTGGTTCCGGGATTGTCCTTCGTTCCTGTACATAAACATTATTTATTATGCTATTTACTTATCAAGTGGCCTCTGACACAGCAATGACAGGCTCATGACAGGTAGAAAAAGAAGCACTCCTGTCTCCACCCCTACATTATTCATAATTGATTAGTGTTTGCCCATTCACTTTCCTGATTTCACTTCTCTCAACAGAGGCTAAGTTCTGTGCAACAGGAATTTTTATCTGAGCCAATCATCAATGTATCTCTATTATCTACAAAGCCTGACACAAAGTCAACATCAATTTAAAAACACAAACAAAAAAGCATGTGTAGTGTGGTGGCTTGAATGCGAATGGACTCCAAAGACTCATATATTTGAATTCTTAGTCCCCACTTGGTGAGAATGTTTGGAAAGGATTAGGAGGCGTGGCCTCGTTAAAGAAGTATGTCAGTGGGGGTGGGCTTTGAAATTTCAAAAGTCTATGCCTTTCCCAGTCAGCTCCCTCTGCCTCATGTTTTTGGATCAGGATGCAAGCTCTCAGCTACTGTTCAAGCACCATGCCTGCCTGCTGTGATGCTCCCCACCACGATGGTCATGGACTACAATCTAAAACTGTAAGCCCTGAATAAACAAAGTTGCCTTTGTCATGGTGTCTTACTACAGCAATAGAACAGTAACCAAAACAAACAATTTGCATGAACAGAAAATGTTCTAGTGCTGCTGTCCAACGTGATAAGCCAAATTAAGAAAACCTACCAAACAACTGAGCACAATTCAGCAGAGTTCAGGGCCCAAGAAGAACAAAATAGCATCTTGACTATTCCTGAAGAGCACTGAAGATCTGCTGTGTATGATCCTCTGCAACCAAAGCTCTCCAGAGTCAGAGAGGCAGGCCCTACGATTCCACCCACTTCAGGAGCAAGAGATCAAGATGTGCCTGGAATGGGCTCCCGACCCCTACCCATATGTTGCCATCTTCTGCCTCTCTAACAAAAACTTGGCCCATCATTTCAAAGTGAGACGCTCTCTGAGCATGGATGGAACTCAGCTGGTAGAGTGCTTGCCTACTATGCACAAAGCCCTGGCTTCAACCCCAGCACCATGTAAACTGAGTGCAACCATAGAAGTTCAAAGGCATCTTCAGTCCTATATGGATTAATGTGGATTTGAACGCCAACCTGGATACATGAGACCCTGTATCAGAAACAACAACAAAACAAAAACCAGAAGCTCTCTGAAAATGTCTGATTAGGTTATACCTGAGCACAGTTAAAACCAATCCCATATTCTATATGGCACTTCCATAGTCTGACAGATGCTAAAGCCTGTAATATAACATCCAAGGCCACTAACACATAGCATAATGTCTCTTCCTTCAGGCTGCAAAGAAGAAATGATACCACTCTGCCCCTGCATTCCAGAAACGCATGAACAACTGGGCACTATGCATCACAACTGAAAATAGTCAATAAATTTTTAATCATCTTGTATTTCCTACATCCCAAGTCTTTAAAAAAATGTTATTACTAACCTAATGATTACAAAATCTTTGAGTTTTTTTTTTTTTAAAAAGCACTGATTTTTTTATATATCAGAATGATAACAATAAAAACAAGCTTTGAGCACCTTCTAAGAGCTGGTCTTGTAGTGTTTCCAATGCTGTCACCCTCAATCACTGTATATCCCCAAGTGTCCGAGGGCTCTCAAAAGTGATGTCACAGTGTTGGCGTGAACAGCAGGTAACAGTGAATTCTAAACTGATTTTATAAGACTTTTAAGAGTAAGACAGGAAAGGTCAAAGTACAAGTAAATGAGTGACCTTCCGCCTGTGTCAGTAAAGTAGAAGTGAGTGAGTAACCTTCCTCCTTGCCCAGTGTGGCCAGCATTAGTAGAGTAAAATGAGTGAGTTACCTTCCACCTTCTCCAGTTTAGCCAGGGTCAGTCCTATTGCATTAGGGCGATGTGGGCTCCTTGTGGAGAACACGCCAGTCTTTGCCCCATTCAGCCTAGGCGGCTGCACTTTTGCCTTGTAGTTCAAATGGCCGTTTTTGTGAAAAACAAACAAAATCCTATCGAAAATAAACCAAACCACTTGTTTAAAAAGAGGATAAATTATTTTAGTATAATGATTTCAGAAGGGACTGTAATCTCCCACTAATTAAGAGAAAGAATAGTTTTTATTGGTTGGGTGGTGTTGGTGCACGATTTTAATCCCAGCACTCAGGAGGCAGAGGCAGGTGGATCTGTGAGTCTGAGACCAGCCTGGTCTACAGAGCGAGTTCTAGGACAGGCTCCAAAGCTACAGACAAACCTTGTCTAGAAAAAAAAAAAAAACAGAAAGAATAGTTTTTACTGGACTTACCAGTCATAGAAAATGAGCCCTCCCTCTGTCCTTGTGGGAAGAGCAGCATCTCTACATGCTTAGTATTCAACACAAAGATGGGCATACAGCAGGAACTCAACAGATTTATACATGGCCAAGCGAACACCACTTCAAGTGCCCACTGTTTGCCATGTAGCATGCTAACACTTTCCAAATATGCAAACAATCAAATGCACAAATTGAGTATGGGAATCCATACATAATCCATAATCATACAGATAATAGTGGCAATGAGAGAAACCTCCAAAGTTGCCTTCAATTGGCATACTTACACTTCTAGTTATAAAACAACTTACCAAACATGAGAAAACTGTTCTAGGCCCATCAATGAATGATCTGGATTATTAAAGATGCTCTTCCTGATCTTCAAACAGGCTCTGGAGTGGCTGCAAATGGATGGCTGCCTTGGAGTACCATTCTTGGCTGAGAAACATGATTCCAAGTAGCCTATTGGCTCAGTTAAAAGATTTCCTATGGAAGAAAATTGGGTAAGATTACTCCAAAGGTCAAAGACGTAAGAAAACATGTTTTCCTCTCATGTATTGATTTCATAGTTCTAAAATCTAGGCACAACATAACTACTAAAAACATGTTTAAATACAGAGTCCTACTAGTAACTCAGGCCAGCCTCGAACAAATGAGTCTCCAGCATCAGTCCGCTGCTGGGATCACAACTGTGCACCAGCATACCCACCTCAATTTTTATTTATAATTACATAAATATATAAATTACTTTAACATAATGTGTTGATTATATACTGAGGTAGAAATTACAATTATAATTTATAATTATTTATTTGTATGTTCTTTGAAGAGACACTCCAGATCTCCATTTAACCTCATTTGTATTAAATATGTCTTAATAGCACAACCAATAAGACTACCAGTCTGGCCAGGTGGTGGTTGCGCATGCCTTTAGTGCCAGCACTCAGAACGCAGAGGCGGATCTCTGTGAGTTCGAAACCAGCCTGGTCTACAAGAGCTAGTTCCAGGACAGCCTCCAAAGCCACAGAGAAACCCTATCTCAAAAATAAAAAAAGACTACAAATCTGGGATTGTCTCACTGAACATTTCCTTACTTTTTATTTACAAAAACTCTATTATACACAGAAAAGATTTTTTGCAGTATGTAAGTTAAAGTACAATACACCCACCAGTCACAGCAACCACAGTACCACTGTTTGCATCTCTGTAAACTGCTTCCAAGGAACTGCAATAGGGTCTTTATCGTCATTTGTTTCCTTTCAGAAATAATCTGATCATATGTACCTTTGAGTCTAAACAATACTGCATTTACCATGAATTCTATAAAAGCAGACACCACACTGTAAATCACCTTCCTAGACTGGCTTTCTCTGTCCCTCTATATTGTGAATGTTTCCGACAACTTTCAAGTTTTTTTCTAAGAGTGTTTTCGGGTACTGCTCTATTATTTTGTTTGGGGTTTTTTGTTGTTTTTCGATCCTCATCCATGATCTTGTGGAAGAGGATTAATGACGGGAAACTAGGGCCAAATGATAGCAACAGCTACACACATCCAAGCTCTCTGTAGCTCCCTAAGAAAAGAGACCATAAAACACACGTGGCCAACCAAACTACTGTGCTGGGACTAAAGCCAGGGCACACCCCGCTGACAAAAACGTAAACGTTGGACTTGGCGTGTCACGTGATCACAGGGACACATGACCCTCACTTTGGCGGCAAGGACAAGAACACCCATTCGGCAATTCGCGTTCTTCTCGGCGAGGAAGCCGGCCGCTTAGCACGATGCTGCCCCGGGCGCAGCGCGTGCGGCTTCCTATAATTTACCTGTCTCCAGAGAGGGCTGGGCACACCCGCACGGGGCCGCAGGCGCGCAAGGGCGCCGCTCCGCCAAGCCGCGCATGGCTGCGAGCCTCTGAATCGTCTACGTGCCGTGCGCAGCTTTCTGCTTCCGCTTCCGCTTCTGCCCTGCAGGCTTGCGCGCCTGCGCAGTAGTCGCTTATTGCCGGGTCTTGGAGAACACCTTCAATGGCGGCCCAGCTGCCGCGTGGAGGCCAGTGCTGGGCGCGGAGAAGCTGTGCATTCGGCCCACCTTCCACCCTGTGTGCGGCGCTGGCGCTCTTGAGATAGCCTGCAGTGTGCCCTCCGAAGATGGGTCACTTGAATAGAGATGCACACGCAAAGATACCCTTGAATTAGGAGCGGACTCCATTACCAGAGCTTCAAAGGAAATTGCTGTGACTATCAGTGATCACGTAGCAAAAGAACTGGAATTCGGGAGATTTTTTCACATTTATGTGGAAGTCAGATGACAGTGCAGGAGCAGGTTCTCTCCTTTCACCGTGTGACTCCGGGAATCAAATTCGGCTCGTGGTAGCGGGTTCCTTTACCTGCTGAGCCAAAGAACTGGAGGTTAGATGCTTGCAGTTCTTCTCGGACATGGGTTGTATTTACCACTCTGCTCCACGTTTTCAGTAATAACTGTCAGGAAAGAAGCCCGGGTGAATCAAGGTGGTGGTGCATGTTACAGCCAACGTAGACTAGGAGTTAATGATCTGGAACGTTTCTTGAGCTCCAAACCACCGAAACCAAAATGAGAGTAAAGAGTCATCACGCACATCGGAAAGCTGGGACCAGCAAGAATTGTACTTTAATCTCATGCAATATACATTTGTCCCTGCACCAACTGCCTGTACTTGAACCACTTGTAAGAGTGTTTTTCAACCAAACTGTTTCTTTGTATACATGATTGTTTCAGAAATTTCAAAATTTTGTTGGTTTAGAAGAAAGGGAGGCGGGGGACACACTTCACATTACCTGCAACATAAATACTAAAAGTATACAAGTCTACAGATTAAAGGCTTAACCTTGAAAAAGTTTCTTCGAAATTCATTGTCACTGACTAGCAAGTCACTAGTATGAAATAACCAGTATTAGGAGCAGATTTTTAAAGAGATAATTGTGGGTTTTCTAAAAGTTAAAACTGATATTGTGTCCTCAGGAGTTTTGTAAATGAAACTTGAAAGACTTTCTTTTAGGAAGCTACTGGTCTAGCTGGAGAAACAAGTTCAAGAACTGTTGGGCAACATCTGCACACTTCAAAAATGAGCCGTATAAACTGCAATTGCCACTAGTCGGCGCTGTTAATACAATAAAACTGAAAAGTAAAAGGCATTTGTCCTCCAGAAAGACGTGGTAGTTCGTCACTTGATAATCATATCAAAAGTGTATAATTACCAACTGTGTCAACTATTGAAACTCAAATTAGACTTGGAGACACTAGACCTTGGATTCTGCCTTTAAAAACAAATGAAGGAGCTGGATCGGTTAAAAGTACAGGAAGCTCTTCCTGAGGATCCAGGTTGGATTCCCAGCACCCATGTGGCAGCTCACAACCGGCAGTAACTCCACTTGCACAGGATCTGATGCCCTCTCTTCTGGCCTCCACAGGCACCTGCACACATGCACACATAAACACAAAATTAAAAAGCTGGGCATGGTGGCTCATGCTTTTAATCCCAGCACTGGGGAGGCTGAGGCAGGCAAGGCCACACATACACAATTTTTTTTTTTAAGTCTTCCAATGTTAACTCCAACACATTCAGACTCCTTTCTGCCACAGAAGAGGGCAGCACGAAGTGGAGCTAAGGTGGATTCTTGGGGAATTGTAATGCATGACCTCAAAGCTCTGCACAGACAGGAAAACAGCAATAATTTGTTTCACAAGGTGTCTGGATGGAGTTAAGAAAGTAGTATGAATGGTGGAAGGTAACAGGACAAGGGCTTGCTTGGGAGATGGCTCAGTGGGCAAAGCACTTGCCATGC
Source organism: Cricetiscus sungorus (assembly GCA_030556225.1). NCBI lineage: Eukaryota > Metazoa > Chordata > Mammalia > Rodentia > Cricetidae > Cricetiscus > Cricetiscus sungorus. The sequence continues at coordinate 54,404,810 of JANBXA010000734.1, forward strand.
AAATGAGGGACTAGAGTTTGGGTGCCAGCACCCACGTAAATGCTGAGTAGGTGTAGTGGCCTGCAGGAGGTAGAGACAAGCAATTCCCAGAACAAGTTGGTTAACCCAAGTATTAATTCTGGGTTCAAGTGAGAGACCCTACCTAAAAGCAGATGGAGAGCAATTGAAGACCAACAGCATCTGGTCTCATGTGCATATGTGGGCACCCATGAACCCACACACTTTCACTAATAACCAAGAACACATATTTTTTTTTAAAGCAGACTGGGGATGTAGTTCAGGCAGAAGAGTGTTTGCCTAGGGTGTACAAAGTCCTTGGTTCAAGTCCAAGCACTTCATAAAGCCAAGCATGTTGATGCATGCTTGCAAGGCGAGTTTCAGACCAACCTGGACTATATAAGACCCTATCTTCAAAACGGCAAATGATACAGAAAACAAACAAGCAAAAACACCTGGTGGTTAAGAGCACGTATTCTTGCAGAAGATGTAGGTTCAATCCCCAGCACACACATGGACAGGCATAACTTCCCATAAGTGCAGTTCTAAGGGATCTGAGACTGTCTTCTGACTTCTGTGGGCACCAGGCATGCTGTGGTGCACAGATGTACATGCAGGAAACATAGCTAAAATAAAATTTTAACTATTTAGAACCTTAGAGCATAGGCCATTCAAAAAACAAATACACCCATGCCTAGACATCACCTCAAATAGAACCCTAGGGAAGAGTCCTGAGCACCTGTATGCTCCAAGGCTCCCCTGGTGGCTCTCATGAACCACCCGTTATGAGGGGTGGCCTTGCCTTTTTGCTACAGTCTCAGAACCTAGCACATGGTCTTACTGAGTGTGATTTCATTTGCCAATGGCTGTCTTATTTTTAGTCTCCAATGATAGTCCAAGGAAAATTCAAATCAGTGAAATACCAGGGAATATTTTCAAATATTTCCCCACCCAGAACCATTTGTGTTCCTGTCCCTGGTCTCCTGTCATTTTCAGTTCACTGTGACCATTTTAACTAGATGAATTCCTAAAATATAAAAACTTTAACTTCATTATGGAAAAGCCTTACTCCTTAGTCTAATAAATGATTAAGTCTTTTAAGTCTGCAAGTCTGCACCCAGGGCTGGAGACGTGGCCCAGCAAGTTAAGACTACTTTCTATGGCCCAGTGTAGTGGTGTAGTAGTGTATGCTTTAGATCCCAGCACTCAGGAGGCAGAGGCAGGCCGATCTCTATGAGTTTGAAGCCAGCATAGTTTATATGGCTGGTCATTTTGGAGCTGTAGAATGAGTCCTTGTCAAAAGAAAGAATAAATACTAGGTTTAGTTCCTATGTCAGATGTCTCACAACCTCCTGTAACTCCAGGTCCAATGAGACTCTACACTCCAATAATAGATTAGCTGCCTCATGACAACTGTGCCATATGGATCTGACATTGCCACAGTTGGAATGCAGTTCCCTTGACCTTGAATTGTACTGGTGGGAGTGTCCTGTGCAGATAATTCCCGTCCTTCAAGTCTCCACAACAGGATAGGTGAGCACATTCCTCTAATTACATGTACTGATCATATGGTACCAGCACTGTTCCCTTTGGGGGAGGTTATTATTGACACTTTAATATAAATTGTAAGTATGAAGGTTAAGGAAAACATGCCCAAGAGCCAGAATGTAGGTTCCTCAGAGAGGAAGCTGCCACATTTTCTGCTTTCTTTTGAAATGATTTGTTTTCTGTTTCTCTGTGAGACCAGATTAAACACTAATGAACAAAGATGGCTTGCCTGTTAGGTGTTTTACAACCCCACCCCACTCCAGCACACATCACGATGCTGCCTTGATAACACAGCTTAGCGCATAGTAATGATTTAATGTACACTTTTCACTAATACAGTTGAAAAAAAACACAAATAGAAGGTTCAGATTTACACACAGAAGTAAATGATATCCAAAATATTTTGCAAGACGTTCCAGAAAAAGAATTGTTGCTGAGCAGTGGTGTGCATGCCCTTTGATCCCAGCACTTAGGAGACAGAGGCAGGCAGATCTCGTGAGTTCCAGAACAGCCTGCTCTACAAAGGGAGTTCCAGGATGGCAGGGCTATTACACAGAGAATTGAAAAACAAAACAAAAAGTTCATATTAGCTCAGAGAGCCATCTAAAGCTTAAATAAAATCCTGATATTACAACATCAATAATTGACAAAATCACAAGAAACTATACACTTTCAAAAATATCAAGTGTTCCTATCAAAATTATCTTCTCAGAATTACCAAATATGTGTTTCTTCTTAGAGGGAAAAACCAACTACTTACCACTTCCCCTGCTCTTATTCATCCCTCCCTCTGCCATCTCCCCCCATATACATATGTACATCTTCAGATAGCACACACACACACACACACACACACACACACACACACACACACACACCTATGTGTTAGAGCCTTTAAAAGTTAGTTCTTTCAGATAGTATCTACATGAAAAAAAAAAACACAAGCTGAAATAGTGATGCAAATTGTAGCAACTGCTACGATGTTTTCATAAAATCATATAAGCAAAGATGTGTATTCTGTGTTCAGTTGGATTGCAACTTCATAGCTGAGTATTGTTAAAACAGAACATAGCTACAGATGTCATTGTCTGGACAGATTTCTTGAGGACCCTGTGGACTTGATGGTGTCTCTGGATCTTGATCGGCTTTGGCATCTTCCTTCATATCTGTAAAATCAAATGAAACACAAAATAATAGACTCAATGAACAGTATTGGCACAGTTGGTTACTGGCTTGGGAGAGGGAGCCACAGACTGTGCACTCACATTTCAGCTAGATTAGATAGTAAATACTAAAATGCATGTCACAGAAATGGTGTTTTTATAACCTTGGATTTTTGTTTTGTTTTTCAAGTCAGGGTTCCTCTGTGTAGCTCTGGCTGTCCTGGAATTCACTTTGTAGACCAGGCTGGCCTCAAACTCACAGAGATCCACCGGCTTCTGCCTCCCAAGTGCTGGGATTAAAGGCATGTGCCACTAACACCCAGCTGAGAGCTAGTTTTAAAAAAAGATTGATTTTTATGTGTATTTGTGTATGCATTCACTTGTGTGCACCAGGTGTGTGCAGGAACCCTTAGAGGCTGGAGAAAGGCATTCATTAGATCTCCTGGAACTAGAATTACAGGCAGTTGTAAGCCACAATGGGTGCTGGAATCAAATTTGAGTCTTCTGCAAGAACAGTACATGCACTTAACCATTAAGCCCTCTTCTTCCAGGCCAAGGTGAGTTTTATTTGCTTGTTTGTTCTGTTTTGTTTTTGGAGACTGAGTCTCATTACGCAGTTTCATTTGTATGGAGGCTAACCTGCCTGCCTCTGCCTCCTCAGTGCTAGTATTAAAGGTGTATGCCAGCACCCCCAGCTCAGGATTCTGTGTTTTAAAAGAGGGGTGTGTGTGTGTGTGTGTGTGTGTGTGTCTGTCTGTCTGTATGTATGTATGTATGTATGTATCTACATGTATGTGTATGTGTGCCTGTCTGTGCGTGTGTGCATGTGTGTGTGTGTGTGTGTGTGTGTGTGTGAGAGAGAGAGAGAGAGAGAGAGAGAGAGAGAGAGAGAGAGACAGAGACAGAGAGACAAAGAGGGAGACAGAGAGAGAGAGAGAGGGAGAGAGAGACAGAGAACTAGGAAAATGACTGAGTGCCTAAGAGTACTTGCTACTCTTCCAGAGGACCAGAATTTGGTTTCAAACAATAAAACCAACCTCCACAGTTACATAGTGAGTACTAGTTCAAAATCAAAAAAGAACATTTTTTGCACATAATTAATTCTATTCCAAGTTTGTTTCTCTTACTATAGTTTCTTGAAATGGGTAAATAGAAATTTCAATTATTTAATTTTTTTGGAAATATGCCAACAAAATGTTGGCCACCTGAAAAATACATTTTACTTGAAAAGATCCAAAAATATTCATGGCTGCCAATGAGGTAACTGGCTACTGTCAAAGACAGCTTTAAATCACAAATTCTGAGGGACTTGTTGCTATACAGATACCCTAACTTGAGAGAAAGTCCAAGCACCCTCACCATCCTGGAGGGCATTAGGGTCCCTGTCCTTGGGACCCACCTGCTTCCTGGCTTTGTTCCAGAAGGCAGGCTTTAGGCCCATCCTTGTTCTCACAGGTCTTGATAGACAGGTCTTCAGGCCCAGGCATTTCACGGCAGGATTCAGGCGAATGGTTTTCAAGCCCAGGTGATGGCTGACATATCTCAGGTGAGTATTCTCCAGGCCCAGGTGATGGCTGACATATCTCAGGTGAGTATTCTCCAGGCCCAGGTGATGGCTGACATATCTCAGGTGAGTATTCTCCAGGCCCAGGTGATGGCTGACATATCTCAGGTGAGTATTCTCCAGGCCCAGGTGATGGCTGACATATCTCAGGTGAGTACTCTCCAGGACCAGGTGAGTTTTGGGTTATTTTATGAGAGGAAACTGTAGGCTCAGTGAGTTTGTGGATCTTGTGAGACATAACTTCAGGTTCAACTGCTTCTTGGTGTGTTTTTGTAGAAATATCTTCAGACACAGTGCAGCCTTCAGTCACAGCCATTCCCTGATCTGCTTGGGAAATAGTTTTCTCTGGTGTGGCTGATCTGGGGCATGTGTCAAGTGGACAGCCTTCAGGTACATCTGATTGGGGGAGTGCTTCAGGAGAGCATCCTTCTGGGCCAGCAGCGTCTCCAAGTGTTGGCCAGGGAACAACCTCCATCTCTTGGTGTGTTTTAAGAGAGAGGGCTTCAGGTCTGGCCACATCTTCGCACATTTTCAGAGGATGTTCTTGGAGCACAGCTGGTTCTTGGCACACTTCAGGAGAGAGTGCCTTGGGCCCAGCCATATCTTGGGGTGCTTCAGGAGAATGGCTTGCAGGAACAACTGTTTCCCAACACATTTCAGGAGAGAGCACCTCGGGCCCAGCCATATCTTGGGGTGCTTTGGAAGAATGGTTTAAGGGCATAGCTGTTTCCTGGCACATTCCAGAAGAAAGTGCCTCAGGTTCAGCCATATCTCTGCACATGTTAGAACAATGTTGAAATACAGCTGTTTCTTGGCACATGTTAGGAGAGGGGTCTTCAGGTTTGGCCCTAAGTTTGTATGCTTGAGGATGCTTCTGTATTGCTACGTCCTGGCACTGAATGCTTTCTTGGTGTGCTTCAGCACAGTGTTCTGCAGGCACAGCTTCTGGGGGGTAGGCCACCAATGGGAGAGTTTCAGTCACAGGGTTGACAGGGCACTCAGTTTCTTCTACCAATACTTTCTGCATCCTCTGCTTTCCTGTTTGTGACTGAAGCTCTGCCTTCTCTGTGCTTCTTAGTCTCTTTCTGCCTCTTGGATTTCCTTTTCCTGTTCTTTGATATTTGCACTTTTTCTGTTCTCTGCAGAAAGACCAGAATTAATGTCAGCAACAGGACTACAGGATCCAAATAAATGCTTCCAATACCCACCCCTGTCCTTGTGGCCTTGCTACATGACCTTAAATAAGCCCTTCCTCACCCCATACCTCAATTTCTGAGTTTTTGAAATGAACAGTCCTAGGGTTCAGTTTGCTAGGAAAGTGTTCCTATAGACATTTTGGTTTTAAAGCTAAAGGTGTGTGTGTGTGTGTGTGTGTGTGTGTGTGTGTGTGTGTGTAATGGAGTGAGGGGGAAGGGTGGGGAAGAAAGTGTGCTTGGGGAGATAATTCCAAGGGTAAAGGGCTTAACTGAGTTCTATTTATCTTCAGCATCCAGGTAAAAATATAGCATCTGTGGTGCCATGAGTTTGTGATCTTAGAGCTGGAGAGGCAGAGATCCCTGAATCTTCCTGGTCAGCTAGCTGAACCTAGTTGATAAACTCCAGGCCAAACTTGAGGTTGTCTTTCAGATGGCTCTCTCTCTCTCTCTCTCTCTCTCTCTCTACACACACATACACACACACTTTTCAAAATAATAATAAATCTTTAAGATACAAAACAAAGCCAGTGACATAGCTTGGTGGGTAAAAGCACTTGCCACCAAGCCTGATACATGGCTGGGCCCTGCCTGGTGGACATAAAGAACCAACTACTGAAAGGTGTGCTGAGTCTCTAATAAACTCCCTCTCTCTAATAAACCATCACCATCATCATCAAGGCCAGAGAGATGTTCAATGGTTAAGAGACATATAAAATAATAATAATTTAAAATTTATTTTAAAGATACAAATATACCTGAGTTGCCCATAGTTTAGTCCATGCTTCCTCTTGACTAGGGCAAGTCATTCAACCTCTCCATTTCTTGGCTACCTTATAGGTCAGATGAGATAAATTATACCTTCCAATTTTGTGTGGTGGCTGTAAGAACCATATACAACTTAGGTGACTGAATCACAAATACAGTAAAGTAGAACTATGGTATACTATGGGAGCCATCTCTGTCTTTCCTGTGTCCCTGGTACTATTGCAATTTCCTTCTGTTATTTCAGGCTGTGAGATAGATGCTACTATCTCCATTGTGCAGAGGACAAAATTGAGGTGCCATGAGATGTGCCATAAATTGCCCAAGGCCAATGACTAGGAAGTTGGGGGCATTAAGCTAATCATCTTTGCTTATCAGCTAGGTCCTCCCCTCAACCTGCCCTCTAATTTTAATATGCATGGATGCTTTGACTGCATATACATATACACCACATGGGTTCTGGGGGTGCTCTTGACCGTTGAACCCCTTGTTTGTGTGTGTCCATGTATATTCTCACTAAGCCCTGTGAGGCCGACAACTCACACCTTCCAACCACCTGAGTATTAGGATTAGTATGCACTGCCAGGTCAAGCCTTATGCACCTTTTTTAAACACTAACAAAACCAAAGAAGGTTAGCAGGAGCTACTCTGGACAGTTCAGCTTCAGAGGATGTTCTTGGAGTACAGCTGGTCCTTGGCACACTTCAGGAAATGGTGAAAATACAGAGAAAGAAGGAAGAAGTTTCTTTTGTCATTATGACTGCTGTGACACTATGCGAGAGAGTTAAGCTGCTGAAGACTACTTTCAAGACAACAACAACAAATAAAACACACAAGCACAACACCACCTGACTCATAGGACACTTGGGAAGATGGTGTGAGCCTGGGCATGGGCATGCAACACCCACACTCATCCCTCTCTCAGGTAAGGAACCTACCCAAGGAGCCATTGCGATGTCTGCTTCTCCTGCACTTCAGCTTTTCTCTTCCTGAGTTCTTCTCTGTTTCTCAAGCTCCAAGTTCCAATTACTTCTGCCGGGTAAAAAGGAAAGTTACTGGGGAGTGCGACCTCAGCAAGTATCCTACCACAGAAGTTTTATTTGTAAATTTTATTAGTTCATATGCATAGGTGTTTTGTCTGTGTACCACATGTATGCCTGGTGCCTAAAGGGGACAGAAGAAGGCATCAGATACCTAGGACCTGGAGTTAGAGATAGTAAGGAACAGCTATATGGCTATGTGGGTACAGTGGATTGAACCCAGGTCCTCTGGAAGATCAGCCAGTGCTCTTAACTGCTGAGTCGCCTCTCCAGCCTCCTACAGAAGTTTAGACACCCATTCCCCCATTCTGGGTTTTCCTCTTGATTTTTGAGGTCAAGGACCATGTCTTTCTTATTCTTGCACCTTCAGAGAATGTGGAAGAGATTTCTTTTCTTTTGTTGAGACAGGATCTCACACTGTAGCTCTGGCCTGGAACTTTCTGTGTAGACCAGGCTGGCCCAGACTCATAGAGATCCAACTTTTCTCTGCCCTTGAAGTTCTGGGATTAGAAATGTTTGCCAGCACACTCAGAGGAGCAGACATTTAGTGCGCATTTGAGTGTGAAAAGCTTAGAGACCTACATAGACAGTATTTGTTAATAAGTGTTAATCAAAATAAACATATTTGTACAAGTAATAAAAAAAAACTAGGTCATTTTCTGTCATCTTTGACATAATAACCTGTTTTCATTGCATTCCCTATTTCCATCAAGGCCATATATTATACAAAGTAGTTATGCTAGCATACCACGATCTATCTTGACTTAGATCAAAAATAGTTCCTTGACACAGTCTTCAACACTGCAATTTTCCTGTGGCATGGTACTTATGCTAGCTGATTCTCTAGCAGCTTACTCCACTCACAGGAAACACATAGCATGTCACCTTTTATTTTTTCCTTATATATGAAACTGTAATAATATCCAACTGATAGCTGGGTGATGCTGACACATAGCATGTCTTTAATCCCAGCACTCAGGAGACAAAGGTAGGTAGATCTCTGAGTTTGAGGTCAGCCTGGTCTACAAAATGAGTCCTGGACCAGCCAGCACTACACAGAGAAACACTGTCTTAAAAAAAAAACAATAAATTACAATTCAACCGAAATAAGTATATTCACTCACATAGCTGGGGGTTTTTTGTTGTTGTTGTTGTTTAGTTTTTTGTTTTGTTTTGTTTTCTTTTGGAGGGAGTAGTCTAGAGGGATATGGTACATCCTTGGTTGTCCTTGAATTCCCTGTTCTAAGCCTCCAGAATGCTTCACCACACCCTGCCAGAGTTATGCTTTTATTATTAGATTTTGCCCTCAGGATTGTGTTTCTTTAAATTATTTAGGATACTAAGGATACATGGCTCAGTAGGCAAAGCACTTGCCACAGAAGTGTAAGGACCATAATTCATATCTCCAGTGCCCAAATGTGTGGCTTCAGTGGGTCTGGTGGTTGGCATGCAATCAATCCTAGTTTGCAGGGCCTGAGACGGATTCCCGGAGCAGCTCTGGATTCAGGTTTGAGACTCTTAACTCAATAAATAAGGTAGAGAATGATAAAGGAAAAAGACAGCTGATATCAACTCTGACCTAAACACACACAGAGATCCATATACATGCAAATATGCACCACACACAAAAAAATTGCTAGAAAAACATTCTTAAGAAGTCTATTGCCACCTGATTTTGATAAAAACTAGTAGATCTTTGAGACTGACCCTCTCAGCCTGTGGGGGTATCCGACCTGCATTATGAAGAAAGGAAGTGCCCTTGGACCAAGGCACTTTTTGTTCTTATGACAAGAGTTATTTTTTTCTCTTTAGTTCTTTCTTTCTTTCTTTTTCTGGTAGTGCTAGGAGTTGAACCTAGGGCCTCACATGCACTAGGCAAGCATTATGCTACTTTGGAGCCTGTCCTGGAACTTGCTTTGTAGACCAGACTGGCCTCGAACCTCGAACTCACAGAGACCCACCCGTCTCTGCTTCCCGAGTGCTGGGATGAAAAGCATGCACAACCCAGGAGCTCAGGAATTTGTGATAAAGAAAAATCATATTGTTACTAAATTCTAATTACATTTACACTTTCCTTTTCAAAGTGGGAATGTAAGTAAAAGCCACAATGGTTTTTAGCAGTGTGGTACTTTTATCATTCAAATGAATTACAGAATTTTTTCCTATATGACACTACAATTCTTGCATGAAGCTTCAGTGACTACTTGTGGATACGGATCTGTTGGATTTGATGCTATGTTTATTACTTCCATTGCTGTATCATGTGACTTAATGCAGCTATAAATAAGCACAAATATTGCTGTGCCACAACTTTAACGATGTTAATCACTATCTTAATACAATGATGACCTTTGTAATCACATGTATTTAATTGTTTTTAATTTCAAGGAAGGGTCTATAGATTATCAGAAGCTGAAAGTTTTCAGACTGTGCCCCAGGGTATCTCAGAGCCCAGGATTCCACAGAACACTTTGATAAATGCTGCTTTAGCTCAATTAGGAGGCAAAAGAGTGAGCATTCAGAGGGGTCAGGCCCTAGTGGAGCTTCTGCTGCCACATCCTTCCAGATGTCTTGCCAACTTGCTCTGCCACAGAACAGAGGGGTATCCTGGGTATTTTCACCATCTCTCATTAAGAGAATGTCTCACAAATGGTTTTGTTTCTGCTCCTTGTGCTTCTCTAGACCCCTAGGTTTTTAGCACCAAAATGCAGCTCTGCCTGTTACAGTCCATCTTGTATCCCATTGTATCCACAGCCCAGGGATGTAGCCCATTGCCTTTTTTGTTATTGTTGTTGTTTTTGTTTTTATCTGTCCCATACCCAAACAATAAAAGAGGAAAATAATGTGTCCCCAGAGCCACCCCTCCTGAAAGTTTGTGTTTACCTGGAGTGCGCGCTCTCTGTGGATGAGTTTCAGGTGTCCGGAGAAGCTGCAGATGAGATCCGTCCTTCCCCATGTCCATCTTGCCACGTCTTCTTGGTATTCGCTCTGACTTCACAAGCACCCTAAAAGCTTTGTTAAAATGTCAAAACGAACATTAAAAAAAAAAAAAAGCACTCAAATTTGCTTGTCACTTCCCGCCTAAAAGTTTTATCTGGTTAGACCACAGCTGTGGGCAAATTCCACTTTCTTTATCACACTGCACAGGTGTGAAGGGGGAAATGGCTGGTGCCGGTCCTGTCATCTTGCAAGCTTGATATTTATATAGGGAGCCCCTCGGACACAGTCTGGCATATGCAGTCTCCTACCCAGCAGTCATGTCATTCCTGTGCCAGCATGTCCCTGGATTCCTTTTTAAGGCACCAAATGACTGGGGGCTGTGCACTCCAGAGGGATGGCTTTTTCATGAATGGAGATGGCTGAGTATAGAAAGAATTCTGGGTCTAAGTTCTGACTAACTCAGTAGCCCTGAGCAACCCACATCTCTTTCCTGTGACTGTATTTGCAAAAATGAGTAAATAGTCACTCTTGCTTGTTTCATACATTTCTTATGACAGTGAAGATTATGGAGTTAGCTATTGATTAATCTTCCTGGGTGTGGCTCTTTTCACCATCAGTTGCAAACTATTAGCAAGCCTTGCTGTGTATGTCCCTAGAATAGACAGTAAATAGCACACAGCACTAACTGGGCATTCAAAGCTAATCTCTACACTGTGCTCACCCACTCAGAACCATTAATGAAACCCACTGTTAATCCACCCAGGGGAAGCTGGAAACCCCCTATGAGTGAAAAAAAACCACGGCATTATGCTCCAGAAATGGCAAAGGTGCTGTTCTCCCTCCAGTGGATCACCAGACTGATGAAGGAGTGTAGGCTTGGGGACTACGGCTCAAGCAAGCAGGGAACATGGAGGCCAAGGTCAGGAGACACAGGACCATTGTGTTCTGGAGCCAGACTGTGAGGGAAAAGGTTTGCATTCCAGGGCCACCCTAGTTCAAGTTAGAGCGAGCCAGTGCAGACCTGGAACAAGGACACAAAAGCAACGGTGTTGTAGATTCTCAAGGATGGTAAAATCTCCTCAGCCATGTAGCCATCTTCCGTATGCCTCGTTGACAAGTGCTACTTTTGGTATTTAATGTGCTGCACCTCAATGTTACCTGTTTTACTACTAATAATAATAAACAACAAAAGTGTGGACCCAGCATCACAGCACACACTGTCATCCTGGAACTTGGAAGGAAGAGGCAGGAGTTATCCTCAGCTACATATGGAGTTAGGGGCTAGCCTGGGCTACATTAGAGCCTCTTTTTCTCTCTGCCTCTCCTGCCATCTTCTCTCTTTAAGTACACATGTACATATATATATGTATATATATATCCTACATATTATATTTGCATATAATAAGGTACCTATAGAGGTGATAATCACTGAATGTAGTGGTACATATGAGTTTCTCAGTGAAGTTTAAACTACAACTTGATCTGCCAAATGCTAATTAATTTTTCTTGTTTGCTTTGAGACAGGATCTCCTTAAACAGCCCCAGGCAGACCTCAACTCACAATCCTCCTGCCTCAGCTTCTTGAGTGCTATGATTGCATATGTGTGTCACCATGCTAGCTGAGGAATAAGAGCATTGAGAATGATATAGCAAACACCAGAGTCCCTGCCACTAAACTGTATCTTCGTTCTATGTCTTAGACCCTTGAGCTTTCATAAACCACTAAAAGCTAAGATAACTCTTGATGGGGGGTGAGGGGTGTTTAATCAGAGGAGCCTCATAGAGTATAATAACATGTATTTTCTGTAATTTACCTCTTAAACTTTTTGGATTTTTTTCATGTATAGGATTAAAGGTCTCAATATAACTTTGAAAATTATGTTTTTATAATCTAGACCAGCATTTTAAATGCTGTGAGGTTTTTGTTTGAGACAGGGTCTCTCACAGAGATCAGCCTGCCTCTGCCTCCAGAGTGCTAGGATTAAAGATGTGTGCCACCACCACCTGGCCAAATGTTTTAATTCTTAGTAGTTGAGTGACAGTTCAATACAATAGTGTTATAGAATCCTTCTGAGAACACCTTCAGAGAATGGCAGAGGTACTTCTAAGTCAGGTTTTCTCCAGAGATCTTGACACCTGTTCAGGGGTGTAGCAGACTAGACAGGATGTCTACTCTGTATTACCTTCTGAGAAAATTGTCAGACTACAGAAGTGAGTAACATAGTCCTTGAGCTCTGAGTACCCAAAGGGGACAGAGGATGTGCTTTCATTTTTTCAAAGCAGGGTCTAATGTATCCCAGGATGGATTTTGAACATCTGGTTCTTCTGCCTCCATCTCCCACATGCCAGAAGTACTGGAATTACAGTTGAGCACCATCATGCCCTTTTGGTGCTGAAATGAAACCCAGGACTTCATGAAGGCTAGGCAGTTACTACACCAACTGAACCATATTGCCAGCCCCAGGACACACATCTTAATTGGAAGGAAATAGAACTTAGATCTTTTGTGCCCCATGACAACTCCCCAAGACCATTCTATGCCTCTGGCAGCATTTTCCTTGTATCTAGAAGCGTTGTGAAGAGAGACTCCAGAGGGTGGGGTCTTCTCAAGTTAACAAATCGAGGGTGATGCTGGGTGGGGGATATCAGTGGGGACACTTTGGAGGGAACTAGATTGGAAGGCAGGCAAGGTGTCTCTGGTGTGATAAGCAGTCAAGAGCGGGAATTTGGGACAGAAATAACCACACTGTTGTTTTGCAAGCCTAACTTATGGTCCCTCTGTCTGTAGAAAAGTCTAGCTTTATTGCCAAAATGTGAGAGGCTGCATTCCACTTATAAAGCCAAATCTTTTTAACAAAAGCTGCCTTATTCTAGAGATATGTGCATATGTACATAAACCCTCCCTCTAGGCCACAAACTCTTGGCAGGATGGGCAAGTACCAGTCGAGTCACCTGTTTGTCCCCATAGCATGAATTTGAAGGAGGCTTGGTCCCAGTCCCAGTAAGTGCTCACACTGCAGTGTGTGGGGACAGCTTCCTGGGATGAGGAGCTGTTTGACTGCTGTGATTTTCTTAAAACAGTACTATCAGCCATTCTAGAATTATTTCTGTTGTCATTCATCCAAAGCCCACCTCTCAGGAAGCTGAGGTAGGAGAGTGGGAAGTATAAGGCCATCCTAGGCTACTAGTGAGACCTGTTTAATAGTTAAAAAAAAGAAAGCTCCTGACATTATGTAGTTTTCACTTTGTTTTGTTTTGTTTGTTTACGGGTTTTTTTTTGTTTTTTTTTTTTTTTTTTGGTTTTTTTTTTTTTTTTTTTTTGAGACAGGATTTCTCTGTGTAACCCTGGATGTCCTGGAACTGGCTCTGTAGACCAGGCTGGCCTCAAATTCACAAAGATCCACCTGCCTCTGCCTCCCAAGTGCTGGGATTAAAGGCATGAGCCACCACCACCTAGCATAGTTTACAGTTTTTTGTTTTTTTTTTTTTTTTAAAGAGGGACAGAGCCGGGCCCTTAATCCCAGCACCCAGGAGGCAGAGGCAGGCCAATCTTTGTAAATTTGAGGGCAGCCTGGTCTACAGAGCTAGTTCCAGAACAGTAAGGGCTAGAGGAACCCTGTCTTAGAAAAAAAAAAAATGGGGGGCGGGACAGAAAGCAAGTAATATCAGTGTATCCAATGGCGTGACAGCCAGGAATGCAGGAATGAAGGCATACAAGTGAAGGTACAAGGAAAAAGGGGCAGGGGCCCAGCATTGACTGTGTAGTCCAGACCAGGAGCCCTGAACCAGACCAGAGTCTCTGTGATGGACACCTGCATGTAAAAATGTATGGATACAGGGGTTTACTTCCTGACTCTCGGTGTCACACCGCAGCTTCCATGATGAGAGTTTCCCTTTCTTCCCCCCCCCCTTTTCTCGAGGGCCAGAGGAGCGGGAGGGACAAGGAGGTGGCTCAGTGGGGATTCTAGTGGGCTGGACAGCCATGGATGGTCTGAGCAGAGGACTAATACAACTTGGCTCCCGACTCTAAAGGACAGTTCTGGCTCCTGTGTGGGCTGAGGAGGTGAAGAAGGGAGTCAGTCAGAAGAGCGTCTCGATGATCCACACGAGAGATGATGCAGCTTGGTCCTCAACAGTGATACTGAAGCGGAGGCCAGAAAATAACACGCTGGCTATGTTACTTTACAAATGGGATGCGGATTGAAAAAGCCGAAGACCAGGGTTTGGGATAGGAAGATGTGGGGGAGGTGAGCAGTAGAGCTTGAATGTGCTGCCCCCAGAGAGTGAGATCGCAGCCAGCGCCGGCAACAGCCAAGGGACAGAGAACAGAAAAGCAGATGTGCAGGAAGCCAGACAAAGCTGTTCAGTTGGGGAGGACCGATACCTCCCTTAAACTTAGTGCCACATTTTGCAGGTGTGAGTGAAGTAAAGGAAGGCCTGGAGATCGCCCTAACAATTTCTTTCCTAACAATTCCAATCAGTTAATTACAGGCTATGGCACCCAGGGAGGTTAAATATAGATTTGGTCGTGGACATACAGGTTAGACCAGATAGGTGCATAATTTGCTGAGGCCCAGGGCAAAATGAAAACCCAGGTCTCTTCCTTTGAACAGCATCAAGATTTTTCAAGATGGAAGAAACAGACAATTAGCCTAACACAGGGCCTCATTTAGCATTTCACTGGGTCCCTGTAGCATCTTTACAACATGGCTCTTACTGTCCTCCCTTCATAAATCAAGAAACTCCATCAGGACACTGGTGTAATTAAGGTCACAGAACTAGACTGGCAGTTTGAGCTTAGAAACTGGGCCTTCAGGCTCCCAGCCTGGCCCATCTTGAACTAGACGAAGCTGGGTATCAAGAGAAGGGATGACTCTCCTGCCAACCGGAGCAGGTCTAGCTAAGAAGAGAGGTCTTGGATGTGTCTTGCAGAGGCTCAGATGGACTAGAAATGTGGGGGTGAGGGCATATAGCTGAGAAACCCCTCGGAGGCCTGCATGGAGACAATGAGAGCACAGGGAAATAGCTTAGCCATGGAGCAGATATAATTCACTCAATAACAAAATTGACAGAAAAGGATAGAAGCAGAGAGAGAGAGAGAGAGAGAGAGAGAGAGAGAGAGAGACCATGTGTACCTTGGTGCAGATTTCTTACACTGTATAGATTCTAGGGATTGCACTAAGAGTCAGGTCAGGCTTGGCAGCAAACACGCCATCTCACCAGCCCTAGATTTAAACTTTCAATCCTCCCACCCCAGCCTCCCAAGTTTCTGGAGTTACAGGCCTACATCACTGACTGATGAATTTTAGAGCCCTGGTGCTGTGGAGGGTCCCCACGAGTCGCGTTTGTTGAAGTCACCAAAGAGAGCAAAGGACATGGGCTGAGCCATTTCCTCAGAGTAATTTGGATACGGTCATTTAATTCTCTCCACTCCACTCCTGTAAAACAGAAAGCAAGGCAGATTCTGTGAGGATTAGGGAGGCCATGAGGGTTCTTAGGAAGCAAGCAGCTCTCTGTGGATGTGAAGCCCACACATCTGGGCCACCATTCATTGCATGACGACAGAGCTCCAGTGAGGCACCCGGGCCTGTTCCTAACACCCTGGGGTAGAAGGGAGGAGCCTCACTGTGAACCTTTGGCTGGCCTGGGACTCAGTAAGTAGACCAGGCTGGCCTCCAATTCACAGAAATCCACCTGCCTCTGTCTCCCGAGTGCAGAGTCAAAGGTGTGTGCCACCACCTCCTGACTGCACTCCTTTCTTGACAAGATACTTTCTGAAGCTTCTTCTTGTCCCTCAGAGAATGCAAGGAGCTTTGTTGGCTCTTGTTTCCTTCTCAGTCTGTGGTCATGTGATAACGAGTACTGTCTCTGCTCCCCCCAGTTGCTGCCCTGCATGTATAGATAATATGTCCTCCAGCTGTAGGATGGCTGAAGCCTGGCTTCCATCTAGCCACCATCACCTTAAAAGAATACGATTATACTTTTAATATCAAATTTGCTACTACATTGTATGCATGTGTGTATTTAGTAATAATTTTGCTAAGCACTGGTGAGAGGAGACTCACCCAGGGAAAGACACATGTGCTTCTACCTTAAGCCACCATCTGACCTCCATTTGTCCCTGAACAATGGAACTAAGTGCATCTCAGAGCCTCCTCCTCCCACACCACTTCATGGAGTGAGAGGTGTAGCTGAGAGACAGAGAACATACCTAGCAAGGTGCTGAGCTCGGTACCCAGCCCTGCAACACACGCATGAACGGCAAGACCTCCCACTGCACTTCCTTCCCCAAGCACCTGCAATAATCTAGCTGCAATAATCTAAGACATCAGCATCCTAACGGTGAAACCTTGTGGTCCCTGCTCAATTTCTGTTCAGCTGCTCTGCAGCACTCTGAGCATTTGCTTCTTCCTTGAATTACCCTGATAGAGTGTGGTTTCCCTATGGTGTTCATCTTCACCCTCTCCTCTTTATCCTCACAGGCTGCTCTTTCCCTCCCTGAGATGTGGGTGGGATTGGCTGAGGGTGGGTGAGCCCCTGTTCCTCTCGACTGTATACTCTCATCTTAGCTGCATCAACCATCTACTCTCAACTATTACAGCTATGCAGTGGTACCAACACAAATGAGTACAAAGATCCCATGGTTGAGTATTCCCTGACGATCATGGGAGGTCTCATGACGATGCTGGGGATACATTCGGACTGATGGAGTACTTGCCTAGCCTGCATGACCTCTTGAGTTTGATCCTCACTAGTGCATAAAACAAGTGTGGTTTGACACATCTATAATCCCAGGATCAAGAAGACCAGAAGTTAGAGGCTATCTTGGGCTACTTAGTGTGAGTTCAAGGCCATCCTGGAGATTCTACCCCCCCCCACACACACACACAAAGAAAAAAAGATAGCAAGGGAACATAGTGGAGGAGCATCTAAACACAATAAAGGGAAGCAGTCCAAAAAGCCAGGCTGGTCTCAAACTCACAGAGATCCTCCTGCCTCTGCCTCTCCAGTGCTGGGATTAAAGGCATTTGCCACCAACACCCAGCCCAAAAGCCTTCTTAAGAGAGGTGACCTTGATATTATTTGAGGGAATGAACAAGAAATATATCTTTTGTGCTGGAGCTTGAGAACAGGGCCTTGCATATACTAGGCAACACCCTACTACTAAGCTGTTCCCTGGGTTCTTTTTTTTTTCTATGACAAGAGTTTCTCTTCCTTCATTCCTTTCTTTCTTTCCTTCTTTCTTTCTTTCTTTATTTCTTTATTTATTTATTTATTTATTTATTTAAGACTTTTTATTTTGAGACAGGTTTCTGACTAAACTGCCCAGATTTACTCTGTAGCCAAGTTGGTCTTGAATTGGCAACCTTGTAACTCAGCCTCCAAATCAGCTAGGATCTGGGATTAGAGGCTGTCACCAGGCCCAGATTTTCCTCTTGCTCTTTCTCCTCTTTCTTTCCTTTTTATGTGTGGTCTCACTATGTATAGCCTTCCTTGCCTTGCCTGGAACTCACTCTGTAGAACAGGCTGGCTGCTGCCTCCAGAGTGCTGGGACTAAAGGTAAGTGTCACCATGCCTGGCAGCCCAGCTTTTTATACATTCCCATAAACTCTTTGTTCCCCCAAGACCTGTGATGGAACTCACTCTGTAGGCCAGGCTGGCCTCTTAACTCACAGAGATCTGCCTACCTCTGCCTCTCCAGTGCTGGGATCAAAGGCATATGCCACCACACCTGCCCCATAAACTCTGTCTTGCCAAGTGTCCCTCCTGTCATTCTTCTTTCTCCTCATACCACCTCTACCTTTTCCACTGCTCCATTAGAAAGTATGAGGGGACACTCAGAAGAGGTTTATCCCCCCTCTATTTCTGCTTGCTCTCTCAGCCTATAGTGCACAAATACCTAGAAGATTTCCCCTAGTGCTGGCACTGAATCCACCATCACTCTGCTTAGAATGATATAAAGTCTCAGCATGACCCGGCATTGGTGCCACATGCTTTTAATCCCAGGACTTGGGAGGCAGAGGCAGGTGGTTCTCCAGGAGTTTGAGGCCAGACTAGTCTACAAAGCAAGTTCCAGGACAGCCATGGCAATTACACAGAGAAACCCTATTTTACAAAACTAAAAACAACAACAACAACAAAAATAATAAAGTCTCAGCATGCCTGTGGAAGGAAGACTAACCTTAGTCCAGCAGATAATGTCAGCTTCCCAATGTTCTCTCCCATTCCAGTCAAACAGCACCAAACTTGCCCTCCCTGTTTCTGCTTGGATCTTTCCAGCACGCCCAGTACCTTTGGTTATCCAGTATTCTCCCCTGTGCCTAGCCATCTAGGCAGCCAGTGTCTCCATCACAAAGCCTTTGATGATGCTGCTGAAGATGCTGACCGTATGATGAGACACTCTGTGAGCTCATAATGGGTACCCAACTCTTACCTGAATATTTCACATAGATTTGCCAACCAGTATTATTCCCATTCCACTGGTAAGAAACTACAGTTTAAAGAGTTTAAAAATATCCCAGGTGTTTTTGAGGTTGAGGCTCAAAACCAAGACTGTCTGATTCTACAATTCCACTGCCTTTTCCTGTCTAGAATGAGCTCTTTTCAGAACCATGATCTCACTTGTTAGCACATATTTTTATTTTTCATACGTAAATACATCTGCTATGCTATATTCATTCACCAAACATTGAGTAAATTTCTGCTGTCATTTCTTTTTGGGGGGTGATTTTGACACAGGGTTTCTTTGTGTAGCATTGGCTGTCCTGGAACTAGTTCTGTAGACCAGGCTGGCCTTCAGCTCCCAAAGATCCACCAGCCTCTGACTCCTGAGTGCTGGGATTAAAGGTGTGTGCCACCACTGCTTGACCTGCTGTTATTTTGTTTGTTGGAGACTGGGCCTTTCCACACAGGTTTGTCTTGAGTTCTCCGTCCTCACACTCAGCATTACAAGTTCTGAGAGTACACACCAGCATCACCATAACATGGCTGTATCATGATCCTTTTATATTGATGTCTCCATGTTCTGAGGCTAGAGATGGATATCTAACGCTGCTGCCCCGGAACTGAAAAGGTGAGGACATTGCATTTGTAGCCTCTGATGACCCTGGCCTTGGCCATCAGCTGGAACTGGAATGGTAACAGAGCTCTGATATAATAGCATATTTTTTCTTGACAGGGATACATCTTCACTGTATTTCACAGAAATAATAGTAATAACTAATATACATTAAGCCTTTGCTTGCCATATCCTAGGTACTGCCCTACATACTTCACATATGATAAAAACTATTTATACCATCCTTCGAGGCTGGTACTATTGAGGTCTCCATTCTATAGAAGAAGCCACTGAAGTACAGGGACTAAACCCCTGCCCTAGGTCCCACCTCTTCACATCTCACTCATTGCTGTGTTAAAACACTCTGACCAAAAGCATCTTAGGGGAAGAAAGAGTTTATTTTAGCTTATAAGTCTATCATTGAGTGAAGGGGCATACTTGATATTCCATAGTATTACCAAGGAACTCATACACAGCCAAGGAAGTATAGTGGAAACCGTAGAGGAGTGGAGCTTTACTGTATCATGAAAACTCATGCTTAGCTAGCTTTCTTATACAGCCAGGACCACCGCTCTAGGGAATGGTGCCCACTTCCAATGATGATTATACCATGATGACAGTTAAAGCTAGCT
Organism: Cricetiscus sungorus; assembly: GCA_030556225.1. NCBI lineage: Eukaryota > Metazoa > Chordata > Mammalia > Rodentia > Cricetidae > Cricetiscus > Cricetiscus sungorus. The sequence continues at coordinate 54,424,710 of JANBXA010000734.1, forward strand.
AGGATTACCTCCTCAGTGACAAAGATAGGCAGTTTGGACTTAGAGGCTGGCCCTGTCCTTAACTACCTTGCTCTCAAGCCTGTTCCCCTGGTGTTTATCAATATAATAAAGTAGCAACATATTTTCTGTCCCAGTCTCCTTTTTTTGCCTTTCCCTCCTTCATATTTGCCCTTTCTCCACTCATTTCTTGACTACTCTATGCCCAGAACTATGCTGGCTGCTGAGTGCACAAAGGCAATCCCTGACAAAAACAACACAACAACAACAACAACAACAACAACAACAACAACA